>OY728120.1:574486732-575736732 GCA_963277665.1 Viscum album | reverse complement strand
GACCATACACTATTTTCTTAACCTATTGATATGATTTTTTCCCTACATAAAATTTGATTCTCTAAGAGTGTATGTTGTCTCCATTTAGGGTTCATGGGATTTTTAATCCCTAAATTCCCTTCATCGGTCTCCACCGATATTCCTCACTGATTTGAATTCTCTCTAAATCAGATTATTGTGTAAGACTAATTTCTCCTTCATTATTTTCCTTCCCTAAATATTTCTATTTCACATGACCTATGTATTTTCATTCCCCTAATACCATCTCATAGTAGTCACCCTTCAAAGGTTTGGCACAATCTCTTTGTTTACTATTTTCTCTTATTTCTAATTCTCAATGAACTGCTTACTATTTTTTCTATTTATATTTTAATAAAAGTACACCATATCTTTAAATTCCCTTAATCATGATAACATTAAATAAATAAATGTTCATTGATTGTTTCAATGTATTTTGAGTTAGAATATAGTGGATTCACCATTAACTCAAAAAATAGACTCCTCTAAAATTATTCCATTATTTTTGTTTTTCAATATCATTTGATTTTTTTATTTAATTAAATAAATAAATTAAATATTTCCATTTTTTCAGTATCATTTATTTAGAAGTTTCTTTATTTCTTTTGAAAAAACATTTGAATATTTTAAATTTGGTAAATTCATTACTAAAAATTGTTCTAGTATTCATTTTCACCATTTATGACTTGTATGTTTTCAGTTATACATTTTCATTACATGTTAAATAAATAGTAATTAAATAATGTATCTAAACCATTTCTAAATTTTCAGTTTTTTAGTATCATTAGAACATTTTTAGTAGTTTGGTTTATAATGTAATAAACTGATATGTATGCACCATTCTCATAGTTTAATTTTCTCTTTCTTTTATGAAGATAACATTTACATAATTTCACTTTACCATATTCATTTAACATTTCCTTAAAATTATTTTATTTATAATATTTTCAAAACTACTTTCAATTTCTATACCATTTATACATATATTTTGGTGATTCTTATTTTTAATTATATGGCCTAATTTTAGACCATGTTTGAAAGGAATACTATTTTCTTCTATTGAAATGTAACTAATTTCATTTTTAATATTATTTTGATAAATATAAATTTCTAGATTTAATCATAAGTTATTTTTACTAATACTATCTCAAAACTTACACATTTATTCCAATATATGAGTTCACTCTCTGATGTTCTTTATATAGTTTGTTGCATGTCAAATCTTTGATATATTTTGATTTAGGAAGGCATCTAATTTTATTTTATTATCTTATTTAATATTTTCTACAATTACTATTGTATTTTTTATATCCTTCTTGACATAATTAGTCATATAAAATATCAGTTTATCTTTAAATTTTATAATAGGAAGTTTTTTCTAACACAAATTTATGGATAAGTAACTCTAGTAATGTATCATCACCATCGGTTTATCCTATGGTACATAAATATTTTCTCAACTATAGTAGTAAATTTTAATACTAAGTACATAATTCATTGAAAATAGTAAAAATATAATTTAACATAAAAATACATTAAAACTAATTGAATAAATATGTAACTCTTTACATGCATGTTTCTTGAATTTAGACATGCTCAAACCTCTTCCAAAACCATAATAACAATGGTATTCCTCTTCATAAAATCATGACTTCAAGGATTCTACTTATAATCTTCTAATATAACTTTAAATTATAATTCAATATATTATAATGTGATCCTCTTCACAAAATGTGGTTCCATATCCACTTGTCAAATCTATTAATCATTTCCAATAACAACTAACCACTCTCATCATGAATGACTCAAAGTATAGTATCCATATCAACCATATTCATGTCTTTATTTCTCTACATCACTTAAAGTATATCTTTATGTATCTCACCTTTTTTTACATTCCTTAAACTATTGTATTTTTCTCTTAAATCATCACCACTAATTGTCAAAAAATCAAACACTCAATGTCTTGGTTACAACACACATCATTATCTTATTATCAATAAGAAAGATTGGATATGGGTCAAGAATATGTTCTTTAATTCTAATAAAATAAATATAAAAAACAATCACCTACAATATTGATCAATATTCTTAAATCCTTCTCAATTTCTCTATGTATGGATCAAGTATGCACCCCCATTCTTCTCGACAAACCTAGCCATTTTTTATTTATAATTTTATTTGGAATTTTTTGGGGACTATGTCTATGTTTTACCATAAATTTCTATGAAATTTTTAAAATATTTATATATAAAAACAAATCATTGTTAAATTCCATGAATTGAGTCATAATTCTTAGTAAAAAGTATATCTAAAAATCAAGGGATCAGCAGTGATAATGAAGTGATCGTCATTGAATCTACTGAGTGATGACCTGGCCCAATGATATTATTCACACTAGGAAAATGTTAAATGTTACATCTTCTTTTTTACCTCTAGGTAACAAAACTAATATTGATTTTTTCTAAAAATAATAAGTAATTTTACAAAACTAATATTGTTTTTTTCCTTAGTTGGTTAAATCATATGTGATGAAATACCTTGAACTGCTAAGTGTGTGTTTTGTATTTAGTATGATTCTTTGAGTATTAAATAAACCTTGATTTTATATTTAAATTTCATTTACTTAGTTGAGATTTTGAGTATAGTTACTCTTGATTTTATCTTTTTATTCAGCAGTAGTTAAACACTTTGATAATCTCTCAATAGTAAATAGAGTTACTATAGTTTAGTGTTAGTCGTATACTTATAAAATAGTATAAGTAGGGTATCTTATGGTTTTAGGCTATACAGTGAGTAAAATATATTGAGAAAATCCTTATATCCAATGAAGAAATTATTTTCTTTGGTTTCTATTAATTTCTTTAAACCTTAATATTCAATACCATAATCAATGAAAAATCTATTTTCTATTAACTTTTTGAATGTTTTGGATATTATTTGTATTGTAATTAATGAAATATTATTTTTTTAAAATATTCTTGAAGCTTGAATCTGATTCTATAATTATTATGTACATGTATAATAAATCTCAATTATCTATTTAGTAATCATGTTAATCATTGTAATGATATGTACTATTTTGATTCTTTTAAATTTAATTTCTATTTTAGGTTCTCTTATATAATTTTTGAAGGAACATTATATTACTGTTCAATTTTGGGAGCTTCTCTGGATCATCTCTTCAAGGTGTTGCAACAATGTGTTACAATGATTCATTTGTAATTGATTCTTCTTACTCTATTTCAGTAAGTGGAATACCCATCTCCAATATCAATAAGCACATATAGCTGTATCTAGATCACAATGCACACACACACATGCATATCTTTATTATTATAGTGTTCTATATCATATTAATGAGACAATAAAATATATATGTATAAATTCAAAGGTAGGAAAATCTATACAAGTTCATAGTGTGTGTAGGGTCACTTTATGGGTTGAGTTGAGTATGAGTTTGTATAAGCGCTGCAAAAAAAATAGACTAATAAGGTAGCATTATATAAGAACTTGAATGATTTACCCAGGTAGTGATACTTATTCATGTGAGTGATGGTTTCTTATATAGATAAGATGGAATTGGTTGGAAAATCTTCTTACAAATGGACTAGGGCTATTCCTTTATGAACTCATAGTAGGAGACTTCTTCTCATAAACAAGGTACAAATTTACATACCAATGGAAAAAAGCCTCAAGCATAGGACAAGTTTTCATGGTGGTTTTTAAGGAATTTGTTGTTCCCACCCTTCATTATTTGGTCTTCACATTATCTCACATAAGTCCAAATATATTTTTCATTAGACCCCCTCTACATATTGAATCATCGATTAGTGTGAAAATCCAAATTATTATGAATGCATGTCTACCAGAGTCTTCTATATTACATGTAAATAGTTATTCTTATTTCTCCATCATAGTGGTAGGTTCATGTTGCACTACTATAGAAGGTATATCTCTATTTTAAGAGACTAATTCAATAGAAGGTATCCATGTTGCCGAAAATCTAGGTTTTTTCCTGAACTCTTCAAGTTTGTGTTGTCATTGGTATATCTCTACTTTAGCTGACTACTAAAAACTTATCTCCCTATTATGATCTCTAATTCCCTATACTCTGATAAATATGTTTTTATCCAATTACAGTAATTACATTATGATCCTATTCTTCTATAAGTGTTTGAAATTATTATCAATTGAAGTGAGATTTATTCAAGGGGTTATACTTCATTAATGTTTACAGGTAATTTGATTTTGTCTACATCAATGTTTCAATATTTTCTTCACATCTTATTAATAAAAAATCTATTTTATGATTTTCCTACTAATAATTCGAAATAATGATGACATGAATTGGGAATTATAATTTACCTATAAATGATTATTTTAATCATAATTATCAATGTTTACATCAATTTTGGTTCAATCAACATCAATGTTTATAGATAATTTGGTTTTGTTTACATCAATGTTTCAGTGACTTTTTCATATCATATTAATACAACATTTATTTTATAATTTGACTACTAATAATCTGAAATAACATTGACATAATTTGGGAATTATAATTTACCTATAAATAATTATTTTAATTTCAACGATTGATGCTTACATCAATGTTTGGTTTAGTTTATAACATTTTTTATAGGTAATTTGGTACTTTCTACATCAATGTTTCAGTGTTTTATTCACATATTATTAATAAAAAATATCTTTTATAATCTTCTTAATATTAATCAGTAATAACGATGAAAAAATTTGGAAATTATTATATTCTTATGATAATCAATCAATTATCATCTGGAGTCTCTATCTATCATACATTGTATAATATGTTTATTATTTATTTCAACAACTAATAATCTGTTATTTAGCATTTTTTAATATATGTAATTTATTTTAATTACTATAATTTGTTATTAATGTGTTTTGATATGTTATTTATGTGTCTCCTGATTTTTTATTTATTTTTCTATTATTTATTTCCTATTTTTTAGGTATTCATCAAGAAACTATTATTTCAGAAATATTATATTCAATTTCAATTTTTTGTAAATTATTTTCAGTGTTTTCACTAATCTATTTATAATTTTGAATCAATCCTTTACATATAATGATAATTTGTAATTTACGATTGTCTATATAATTTTTATAGATCACTGTTCTAATTATAGATACATTAATGTTCTTATTGTAATTCAATTTAGGATAAAGAAATACACCTTTAGTGAACTTATTAGTAATTAGTACGGTGACTCTTTATTTGACATTAAATTTCAAATCAGTGAGAATAATATTTTTTAAAATTCAGTGTATTAAATCTCTTATCCAAGTTTCCAAATAGGACCTCACTTGCGTCGTGACAAATGAATTCTGTGTATTAACTAATATTAATAATTATTAGTTAGTTCCCTTACATGAGTTAATGAAATAGAAGCTTTTGAGCCCATGAAAAGGATAAGTAATTCAATGAAGTCTCCACTATGTTCAAAAAAATAAACTCCTTTCAAGGGATTCATATTTAGAATTAAAAAGAATATAATGGTTTAGAGTTCTTAGGGATCATCAACTTTGTAACTGCTTTATCCCTTACTAAATTAATATAAATGATTAATTTATTATTAGACTGAATGAGATAATAGTTAAAATTGAGTAATTAAACTTTTTATTAGTCTAAAATTTATATCTAAAACGCTACTTCATTTTCCGAACCTTATTCTTTATGGTTTCATGCAACTTCACATGATAAATGTTCCCTCACATGCTAAAAAATAAATTCCAAAAGTAAAAAAAACAAATCTATCATTTTGGATGAAAAAATTCCAAGTAAGACCAAAAGGGAGAAAATACAATAAACCAATTTAGGTATTGTATCTTCCATACATTATCTATTTGTTTTTTAATATTTTACATTTTCTTTATTTAATATATATTCTATAATTTTTTTCCCCTTTTTTTGTTTTCTTATGTATTAGTATTTCTTCTGGAGTAATGGAATGTTTCTATGAGATTTTTTCCCTAAAACTTTTGTTTTTTCTCCATGATAAGTTTATCCTACTTAATTTTATATAATTTAATTGATCTAATTGGAGTGTAATGAAAGTTATTAAGGTAGAGTTTTTATTTCTCATCTTACATTGTGAATTTGTAGAAGTTTATAAAAATTAATAATACATTTGTAGCACCGTGGATTTTTAGCATATGTATTTAGAGTTCATTATCAGTGTGTATCTTAATGCAACATGAATTTTTAGCATATTTATTACTATGAATTTTTATTATATGTATTATTAGTTCAATTTTTATATTAATAGGTATGCTTTTTTATTATCACTATGTACAGTTTATAAAAAGATTCAATGGTAGTTCTTTATCAATGTACATTTTTACAAACCGTATATTCTCAATGTGCATCTGTGGTGCATACTATATTAAAATTTATAGTTAGAAGAATTATGTGGTGCATACTGTACTAATTTTTATTCATTGTTATCACATATTATAGTCAATATAGATAATACATTCAAAACATTCTGAAAATGTTTGGATGTTTTAACAGTGAACTGTCATATGATTTCTGTGGTCCATACTACATTTTAAGATCATTAGGTTACATGTAAATATATAGAATTATAGTAAAAAAATTCATGTTGGACTAACTAAAACATTTATTTTTCCATATTTTGAGCACAATTATTAGTTAGAGATGATAGTGGGTCTATCTCCATCATTTTTTTTAGAAAACTGGTCGTGTAATTCATATAAAAAAAGCCTTAGAGCTAAGAGATATTCTCAGTCAAGTAAGATTATTTTATCCTCTATATTATATGTTTATTTTAGTTTTTATTTTTTCATTCATCTTAGGTTTTACATTATAACTTGTTAGATTAAAACTTGTTAGGAAAAGTGTCATTGTAGAGACAAAGAGGCAATCTCCTCTACTATCCTATTGAAGTTGCAAGTCAAGGAACTCAATGATTGAAAGAGAAAGGTAAAACTCTAAACACTTATACCATAACAACATAAACTATTTGGTTATACTACAATATCCTATCTCTAAATTTCTATAAATTATAGATCATGATATGGGAACTCATTTCACACCACAATCATCAAAAGTGCATCTAATTAGAGGATTACTAATAATTCAAGGGGTTGCAACTATGATATATATAGTAAGACTTCACAACCTCAACCATGGGTAGTGAATAATTGATAATGGTGTATCATTAACAACCACACCAAAAAAATTAATTTCATGTAAAACATGGGAACAATAAATTTTTATAGGGAAGAGCTCACTCTGCAATAGCACCTTGTGGAACCCTGCTTGATTTTTCTATGATAATCTTGGTGTAGTGTTATAGGTCATGAAACAATCAACAAAAGTGTAGATAAAAATAATGGAATCAAACATTCATACGGTCACTCCATGCTATAAGCCTTACCCCAAGCTATAAAGTGAAAAAAATTCATTGCTAAAGTTACATTGTGATGGCTAATCTCACAATGAAACACTTTAGAGAAAATAATTTTAAAAAATTCATGGATCTAGAAACCAAGTATCTTTATATCATATCCAGTGGTGTCACATCATAACATTTGAAATGTCTTTAAATACACAACATAAACCCTAGTTTTCATTCTAAGCTCCATCCCCTCTCCTTGTCATGGTTCTACCTCCAAGCCACCCAATCCTCACACAAATCCACCACTAAGACCTTAAATCAACCAGGTAACCCATCTAAACTCTACTTGAGTTGATTCATAACCTTATATAAATCTCTTCATACCCATATATTTCCTAATATCCCAACCAACACCCCAAAACCCTTAATATCCCCTCAAACCATTACCTCCATTCTCAAACACAAATAATTTATGATAACTTTTTCCCAAAACCATGTTTAATCCTTCACTCCTTACCCTCTCTATGTATCATATAAAACAAGTCGACCACCTTTCCAAGTGAAAATAACCACCACCCCCAACAAACTAAGAAGCTACTGGTTAAACACACAAAGTAGTGTAAGACCAAGCCTACCCAACCATCACCCAATTCATCTTATAGAACATCCTCTATCCCCCTATATTCTCAAAATCTTATACATACTGAGAATTCAATCTCTTACTCTTCCTTGAGTGATGTTTTACACTAATTCCACCTCTATCATTGCTTATTCTTCACAAACCCCATTCATTGAGACATGCTTGGGAAGCCACATATGTGAAGGTTGAAAATGAATAAAACCTTGGATATGTGGGTTATGTGGTAAATTGACATGGGAAAAAATATCATGGAGGCACTATAGGATATATATTTGGAGCACATTATCTATGTGTTATAGAAGGCCTACAAGGGTTGACATTATATTTTTTTATCAAATCTTGATCTTACCCTAAAGGATGTTGAGTTTAGGATGGGTCAAAAACACTAAAACCTATTAGTAGTATACATTAGGGAAGTAACTGGTGTTTAAAACGCTAAATTTTTGTGAACCTAAGAATATAATAAGGTGAAGATAAATCCCATCAGAGTTCACATATAGTCAGTTTGGTCCACCCTTATAGTATACCCAAGGAATAAGAATGATATATCCAAGATGAAGAGCACACATTTGATGAAATCCCTCCTCTAGATTATATATTGGTCTGTAATACACTCTTGGATTTCCAAGGTTGTTTCATAGGTCTTAGTGAGTCAGTTATATGAACTTATATTGTATATAATTTATAGTCTGGGAAAGATTAACATTATGAGGAAGTTTGACTTATATTTTACATGCCACTGAAATAAGTCCAAGGGTATAATCATGGGTGGTAATTTTTTCCCATTTGGAGAAGAACCCAGGTGCCTTTGTTCCATATATGTCTCTTGCCTCACTTGTAAAGATATAGTTTATTTATTTACCATTGTTTTCTAAGATGATATTTTTGAAGAAGAAAATAAAGTGGTTCATGTGGAATGAGGAGTACACTTACTTCACAGAGGAGGATGAGGCTGATAAGGGCCATTCACTGGCTACCTCATATTCCAGACCTCCACCACCACTAAGGACAAGACAATCCTCTAATGCCTAAGCTACACCACATTTAGTCTCCCAACCAAAGTTAAATAGGTATTTTGGGATGAATTAAGTTACTTGATATAGCTTCATAATATGATCTATCTATAACTCCATTTATCTTATGACCCACAACTTGTTCTACCTTGAACACCAATACCTTTATCACTACCCTCATCCACATCATCCACAGTAATACCCACCACTTACCTCAATGTCCATACCCCACTTTTACCTGATCTATCCATATTATTCCACCTCCAACTTCATCCCACATCTATCCCCATTCGATTATACATTTCAAAGGATCCCTATCCCCATCAGAGTTTCTACTCATGAGACACTAGATCTCCCAGATGATGTCACCACCCACTATCAAATAGAGTTAGATACCCAAAGGAAGGGTAAGTGGAATATATCTAAGCTTCCCACGGATATTTCATCCATTGATCCCACTACAAGTAACATGGATTAACTCTTGATCTAGGATATGTCTATAGGTTCCAAGCGTAGAAGAATCATGTGTGGGTCATTCCCAACTTTTCTTTTTGTCATGATCGATGATCAATATAAGATTTATATGATGATGAAAATAGTGATCAATGAAACTGAATCAAAGAAAAAAGATGAGGGATAGAACATCATAACCAAGTGTAGGATCATCTCATATTATTTATAATTAATTTAATCAATTAAAGAATTACCTTGTGTGAGTTCCTTCTTCGTTTATGGATATGACAATAGATCTACATTGTACAGTTGTTGCATTGTAGAAATCAAGAGAAGATTCCCTCTATAGGTGGTCCACACATGTTTCACAAATCTCTAAATGTCATCGTAGGAATCTTCGAGTTCTAGCACAGCAGATCCTATCGCTTGTGTCATTCGCCTTTGATCACCTCAAGAATAGCTTACAAAGCATTCTCCTTGATCTCTCTAGAATCGAGTGTGAGGTGGAAGAAGATCACTCTCCATTCTTGGGAGTATTCTTGGAGAGGTATCTCTCTAGGGTTTGAGATGATTTTCTCTAGTTTTCATTGTGTAAAAAACAAAATGAATTGGATCTCTTGGAAAATAATATAATTAAGTTTAAATACCTATAGGGTTTAGAAATAAATATTTGCACAAGTTCCCTTTAATATTTATTTAATATCTTATGGAACCCCATGTCTAAAATAATATTATTATTATTATTTCTTCACCATGCACTTAACTTGTGAATTAAATTAAATATTATTTAATCAAATAATATTCAAATTAAATTATATCTCACCAGACCTAAAAACTTAGTCTTCCATTCCTCCGCAATATTTATTGGTCCATTAATAATGACTATTTATTTAATAAATAAATATCACTATACTATTCACCAATAAATAAATAAATATTTATTAAATACTCTCCTCGTATTATATTCTCTCGAATAACTGGTGATGGAATATATGTGATCAATTAAACACAAATAATTATTAAACCATGTGTGGGAATAATATTTATTCAACTTTTTAAATAATAAATAATAATATATATTATTTAATTGAGATTCTGGATACACTTAGTATGTGACTCTCTAGGCCTCTTTCTCAGTGTCATTAGGAGAAGAAACCTAAAGTCCAAGGTTAGTATCTATAAACATGTCAAGGCACCCATAGAGAAAGAATTTAATGTCATAATGACATAATACCTCATGCAAGTTATCATTGTGTAATATAATCCCTTTATCATGATATCTCTAATCAAATAGTTTGCACGTTGGTGCCATCAACCTATGTGCTCAATGTCTCTTTCTTTGACTTTTCAAAAATCAAACTTACATATAGAACACCATGGTCATGGATTTATTTGGGATATATAATTTTCATCAAAGGGCTTGAGATGTCAACTTTTATTAAAGAAGATAAGGGATAAATCCTTTCTATCCTTATTCATTAATGTAATAATACTCATGGCACACCCAACGTATACTACCTCACCACAAACATATGTCATCACTGTTTTTATCAATACATAAAAGTATAAAACTTATAATATTAATTAATAATAATATTAAATTATAAGGGCCAATACACACGTCTGTAGATAGGAACATCTAATGATGTGTATGAATGCATATTTCCTACTTACGGGTCTTGTTCTTATAATATTCTATATGGGATATTACCAAGGGAATGCGACATGATAAGGTTTCTAAAATTACTATGAGTCTCCACCCTTAATAGCATGTATAATTTTTATCCCTCAAATGATATCATCCAACTATAGAATATATATTTAAGAATAGTGTTGTAGCACTTCTGGGTTCTCATCGTGGCGGGGAACTTTTATGACATTTTAGTGTGACAGCTACTCTTAGGACATTATCACATACTATGTTACACATGATAAAAATCATGATATGATAAGAATTTTATTAATATTAAAATCTATGAATACGGGTTATTATAAGGTACCCAGAAGTTAGTTCTAGGGAACCAACTCCAACAAACTCCCACTTTCACTAGAGACAACTGCTAACAACCATCAGTTCCCTAGCTCTCACATGATACTCATGTTTCTACTAAGATAAGAATTTAGTCAAGGGGTATTCCATGTTATCTTTTATGGGTACTCTGTTTACTACAATTCCACCCCTTTGATAAAAATCCCTCAAGAGGTGATACTTTTAGAGTATATACTTTGTCTGTTGGTGTGACATTGGATCTTTTTCAAGATCCACCACTACAGTATTATCACAATACAATTTGATAGGTTCTTTATTTCTAGGTATCACATTAAGATCATGAAAAAAATGTATTCAAATGGATTCCTTGGCTACATCTGAAGCAACTATATACTCAAAATCCATAGTAGAATCGTCGATAACTAGCTGCTTTGAACTCTTCCAGCTCACAGATCCTTTATTAATATATAAAACATATATTGACTGTGAATTTAGATCATTCTGATCTATATGAAAACTAGCATCATTATAACCCCTGATGACCATCTCCTCATCTCCCCCATACACTAAGATCATATCCTTGGTTCTTCTCATATACTTTATGATAGCCTTAATAGTAGACCAATTTTGTTCTATTATATCTTCTTAATATCTACCTACCATGATAAATGCATATACAAAATCACGTCTATTATGCATGATTGGTCCAATCAATGAATCTTATGTGATCTTACTCATTATATCTTTATCTTATTGTATCTGAGGGAATATTTTCTTAGAAAGATTTAAACCTTATGACATTAGAACTAATCCCCTCTTGGATTGTTTCATACTAAATCTCTTTAGTATCTAGTAAACATATGTACTTTTACTTAGTCTAATAAGCCTCTTAGATCAATCATTAATAATCTCGATCCCTAGAATATAGGTTTCTTCGCCTAAGTCCTTCACGGAGAAAACAAAATTCAACCAGTCCTTAACAGACTATAAGACTGGTATGTCATTTCCAATAAGTAATATGTTCTTAACATATACTATTAGGATAATGACTAAATTCTCACTAAAAATTTTGTAAACATATGGCTCACATTCATTCTTACTAAAAGCAAATTCTTTTATAGCTTCATTGAATCAAATTTTCCATGACCTAGATGTTGCTTCAATCAATAAATGGATCTCTACAACTTGAAAATATATTTGTCATCACCTAGAGTCACAAACCCTTTTGGTTGTGTCATATAGACATCTTCCTAAAGCTTCCCATTCAGGAAAGAAGTTTTTAAGTCCATCTTATAAATCTCATAGTCATATTAAGGTGTTATAGAAAGTAGAATTATGATCAATTTAAACATGGAAACTGGTGAAAAGGTTTCATCATAGTCAATTCCTTTATATTATTTAAACCCTTTAGCCACTATCCATGCTTTATAGGTATTTACTTTACCTTCCATGTCTAGTTTTCTCTTGAATACCCATTTTCACCCTGCAAGAATTACATCAATTGGCGCATCAACAAGAACCCAAACTTGGTTCTGATACATGGAATCCATTTCAGAATTCATGGATTCTTGAAATCTTTCAACTTTTGAGATCTCTAATGCCTCTTTATAGGAGATAGGTTCATCATTGTAAACCAATAATGAGACATAATCCATAGTGACTAGAAAACCATATCTCTCTAGTTCTCTTACCTCTCTTATGATCCTACATAGTACTTGTGTTTCAGGAACTACTTCTTCCATGGGGACCTATGGAATATGTTCCTATACCAACTCTTGTGTATCTTGAGAATCAACTTCATCGAAATAAATATTTCTCCCATTATCCGTTTTGAGGATGTGCTCCCTCTCAAGAAATACGGCTATTTTAGCGACAATCACTTTCTTTTCTAAGGGGTTGTATAAGTATTATCCCTTTGTTTCCTTAGGATACCTTATAAAGATACACTTTGTGCCCTTGGGGTTCTAGTTTGTTGCTTGGTATGTCCTTAATAAACTCCTCACAGCCCCATAAATGTGTGTGCAACAAAACAGGTTTCTTTCCACTCCATAACTCATAGGGGATTCTATTTTATGCTTTAGTTAGTACTCGGTTTAGTGTGTATGTCATGGTTTCTAGTGCATGTCCCCAAAAGGATAATGGAAGATCTACATGACTCATCATTGACCTTACCATGTCTAATAAGGTATGTTCCTCCTTTCACTAACACCATTCCACTATGGTGTATAAGTTAGAGTAAGTTGAGATAGAATCCCAAACTCCCATAGAAAGTCAATAAACTCTTGGTTAAGATATTCACCACCTCGATTTGATTATAGATTCTTTATCTTTTTCCAAATTGATTCTCTACATCATTATTTAATTCCTTAAATTTATCGAAGGACTCAAACTTATACATCATCAAGTAGACATAACTATATCTACTCAAGTCATAAGTAAAATTTATGAAGTAAGAATACCTACCTCTATATTTTATTGGAAATGGTCCACACACATCAGAGTGTATCAATCCTAAAATCTTTTTAGACCTTTCACCCTATCCACTTAATAGTGGTTGGGTCATTTTTTCTTGTAAAAAATCATAACATCTTTAAAGTGGTTTTAGATAAAAAGATTCTAAATAACCGTCTTGATAAATCTTTGTCAAACGCTTCTCATTTACATGACCAAAATGGTGATTCCATAGCTGGGTGTTATATGAGTCATGTGAACATGATTAATTATCAATTGTCAATACTTGGTTTTCATAATTTAATACATAAAGACCATTATTTAAATGTTTCATAACACAACATATGTTGTCTTTATAAAAGAAACAAATTTTATTTCTAAACTTCAAAATAAAACCATATGCATCCATGCATGATACAAAAATTATGTTCTTGGTAACCGTTGGTACATAATGAAAATACTTTAAAACCAAAATCATTCTTATTGGAAATGGAAGGTGGTATTCACCAATAGATAGAGAAACCATCCTCGCACCATTGGAAGCTCGCATATCCACCTCTCATCTAGAAATCTTTCAGAATCTAATTGGTTTCTACATTTGGATACAGATGTAAGAACCATAAACTGAATCTAATACCCGATGTGTAGATATTTAAAGATTACATTCAATAACTAAAACACATTTATCTTCCCATTTCTTATAGGTATAGTTCTTCTTCCATTGGTCTTTCTCGCTAGATGCAGAATATACTACCTCCTTTTCCTTTCCCTACCTTTAGATCTTCCTCTTCTTAGAAGGATGGTGCCCAGGAGATTTAGACTTATTGTGAGTCTTGGGCCCCTTTCATTGTTATTCCTTTTCTTATTTACCATAAGGACTGTAGATTTTTCACACCCTATGTCATTATCCACTTGGATAATCAAATTAAGAAGTTCTGAAAGACTCATATCATTATTGATCGTATTATAATTAACAATAAAACTAGAGAAGGTCTTGGGTAGTGATGAAAGTATGAGATCTGTGCGAAACTCATCCGAGAATTTAATCCCTAAGATGTCTAAGCATTCAATGTTGCCAATAATATTGACTATATGAGGCCCATATGTCAAATAATATCCAACATTAGTTGTAAAAAGATCATTGGAGATCTCAAATCTCTCTTGTCTCAGCTTCTCTTAATAGAGATCCTAATAGTGAGACATCATGTTGTATGCATATATGTCTTCATGTTGCTTCAAAAGCTCATTATTCATGGATGATAGCATGAAACACCAAAAAAATTTAGAATCATCCAAATGTTTCTTATAAAGAGACAACTTTTCATCACGATCCTCATTTCCAGGCACTTTAGTAATTGGTTCTTCTAACACATACAATTTCCTTTCATGGAGAAGGATAACACTTAAGCACCTTTTCCACTATTGTAAATTTTTGATGGTGAGAAGGTTTTTCTCCCTAAGTGTGGATCAGAGTGATATGTTTGAATACATTTTATTATTGTTTCTATAAATAATATGAGCATAATTTTAGTATTTTATCTGATAAAATTTAGGAAAATAAATAAATATTATATTTATTAATCTCCAGCAATTTTATCGAAACCCAATATCCCTCACTATTGGCTTTAGAATATATTATTTCTTGTACATTATGGTGGAAAGAATCCATATTCCCTTCTCATTACCCCAACTTTGGTTAGTCAAGTAACTTTAATGGTTTTAGGTAGGCATTCCAAATGTCAACTGCATTAACTCACAGTTCCTTGATCTTTTAAGTGGACTCCCCAATCCTTAAATCCTTAAAATGGATTTCCAAAACCCTTGCCTCTTAGTTACACCAAGTCCATCTTTGACAGTAAACCCTTGATGTGAACTAATTTAAGTCAACCCAAAACTTCATGTTAGAATTCCCTGATAATTGAAAGCACCCCAACTTTGTTTGGTCAAGCACTTTGAACTATGGTTTGATTTTAACTAAAGTAGCGGAAGGATATACCTACTTAATAAATTATTGAGGGATTTTATATTTTATTCATAAATTTCCAATTATTATATTTAGCACATATTTTAAATATTAAGTGGATTTACTTAATTGATTAACAATGTCTTAGATAATATGTATGCATAAGACAGTTTATTTTAGTTTTATCTTTCATGCTTGTTAATTCATTAATTCATTTGATCACAATAAAACATCCATAATTAAATAACCATGAAACTTGATAGAAATGAAATAATAAAGTGGTGTGATCATGATATTTTACTAAAGGTTAGTTTATCTAGGGGTTAATAAACTAACTATTGACCTAGGAGAAAACACCTTGAACTAATTATGGTTCATGTTACAGCTTTATACATGTCCACTTATGTATCTTTCTTGGATTAGTTTCTCCTCACCTCCAAACTTGAACCGCATCTACTAGCTTGGGAGCTCTATCCATTTCATATGCTTTTACTCACATGTGGGTGATGGGAAAAGGGTTTACATAAAAGAAACCATGGGAACGGAGGCCCATGCATAATGAGATGAGAGATGATACGTAGGAAACCATTTAATTTAATAATAAATTAAATGAAACCAATCACATACAAAGGTCTGGTCTATGATCATGATCATCCACATGCATGCAATGAATTATGAATTTAATAAAACTAGCATTAAATTATTAATTTTTCTAATTTAAGATAAATCATGCTCAAATAAATTTATTATCTTCTTTAATTAATCAATTATTTTATCTTAATTCTCATTCGAATTTCCTTGAGATTATCATCCATCATAATTTTAAAAAATAATTAAAAATTAACTATGTACATAAATGTACCTTGGAGGAAACATAGTGAATACCCATCCAAATCAACCCATCATGTATTATACTCATATATTGTTTACTATTGTGGCATATGTCATACATGACTTATCATGTACTTTCATGACGTGTACTATCAACTTAATGATTAAATGAATTACATGATTTTTTTGTCACATGTTATGTTTCAATGCATGTAGAGTAATAATTATAATACGAATCATATGTGATATACAGATATAAACATTACACAGAAATTAATTAAACATTTATATATATATATATTAAAACCTCATCATATGGTGTGTCTTATCAACTTAATGACCACACACAGGAACATGTTGATAAGGTTTGCATGGTTTAATAAATTAATTTTAATTCTACGTAATTTGGTATAAGAACACGGCATGTACAAGCGAGCTACACGACGTTTACATCTCTCAACATCTATCTAACTCACATGCTTAGGGAATCGGAGTGTAAACCATGCCTTAGAGAAATTGGAGTGCACAGTGTGTACAAGGGCTACACGGCGTGTGGTATCCAAGTTACATGGTCACCAGTCAGGTAGGTCATGTATAAAAATACATAGCCTGTCTGTGACTTAAAGGACTACACATTGTGTATGTAGGATATACAGCATGTACTCTGGCTGACCATATGCCAAGATGGCTCAGTCAACATGCGACGTAAGAAATTAAATGCACTGTGTGTATTAAATACACATGGTTTGAATTAATTCCAAATTAATTCATGGTGAATTTAACACTAGTACACGGTGTGTAATCTTGTGCTCTTTAGACAGAATCCTCGGAACCTTCGGATAATATCTTCAATTTTATTTCATTCATAAAATTAATTGATTTGATTAGATCTACAATAAAAAAAAGAGGAATAAGAAGATCTAGAAATTCAGATTAAAGAATGATTAAATTTGAATTGAAAACTAAATGAAAAATGCATAAATAAATCAATGATTTTTTAAATAATTATAAATATTTATGTGACCCATCTGATACCACTTGTAGGTTCCAAGCGCAGTAGAATCATGCGATGGGTCATTCCCAACTTTGATTTTTTTTTATGATTGATGATCAAACTGAGATTTACATGACGATGAACACCTTGATCAACAAAATTGAATAAAAGAAAAAATACAAGGGAAAGAATGTTGGAACCAAGAATAGGATCATCACATATTATTTATAATTAATTTAATCAATTAAATAATTACCTTATTTGAATTATTTCTTTATTGGTGGATCTGAAAAACTGATCTAAATTGTATAGTCGTTGTATTGTAGGAATCAAGAATATATTCCCTCTAGTAGTGATCCACACTTGTCCCACAAATATATGAACATCATCATCAGAATATTCAGGTGCTAGCATGGTAGATCCTACTACTTGCATCATTCCCCTTTGATCACCTTGAGAATCAATTTCAAAGCATTCTCTTTGATCTCTCTAGACTCGAGAGTGGGAGGTGGAGGAATATCACTCTCCATTCTTGGGAACTTTCTTAGAGAGGGATCTCTCTAAATCTTGTGAGGATTTCTTTGGTTTTCGTTGTGCACAACACAAAATTAATTTTCTCTCTTGGAAAAATAATATAATTGGATTTAAATAGAGTTGAGGTTTAGAAATAAATATTTGCACAGGTTCCCTTTAATATTTATTTAATTACTTATAGATCCCCATGTATAAAATAATATTATTATTATTTCCTTGACATGTTAATAACTTGTGAATTAAATTAAATGTTATTTAATCAAATAATATTCAATATATATTATTTCTCATCGGACCTAAAAACTCAGTCCATCATTCCTCCATAATATTTATCAGGCCTTGAATAATGACTATTTATTTAATAAATAAATATCACTACATTATTCACCAATAAATAAATAAATATTGTATTCACTAAATATAAAATAAATATTTATTAAATATTCTGCTCACATTATATTCTCTTGAATGACTGGTGATGAAATATATATGATCAAGTAAAAAAGAATAATTATTAAAACACATGCTGGAACAATATTTATTCAACTTTTTAAATAATAAATAATAATATATATTATTTAATTGAGATTTTGGATACACTTAGTGTGTGACCCTCTAGGTCTCTTTCTTAGTGGCATTAGGTGAAGCAGTCTAAAGTCCAAGGTTAGCATCCAACAACATTACAAGGCACCCATAGAGAAAAAAATTAATTCTTTAATGACATAATACCTCATATGGATGCTCACTATGTAATATATTCTCTTTATCATGATATCTCTAATCGAGAAGGTTGCAAGTTGGTGTCATCAACCTATGTTCTCAATGTCTCTTTATTTGACTTTTCAGAAATCAAACTTGCCTATAGAACACCATGTCCATGGATTTATTTAGGCTATATCATTTCCGTCAAAGGTCCTAAGTTATCAATTTCTGTTAAAGAACATAAGGGACAAATCCTTTCTCATGTTATTCATTAATGCAATATTACTCATGACACGCCCAACATATCCTACCTCTCCACAAACATATTTCATCATAGTTTTCATCAATACATCAAAGTATGTGACTTATAATATTCATTAATAATAATAATAAATTATAAGGATCAATACACATGTCTGAAAATAGGAAAATCCAATGAAACATATGAATGTGGATTTCCTACTAACAGGTCTCATTCTCATAATATCCTACACTCAATATTACCAAGGGTGTCCACCATTAGAAGGTGCCTCAAAATCCTATAAGTCTCCATCCCTAATAAATTGTATCATTTGTGTCCTTCAGATAATATCATTTGACTATAAAATATATATTTAAGAATAGTGTTGTTTTAAAACCCCAAGATTTCATAGTACATTATTTCTTCAAATTAATTCAATAACTTGCACTACACGCAACACTGAGTTCAAGCACACCACGACTTACCAAACTAGCTGTTCAAAAGCGGTTATGAATAGTATTAACTGAATTTTAAACTTTATATAATCCTTATAATTTTATAATCCATATTATGAGTTTCTTAGACATAATGTAAGAACAAATTCAATTTTTTTAGATAAAGGAAGTATTTTTCAGAAAATGAAATTTTACCGCCTTTTGAGGGTGAACCTTTTTTAAATCCAATATTCGACACTTTTATATATTCAATTTGACAAAATAAACTTCTTCTTTATAATTGGGAGATAAAAAATTAGTTTTGATAAATTTTTGGTATTTTTCTGATAACTTTCATATTTTGGTGAATAGTGAAAAATACTAAATTTTAATTAAAAACAACTTTTTTAATCGAAATAATTTATATTGTTAAATTATAAATTTTAATGGTTTTGAAGTATAAATAGATTATAGTTTTAACATTTAATCCAATTCTCATCATTGTAAGTAATTTCACTTTGAAATTGGACATAAACAAGTGTCAATCTTTTGATAGTTATTATTTCTTAAAAATACGCCTTTTGGTTTTGACAACGGGAATTAATTTTAAATTAAAAAATACAACTTATATATTTTTAATTTGATAAAATAGACTTCATTTTTGAATTCGGAATATCAAAATTAGCTTAGGGTTAATTTTCTGTATTTTTTTGAAAACTTTCAATTTTTGATGAATACTGAAAAACACTGAGTTATAGTTTAAAACCGAATTTTTATTTAAATAATTATTTATTTTATTTAAATTAATTTATTTCAAAATAGATACATAATACTTATATAAGTTCATTTTAATTCATTGGATTCATTTTATAATAATTTTAGATATATAAAAAGTTTATTGAACTTTTCACCGTTTTTTACTCACCTCCTAGGAGAATTTGCAAATTCACATAAAACTTAATTTTACCGCTTCTGTGAGTTGAATTTTGAAAATCCGAGAGACATGGTTAATATCAAGGAGTAAAATGTGGTTTAATAAGATAAAAATAATTTTTTGTGAATAGTAACTTTTTACTTTTATTTACAGCGGTTAAAGGTAAATAGAGTAATTCAGGGTAAAAAGAATATTGTAATAATTCAAAATTACCTTAACACATGTCCTAACCTTATTGGATGAGTAATGGAAGACCATGGGCATCTTTGGATCGATTTTGGGACCCCATAGAGCCACTTATGAATGATAATGACACTTTAGATTAATTAATTTAATGTAAAGAAAAAATTGACATAAACAAAAAACTTTTAGTAATTAATTTTTATATGGTGTTATATAAGTAATATTTTTGACTATAAATATTAATTGGAAATATAAAAAGATTTCCTACATTATGGTTTTTTTTTATAATTTTTATACATCGAATAAATTAAATTATTTAGGACAATATATTGATGCAGTATTTACCTCGTTAATAAATGATTTAAATAAATTAGATTATAAATATTAAAATAATATCCAAAACATGTCCAATTATTATTGGTTAATTTTATTTCGACCATGAGTCATATTATCTTCTACTCTAATTATTTTTGGACCTTTAGAAACTGAATATAATTATATAATAAAATAATATTTTCACACTTTCCTAAAGAGCCCCTCCTCCCCCTTATAAAAGGAGACCACTTCTAACCAATTCCTCACACATCTCAAGCCTTTATTCTCGCCCAAAATCTACCAAATTAAGATCCCTACATCCCTATCCTCCTCCTAGAATCCTTACCTTAGGCAGAAGGCACTTCAAGGAGTCCTTTTGGTTCAAACCAAAGGAAGTTACCCAAATTAAAGGTAACAATTTCTCTTAACTTCTTTTCTTTTCTTTTACTCCTCTAACCCCTAAACTCTTTTTATTCCTTTATTTTATAACAACACCAGTATCCTCAATATACTAGGATGTTTTTATGATAAATATTTGAATTACACTTACACACACCTCCATCTAATGGGTGAAGAACATAATGTTTATGTGGATGGAAAACTAACACCTCACAAAACGATGATTGTTCAATTACCTCCTACCGCCTCTCATGGTGGCCATTATGATGGCACTGTAATTATATATGATATATATTATTTTTATGTTTTCTTCATGCTTCTGTATTTTTCTTTTATATCATACCTTAATGGTTTCCATTATGGGTAAATGCGACAATTTCATTTGAGGAAGTGCGGACTACCGCCCCCTCAAAGTGATATGACTCGTTAATACCATATGTGGGACATATAAAGGATGGATTTAATAATATTATATATGATATTATACTGGAATTATAATATACCTATGTATCATTATGTTTTAAGTCCATTAAAATACGAAATATAAATGAATGTAGCGTCCATGCGTACGTACGGCTTACCGTCTCCATGAACGGTGCATTTCATTCTTACCCCAAAATGATATGTACTATTATAAATACATGTATATACTGGATATATATGATATATATGATATCTAAATCATGAATATCATTCTGGATATAATGATATTTTGGCCATGTGAATAACTTGTAACTATAAGGTGTTCATTTTTGACTCAAGTGTCAAATATCGACAAAACGAATGTTATTAACTTAAATGATTACATAATGTTTATAACATCGTAATAAGTGATATAAAAGGAATAATAAACTTGAAAAAGGTTCTTAAGCAAGTATAAATTAACTTTATTTTATTATTCAGGATATTAAAAAACAAACGGGTCAAGTCGGACACGAGGTAAGGGGTTTCTTATCTCACTTTTAATTCCATGAGATTTCCATTGTTCACCACTTATTTATTTCATGTGGTGTATTTTGTACTACCATTTGATATATATATATTATCATTATTATCTTTATATTCATGATATTATGTGATTCATTTGGTGGTTATTGACTATTGTTCATACAACTTGATTGATTATAACGAGGTAAGGGTTTATTTCACAATCTCTTCATTATCCGAGGTTGTTTATACATAATTATCTACCGGGACCTCTTTATCATCCACATCCATGTTTCTTAAAAATGTATTTCAAATCATTCTTACTATTTTATAGAATATGGGTTAAAGTCATTTATACCCTTTTTGAATTTTTATAAGATGTTTATAAAGGAATCTTTCCATTGTTTTCCAAATAAGGTCCTTTTTAACCTTTTTGACAAAATTAAGGTAAGAGTGTCTTTTTTTTAACTTATACGGTGGGTGTGGCTATTTTTTGCCATTATAAAATCGTTGAAGCTTCCCTTACAAGCTTATAATAATATTTTCAAAATAAATGTTTTCTTTATAATTATGTGACTCTTAAATTATTTCAAAATAGAAAGATATATTTTTCTAAAAAGGGTTTTCATTTCATCTATGTCAACATCCTTTGATGGATTTTAAGTTTATTTGAAACTGATTTATTATGATACAAAACTTTCATATTGTATTGAAGTTTTTGTGATATGTTTGACTGTGGATGTGCTATTTTTATACCATTCATGGTTTATGGTTAAAGTATTGACATTTCATATTCTAGTTTTAATACGAATGTTTATGATATGTTTAAACCTTTTCATATGAGGAAAGTATTAGACTTAGTAAGTGACGGGTGGAGCCCGATATAGCTCCTCGATGCATCGGTAGGTCTCATGAGACAACTAGACATGGAATTGGCCAAGGCCTTTCCCAATTTGAGATATGGTTTTGGCCGAGGCCTTAATCATTTTTAGACGTCTTGGCCGAGGCCTTGACAAAATGTTTCAGATTGTCCGGCATTATACATTCCCTCATTATGAAAATAATATTGATGGTTCATGTGGTCATTCGACTATTATAATACCCATGATTATGTTTTATTATGACATTATTTACTCATCTCATATTCCTGCCATAAAAGTATTCATGTTTATTGTTGGTAAAGGCATGTGGTTTCAATTATTCACCATGATTAATATTTATGTTATCTTCCATTGTATTGTTTACCCTTACTGAGCATTTGAGCTCACCCATTTCTATGTTTTATTTTTCCTAGGATTCCAAGAAGTTTATTATGATTGATATGCAGGGTTAATCTAAAGGGAATAATGGCGTTCTCAAATAACTATTTTTTTTGTATTGTATGTTAGAAAGTGTAATGTAATGTTCATGTATGCAATCTATTTTCCAAGACTGCTAAACTGATTGGTCTTTTAGGACTTGATTCCTTGTAATCATGCCAATGTATTAAAATAATGTACCGATTCTGGGAATCTAGGTTCGGGGCATTACAGTTGTATCACTTTTAGGTTCTCATCATAGAGGGGAACTACTATGACCTTTTAGTATGATAACTACTCTTAGGAAATTATCACATACTATGTTATGCAAAAGAATAATCATGATCTGATAAGGATTTTATTAATATTCAAAACTATAAATATAATTTATCATAAAGTATATAGAAGTTGGTTCTAGGGAACCAACTCCAACGATGTCATCATATGAGAATTTTGAGTTTACCCCTACTTCAATTGATGCCCCTACCACCACTATAGACTCTACTACTACAATTACAACTATTATCATTGGTACTAAGTTTATAATTGGGATGACCATTGAGACATAATCCATTTTAGTGACCAATATATTATTTTTCCTTCTAGAACGGTTACTAAGATCATCATTGAAGATCCAGGATAAGGCACAGAGAAGGATCCCATAACTAAGGATGACTCGAGAGCATACCTTTCCCCAACCATTAAGTATACCCTAGACCTGTACACCAAAAAGATACCTCCTAACCTAAGGAGTAATATTATATCACTCATTGAGCATACCTCTCAACAACTGTCATTTCCATGACCCGTCCCAGAGGGGCTCATTCTGCGACTCCCCAAGCCTACCTCCAATAGTCCAAGGGCTGGAGACTAGTGCTGACTAAGCATATCATTAACATGGGAGACCTTAGCCTAAGTACATGTACGTGCATACACATCTCCAAGCCTATACAGTGTTAAAATATAAAAACCACTGGACAACCATGCATGCATACATCTAAATCCCACAACCAAAGTATCAAATTAAGTAAAGGAAGGTAAACAAGGAAAAATACAAGATCGCCATGAAGAGTCATAAACACAAGTCCAGCCTAAAAGTAAGTACCAGGACTACTGTTAGAAATTCATAGGAACACACCTCAGTATGTCTGGTCTCACTAAGCATTTCCCAGTCCTGGTCTGCCTAGTACTCTGTAAAAAGGTTGATCATCTACATAAGATATGACACGTGCAGGTAAATCCCATGTAGGGGTGAGTATAACAATACTCAGTAAGACACCTCAAAACCACAAAGCATACAACAGAGGAAATACAGTCATCTCTACACAGGTATATTTCTACAACACATATAACAATAATATCCAGATATACTTAACAAAGACACACAGTCTAAAGGTAAGTCACAACTATAGTATACCAGCCTAGGATTCTGGCTCAAATATTCCACAAAGCAGTCATTTGGGAGAGAAAACTCTTGATTATAATAGCACTGATGACATTTGTCCAAGAGATATTGCTTTTCAGGTCTTGCCATTAGATGTATACATTGAAACATCTGAAGATATTTTGATACATGGATGAGGATCACTACCAAGGCCATGGGGTGATACCAAAAAATCAATATGGATCGACCCATTAAGTAGAAGATCGGTGATTATATAGTGTTGGTCACAATGATACTAAGAACTCTACCTACAGAATGAAGATTAATAGAGGATCTCACTCTAAGCCTCTCAGAGGGATTCTAATGACTATCTAAGAAGTCTTGCTAAAGGGATCGTAGTCCTGGGAGTGGGAGATGATTCCATATGAACCCTTAGGGAAAGAATAATGGGAATGAACCCTAAAAAAACTTGTCTAAGATAAAGAGGACAAGGGATCTAATTCATGTATAATAAAGTTAACAACATGTAGTAGGGGTCACACGTCATGTCCCTTGACCCCAGGTCTTGCTCGTGTAAATGTCTAGTGTCTCAAGTCATGTCTATGTAGAAGTAAAAGGTGTGTAGGATACCCATTTAGTCTACCTATGTTCTAGTACATAGATATCACTCATGTACATGTGCTCGTGTACTAGTACACGTCTTATCCCATGCACTTGGTCTAGTCCATGTTTGTGTGGGGGAGTATATGGCATGCTCTAACCCCTTTACTTCAACTTGTGTTTGTGTACTTCCCGAAGTACACATAAATTCACCTGGGAGAGACCACACATACTGTGATAGGTATCACACAACATGTGATACTTAACTTTATCCCAAAACCTTGTCCACTAAAAAGGGGTCCCCACACAACATGTATATCTGAATTACCCTCCATGTAGCATGGGATTTTCCAGAAACACAGATCTTTATTCAGGTTGTCTTCTTCATTGATTCAACCTCTGATCTAGCCACACCTTGTCAAAAAAACTCAAGGAACCACCTTTTTTGAGTATTTACTTCAACAAAAAACAAGTTTTGGGCCTTCGATCTGCTCTAAAAATGAAATCATAGTTGTTTTTCATTACATGCTGAAGAACACTGAAGAACGTGAAATCGGGTGTCCACCATCATCTAATTTGTCATCGTTTCCCTCATCACACCACTATCATGTCGTACCAATCCCAGATCTATGAAATCAGATCGCTGTGCTAATAAATGGGTGTGCAATGATCTATTGATCAAGATATGTCAAACTGTGGGCCAAATGAAGAACATCCATGATGAACAAAGAATTCAAGGGAGAAAATCACATGAACAATGAGAGGAAAGGACCTCGATCAATGTTCATGTCAATATCGATTTGTTTCTATTATAAAAATAATCGAATAATCAAAAAATTGAATCATGAATAAATTCTACTAAAATAACATCGAAATAAACCCATCCTATGAATATGCATGATCCACAGATCAATCTGTTGGTCGATTAATTTGTGTTCATCGTAGGAATAAATAATGAGGAAATAAAACAATGAAAACAACCACCATACCTCAATAAAGATCAATCCCTGATGAAGAACAAGGTTGTGTTATGATCATTGGTGAGATCCTTTGAATCTGTTGTGCGTCGATCATCGATTCATGGTCCGGTCATCATTTTCCTGAGAGAAATCCTTCAATGTTCTCTCTAGTGGCTCTCTGACATCTTCAGGGTTATGCGGATAAACCTGGGATTTTTTCATATCAGTCTATTTAAAGAGGAATTTTTAGGTCACTAAGTCAAAAAAACAATTAAAATAATTCAATTAAATTATTTTATTCATTTTAAGACCACAATAGCTTTTCCAAAAACGATCCACACCAACTAAGGTTATGTCGTGCCTAGGGTAAAACTCACATTATGAACTCAATGGTGCCCTCATATTTCTAATCCAAACACCCATTTAGAAGTTATTTCACTTTTTTAAGAAAATTGTGTGCACGTGTTATTTAATATATTTAATATATTTCAGGCATTTATTCTAGGCACACTAGGACTTGGAATTGCACATCATCTCAACGTCTAGAATAGAAAATAATATATATAATATCCAAAAATAATACACGGAAAATCTATTACATTCTCCCAACCTTGGGCCTTTACATCCCCAAAAACCCAAAACAAGGGCTACACAAAAACATGTGGGTACTAAGTATGAATCTTAGCCTCCCACTCTCATGTGATCTCCTGAAGATTCTCGTGCTAGCATTGGACATGCACTAAAGGAATCCATCACCCATAGAGGATCATCTCCTACCAATCCTAAATCTTTACTGGGTACTCAACAAAGGTCACTCCATCCTCTATGTCCAGCTCGCCCTAGTCGATAACATGAGATGGATCATGCATGTACCTCTTTAGTTGTGACATGTGGAAGACGTCATGCACCCGGTCTAACTAAGGAGGTAGAGCTAAGTGGTACTCCACCTCACCAACTCTACGCAGTATCTAAAAAGGTCCAACAAACCTTGAAGATAGCTTGTCGCCCTAAAAAAATCTCTATAATCCATGTCGAGGTGAAACCCTTAGGAACACATGGTATCCTTCCTAGAACTCCAAAGGCCTTGGTCGCCTATCAACATAAGACTTATAATGGATTTGTGTAGTCTTTATCTTCTCTTGGATGATCTGCACCTTCTTTGTTGTAGCTTACACTAAATTCAGACCCATGAGTGCTGACTCTACTGGGTTAGTCCAAAAAAGTGGTGACCTATAGGGTCACTCGTACAAAGCCTCGAATGGTGTCATACCAATGGTTAAATTGTAGTTTTTTTGTAAGAAAATTCCACCAGTGGTGGGTTATCCTCTCAACTAAGGCCAAAGTACAACATGAAAGCTTGCAACATGTCCTCAAAAACTTGAATGGTATGTTCATCCTGGCTGTCAGTTTGGGGATGAAATGTTGTGATCAAGCATAATTGAGTCTCAAACACCTCCTAAAATGCCTTCCACAAATAGGAAGTGAAATGAGAATCATGGTTGGAAACAATCATTGATTGAACTCTATGGAGTCGAACTATCTCATGAAGGTAGAGGTGTCATAAGCTCTCTACTGAACTCTACTCCTGAATAGATAGGAAGTGGGCCGACTTGGTGAGTCATTCTACAATCACCCAGATGGTATCGTGTCCCCTAGAAATGAATGGTAATATTGTCACAAAGTCCATGGATATCCCATATAACTTCCACTCTGACACCTTAATG
This sequence comes from Viscum album, assembly GCA_963277665.1. Taxonomy (NCBI): domain Eukaryota; kingdom Viridiplantae; phylum Streptophyta; class Magnoliopsida; order Santalales; family Viscaceae; genus Viscum; species Viscum album. The sequence continues at coordinate 575,708,339 of OY728120.1, read as the reverse complement.
GGTTGAGTTAAACCCGCAAGAACTTGGTATTCAGCCTTCACTTGCTGACAAGGCATCAAGAGACAAACTTTGCAACTCCTTTCTTCATGCCTGGGTACCAAAACTAACATCAGAGATCCTGGTACATCTTTTTCACACCTGGATGTATCACAAAAGGAGATGTATGAAACTCTCAAAAACTCCTCCCACAATTTTAGTGGTACTATAGTGCGTCCTATAAAAATAATGGCATGCTACCCACCTTTATAAAATTCATCAGGAGCATGTATAGTGGATATCTGAGTATGTAGGGTCGCATAATCAGTATCCCTAAGTTATACCTCCCTGAATCAATGTAAGATCTAAGGGGTGAAAACCATCGACTTGAGGTAAGTTGCTTCATCTCTATCCATAATGGATAACTGCAATGAGGCCAACTGCTCAGATGCCTCATTCAGCAACTATGAATAAGATCTCCTACTAAGGTCATCTACTACCATGTTCTCCTTCCCAAGAGTATACGCAATTTTGAAGTTGTAATCCTAGAGGAACTCTAGTCATCACCTCTATTTCATGTTAAGATCCTTCTAAGAAAATATTCACTTGATACTCTTGTGATCAGAGTAGATGATAAACCACTCGTCCATCAATAAAAAATGAAGGCCTTTGGGCCATTGGAGGAGGGTCATGTAGTTCTGCTCATGTGGTCTTAACTAGCATAAACCATAGGCAATCATTGCTTTCATTTTCATTAGAACACAACCAAGCCCAGTTCCTAATGCATTGATGAACACTGCATACTCGACACCCTCCTCTAGAAATCTCAATATGGAAACAATCATCAAACTCTGCCTCAACTACTAAAAATACTACTAGGACCTCTCTATCCATACAAAAGGCTGCCCCTTTCGAGTCAAAGTTGTCATGGGTGCTGATATTCTAGATAAATTAGGTATGAATCTATGGTAATAGCCTACCAACCTAAGTAAGCTTTTCACCTCCATAAATCTCTTAGGTGGATCTCAAGCTAACACTACATCGACCTTGGCTGCATCCACTACCACTCCATCCATTGAGATAACATATCCTAGAAAGTGGACTGCCTGAATCTAGAATTAGAACTTTGAGAGATTTCTATAAATATGGTGCTCTTAGAGTATGTCCAAAACTATCCTCAAGTGTCTCGCATGATCCTCCTCAGATTTTGAGTACATAAGGATATCATCGATGAAGACTACCACTAACCAATCTAAGGTTAAAAGATCTGGTTCATGAGCCTCATGAACATTGTCGGGTCATTCATCACACCAAAGCACATCACCAAGTACTCATAGTGACCGTAACGACACCTGAATATCGTCTTTGGTATATCCTTGTCCCATACTTACAGCTGGTGATAGCATGACCTGAGTTCAACCTTTAGAACCATTGTGCCCCTATCAACTGATCAAAGAGGTCATCAATACTTGGTAGTGGATACTTGTTATTCATGATCTCCTAGTTCAAGCGTCGATAGTCCATACACAATCTCAATCTCTCATATTCCTTCTTGGAAAACAAAAGTGGGGTTTCCAAGGGTGAAACACTAGGTCTAATAAATCACTTCCTCCGTAAGTCCTCTAATTGTACCCTCATCTCGTGAAGCTCTATGGGATTCATCCGATATGCAGGAATGAATATTGGTGTCATCCCGGGGTATAGATCAATGCAGAAGTCTATATCTCGGCGGGGAGGTAAACTTGGAACATCCTCAAGGAAAACATCCTCGTAATCCATCTCCACTATAGGAAATTTGGAACTCATAACATCCACTGCACCAAGGGTTAAGTTGTCTAACTGATGAGTAATCAAATGCACCCTCCTGTTCATGAGTTCATCCTATGATTCCTGGGTTTATTTTTCACCGATAAAGGAAAATATAGTTTTGTCACTATGGAAACACCAAATCATTAACCTAAAATATTCTATCTGGGTATGAACTGTAGATAAATAGTCCATACCAAGAATGATGTTGTAAGGCGTTTATACTGCTACTAAGAGATTCCAATAGAAACTCTCACCTCTAAGAGTTAGGTCACACTATCGACACAAGTGTGTGATCATTAATTCTTCTCCAGTAGGAGTCTCCAAGTATAAGGGTTAAGCCAAGGGATCAACATAAGTCTCTAAGTCTCATACAATGTATGTGGAAATAAAGGAATGACTAGAACCTGTGTCTATCAGTACTGTAGCTAGGGTAGAAAAGACACATATTTTACCTCGAATCATTCCTAGATCCTCTAGGTTATAAGCTTTGACAACCTGCAGGTGTCCCTGCCCTTTCCCTCCAGCTTTCTGAGCCTAGAATGGACCATCTGGGGTGGGGTGGTAGCAAGTTAAAACATCAACCACCTCTTCCCCGGCGTCCCATACACGATTTCTCTGTTAGTTGTACGGTAGTTCAGACAATCTCGTGAAAGATGTCTCCTACCATCACATGAGTAGAACTTCCTCTATCTGGGATAACTGGACCCACCATATGAGCCCTGAACTACATATCCTCTATCTTGGGACCTCCTCCTGAAATGTATTGCATATCTAGGTCCCTAAGACTGATGTAGGATCTTTCTACCGAGGTGTCTGATCTTGATTGCCCACTTCTAGAAACCACTGGTTGTATCTGCTCAACCAAGAAACTCTCAACCACCAAATCTCTCTCTAACACCCTAGAATAGTTAGGAATGAATAGAGGGATAACATTTGCTTAGATGTCTCTAATAAGACCCCGCTCAAAATTCCAATACCTAAAGAACTAGTCACGAACCATATCTATCTAGTACCTAGAAAGGTTAGTAAACTTTGATGAATACTCAGATATTATTGTGTTTCCCTATTGGAGTTGTAGAAGCTCCTGGATATGTACAACCCTCAGTGTATCTGGTGATAACTTCTATTTGAAAAGGAACTCAAACTCTAACCATGGTAGAGTCACCTCATCATAGGTCTGAGTCATTAAACCTCACCATCGCCCTGCTGAACCGTAAAGAAGGATCACTGTCAGGATCGCCATCTGAACTGCTGGCATCCTGAATAGACAAAAAACTCATGTCACCACCTCAAGCTAGTCCTCATCCGCCTATGGGTCGGGCTCACCTCAGAACCTGAGGGTTCTCTACCACTAAAACTTATGAAGCATGCTCAACCTGCGCACCTCATCTACTGGTACTATAGGTACCACGTGCTGCTCTATAGGTGGTGGTATATCTAGAACACCACCTAGAGGTAACACCTCAGGAACTGGTCCCTGTATTGACACCTCATTTCTAAAGGGATCATCCTCATGATCATGCTAGATCCTAGTTGTCATATGTCATGAATTCATCTTGAAAGAAACAAGATGTACCATGATCAATGAGTATATCTTGAAATCTGGCTCAAGAAGGATATGGAAACCACAACTCATTCATATATGATTCATGTACCATTATTTTCCTTGCAAATAGTTTTATAATATACCAAGTCAAAAAGAAGGTAATAAAAGTCTTAGTTTATGTATATGTTGGTCATCGCACCAACACTAGAGTCCATGGCCTGAAAGCCAAACTTGAAACACTTAACATTGTTGCCTTAAACTAATCTCACGGACTATCAGTTCTAAGATAGAACCGATCACCTCTGATACCACTCTATCATGACTCGTCCCACAGGGGCCCATGTCATGACTCCCCGAGACCTCCTCCAATAGGTCAGGTGTTGGAGACTAGCACCGAGTAGGTATATCATTGACATGGGAGGCCTTAGTCTAAGTACCTATACACACACACACATCTCCAAGCCTATCCAATGCTGAAATGTAAAAAAAATTGAACAACCATGCATGCATACATCTAAACCCCACAACCAGAGTACGAAAGGAAGTAAACTAAAGTAAATAGGGTCAAATAAAGTCCCATCACAAAGATTTTAAAACATAAGTCCAACATTAAAGTAAGTACTTGTACTACTTCCATAAATCCGCATGAACACACCACGGTTTGTCCGGTATCACTAAACAGCATCTGGTCCTAGTCCACCTAGGAATCTGTCAAAAGGTCGACCATATTCACAAGATATGAAATGTGTAGGAAAGGATCATGTAGGGGTGAGTATAACAATACTTAGTATGACACTCCGAAACTACAAATCATACAACAAAATAAATACATTCAGATCTAAACAAGTATATGTCTACATCACATATAACAATAATATCCAGATATACTTAATAAAGGCACACAATCTAAATGTAAGTCACAACCATAGTATACCAGCCTAGGATTACATATCTTAGATTACACAAATCACTCGTTCATGAGAACCCACTCCTGAGTCTGATAGCAATGATCATGTATGTCCGAGAGATACAGCTCGTCGGGTCTCACCATTATAAGTACACGTTGAAAGGTCTAAAGAGATTACGATAAACATACGAGGATCACTATCAAGGCCATGGGGTGATATCAACAACTCAATCTAGATTAACCCATTAAGTAGAGGATCTATGAACATATATTATTGGTCATGATGATACCAAGAACTCCACCTAGGGCCCAAAGATGAATAGAGGATCTCACTTCGGGCCTCTCGAAGGGATTCCAACAACTCTATCCAAGAATTCATGTTGAAGGGATCATAGTCCTAGGATTAGGAGAAGATTTCATACCAAACCTTAGGTAAAGGATAAGGGGAATGCACCCTAACAAATATTATCCAATATATAGAGGAAAAGATCTCTAAACCATGAATAATAAAGTACATGGCGTGTAATAGGGATCACACATCGTGTCCCTTTACCCTAGGTCCTTCCCATATAAATGGCCCATATCTCAAGTCATGTCCGTGTAGAAGTACACATCATGTAGGATGCCCATGAAGTCTACCAATGTGTCATTACACGGCTCTCACCCGTGCATATGTGCCCATGTACCAGTACACATCTTATCCCATGTACTTGGTCCAGATCATGTCCGTGTGAGGGAGTACATGGTGTGCTCCAACCTGTGTACTCCAACCCATGTATGTGTACTTCCCAAAGTACACACCGAGTTTCCTAAGAGAGAACACATGTCGTGTGATAGGGTTCACATTCCATGTGATACTTAACTTTGTCCTAAAACCCTAGCCGCTGCAAATGGGGGCCCACACGGTGTGTAGATCCAATTTTCACACTATGTGGCGCAAGATTTTTAAAAAACGTAGATCTAAATTTCAGTCATATTCTCCATTACTCCATCCACGTCTTACTATAAAAACTCAAGGAGCTACCTCATCTGATTATTTCCTTCGATAAACAATAAGTTTTGAGCCTTTGAACTTTTTGTAAAATAGAATCGTTGTCATTTTTCATTGTGCATTGAAGAACACTGAAGAACGTGAAATCGAGTATCCACTGTCATCTGATTTGTCACTAATTCCCTCATCACACCATTTTCGTGTTGTGTTGATCTTAGATCTATGATATCATATCATTGCGCCAAGAAACGGGTGTGAAATGATTGATTGGTCTGGATATGTCAAACTGTGGTCCAAATGAAGAATGTCCGCGATGAACAAAGAATTCAAGAGAGAAAAGGCACAAGAAAAATGAGAGAAACGAACCTCAATTTATGTTTATGTTGATCTCATTTCATTGTTTTTAGAACGAAAATCGAAGAATCAACAAATTGAATCACAAAGAAATTCTCCTGAAATAACCCCAAAATAAACTCATCCCATAAATACGCCTGAACTATGAATCAATCCATTGGTCGATTGATCTATATTCATCATAGGAATCAAGAATAAGAAATGGAAATAATTCAAAAAACTGTCCTACCTCGATTCGGATCGATCGATGATGAAGAATAGGGTTGTTCCATGATCGTTGGTTAGATCCTTTGAATCTATTGTGTGTCGATCATCGATCCATGATCCGGTCGGCATTTGCCTGAGAGAAATCCTATTATGTTCTCTCTAGAATCTCTCTAATGTATCCAGGGTTATGCGACTAACCCTGGGATTTTTTCATAATAGTATATTTAAAGAGGAGGTTTTAGTTCACTGTGTCAACAAACCAATTAAAATAATTTTATTATTTTATTTTATTCATTTTACACCCATGATGAATTTTCCATAAACGACCTATGTCGACTAAGGTTAAGTCATGTCTCGGGTAAACCTCATGTTCTGAACTCAACGGTACCCTCAGATTTCTAATCCAAGCACTCATTTAAAATTTATTCCATTTTTTCAATAAAATTGTGTGTGTGTGCTGTTTAAAATATTTAATATATTTCAAACATTTATTTTGGGCACACTGGGTCTCAGAATCGCACGTCGTCTCAGCATATGGTCTCAAAAATAATCCATATAATATCCAAAAATAATATATGTAAAATTTGAGACATTGAAATCATCTTCCTTGGTAGCCATTCAGAGTCTTCTAGGAGATATTTAGGAGATTATACAGTGGAATGACTAGTCACTTTGAGAGGATCTACCCACTATTATCATGAATTCTACTGATGCATCTAGGGAGGATAAGAAGTATAATATGGAGACTAAGAAGGATACCAAGGCATCTTAGGATTTCCCCCTCTCCTAATTTTTATGTGTGGTCACTATTTTATACATTTTTTATCACATTTTTTAGTTTTCATGTATTTAACTTTCATTGATGATAGACATGTAACTTCAAATTTTTAATCAGCGCTATTGTTTTTAAAATGTTTTCTTTCTTTTTTACCTAACCCATTATAAAGTGAAGAATCTATTTTTCTATAATACAATATAACAGACACTCTAATCAATTCAAGCATTTCAATGCAATTAATTTATCGAAGGATCAAATAAAATAGTCTATAATAATTAGGGAAGATCTGAGTGTCTTTCTTATCTTTTTTATCAACTCCCTTTATGTACTTAAATTTAATGTCACTTGTAACCCTCTAAATTTGCATTAAACATTGGGGACAATGATTAATTGAAGTGTGGGGGAGGGATCCGTAAGCACCATTTGAAAATTTCCATTTTATTGATCTAGAATACATCATCGTTTAGGGAAAATAAATTTCACTAGTAAAATTTTTTGTTTGACTGTGCTCATAAATACTGAAGATATAAGTAACTTTTTTTTTTGAAAAATGCATACACATTCTGATTTTGAGTTGTTTTAAAGTGATTAATGATGGTGTGCAGCTATAAAATGTACCTATCCCAAAAAAATGTTTTTTCAGTTGTAAGTGATATAATATCATTATAGTGTGCAATTAAGTAGTGTTGTGTGATATTGTAACCTACAGGAGTCAGAGGATATGAGTTCAGGTAGCTATAGGTAAGAGTTTTTTTAATGGTATATGGAAGATATAGACATGGTTTTAACCATGGAAGTAGCTTCTAATTTCCATGATTTTAAACTGTGGTTGTAGCAGCTAATTTCCATGGTTATAAACTATGGCTATACATTATCTACTACCACAGTTTAAATCATGGAAATAGCTTCCAATTGACATAGTTTTAAACCATGGTTTTAGAAGATAATTTCCACGGTTATAAACCATGGTTGTAACAACTAATTTCCACGATTATAAACCATGGCTATACATTATCGACTGCCACGGTTTAAACTATGGAAGTAGGGATTAATAATCATGGTTAAACTGTGGTGACACCTAGCTATATCCATGGTTTAAACCGTTGTAGTGTGCTTAAATAGCCACGATTAAACCATGATGGTATCTAGATATTTCCATGGTTTAAATTTTGGTCGCAGTTAGACCCTATTGTAATGAAAATAGGGCCCATGGTTTGTCCAAACCATTGTAGTAAGCTATAAACATGGTTTTGGGGCCTATTACCAACTGTGGAAATAGCCTAATTTTGTATTTTTGGATCTTCAGATTTTGTTGCGGGACATTCTCATGTGAAGGAAGACGTCAGCTGCTCGAGCTCCATTAAAGATTCTTCCAGGTTTTGGTATTTAAATCGGTCTCTATAATAAGTTAATTCTTTTTTTATTTATGTAATTTCTTACTGCCATGTATGTTGTTGTATCTTTTTATGCTCACATGTAGTTTGAGTTTTTTCCAAGAATATCCTCTGATAATTTCTCTATTTTTTATTATTTTCCTCTCTTGTGATTTTGGGTGTTTTCTTTCTTTAATAATAAAGTCTTGTGGTATTGTTCTTGCCATGCACGTAGGTCCACAGTGAACCAAAACATGTTATATCTTTGTGTTCTTGAATTTTCTTGTACTACATTCATCTTAAATCCACATTTCCCCTTATGTTTAATTTTTAATCAAATTTTATAAATTAATTTGTGAACTCAATACCTAGATTAGTGGATCTTGATTGTTTCATAGGGATTACCATATCAACCTAGCTCCTAATAACAACCAACTTTGTAAAATAAGATTTATTTTATACAAGACATATATTATTTGATTATCTAATACTAAATGTTAAGTGTATAAGAATGAAGTTGAATTCAACTTCAAATATAAACAAAACATACTTTCACTACTATACATATTCCCTTTAATAGTGAGAAAATAGGCTTTTAGCAGTGCTAAAAAAGCACTGTTAAACACAGTGCTCATAAAGGGGGTCCTTTATCCACACTAAAAAACACTTATAAAGGACTCCCTTTATCAGTACTTTTTTAGTTCTAATAAAGGCCTACCTGTATGCAATGTGTTGTTAATATAATAACACACCCAACAGAAACATGTAATTTCAAACAATGCTATATACATTTAATTGAAATCATTAATACAAAAATGTCCACCCATGGTATTTACAAAAAAACACTTCTATTTACATTTCAAACAATGTTTTATATAATTAAATTTATAATTATCCAAGAAACATCTTAAAACATTAATATTTCATCTTTTGACACCCATGATCCCCATGATCCCCTCTAAAAAATGTCCACCCATGGTATCAGTTGCTGAAAAAATCATCTCAACCCGAGAAAAATATTATGCCTATATAAGAAAACAAATATTATGTTAGTAATACTATAAAGAAATAAATTAAACATTAATATTAAATAATACATTAATAAAATGTCAATATTTAATAAAAAGGACACATTTAGAGTCATATCGGTCACATCGTGCGTCTTATTGAGGTGCGGCTGACTCCTACACATCACAAATGACTCGTGGATCATTGTTCTAAAATATTAAAACAATATGAATGTATTTTCTCAGTTTTCAGTATGTCACTTATTCTTTTTACTTAAATTAATATCAATTTTAAATAAAAAGAGACACTTTGATTGATACCAGCCACACCATTCATCGTATTGAGTTTCATGTGATTCCTACACATCAAAAATGACTTATAGATAATTTTCCTAGAGTATCAAAATAATCCAAATTCTTTTACTCATTTTTTATTATGCCAATTGTGTTTTTTCACTAAAATGTCATTTCAAACTGGAAACATGCATTTTGAGTCATATCGATCGCATCGTTCATTGGTTTGATGTGAGACTAGTTCATAAAATTCAAAAATGACTTATTAATCTCTTTACTAAATTATTAATAAAATCATAGTGTGTTTTCTTGGTTTTCAGTGAGTGACATGTTTTGAACTAAAATGTAAATTTTAAACTGATAAAGGACACTTTTAGTCATACCGGTCACACCATGCGTCGGATTGAGATGTGGTTGATTCCTACATGTCACAAATGACTCATGTATTGTTTTCCTAAAGTATCAAAACAATATAAATGAATTTTCTCAGTTTTTAGTTTGTCACTTATTCTTTTTACTTAAATTAATGTAAATTTTAAATAAAAAGAGACACTTTGAGTGATACCACCCACACCGTGCATTGTATTGAGGTGAGGATGATTCCTACACATCACAAATGACATATAGATCATTGTACTAAAGTATAAAAACAATATAAATGCATTTTCTTGGTTTTCTGTATGATAGTTGTGTTTTTTTAATAAAATATCATTTCAAACTGGAAAAACACATTATGAGTCATATCGGTCATATCGTGCATCGGTTTGACATGAGACTACTTCATAAACATAAAAAATAACTTATGAATCACTATCCTAAATTATCAAGACAATCAGATCATGTTTTCTTTGTTTTCAATGAGTGGCGTCTTTTGAACTAAAATGTCAATTTTAAACTAATAACGGACACTTTTAATCATATTGGTCACACCGTGCATTGTATTGAGGTGCATTTGACTCCGACACCTCAAAAATGACTCATGGATCATTTTAATAAAGTATCAAAACAATCCAAATTCGTTTTCTCAGTTTTCAATATTTCACTTGTTCTTTTTACTTAAATTAATGTCAATTTTAAATAAAAAGACACACTTGGAGTCATACCAGTCACACCGTGCATCGTATTGAAGTGAAGATGATTCCTACACGTTAAAAGTGACTGATAGATCATTTTCCTAAAGTATCAAAACAATCTGAATATGTTTTCTTGGCTTTCAGTATGCTAGTTGTGTTTTTTTAATAAAATTTCATTTCAAACTAAAAACACACATTCTAAGCCAAATCAGTCGTATCGTGCATTGGTTTGATATGATACTACTTCATACATGTCACAGATTACTTATGAATCTCTAACCAAAATTATGAATATAATCAGAGCACATTTTCTTGGTTTTCAATGAGTGACATGTTTTGAACTAAAATGTCAATTTTAAACTGATAACAGTCACTTTTAGTCATATCGGTCACACATCACAAATGAGGTATGGTTGATTTCTACACATCAAAAATGAATCATGGATCATTTTCCTAAAGTATAAAAACAATCTGAATTAATTTTTTCATATTTCAGTATATCACTTGTTCTTTTTTCCAGATTTAATGTCAAATTAATATAAAAATACACATTTAAAGTCATATCGGTCACACCATGCATCAGATTGAGGTTCGGTTGATTCATACACATCACAAATGACTTATGGATATTTTTTCTAAAGTATTAAAATAATAAAAATGTGTTTTCTTAGTTTTCAGTATGCCACTTTTTATTTTTACTAAAATTAATGTCAATTTTAAATAAAAATAGACACTTTGAGTGATATCAGTCACTTGTTATTTTTTCTTGGTTTTGAGTAGGTCATTTGCTATAATACCAACTATATTGACCTAAAAATTTCATACATAAATATCACATATTATTATATTAATATTCCTTACATAATACAATGATCCATGCCAGAATAGTTTAGGTCTAGTGCTTTTGGAAACATGGAAACATAAAGAGCTAGTTCATAAGAGTCGCTCATTAAGTTATTCTTTACTAGAAACCTTCTTAGACATATAATTTCTAAAGCCATTATTAATAACCTAATGATATGAAACATAATAAAGGGTGATAATAGATGCTCAATAAGTGTAAACAAGGGAGATATCAATGATCGTATAAGGATAACATGAGCATAAAGATGTTAGAAGGTGATATTAAAATTATAAATTCACACCCTACATATCATAGATCATAATAATGAGTCATGTATAAAAGCATGGTAGTTTAGAATACATGAATCTAAACGGATCAAAGAATATTATAAACTAAAAACGTACACTTCGAGTCATACCAATCACACTGTGTATCAGATTGAGGTGCGGTTGATTGAGTTGCAGCTGATTACCACACTGTTCAGGAAAATGTTCATGATAGATCTTTTAGAAAGTCATAATTTTAATTCAACTACTAATAAATCCCTTGGTATATACATCCTTACGATTCACTTCACATTTCATGCAACATGGGGTTTCCTCTCCCACCTGAAAAGAACATGTTCTCTCTTTTCTGGCTTGTTGTAGATAGTTGAAAGGAAAGTATGACTTCCCAAAAGATCTGTAAAAAAATAAATAAGTATTAGATAAAAATGATAAGGAAATAAACTTACAAATAGTAGATAAAATGATAAAAAAAAATTAATTATATAAGTAGTAGGAATTCACCTTTATACATTCTTGAACCATTTCCTTGTTGTCATTATCTCAATTACAGCCTCAAAGTCCAATCCCTCACGAGCATGATTAGTTTCGAACAAAACACTCCAACTATAATAAAGGAATCCACCTATATAAGAAAACAATTCTTATGTGAGTAATACTAAAAAGAATTAAATTAAACATAAATATGAAACAATCCACTACTTCTATAGAAGTCACATCTTCATGCTATTTGTGTACATTCTTTCATCAAGTATGATGCTCATTCGTTTCTAAGAACATTTATATCATCTTGTGAATATGAGTCTTTTTGACAGTCATAGTAGTACTAGAAAAATATAAATACAAAAATGATTAATAAATATTTTAAATGAAATAGTAATTATCTTTGAAAATACCTCTTCAGGGGTGATAGTTTGTTCATAGAATATGATCTCTCTCATAAATTTACAAACATAATAACCATAATATTTTCCATTGATTTGTTTTGGACACTAAAGAAACATTGAGTAGAATAATTAATTTGTTTTGATATGTGTTTGGATAGTGAAATATTATTATATGTACCCTAATACTTGTCTAGTCGTAGAACTTGTCTTTGTCCTTGTGCTTAACCCCTGACATCATTCCTTATTTTTCATGATATTGATGCACCGCCCTATTATAACAGAATCATCATTAAAAGATAATATAAATTATATAACTTGATGTTTAGTTCTAAAATGTTGGATATAGTGTATTAAAAATTGACAAACACCATCATGTGTGGACGGTTTGTTGGATATCCATGAATTGAATCCAGGAAATAAATCTTTGGAGTATCCAAATTTACCGTAATGAGCATACAATTCTTCTTAAAAACACGAAAAGGAATAACTAATGAAAGAAATGAAAATATATTTGATATGATTAAATTGTAGAGTTTTACCCCTAAATCATTGGTATTTAGAAGAATCTGTCATCTGTAAGTTTTCTTTCAAACGATTTGACCAGGCCTGCCACTATTTCATCCTTTTTATCAGAATCTATTTTTGGTTGTTCTACAGAGGTGATGTGAGGACTAACAAGTCCAAAAAAATCATAGGCAAATCCCTTCATTTTTTTATATATATATTTCTTCCAAAAATATTAGATTTATCTAGTCATAATTAACATGGTATATCAGCTTTTGGAAAATCAAATCATGAAAAAATACCCCACGTATACATTTATAACTGAGGCGCCTAGCCAATCATAGTCTAGGATTTCATTTACATTATCAACACCAATAAAGTCTTGAACTTCCTCTCTGTATATATTTTATTCAAAATCAATTGTGTGACTACTACCATCTTTTAACTTTGTATCCACATGAACCTTCAATGCTAGTAAATGTGGATATAGAACGGGTGGGGTAATGGTGATTTCAGTACAACTTTTCAATTGGTTGGTCGATCCTTTATATGGTTTTGAGTCATTATTCCATTTCACCCTTTCCCTTTTTCTGTCTATAATAACATTTATCAGTTTAGAACTTTTTCATTAATTGTTAAAGGTTTATCTTGAAAAGTAAATTGGAAATGAATACCTCCTTGTCGACATGTTTTTTTACAAGATGTGGTGGATATGTGATGAATGTTCCAATAGATTTTTCAACTGTATGAATATCTTTATCATCAATTGGAACAGGTATCTTGGAAATCAACTCATGGGATACATTAATTGACACTATCACATGATCTATTGGAAGTGGTCTATTTTTTAGCTTGTTGTTCTGGATATTGAACACTGCATCCCTCGCTACAAGGAAATGGGTGGGTGTTGATAGATATAAATCACTGTCATTTTCACCCTATAGAATATCAGTAGAGGAAAGGTATCAGTGTTTGTCGGATTCACATTTCACAGAAACAATTATTAAAACATTGATTACCTTAGATGAGATAGTTCTTTGAGGGGAATGGCTCATCTCAAATCTGGTGGGGGTGGGGTGGGATCTCCATGCGATGGTTGTTCTTGAGTTGTTTCTTATCTTTATAGGATTCGAGTGCAACGAAGTTATGGTTGGGCCGGTGCCCAAATTTAATTTTTACCATGATCAATGATTATTCTAGGATCAATACGACAATGAATTATAGTCTCTATAGAATAGAATCAAAGATTTAGATAAATAAGGAAGAGGCATTAAACCTTTAGAGAGTATCTTGCACATCATGTTTATAATTAATTTAATTTTAATTTCTAAAGAAATAAAATACCTGGTTCTTCAGTGCTTTCTTTATTGATGATGTTGATTGTTCGGTATGACCCTTTCAGATTGTCTCATTGCGCTTGCGAGAATCCAAATCAGAATCCCTCTAGTGGTGATCCACACATGCTCCAATGGTCTCTGATTGACACCACACATTTTTCAGGTGCTAGAATGGTGAAGTGAATGTCTTGCATCAATTGATCTTGATCGCCTGTTCTTTGATATTGAAGAATGTCTCTTATTCTCAAGAGGGAGAGAGGAGATGATTCACGAGAAAATTCTTGACTTGGAATTGCTCTTGCGTCATTGGTTTCTCATACATGGCACAATAGATGTACCTCTCTATTTATCAACATGGGGATTTGGTTATAATATTTAATTTCATAATAGCAATTAAATACATTCATAACCTTGGAGAAAACCCATGCTACATAATAACAATAATCGCGTCATTATTTATGACATGCCAACTTGCGCAAAATGGAATCATAAATGAAATCATGTGCCACATAATTATAACCGCATTATTATTATTTTATTTTGTGCCAACTAGTTAAATAATTATTTAAAGTCTTGCAAAAAATTATTTTACTACTGGACTATCCTTGGTTTGATCGAACTCCACATCCATTTATTGAACACCCGAATAAATAAATAAATTATTTATTCTCTTAAATAAATATTTTATTTACAAACTAGTAAATAAATATTTATTAAATGTTCAATAAAATAAATAAATATATTTTTATTCACAATCCCATGAATAAATATTTATTTAATTTATGAAATCATTTTAACTTGAATAAAATTATTCCAATGTCTTGAGAATAATATTTATTCCATTAATTAAATTCAAATATAATTTACCTGAGACCACCAGAAACACTTAATGTCCGACCCTCTCGGATTATTTCTGGTTGGTATTAGGCGGGTTTTCCTAAATTCCAAGAGTACTCTCTAGCAACTGGTCAAGGCACCCAAGAGAAATAACTTAAAGTCGCAACAACAAAATCCATATACAAACGCTCATTGTGTAATATAATCCATTTATCTCAATATCTCATCAAGCTATTTTCATGATAGTGTCATCAACCTTTATGCTTGATATGTCATTCTTTGACTACTTGAAATAAACTCTTCGTTACACCATGGCCATGGAATTTCGTGTGACGGTTCTATTTCAATCAAAGGGATGAGATATCAACTTTCATAAATGGAAGGGATATATCCTTCCTCGACTTATTCATTAATAACATGTCAATCATGACACACCCAATATACCCTACTTCCCACCAACTATCTGCATGACGGTTTTCATCAGTAAATCAAAGTGCACTAGTCATTACATGTATTAATGATAATCTTAAAGTCTAAGGACCATTACACATACTCGTAGACAGGAATATTTTATGACACCAAAACATATGGAATTCCTACTAGTGGGTATGTTCTCATAATCTCCCATCTTGGAGATTACCAAATGTGAACTTCATGAGAAAAAATCTTATCTACTTACGAGTACTCGCACCTAACGGTCTGTATACTATGTGTCCCATCATAGTATGTCATCCAACCATAGAACTATATTTAAGAATATTGTCATAGCACTTCAATGTTCTCATCATAGCGGAGAATTTCTATGACCTTTTCAATGCGACAAATACTATAGGACATTATTACACTATAGTCATGCAGAATAATGAAAAATATGTAATAAGATATTTAATATTTAAATATATTAAATATTCATGTAATCAAAGTACAAACAGTTGGTTCTAGAACACCAACTCTTACAATCTTTTCTTCCCCCCCATAAAATTTGGAATCATCTCTCTCTGCCATTGAAATTGTTCTTCAAGGGTAGCTAGTCTTTATCTCATCCATTTCATTTCTTCACTTTGATCCTCCTCTTGTTTTTCTTCTCAAAATATGTTTAGGGTGTCACCCTAAAACCCAAACCTCTGATGTGGTCATATTGTTCTAGCCGCTTCAAGGACACTGATATTATGTGTTCATCTGGTACAGGTGTTGTTGATTATTGTGACTATGTCGGATAAAAATATAGGAAAATAGGTGATCATTTTTATGTAATAGCAATTTAAAGTAAAAAAAATTGTGTAATATTTACACTTGTTTCCCAAAATTTTGTGTGTTTTAATCTATTAGTATCCCATCTTTATTTATATGTGCCACTTTCCATAGCACATGGTGTGGGATAGAAGTGTCTTTGGATTTGGAGTCATAAATATCCATATAAACAGAGGAACATAATTATAGTGTTATTTCATTTCACATAAAAGTATTATGGTAGATTTAAAATATGTACCAGTTTTTTTTCAAGTGAAACATACCCCATCCTTGCTTTATGGTAGGGGTACGATGGTTTTGCTACTTGTTCTTTATTTCTAGAACTTGGTTTTTGTTTCATAAATAAAAAATTTTAATCAAAGTGATGAATACATGTATCGTCAAACAACGTATTACTAGACATAATGTACCTGAAAAGACACATCTACACGACATCCAGTAAATGCATCCCATGCTTCTTGGGTTATCAGGTGTTAATATACAAGCGGTGGGTGTGGGTTTATTTTCCTTTCAGCATATTTAAGATGACATCTCATTAGAATTGTGTAAAATCCTCTATGAATCCTTCTAGAAAGCATTAATACATATTTCTTGTGGGATTCATCCACTATAAATGCACTCTTCAATGGATGATGAAGAGTAATTCAATGTTTCATTATTTTATTTTTTAGTAAAATAAAGAAATGATATAATAATGTTACTATAATGCCTTCCCACATCAGTGTCTTAAGTGTGGGTACCACATGGTTCCATGAATCTATATCAATTGGAACACATTTCCCAGTGATTATTTCAGTGTTACTACTAAACATGGCCTTATTGGGGTTAACATGTTGGCCCCACATATTCCATCCGACCTTGTATTTGATGCCTTTGATTTTTTACTTAATGATTTTTGACTTAATGATTTTTGTTAACACCATCAAACTATAGCACTCCTATTTTTTTCACCATAGGGCCTTCGTCACCTACCATTTCCTCGGATTCAACATCGTCAATATGTTCCTTTGGATCGGTAGCATTGGAATGTGCAGATGGTTGTTGTACCTCTACACTGGTAGTAGTAGTAGGTTTAGAAACATGTTGTTCCTTAGGATTGGGAGCACCAGCATGTACAGAAATCATTATCTTCATGGGTGGTTTAGCATTTAATTTAGATTACATAAATGTAGTAGAGAATGAATAATAACATGAGGTAACATGATGTATATTACAAAAATATATATAACCTGATTATTTAACTCACATTTTATTTTTTAATAGTTGAATGGATTTGAACCCTCTATCAACTATCCAAATCCCTTCATTACAGTCTCCTCTGACATAAAAAATGTCGTCTGCATTGTGACCGTTGTGAAATGATTGTGATATTCTAATGAAAGGGTCATCCTCAGTTGAATTTTCATCTAACTCTTCAATGGTTTTGGTCGATAAAAGAATAATTGACCACTTTTGGTTTGTGGGATCTAGAACATAAAATACTTGTACTACTTGTGATGTCATTATAAGTGGTTCATCTTTGTACCCTTCCTAACTAAAATCAACTTTCACGAATCTCAATTCATCTATTTTAACATCACTCATGTTATCAATCCACTTGAATTGAAAAATTGGTACTTGGAATGTTGTATAATACAACTCCCATATTTGTTTGATGATGCCAAAGTATGACATATTTGCGTAAATTGGATTTTTGTCCTTAGTACCAAAAACATGCATTGCTTCAGCCACAAGTGTAACTCTTCTATTTTCCATGGTGCTATCTTAATCATGTTCATTTTTATATAATGTATAACCATTAATTACATAACCATTGTAAGATAATACATACACACTTAGTCCTTTGGCTAGCCATCGAAGTTGTTCTGAAATTGAATTCATATTTTCATTTGGATCCTTAAAAATATGGTCCCGAAACCATCTTATAAACTGTTTATCATGTGTATTTTATATCTATATTTCAGCCATTGATGGATTCAAATGCCTAATAATTTCTTTGTGGGTTTAAACATATGGGGAAACCTATAAACTATTATACAAAACGTAAAGTTGGGTCTGCTCCTGATCTGTAATATTGATTGTGACAACATCTCTTCTAGAAATTCCTTCACCCGCAAGCCACCCAGTGTAACAAGATTTTGGTAGAACAATTATTTTCACACCGGATAAGTATTAGGTACATAATTCAATGGCTTACTTAACAATATATCGCTCTACAATGCAACCATCTGGTCAACTTTTATTTTTGATATACCCTTTCAAAATTTTCATATATCGTTCAATGGGGTACATCCATATATAGTGTATGGTAACACATAGTTGAATCTATCTCACCAATTAAACCATCAAATGAACCATCATATCAAATAATATTGGGAGGAATAACATTTCCAATTCACATAATATGACGGCAATTTCTCTTTCCATAGTCTGCAATTTTTTCAGTTCTATAGCTTTACTACATATAGCTTTAAAGAAGAAACATATCTTTGTTAATTAATGATGGAAATTCTTGGGAAAAATTCAATGTAAAGCTATAGGAATTATATCTTTCATCAAAACATGGAAGACATGTGATTTCAGACCCATTAACTTTAAATCTGTCATTGACATGATGTTATTGATATTCAATGAATACCCATATGGAACCTTTACGTTATTCAAGAAGTTGCAAAACTAATATCTCTCCTTCCTAGAAAGAGTGTAAGAAGCTGGAGGACGAAAATTTCATTTTTCACCCTTCACTGGTGTCAAATCTTCTCATATTCTCATGTCAATTATGTCCAACCTAGCCTTAATTCCATCCTTTTTTTGTCGAGTGTATTTAGAAATGTGTCGATGACACTATCACATAGATTTTTTTCAACATGCATAACATCAAGAAAATGTCTAACATACAGAAAATTCCAGTATGAAAATTAAAAAAAACCAATCTCTTTTTCCAACTGGATTTCATAAGGTTTTTCAAAAATGGTTTACCAAAAGTAGTGTCCACATCTTTTACTTTATCAAATAGTTGATCACCTATTAGTGGAGATGGTGTGGTACATTATTCTTAACTTCCATTGAATGATGTCATCCAAGATAGGTACTTATGTTGTCAGGATAGAAATCTGCAATTTCCTAGAAACATTGTTTTCGATGAATATTTCAACCTAATTAAATGTGTACCTTGTTCGCAAATGGGACACCATTGAGTTCCTTTAATGCTATATCCTGACAAATTTTCATAAGCAGGAAAGTTATTTATCATCCTGAAAAACATGGATCTCAACGTGAAATATTCATTTCTATAAGAATCATACAATGTAATACCTAAATCCCACACTAATTTCAAATCCACAATCAATGGAGCCAAATAAACATCAATATCATTACTCGGTTGTTTTGGTCCAAATATAAGCAAAGATAACATGATGTATTTTCATTTCATGCATAACTATGATGGAAAGTTATAATTTACCAACATAACCAGCCATGTACTGTGAGTGCTGATTTGAAAACCAAAAGGATTCGATCCATTTGTAGATAACACAAGACGAAGGTTTCTCGGCTCGTTTCCAAATTCAGAATACTCATGATCAATTCTCTTCCACTGAGGAGAGTTTATTAGGTGACGTGGTTTCCCATCTTTAATTCTTGTATATGTGTGCCACGTCAATTACCCTATAGTCTTCTTACTTCCATACAGGCGCCTAAACCTTAGAATGATTGGAAATTACCATACAATTTTCATATGACTGAATTCATCTTTCTTATATCAAGAAGCACCACACTTTGGGAATTTTGTAGGTGATTTGTGGTCCTTATGAAATAGTATAAAGTTATTTGGGTAGACATGTATTCTTTTAGAGATCATACCCATCGAGCGCAGCATTTGTTTGGTGTCGTATGTTCAGCTCAGGAGCATATTATCTTCTGGGAGCATGTCATTCAAGAGAGAAAGTAATTCTGTAAAAATGGTTGCACTCCATCTGTTTCCTACTTTCAAATTATACAACTTCAGTATGGATGAAAATGCTATATATTTAGTGCAACCAGCATACAGTGGTGTATTTTCATAACTCTTTAACATCTCAAACAATTTTGGTCAATCATGAAGTTCATCTTCAAATGTCCTTTTCATTTTCTCAATATGGTCATCATTCACATCTGTAATCACTTCCTCGATACATTCTTCTTCATTCTCCACACTTGTAATCATATCAGATGATCAATAAAACATAGTTTTATCCCGGCCACTAGCTATATTCGTTTTTCCCTGTGTTTATTCCAACATTTATAACTTTGATCTATTCCGTGACAGATCAAGTGTTCTTCCAACTCCTCATGACTAATTTTTCTTGAATAACAATAGCGTAAATGTGGACAAAGGATTTGAGAAGGGTCATATGCATGATCTTTTGTGAACTTGATGAACTCTTTCACTCCATCTTCATACACTTTTGTCATACAATTGGCATCTATCCATTCTTTATTCATATCCATCCTATGTGATTTGGTGATATTAATATTTAACAAAATAAATACACAAAACATTGATATAAAAAATAACCAAGGCTAAAAAAAAGTTATAGACTTTAAGTCTCTTTCAATATTTATCCTGAATATCCACTTTCCAAAACCAAGGTCCTTCATATAGGAACTTCTTGTTAAATAAATCTTCATCTCTTTCAGCCTTTCCTTCATTGGTCTAACTAAGAGAAATTCATCCACATAAATAAGTAAAATGACAAAAATACCATCATAATACACCTTCATATGGTAGAAATTATTTACATTACATTTCATGAACATTAATTCTACCATGAATGCATTGAAATTCCAGTTACACTATCTTAGTGCCTAGTTAAGCCCACAAAAACTCCATTTGAGACTAGAATAATACCTTTTATTCCATTTAGCATGAAGTCTTCCAGTTGATCTATATAGATCTCTTCCTCCAAATCTTCGTGAAGGAATATAACCATGACATCCATTTTTTCTAGAAATAATCCTTCAATAGAAACCAAGTCGAGAACTATCTAAATTATTAAATTCTTTACAGTAGGAGAGAAAATCTAAATGAAATTTAATCCTTCTAATTATTGAAATACATTTACAACTAGAGACACCTTGTACTATTTATTATCATCCACTTTATCTTTTATATGATAAATCTAATTGTTCTATAGATCCCTCTTTCGTGGTTCCAATTCTTTTATCTATAGTGTATAAAAATCAGAGAGGGAATTCAATTATTCCTTCATTTTGTACTCACACTACAATGAGGCCAATAGTTGGTCTATGTTGAATCCTAAAAAATAGAAAATCCACCTGACTTACCCACACATTCCTCATTAGGGATACTCCTATAGACTATGCAAACCATACAACTAGGGGAATCTAGCTAGCATGTGAGATAATTATTTTAGTATACATATGGACCTATTTCTTAATTCATAGGGTTCCCATAGAACCAAACAAGTTGAAGTGAGAAACAACAATCTAATGATCATCACATGAATAAATATAATATAAGTAGTAAATCACATGTAAAATCTAACACCCTCACAAGAAAGTGACCATTTTCACATCCATGAATAAGCATCAAGCATTTCATATTAATAATCAATTGCATACCTCTGAGGGAAAAGAACTAAATAGACATGTCAAATAAGGGGCCTCCTGATTTAAACCATGCAGGTGATGTTAGATGCAAAGTAGGTTTAGGATTTGCACTGGGGTTAAACATTAATTCACCTTTTGGGGGATAAGTTCATGATGGATATCTTATGGATTGGATATAGTTAGTGACATGATCTTGTCATGGTGTTGTTATCAATCTACTTGTCTTCCCTATATAATATATTGGTTTTCCTAATTCTATAAAAATCTAAACTTAAAATATTATGGAAAAAATACATTTCACATGTCCTTTGAAAACTAATTATAAAATCACATTTGAAATCCCATTAAAAACCCAATAATTTACATAAATTCCTCTTTAAAATAACACACTTTTTTTAAAAAAATAAACCAATCAATTCCAAGCATTCTTTCACAAAACCACAATTCCTTTTTTTAACATTCAAGGAAACTTCATGACTCAACAGTCTTAATCATTTAAAATGAGCGAAAACCCTCTATATTTTACAAATTTTCATTTAAAACTTCACACACCCCTGTTAAAATAAAACGGGCATTAAATACACTTTGAAAACATTCACATCCCTTTATGAAATCCAATCGGGTGATTTGACAAATACTTGACATGCAACATTAGTCCATGTAAAATGTTTAAATCATTTTAAAGTTGTTTAAAACCAAAAAAGGGTATGTTGAACACATATAATTTTTTAAGAAACATTTCAAAACACTTGAATCATTTTAAAAGATCCACTTAGGCATTTTAAAAAAGACATAAATCTCAAGAGAGCCACTTTATAAAAGATACATGAATAAAAAATAATCAACATTTTATAAAATATAAAGCTATAAAAGGTTTACACGTGATCCAAAATATAAAGGTAAATCAAAAATAAATTTATTTGCAAGAGGGACACTTTATAGTAAATATCTTAAAATAACACAAAATGAATATTGTCTCTTTATGAACAAGGGTGACTTCTATATCTCGTTATCATTATATCTTTAACAAGTGACTATGGAACGCCACTATAAAAGTGTGACCCATTCCTTTTACCTGTATCATAGACAACCAAGTCTATATACGCACCAATGTGTGTATGTTGTGAGAAAAGAACCTAGTAGTATATCGTCAAAGATTTTATACCATTAATTTTTTAAGACAAACCAAAAAATTATATTTTTAAGGGAAATAAAAAAAATATTACATAAGGTTGAGTAAATAAAACTAACAAAACATATATTTTTATTTTAAAGTAAATATAATTTACCAAGATATAAGCATAAGATAAAATATTAATAAAATATCAAACACCACTCATTAAGGAGTACCTACCAAAGGCCTCAGAAGATAATCTAAGTTTAAAAATTAAGAGAATTATCACACTTGAATATTGTTGCAATATAAATACAACACACTCAACTCAAAAGTTTCATATAATATGCCCAAAAAACCAATAAAACACTTTACCAATTAACAAACCATTGTCTCGCGCTAATGAATCAAACCAAACACATAATTCATACATCAAAAAATATTTTTAACACTAAAACTCTATAATTAATCTTTCACTGTCTAAGCATTCCAAATAAAATAAGAACATACTTTGGATTTGGAGGTCTGGTGGCTCCAGTAGTGTTCGGTGGCGGCGGAGTCAGGGTAGGCGGCGACATCATCAACATAGGTTGCGGAGGGGTTCGCGGCGGAGGTGGGTTTGCGACGGAGGAGGGGTTTTTGTAGCAGCGGATGAGGGATTCGCAGCAGCAGAGGAGGGGTGGACAATGGCAGAGGTGAGGTTGGGGCAGAGGAGGGGTCGGCGCCGCATGGGTCAGCTTCTGCAAGAGTTTGAGGTGTGCAAGAGAATATGTCGATAGTTAGGATTCATTTATAAAATCGGGTGAAACTTTTATCAGTGCTAGAAATTACTGATAAAGGTATGTTTTATCAGCGCTAAAAGAAACACTGATAAAAGGTATTTTTATCAGTGTTAAAATTATAGTGCTGATAAATATATAATGTTAATAATTTATTTATATTATTATATATATTCATAAAATTATATATATAATAAATATATTTATTTATTTATTTATAATTATAACTATAAATAAATAAATATTTATTTTATATTTATATATATAATTGATATATTTATATTATTATATATATTTATAAATATTATAAATATATATATTTATTTATTTGTAATTATAAAATTATAATAAATGTATTAATTATATGTATTAATAAAATTATAAATATAATAAATATATTTGTTATAATTTTATATATTAGGTGTTTGAGTGTACAGTTACATTAAACATGCACGCACACAGGCCTAAAAGGTAGGTCATAGCACCCCCCAAATGATAACTCACCCAACCACCCACTTTATTACATTATATATATTTGGTCCGAAGGCCCGGTGATTATATATCCCATTACATGGCCCGTAGGCCCAAAATTTTGACCCAAGACCCATTCTGTGAATAGTATTGCTATACTACCGCCACCGCTATAGTGTTCTTCATTGCTACGGCTACAGTGTCTGCCACCGCTACATTTGTACTACGGTGTTGCAGCAGTAACCTGTGCTCAATGAGTTTTGAACCCTCATTTTTCATGTAGGATTACGGGGTGCTTACCACTAAGCCAAACCCCATTTTATAACTATTTAAATATATATATTTATTTAGTTATTTATTTATTTATTTATAATTATAACTATAAATAAATATATATTTATTATACTTTTTAATTACAAAAAAATATATAATTACACAAAAAGTTCAAGAGATAGGCGGGTCTGCTCCTAAAAAAATTATTAGAAAATAAAGATGACAAATGAGCGAGGATGGACGAGGTCAAACAAAAAGACAATCCATCATCCATAATGGAAAACTACAAATGAAGGGAATTAGAGATCTCCATAGTTATAATTCTAAATATATATATATATATATATATTATAGGTACTTAGGGGTACAAGTACAACGAAACATATAAATGCAACACACACAACCCGATAGGCGGGTCATAGCCCCCCAAGGGATAACTCACCCATTTTTTATTTATAAATACTTGTATATAATTATATATAATTAATATATTTATTATAATTTTATAATTATTTAAATATATCTATATTTATTTAGAATTATAATTATAACTATTTTTATTTATTTATAAATATTTGTATATATTTATAAATATATTTATTTAATTATATATTTTTATAACTTTATAAGTATAATAAATATATTTATTGTAATTTTATAATTATTTACATATATATATACACATATATTTATTTATTTATAATTATAATTATAAATAGATATATTTATAAATATTTTTATGTAATTATATGTATATATAAAAAAATTATAATAGATGTATTTATTGTAATTTTTTAATTATTTTTATATATAGTTATAATTATAATTACAAATAAATATATTTAAAAAGTATTTACACAAAATTAAAATTTTATAATTATAAATATAATAAATATATTTATTATTTAAATGGATTTATTGTGATTCTATAGGTACTTTTGAGAATATAATAGATTCATGGGTATACCATGAATGAATCATATAAAATAGTAAAGTATAGAAAATAAAAAATGAGTCATCACATATGGACAACATGAATAATAATAAGGGTAAAATGTATAAATGAACATTCATGATGAATACATTACATATATGCATGTCAATTATACTCACGCATCAATATATTTATTGACTAAATTCACTAGAAACATATATTTATTTAAATATATATACATTTATATATATATATAATTATAAATACATATATTTAAAAAGTATTTATATGTGATAAACATAATAGACATAATAAATCTATTAAATCTAATAAATATATTTATTATTTAATGAAATTTATTATAATATTATAATTATTTAAATATATATTTGTTTAATTATAATCTTATAAATACTTCCTTTAAATATTATATATATATATATATATATATATTTTAATTGTTAAAAAAATATATTAATTATACACATGCGCTCTTTATTTAAGAGGTACACCTTTATCAACATTTTTTTTTAACGGTGATAATTGGTAGATTTATCTAAAGTTTTAGCTAGCGCTGATAAAGTTCCATCTTTTATCTTTTTATTTAGTAAAAATCGTCACATCCCTTGTCAGGATATGTGGTAGTGTTTCTATCATTTTGTCTCGTATTTTTATGAAATTAATAACAAATTAATCAATAAAAAATCTTAAACAATATATCCATTAAATATGCGATATTGAGTGGTTTTTTTATACCCTAAATTGATTTACAAATGGTGGATGCATTTTTCATTAAAACGAATACACAGACCACTTCTTCTAGGTTTTTAAATACAAGCAAACCCGGTTTAATTATAAAATTACAACTACAATCCCGATCATTAAAAACTGTAAAAAATATATAGGAGTTATGAGTGGAATTAGTATTACTATGTCAACTAACTAACTTAATCAATCATTATTATTTTTTAAATGCACATTTAAAAAAATGTATTTTGACCAAAATAGTGTTTTGATTCATATGATTACAATAAATGAGTTCATAACACTCAATCAACTCTATAATAATTTCATAAAATATCATCAGGCAATCTAAATTTAGAAAAACACTCCCATATTTAAATATCACAATTTAAGAATATTTAGGACTTTATAAACCGTTTACTATGGGCCATTAAAGAAAGTGAAAATATTAAGGCCACGTTTGAATTATTTAGATATTTGTTATTTAAAAAATTGTTTGATTATGTAAATATTTAAAAAAATGAAATTGAGAAAGAAAAATTAGGTTTTTTAAATTACCTCACATTCGATGAATATAATGATATATTTTTACATTTTTTATGAATATAAAAATATAATTTTTTTTTGATAATTTAGAACATCTTAATTTGTTAGGTTTGTAAAACTACACTACATTTTAAAATGTGCCCCAAGCCCCACGGACGGAGTGACACGCGACGTGTACAGCGACGTCTGCATGTTACGAGCGCCGCTCAATTTGGGTTTTTGCTTGACCATCCGGTTTCCGTTGCGCAAAACAAAATCATAAATGAAATCATGTGCCGCATAATTATAATCGCGTTATTATTATTTTATTTTGTGTCAACTGGTTAAATAATTATTTACAGTCTTACAAATAATTATTTTACTACTAGACCGTCCTTGGTCTGCTCGAACTCCACATCCATTTATTGAACACCCGAATAAATAAATAAATAAATTATTCTCTTAAATAAATATTTTATTTACAAACTAGTAAATAAATATTTATTAAATGTTCAATAAAATAAATAAATATATTTTTATTCACAATCCCATGAATAAATATTAATTTAATTTATGAAATCATTTTAACTTGAATAAAATTATTCCACTGTCTTGAGAATAATATTTATTCCATTAATTAAATTCAAATAGAATTTACCTGATACCACCAGAAACACTTAGTGTGTGACCCTCTAGGATTATTTCTCATTGGTATTAGGTGGGATTTCCTAAATTCCAAGAGTACTATCTAGCAACGGGTCAAGGCACCTAAGAGAAAGAACTTAAAGTCGCA
Source organism: Viscum album (assembly GCA_963277665.1). Taxonomy (NCBI): domain Eukaryota; kingdom Viridiplantae; phylum Streptophyta; class Magnoliopsida; order Santalales; family Viscaceae; genus Viscum; species Viscum album. The sequence continues at coordinate 575,680,837 of OY728120.1, read as the reverse complement.
ACAACAACATCCATATACAAACGATCATTGTGTAATATAATCCATTTATCTCAATATCTCATCAATCTAGCTTCATGATAGTGTCATCAACCTTTATGCTTGATATGTCGTTCTTTGACTACCTGAAATAAACTCGTCGTTACACCATGGCCATGAAATTTCGTGCGACGGTTATATTTCAATCAAAGTGATGAGATATCAACTTTCATAAATGGAAGGGATATATCCTTCCTCGACTTATCCATTAATAACATGTCATTCGTGACGCACCCAATGTACCCTACTTCCCACCAACTATCAGGGTGACAGTTTTCGTTAGTAAATCAAAGTGCGCGAGTCATGACACGTATTAATGAAAATCTTAAATTCTAAGGACCATTACACATACTCGTAGATAGGAATATCCGATGACACCAAAACATACGGAATTCCTACTCGCAGGTATGTTCTCATAATCTCTCATCTTAGAGATTACCAAGTGTGAACTTCATGAGAAGAAGTATTATCTGCTTACAAGTACTCGCACCTAACGGTCTGTATACTATGTTTCCCATCATAGTATGTCATCCAACTGTAGAACTATATTTAAGAATATTTTCATAGCACTTCAATGTTCTCATCATAGCGGGGAATTGTTATTACCTTATCAATGCGACAAATACTCTAGGACATTATTACACTATAGTCATGCAGAACAATGAACAATATGTAATAAGATATTTAATATTTAAATATATTAAATATTCATGTAATAAAAGTACAAACACTTGGTTCTAGAACACCAACTCTTACAATCTTTGCTTCCCCCCATAAAATTTTTCATCATCTCTCTATGCCATTGGAATTGTTCTTCAAGGGTAGCTAGTCTTTCTCTCATCTATTTCATTTCTTCACTTTGATCCTCCTCTTGTTTTTCTTCTCAAAATATGTTTGGGGTGTCACCCTAAACCCCAAACGTCTGATGTGGTCATATTGTTCTAGCCGCTTCAAGGACACTGATAGTATGTGTTCATCATGTACAGGTGTTGTTGATTATTGTGACTATGTTGGATAACAAATATAGGAAAATAGGTGATCATTTTTATGTAATAGAAATTTAAAGTAAAAAATATGTAATATTTACACTTGTTTCCCACAATTTTGTGGGTTTTAATCTATTAGTATACCATATTTATTTATATGTGCCAATTTCCATAGAACATGGTGTGGGATAGAAGTGTATTTGGATTTGGAGTCATCAATATGCATATAAATAGAGGAACATAATTATAGTGTTATTTCATGTCACATAAAAGTATTACGGTAGATTTAAAATATGTACCAATTTTCTTTCAAGTGAAACATACCCCATCCTTACTTTATGGTAGGGGTAAGATGGTTTTGCTGCTTGTTCTTTATTTCTAGAACTTGGTTTTTGTTTCATAAATAAAAAATTTCAATCAAAGTGATTAATACATGTATTTTCAAACAACATATTACTAGCCATAATGTACCTGAAAAGACACATCTGCACGACATCCAATAAATGCATCCCATTATTCTTGGGTTATAAGGTGTGCATAGATAAGCAGTGGGTGCGAGTTTATTTTCCTTTCAGCATATTTAATATGAAATCTCATTATAATTGTGTAAAATCCTCTAAGAATCCTTCTAGAAAGTAGTAATACATATTTCTTGTAGGATTCATCCACTATAAATTTACTCTTCAATGGATGATGAAGAGTAAGTCAATATTTCATTATTTTATTTTTTAGTAAAATAAAGAAATGATATCATAATGTTACTGTAATCTCATCCCACATCAGTGTCTTAAGTGTGGGTACCACATGGTGCCACGAATCTATATCAATTGGAACACATTTCCCAGTGATTATTTCAGTGTTACTACTGAACATGGCCTTATTGGGGTTAACATGTTGGCCCCACATATTCCATCTGACCTTGTATTTGATGCCTTTGATTTTTGACTTAATGATTTTTGTTAACACCATCAAACTACAGGGCTCATATTTTTTCACCATAGATCCTTCATCACCTGCCATTTCCTCATATTCAACATCATCAATATGTTCCTCTGGAGTGGTAGCATTGGCATGTGCAGATGGTCATTGTACCTCTGCACTGGTAGCAATAGCAGGTTGAAAAACATGTTGTTCTTTAGGATTGGGAGCACCAGCACGTGCAGAAATCATTATCTAAATAGGTGGTTTAAAATTTAATTTAGATTACATAAATGTAGTAGAAAAAGAATAATAACATGAGGTAACATGATGTATATTAAAAAAATATATATAACCTGATTATTGAACTCACATTTTATTTTTTAATAGTTGAAGGGATTTGAACCCTCTATCGACTATCCAAATCCCTTCATTGTGGTCTCCTCTGACATACAAAACATCGTCTGCATTGTGACCGTTGTGAAATAATTGTGATATTATAATGAAAAGGGTCATCCTCAGTTGAATTTTAATCTAACCCTTGAATGGTTTTGGTCGATAATAGAATAATTAACCACTTTTGGTTTGTGGGATTTGGAACATAAAATACTTGTACTACTTGTGATTCCATTATAAACGGTCCATCTTTGTACCCTTCCTTACTAAAATCAACTTTCACGAATCTCAATTCATCTATTTTAACAACACTCATGTTATCAACCCAATTGAATTGAAAAATTGGTACTTGGAATGTTGTATAATACAACTCCCATATTTGTTTGATGAATCCAAAGTATGACATATTTGCATAAATTGGATTTTTTTCCTTAGTACCAAAAGCATGCATCACTTCATCCACAAGTGTAACTCTTCCATTTTGCATGGTACTATCTTAATCATGTTTATTTTTATATAATGTATAACCATTAATTACATAACCATTGTAAGATAATATATACACACTTGGTCCTTCGGCTAGCCATCAAAGTCGTTCTGAAATTGAATTCGTATTTTCATTTGGCTCCTTAAAAATATGGTCCTGAAACCATATTATAAACTGTTGATTATGTGTATTTTATATCTATATTTCATCCATTAATGTATTCAAATGCCTAATAATTTCTTTGTGGGTTTCAACATATGGGTAAACCTATAAACTGTTATACAAAACGTAAAGGTGGGTCTACTCCTGATTTGTAATATTGATTGTGACAACATCTCTTCTAGAAATTCCTTCACCCGCAAGCCACCCAGTGTGACAAGATTTTGGTAGACCAATTCTTTTCACACCGGATAAGTATTCCGTACATAATTTAATGGCTTCCTTAACAATATATCGCTCTACAATGCAATCATCTCATCAACTTTGATTTTTGACATACCCTTTCAAAATTTTCATATATCGTTAAATGGGGTACATCCATCTATAGTGTATAGGAACACATAGTTGAATATATATCACCAATTGAACCATCAAATGAACCATCATATCAAAGAATATTGGTAGGAATAACATTTCCAATTCACATAATATGATGGCAATTTCTCTTTCCATAGTCTACAATTTTGTCGGTTCTATAATGTAACACCCCTCCCCTACCTCATTGGATTGAGAAGGTGGTGAGGGTTACTTGGCCTTAAGCGAAGTTCCCAAGGCACCAAAGGTTGTCAATAAATGTTGAGGCCTCCAAGAACAGATTGGGGAATGATTTTCCCTTAAGACAAAACTAACCAAACAATCCACAAACTATGTGATGCATGTCAACAAACCCAACCAAACCATCCACTAACAACCAAGTTGTTCCACAATTCAAACCAAACCCAATTCAACCAACCATATCAAAGTACAAGTGGAAAACTAAACAGCAACACTACAATACATGACACCACCACAGCTCCACACCAAGCTCCAAGATCCAAGCTCCACCAAGGAATCACAATGCTCCACTAAAGTAGGGTGGTGCCTTACCTTTTCCCATGCACGATACACAACATCTGCAAAGACACCACAGTGCCAAAGCAGGGGGTGAGTACTAAAACTCAATAGGATTTCCCCAAATGAATTCCCTACACATGCCACTAGGATAAAATCGTTAGCACATTTATATAAAATAGTTTATATAAATTAAATCACAAGTGCAACCATTTTCATAATCCAACCATGCTCTTACCAAGCCATCACACCCAAACCAAGCAACCAAGGGAAGCCAACCAAACAAGCCAAAATCATCCCAACATTTACACATTAGCACAAAAATTCCATCTTGCAAAGTAATGCACAACAAGCAACCAAAACGGTGGGACTTCCGCCCAACTCGTTCACCCATTCAATCAAAATGGTGGGACTTCCGCCCAACCCGTTCACCCATTCACAACTAGTGGTACTTCCTGAATACTACTCATATGGTGGTTCTTCCGACCACTATCCATACCCTTTTTATAGTGGGACTTCCCTCCCACTTCCATACAACATTTCAATCAAACCAAACCAAGCATAAACCCACCAAGGTCACAACAACATGCAATCAACTAATTCCATTGCATATCAATCCACTTCAATAAATCACCCATTTATTGAAAAGCATTTTCCATGCCAAACAACATTTCAATAAAACAACCCTTTTATTGAAAACCCTTTTCATCAACCATTTTCACAAATCAACCGTATCATCCCATTTTAAAATCTTCATTTTAAAATCCACAAGAATAGCATTTCACCATAAAACAACCTTTTTCCCAAAAATCCCCAAAACATCACCCAAGGTATTTCCAATCAATATTGCACATCAAAACACAATTAATTTCAAGAACAAAAAATTAATTGTAACAAAAATCATTAGCTCTAACCAAGTGGAGTCGAGAGAGAAGCCACCCACCTTTAGGGTTCTCGAGAAATCGACCCACGAACAATCGCGCCTCAAATCCAGCGAACGCACCACCAAAACCTCTCTAGATCACTTCCCCTAACATCCACAAGCCTTAATATTAACATACAAGGCAACCACAATCCTAGATCTACACACAAAAAGTGTAGATCTAGAAAACCAAGAAAGAGAGGGATGTAGATCTAGAGGAGAACACAAGGAAACCAATAGGAGAGACTTACTTGGGAGAAACCACCTTGAATCCACCTTGAAACCCCATCGAATCGCTTCCAAAACGTGTGGGAGAGCCTCTCCAACCCTTGAGAACTGAAAATCCTGAGTGAGGCTCAAGTGGGAGGAGGATTGGAGTGAAATGAGGCAATCCCGAGTGAGCCCGGGTTTTATAATCCTAATTTTAAGTGGCCACACAGTTTGGAAAACTGTGCGCTAACCGTGTGCACTCTACTACCTTGGGAGCAAGGGTCTACACGGTTGCCTCACACGGTTTGGCAAACCGTGCACAGGTCGTGCGAAGCCTACTGTCTCCCCTGCACGGTTTCTGAGTAACCCGCATGGTTTCCACTAACCGTGCTCAAACCGTGCACCCCTTTAAAAGCCTCCAAACTCATCCAAAATCATTCCAAACTCTCCCAACCTCTTCCCAACTCATCACATGCACTTTAAACACAAAAAAAATTCATAAAAAAGGCCACATACCTCAAACTGGGGGTGCTACATTCTCCCCACCATTGGACTTTCCGTCCTCGGAAAGTAGTAAACCCGCCCTTTGCCGAAAGAGCTCAGGACACTGCTCGACCATCTCTTTCTCCCACTCCCAAGTCTCCTCTTGAATCTGATCATGTTGCCACAAAACACAAACTAAACCGATGCTTTTACCACGCAAGACTTTCCCTTGCCTATCCACAACCCACACTGGCACGTGCACCAATGAAGCATCTAGTTATATCTCAACATGATCCCATCGAATCACATGGTCATAATCCGGCTAATACTTTTTCAACTACGACACATGAAACACATTGGGCATCACAATGAACCTAGGTGGCAAAGCCAAATGATAAGCCACCTCACCAACCTGCTCAAGAATCTCAAAAGGCCTAATATACCTCGGAGATAACTTTCCCTGCTTCCCAAACCGACGATGTCCCAACCTAGGAGAGATCCTCAAGAACACATGATCACTCACCTCGAACGACAATGATCATCGATGATGATCCGCATACGATTTATGATGACTTTGAGCTGTCTACATTATCTTTCTGATCAACTTGGTCTTCTCCGTAGTCTCTGGGACAAGGCTTGGTCCAACTATCGAGGACTCACACGTTTCCACCCAACATAGTGGAGAACGACATGGACGCCCATACAATGCTTCAAACGGATCCATCTGTATGGATTCTTGATAACTGTTATTGTACAATAACTCAACCAATGATAAATGCTCCTCCCATGAGCCACCAAAATCCATAACACAAGCTCGCAACATATCCTCTAGAGTTTGTATCGTCCTCTCGGATTGACCATCCGTCTGAGGGTGATACGTCGTACTCATCATCAACTGTGTCCCTAGGGATTGCTGTAAGGATTTCCAGAAATGAGATGTAAATATCATATCTCTGTCTGATACAATCAAAACTGGAACACCATGCCTCTTTACCACCTCCCAGGTATAGATTTTGGACAGATCCTCCACCGTATGAGATTCACGAATCGGGATGAAAATGGGCCGACTTCGTTAGCTGATCCACTATCACCCAAATGGCATCATGCTTCCTGATCGTTCTTGGGAGACCTATGAAAAAATCCATCATTATCTACTCCCACTTCCAAATAGGGATTGGTAAAGACTGCAACATTCCCGCTGGCCTCTGATGCTCTGCCTTGACCTGCTGACAAGTCAAGCATCTCGAAACAAACTCAGCCACACTTCTTTTCATACCAGCCCACCAAAACTACGGTTTCAACGCTTTATACATTTTCTGAATTCTAGGATGAACAGCCCACCTGGAATGATGATACACCCTGAGAATATCCTCCTGACAAGCAACTGGTACAACCATCCAATTCCAAAAACACAAAACTAAATCTCCATTCAGTTTCCAACCCTCAATGGTCTCCCCACCATTGAGTCTCGACCCCATGGTCACACACTCATAATCGGATATTTGTGCCTCTCTAACCAGGAAAACCAAGTCAGGAATCAATAAAACTGGAAAGAATACCGCTCTATCGCCCTGGTCCTCACATTCCAACCGCATATCAGCTATAACCGACATCAACTGCCACTAGTCTGATGCCTATTTCACCACCTGAGTATATGATTTTCTACTTAATACATCTGCCACCGAATTTCCCTTACCCGGTGTGTACATCAAGTCAAAATCAAACATCTAGAGATATTTCATCCATCTCCTTTGCCTCAAGTTCAAATACCTTTGTGAAAAAATGTGCTTCAAGCTCTTATGATCTGTATATACCATAAATTTCTCACCGAAGAGATAATGACACCATACTTTCAAAGCATGGACCACTGCTGCTAACTCCAAATCATGAGTTGGGTAGTTCTTCTCATGCACTCTCAACTGTCGTGATCCATACGCAACCACATGATTCCCTTGAATAAGAACGCACCCCAACCCTGATCTCGATGCATCGCAATACACTATGTACCCTTTTCCTGATTCTGGAAAAACCAAGATTGGTGCTGATGTAAGACGACCCTTTAGCTCTTTGAAACACTGTTGACATTGTTCATTCCACTGAAATGGAACATTTTTTCTTGTCAAATCTGTCATCGGTGAAGCCAAACGTGAAAAATCACGAACAAAACGCCGATAATACCCAGCTAGACCAAGAAAACTCTGTATCTCAAACACATTCTTTGGCGGTTTCCACGAGACAGCAGCCTCTATCTTTTCCAAATCCACTGAAACACCCCTTTCAGAAATCACATGGCCAAGAAAACGAACTTCCTGTATCCAAAAGTCACACTTTGACAATTTGGCATACAAATGATGATCCCTCAAGATCCCCATCACTGTCGTCGAGTGCTACTCATGCTCCATCCTTGTCTTTGAATACACCAGAATATCGTCTACAAACACCACCACAAATGAATCCAGATATCTTTGAAATATCTGATTCATTAATTCCATAAACACCGTTGGCGCATTCGTTAGACCAAAGGGAATAACCACATATTCATAATGTCCATATCTACTTCTGAAATCTGTTTTAGGAATATCCTCCTTCCTCACCCGCAATTGATGATTTCCCGACCTTAGGTCGATTTTGGAGAACCACTAGGCTCCCCTCAACTGGTCGAACAAATCATCGATTCGTGAAAGTGGATATTTATTCTTTATCGTAACTTGATTAAGTCTACGATAATAAACACAGAGCCTCAAGGTTCCATACTCCTTTTTCACAAACAACGCTGGCTCTTCCCAAGAAGACGTGCTAGGCCGGATAAACCCTTTGCTTTCTAGCTCTTCCAACTGGACTTTCAATTCTCGTAATTCAGTTGGTGCCATCCGGTAAGACGGAAGTGATATAGGACTAGTCCCCAGAAGGAGATCAATCGTAAACTCCACTTCTCTTATGGGAGGTAACCCGGAGAATTCTTCAGGAAAAACATCCATGAACTGATCCACCACTGCCAGAGGAACACCCTGCTAAACACCCTCTACCGATTTCAACGACAAAACCACCAACTGATATGATAACATACCCACTACTGGTGCCAACAAACCCATTGCACCCTACCTTTCATGCTTCTCTCCTATAAAGAGATGTCTAATGCCACTGTGTGTTGTAAAATCCACTGTTCGCGCATTACAATCGATGTGGGCCTTAAAAGCCACCATCCAATCCATTCCCAGGATTACATCATACCCATCCATCTAAAGCATTGAGAAATTCCACACTATCTCAACCTCGCCCACAATGATACAACATTCTCTACACAAGAAGGCTCGACACTCTCTTCGACCCAGAGGAGTTTGAAGTTTCAAAACCGAGGGCATCACTTCTACCCTTAAACCCAGAAAATCAACCACACGTGCAGCAATAAAAGAGTGTGAAACACCTGTATAAAACAACACTTGCATCAAGGTAGAATTTAAAATAATAGTACCTCGCACCGTGGATGGTCCTGACTGATCATCCACCACAACCTGCTCAGCTCCGAACACATGTTTTCTTGCCATACTCTGCTCTTTATTGCTCTGCTGAGGCGTCGTGGTATTCTGAGAATCACTATGACCCACTTTACTCTACAGATGAGGGGTATGCTGCTGTCCCCATCCCATCGAGGCATACGATGTCTGCGATCCCTGAGGAGTGTCACACGCACCTGACCTTGGAGCATTCCGACAATAACACTGCAGATACCCCATCTGCTTACAATTATAACATGCTCGAGGTTGTGTCGTATAATCACACTTGATGTGGCTCGTAGAACCACACTAAAAACATCTCTGCTTGCTCTAGGTCTTCGGAGGAAGATTCACCGATCCTTCCATTGGATTATATGTCATATTCCCACCCTGGTAATAAGTGTCCCTCCTCTTCTTGAACCCATCGTTAGAGTTCCCACTATTCCCCCTGGGTACCACTATGCTTCCTCTGCCCGGAGCTCCCAACAGATCCCACTCAGCCACCGAGGCTCTATTCACCATCTTTGTGTAATCATCTATACACAACACCGCTATCTTTGAACGGATTTCTTTCCTTAACCCCACTTCAAATATACTTGATTTCAACGACGTGCTCCCCGCCACATCGGGTGCAAACCGCACTAAGTTCATAAACTTAGCTGCATACTCTATCACAGACATAAGTTCTTGCTTCAAACTGAATAAATCAGTCGTACACTGAATTATGAATGTATGTGGGTAGAATTATTTGTTAAACAATTCCTCAAAGCCTTCCCACATCATACCCTGGTCCGTCCCCGCTTGGAATACCAACTCCCACCACTGAAGGGAAAGATCTTCCAACATATACATGGCCAACTTCACCTTTAACTCTACCGGAGTTCCCAAGAACTCAAAGATATTTTTCATTCTATTAAACCATGATTCTGCCCTCTCTGGCTCTGTATCACCCCTGAATATGGGTGGATTCTAATTTTGAAACTGAACTGCATGATCCACATGCCTTGGTTCATCCGTTTTATTTCCGCTTTCCACAGCTTGGAAAGCTTGCACTATGCTTTGCACTATCTGCTGGTTCACCTAAGGCTCAGGTGCTACCACATTCTTAGCTCCTCTGGTTGGTCTCTACAACGCCTACCTGGTGACATTTCTATAAACAAAAAACAAACAACGATGAGTCTCACTTCCTTAGACATCACGAAATCCCATTTCAAATCACATTACACAACACTTTCACAACAAGGCTTTCCAGAAGTTCACATTTCCCATGTTTCACCATTTTGAAAATCATACCATTTTAAAAATATCAAATTTATTCACATTATATTTTCACATGAAAACCATTTCTCAATTCATCCCATAGATCATTATACCCTAATGAAATATGCATCCTATTGGGAAGTCATTTCTACCATGCATTTCATGCTCATCTCATTGGATACACCCACGACAATGAGATATCCAATGCCTATAAGTGTCTCCAAAACACTTATGTACCCAACTCCCTGGTAACTTGAATTTCAGCATAAAAAGGTTAGCTACATCCTTTTATGCTATACATTCCAAGTTCCGAAAATCCTACGCCTTGCTACCATCCCGACTCAAAGAATGTAACAGAACGAATGTCAACACCAAATCTGAGAATCAACTCTAAAGTACCGAACAAACTAATACCACTTGTAACACCCCGCCCCTACCTCATTGTCTTGAGGAGGCGGTGAGTGTTATTTGGCCTTAAGTAACATTCCCAAGGCGCCAAAGGCTGGCAATAAATGCCGAGGGCTCCAAGAACAGATTGGGGAACGATTTTCCCTTAAGACAAAACCAACCAAACAATCCACAAACTATATGATGCATGTCAACAAACCCAACCAAACCATCCACTAACAACCAATTTGTTCCACAATGCAAACCAAACCCAATTCAACCAACCATATCAGAGTACAAGCGGAAAACTAAACAACAACACTACAAGCCATGACACCACCACAGCTCTACACCAAGCTCCAAGCTCCAAGCTCCACCAAGGAATCACAATGCTCCACTAAAGGAGGGTGATGCCTTACCTTTTCCCACGTCACGATACACAACATCTGCAAAGACACCAAAGTTCCAAAGCATGGGTGAGTACTAAAACTCGGTAGGATTTCCCCAAATGACTTCCCTACACACGCCACTAGGATAAAACCATTAGCACATTTATATAAAACAGTTTATATAAATTAAATCACAAGTGCAACCATTTTCATAAGCCAACCATGCTCTTACCAAGTCATCACACCCAAACCAAGCAACCAAGGGAAGCCAACCAAACAAGCCAAAATCATCCCAACATTTACACATTAGCACAACAATTCCATCTTGCAAAGCAATGCACAATAAGCAACCAAAATGGTGGGACTTCCTCCCAACCCGTTCACCCATTCAATCAAAACGGTGGGACTTCCGCCCAACCCGTTCACCCATTCACAACTAGCGGTACTTCCTGACCACTACTCATATGGTGGTTCTTCCAACCATTATCCATCCCCTTTTTATAGTGGGACTTGACACCCACTTCCATACAACATTTCAATCAAACCAAACCAAGCATAAACCCACCAAGGTCACAACAACATGCAATCAACTAATTTCATTCCATATCAATCCACTTCAATAAATCACCCATTTATTGAAAACCATTTTCCATGCCAAACAACATTTCAATAAAACAACCCTTTTATTGAAAACCATTTCCATCAACCATTTTCACAAATCAATTGTATCATCCAATTTTAAAATCTTCATTTTAAAATCCACAAGAATAGAATTTCACCATAAAACAACCTTTTTCCCAAAAATCCCCAAAACATCACTCAAGGGATTTCCAACCAATATCTAACATCAAAACACAATTAATTTCAAGAACAAAAAATTAATTGTAACAAAAATCATTAGCTCTAACCAAGTGGAGTCGAGAGAGAAGTCGCCTACCTTTAGGGTTCCCAATAAATCGACCCACGAATAACCGCACCTCAAATCTGGCAAACACACCACCGAAACCTCTCTAGATCACTTCCCCTAACATCCAAAAGCCTTAATATTAACATCCAAGGCAACCATAACCCTAGATCTACACAAAACAAGTGTAGATTTAGAAAACTAAGAAAGAGAGGGATGTAGATCTAGAGGAAAACACAAGGAAACTAAGAGGAGAGACTTACCCGGGAGAAACCACCTTGAATCCACCTTGAAACCCCTTTGAATCGCTTCCAAAACGTGTGGGAGAGCCCCTCCAACCCTTGATAACCGAAAATATCGAGTGAGGCTCGAGTGGGAGGAGGATTGGAGTGAAATGAGGCAATCTCGAGTGAGCCTGGGTTTTATAACCCTAATTTTAAGTGGTCGCATGGTTAGCCCGCACGGTTTGGCAAACTGTGCGCTAACCGTGTGCACTCTACTACCTTGGGAGAAAGGGTCTGCATGGTTGCCTCGCACGGTTTGGAAAACCGTGCGCAGGCCATGCGAAGCCTACTGTCTCCCCTGTACAGTTTCTGGGGAACCCACACGGTTTCCACTAACCGTGCCCAAACCATGCACCCCTTTAAAAGCCTCCAAACTCATCCAAAACCATTTCAAACTCTCCCAACCTCTTCCCAACTCATCCCATGCACTTTAAACACATAAAAATTCATAAAAAAAGGCCACATACCTCAAACCAGGGGTGCTACATATAACTTTACTGCATATAGATTTAAGGAAGAAACAGAGCTTGGTTAATTAATGATGGACATTCTTAGTAAAAATTCAATGTAAAGCTATAGGAATTAGATCTTGCATCAAAACATGGCAGACATGTGATTTCAGACCCTTTAACTTTAAATTGGTCATTGACACGATGTTATTGATATCCACTGAATACCCATATGGAACCTTTATGTCATTCAAGAAGTTGAAAAACAGATATCTCTCCTTCCTAGAAAGAGTGTAAGCAGCTGGAGGAAGAAAATTTCATTTTTCACCCTTCACTGGCATCAACTCTTCTCATATTCTCATGTCAACCATGTCCAGCCTATCCTTAATTCCATCCTTTTTTTGTCAAGTGTATTTAGAAATGTGTCAATGACACTATCACATACATTTTTTCAACATCCATAACATCATGAAAATTTCTGACATACAGACAATTCCAGTATGAAAATTCAAAAAAACCCAATCTCTTTTTCCAACTATATTTCATAAGGTTTTTCAAAAATGATTTACCAAAAGTAGTGTCCACATCTTTTACTTTATAAAATAGTTGATCACCTATTAGTGGATATGGTGTGGTATGTTATTCTGAACTTCCATTGAATGATGTCATCCAATATCGGTACTTAAGTTGTTGGGGTAGAAATATGAAATGTCCTAGAAACACTGTTTTCGATGAATATTTCAACATAATTGAATGTGTACCTTGTTCACAAATGAGACACCCTTGAGTTCCTTTAATGCTATATCCTGACAAATTTTCAAAAGTAGGAAAGTTATTTATCATCCTGTACAACATGGATCTCAATGTGAAATCTTCATTTCTATAAGAATCATACAACGTAACACCTGAATCTCATAATAATTTCAAATCCTCAATCAATGGAGCCAAATAAACATCAATATCATTAATTGGTTGTGTTGGTCCTAATATAAGTACAGATAACATGATGTATTTTCATTTCATGCATAACTATGATGGAAAGTTATAATTTACCAACATAACCAGCCATGTACTGTGAGTGCTGATTTGAAAACCAAAAGGATCCAATCCACTTGTAGATAACACAAGATGAAGGTTTCTCAGCTCGTTTCCAAATTCAGGATACTTATGACCAATTCTCTTCCACTGAGGAGAGTTTTTCGGGTGACGTGGTTTCCCATATTTAATTCTTGTATATGTGTACCACATTAATTACCCTATAGTATCCTTAGTTCCATATAGGCGCCTAAACCTTAGAATGATTGGAAATTACCATACAAGTTTCGTATGACCAAATTCATCTTTCTTGTATCAAGAAGCACCACACTTTGGGAATTTTGTAAGTGATTTGTGGTCCTTGTGAAATAGTAGTCATTTGGGAAGGCATGTATTCTTTTATAGATCATACCCATCGAGCGTAGCATTTTTTGGGTTTTGTATGTTCAGCTTAGGAGCTCATTATCTTCTGGGATCATGTCGTTCAAGAGAGAAAGTAATTCCGTAAAATGGGTTTCAATCCATCTATTTCCTGCTTTCAAATTATACAACTTCAGTATGGATGACAATGCTATATATTTAGTGCAACCAGCATACAATGGTGTCTTTGCACAACTCTTTAACTTCACAAACAATTTTAGTCAATCATGAAGTTCATCTTCAAATTTCCTTGTCATTTTCTCAATATGATCATCATTCACATCTATAATCACTTCCTCGATACAGTATTATTCATTCTCCATGCTTGTAATCATATCAGATGATCAATAAAACATAGTGTTATTCGAGCCACTAGCTATATTCGCTTTTCCCTGTGTTTATTCCAACATTTATAACTTTGATCTATTCTGTAACAGATCAAGTGTTCTTCCAACTCCTCAGGACTAATTTTTCTTGAATAACAATAGCGTAAACATGGACAAAGGATTTGAGAAGGGCCATATGCATGATCTTTTGCAAACTTGATGAACTCTTTCACTCCACCTTCATACTCTTTTTTCATACAATTGGCATCTATCCATTCTTTATTCATATCCATCCTATGTGATTTGGTGATATTAATATTTAACAAAATAAATACACAAAATATTAATGTAAAAATTAACCAAGGCTAAAAAAAGTTATACACTTTAAGTCTCTTTCAATATTTATCCCCAATATCCACTTTCCAAAACCAAGGTCCTTCATTTAGGAACTTATAGTTAAATCAATCTTCAGCTCTTTCAACCTTTCCTTCATTGGTCTAACTAAGAGAAATTCATCCACATAAAGAAGTAAAATGACAAAAATCCCATCATAATACACCTTCATATGGTAGAAATTATTTACATTACACTGCATGAACATTAATTCTACCATGAATGCATTGAAATTCTAGTTTCATTGTCTTAGTGCCTATTTAAGCCCACAAAAACTCCATTTGAGACTAGAACCGGACCTTCTATTCCATTTAGCATGAAACCTTCCAGTTGATCTATATAGATCTCTTCCTCCAAATCTTCCTGAAGGAATATAACCAGGACATCCATTTTTTCTAGAAATAAGCCTTCAATGGAAACCAAGTTGAGAACTATCTGAATTATTAAATGCTTTACAATAGGAGAGAAAATCTAAATGAAATCTAATAGTTCTGATTATTGAAATACATTTACAACTAGAGACACCTTGTACTATTTCTTATCATCCACTTTATCTTTTAGATGATATATCTAATTGTTCTATAGATCCCTCTTTCATGGTTCCAATTCTATTATCTGCAGAGTATCAAAATCATAGAGGGAATTCAATTATTCCTTCATTTTGTACTCACACTACAATGAGGCCAATATTTAGTCTATGTTGAATCCTAAAAAAAATAGAAAATTCACCGGACTTAACCACACATTCCTCATTAGGGATACTTATATAGACTATGCAAACCATACAACTAGGGAAAACTAGATATCATGTGAGATAATTAGTGTAGTATACATCTGGACCTATTTCTTAATTCATAGGGTTACCATAGAACCAAACAAGTGGAAGTGAGAAACAACAAGCTAATGATCATTACATGAATAAATATAATATAAGTAGTAAATCACATGTCAACTCTAACACCCTCACAAGAAAGCGACCATTTTCACATCCATGAATAAGCATCAAGCATTTCATATTAATAATCAATTGCATCCCTCTAAGGGAAAATTCTTAAATAGACATGTCAAACAAGGGTCCCCCTGATTTAAACCATGCAGGTGATATTAGATGCAAAGTAGGTTTAGGATTTGCACTGCGGTTAAACATTAATTCACCTTTTGCTAGAGTAACTTCATGATGGATATCCTATGGGTTGGATAGAGTTAGTGACATGATCTTGTCATGGTGTTATTATCAATCTATTTGTCTTCCCTATATAATATATTGGTTTTCCTAATTCTATAAAAATATAAACTTAAAAGCTTATGGAAAAACTAAATTTCACATGTCCTTTGAAAACTACTTATAAAATCACATTTGAAATCCAATTAAAAAATCAATCATTTACATAAATTCCTCTTTAAAATAACACACTTTTTTTAAAAAAAACCAATCAATTCCAAGCATTCTTTCACAAAACCACAATTCCTTTTTTTAATATTCAAGGAAACTTCATGACTCAACAGTCTTAATCATTTAAAATGAGCGACAACCCTCTATATTTTACAAATTTTCATTTAAAACTTCACACACCCCTTGTTAAAATAAAACGGGCATTAAATACATTTTGAAAACATTCTCATCCCTTTATGAAATCCAATCGGGTGAGTTGATAAACACTTGACATGCAACATTACTCCATGTCAAATGTTTAAATCATTTTAAAGTTGTTTAAAACCGAAAAAGGGTATGTTGAACATATATAATTTTTTAATAAACATTTAAAAACACTTGAATCATTTTAAAAGAGTTAATTAGGCATTTTCACAAAGACATAAATCTCAAGATAGCCACTTTATAAAATATACATGAATAAAAAATAATCAACATTTTATAAAATATAAAGCTATAAAAGATTTACACGTGATCTAAAATCTAAAGGTAAACCAAAAATAAATTTATTTTCAAGAGGGACACTTTATAGTAAATATCTTAAAATAACATAAAATGAATATTGTCTCTTTATGCACAAGGGTGACTTCTATATCCCGTTATCATTATATCTTTAACAAGTGACTATGGAACGCCACTATAAAAGTTTGACGCATTCCTTTTACCTGTATCATTGACAACCAAGTCTATGTATGCACCAATGTGTGTATGTTGTGAGCAAAGATCCTAGTAGGATATCGTCAAAGATTTTATACCATTAATTTTTTAAGACAAACCAAAAAATTATAGTTTTAGGGGAAATAATAAAAAAAAATATTACATAGGGTTAAGTAAATAAAACTAACAAAACATATATTTTTCTTTTAAAGCAAATATAATTTACTAAGATACAATCATAAGATAAAATAGTAATAAAATATCAAACACCAATCATTAAGGAGTACCTACCAAAGGCCTCAGAAGATAGTCTAAGTTGAAAAATTAAGAGAATTATCACACTATAATATTGTTGTAACACAAATACAACACACTCAACTCAAAAGTTTCATAGAATATGCCCAAAAAAACAATCAAACACTTTACCAATCAACAAAATATTGTATCGTGCTAATGAATCAAACCAAACACATAATTCATACATCAAAAAAGATTTTGAACACTAAAACTCTATAATTAATCTTTCACTCTCTAAGCATTCCAAATCAAATAAGAACATACCTTGGATTTGGAGGTCCGGTGGCTGCAGTAGGGTTCAGTGGCGGCGGAGTCAGGGTTGGCGGCGATGGCATCAATGGAGGTTGCGTAGGGGTTCGCGGCGGTGGTGGGTTTGCGGTGGAGGAGGGGTTTTTGCGGCGACGGATGAGGGATTTGCGGCAGCATAGGAGGGGTCGGCGACAGAGGAGGGGTAGACAATGGCAGAGGTGAGGTCGGGGCAGAGGAGGGGTCGGCGGTGCATGGGTCGGCTTCTGCAAGAGTTTGTGGTGTGCGAGAGAATATGTCGACGGTTAGGATTCATTTATAAAATCGGGTGAAACTTTTATCAACGCTAGAAATTACTGATAAAGGTATGTTTTATCAGCGCTAAAAGAAACAGTGATAAAAGGTATTTTTATCAGCGTTAAAATTATAGCGTTGATAAATATATAATGTTAATAATTTATTTATATTATTGTATATATTTATAAAATCATGTATATAATAAATAAATATTTATTTATTTATAATTATAACTATAAATAAATAAATATTTATTTTATATTTATATATATAATTAATATATTTATATTATTATATATATTTATAAATATTATAAATAAATATATATTTATTTGTAATTATAAAATTATAATAAATATATTAATTATATATATTAATAAAATTATAAATATAATAAATATATTTGTTATAATTTTATATATTAAGTGTTTGAGGGTACAATTACATCAAACACGCACACACACAGGCCTAAAAGGCAGGTCATAGCACCCCCCAAAGGATAACTCACCCAACCACCCACTTTATTACATTATATATATTTGGTCAGAAGGCCCAGTGAGTATATAGCCCATTACATGGCTCGTAGGCCCGAAATTTTGACCAAAGACCCCTTCTGCGAATAGTATCGCTATAGTACCACCACCACTATAGTGTCCGTCGTTGCTACAGCTATAGTGTTCGCCACTGCTACAGTGTTTTCGTTGCTACAGTTGCACTACGGTGCTGCTGCAGTAATCCGCGCCCAATGAGTTTTGAACCCTCATTTTTCATGTAGGATTATGAGGTGTTTACCACTAAGTCAAACCTCATTTTATAACTATTTAAATATATATATATTTATAATTATAACTATAAATAAATATATATTTATTATACTTTTTAATTACAAAAAAATATATAATTACGCAAAAGTTCAGGAGATAGGCGAGCCTGCTCCTAAAAAATTTATTAGAAAATAAAGATGACAAATGAGTGAGGATGGACAAGGTCAAACAAAAAGACAATCCATCATCCACATTGGAAAACTACAAATGAAGGGAATCAAAGATCCCCATAGTTATAATTCTAAATATATATATATATATATAATAGGTACTTAGGGGTATAAGTACAACGAAACATATAAATGCAACACACACAACCCGATAGGCGGGTCATAGTCCCCCAAGGGATAACTCACCCATTTTTTATTTATAAATACTTGTATATAAATATACATAATTAATATATTTATTATAATTTTATAATTATTTAAATATATCTATATTTAATTAGAATTATAATTTTAACTATTTGTATTTGTTTATAAATATTTGTATATATTTATAAATATATTTATTTAATTATATGTATTTATAACTTTATAAGTATAATAAATATATTTATTGTAATTTTATAATTATTTACATATATATATATACACATATATTTATTTATTTATAATTATAATTATAAATAGATATATTTAAAAATATTTTTATGTAATTATATATATATATATTATAATAAATGTATTTATTGTAATTTTATAATTATTTATATATATAGTTATAATTATAATTACAAATAAATATATTTAAAAAGTATTTATACATAATTAAAATTTTATAATTATAAATATAATAAACATATTTATTATTTAAATGTATTTATTGTGATTCTATAGGTACTTTTGATAACATAATAGATTCATGGGTATACCATGAATGAATCATATAAAATAGTAAAGTATAGAAAATAAAAAACGAGTCATCACGTATGGACAACATGAATAATAATAAGGGTATAATGTATAAATGAACATTCATGATGAATACATTGCATATATGCACGTCAATTATACTAACACATCAATATATTTATTGACCAAATTTATTGGAAACGTATATTTATTTAAATATATATATATATATATATTATAATTATAAATACATATATTTAAAAAGTATTTATATGTGATAAACATAATAAACATAATAAATCTATTAAATCTAATAAATATATTTATTATTTAATGAAATTTATTATAATCTTATAATTATTTAAATATGTATTTGTTTAATTATAATCTTATAAATACTTTTTTTAAACATTATATATATATATATATATATATATATATATATATTTGAATTGTTAAAAAAAATATTAATAATACACATGCGTTTTTTATTTAATGGGTACACCTTTATCAACATTTTTTTAATGGTGATAATTGGTAGATTTACCTACAGTTTTAGCTACCACTGATAAAGACCCATTTTTTATCTTTATATTTAGTAAAAATTGTCACATCCCCTATCGGGATATGTGGTAGTGTTTCTATCATTTTGTCTCGT
The DNA here is from genome assembly GCA_963277665.1 of Viscum album. Classification (NCBI taxonomy): domain Eukaryota; kingdom Viridiplantae; phylum Streptophyta; class Magnoliopsida; order Santalales; family Viscaceae; genus Viscum; species Viscum album. The sequence continues at coordinate 575,660,740 of OY728120.1, read as the reverse complement.
ATTTTTATGAAATCAATAACAAATTAATCAATACAAAATCTTAAACAATATATCCATTAAACATGCGATATTGAGAGGTTTTTTTATACCCTAAATTGATTAACAAATGGTGGATGCATTTTTCATTAAAACGAATACAGAGACCGCTTCTTCTAGGTTTGTAAATACAAGCAAACTAGGTTTAATTATAAAATTACAACCACAATCTCGATCATTAAAAATTGTAAAAAATATATAGGAGTTAACGAGTGGAAGTAGTATTACTATGTCAACTAACTAACTTAATAAATCATTATTATTTATTAAATGCATATTTAAAAAAACTGTATTTTGACCAAAATAGTGTTTTGATTCGTATGATTACAATAAATGAGTGCATAACACTCAATCAACTCTATAATAATTTCAGAAAATATCATCAGGCAATCTAAATTTAGAAAAACGCTCCCATATTTAAATATCACAATTTAAGAATATTTAGGACCTTATAAACCATTTACTATGGGCCATTAAAGAAAGTGCAGATATTAAGGCCACGTTTGAATTATTTAGATATTTGTTATTTAAAAAATTGTTTGATTACGTAAATATTTAAAAAAATGAAATTGAGAAAGCAAAATGAGGTTTTTTTAAATTACCTCACATTCGACGTATATAATGATATATTTTTACATTTTTTATGAATATAAAAATATAAAATGTTTTTGAAAATTTAGAACATCTTAATTTGTTAGATTTGTAATATTACACTACATTTTAAAATGCGCTCCAAGCCCCATGGACGGAGTGACTCGCGACGTGTACAGCGACGTCCGCATGTTACGGGCGCCACTCAATTTGGGTTTTTGCTTGACCAGCCGGTTTCCATTGTGCAAAACGGAATCATAAATGAAATCTTGTGCCGCATAATTATAACCGCATTATTATTATTTTATTTTGTGCCAACTAGTTAAATAATTATTTACCGTCTTACACATAATTATTTTGCTACTGGATCGTCCTTGGCCTGCTCAAACTCCACATCCATTTATTGAACACCCGAATAAATAAATAAATAATTTATTCTCTTAAATAAATATTTTATTTACAAAATAGTTAATAAATATTTATTAAATGTTTAATAAAATAAATAAATATATTTTTATTCACAATCCCATGAATAAATATTTATTTAATTTATGAAATCATTTTAACTTGAATAAAATTATCTCACTGTCTTGAGAATAATATTTATTCCATTAATTAAATTCAAATAGAATTTACCCAAGACCACCAGAAACACTTAGTGTATGACCCTCTAGGATTCTTTCTCGTTGGTATTAGGTGGGTTTTCCTAAATTCCGAGAGTACTATCTAGCAACGGGTCAAGGCACCCAAGAGAAAGAACTTAAAGTTGCAACAACGACATCCATATACAAACACTCACTGTGTAATATAATCCATTTATCTCAATATCTCACCAAACTAGTTTCATGATAGTGTTATCAACCTTTATACTTGATATGTCGTTCTTTGACTACCTGAAATAAACTCGTCGTCACACCATGGCCATGAAATTTTGTGTGACGGTTCTATTTCAATCAAAGGGCTGAGATATCAACTTTCATAAATGGAAGGGATATATCCTTCCTCGACTTATCCATTAATAACATGTCATTCGTGATACACCCAATGTACCCTACTTCCCGCCAACTATCTGTGTGACGGTTTTCATCAGTAAATCAAAGTGCGCGATTCATGACACGTATTAATGATAATATTAAAGTCTAAGGACCATTACACATGCTTGTAGATAGGAATATCCAATGACACCAAAACATACAGAATTCCTATTGGCGGGTATGTTCTCATAATCTTCAATCTTGGAGATTACCAAGTGTGAAATTCATGAAAAGAAGTCTCATTTGCTTACGAGTACTCACACCTAACGGTCTGTATACTATGTGACCCATCATAGTATGTCATTCAACTGTAGAAATATATTTAAGAATATTGTCGTAACACTTCAATGTTCTCATCATAGCGGGGAATTGTTATGACCTTTTCAATGCGACAAATACTCCAAGACATTATTACACTATAGTCATGCAGAACAATGAACAATATGTAATAAGATATTTAATATTTAAATGTTTTTTTAAAGGTTGGAGCTGAAGCCTCATTTATTATTAAATAAAAGCAAAGACCTCTTTAACTGGGTAGAGGGAGACCCATTACATAACCCGAAGGCCTAGTGGGCATTTAGCCCATTACATGGCCCGAAGGCCCATTTTTTTGGCCCAAAGCCCATTCTGTGAATAGTAATGCTACAGTACCCGGGCTACTACAGTACTGCACAATACCCGCCACTGCTACAGTACTCTGTCACCGCTACAATGACCTGTCGCTGCTACAGTGTCTGTCGTTGCTACAGTGCTGCCGCTGCTACAATACACTACAGTACTGCTACAGTACCTGCACCCAATGGGTTTTGAACCCCCATTTTTCATGTAGAATTAAGGGGTGCTTACCCTAAAACCCAAACCTCTGCCACCGTAACTAGTCTTTCTCTCATCCATTTCATTTCTTTAATTTGATCCTCTTGTTTTTATCCTCAAAATATGTTTGGGGTGTCACCCTAAAACCCAAACCTCTGATGTGGTCATACTGTTCTAGCAGCTTCAAGGACACTGATAGTATGTGTTCATCTAGTACAGGTGTTATGGATTATTGTGATTATGTCGGATAAGAAATATAGGAAAATAGGTGATCATTTTTATGTAATAGCAATTTAAAGTAAAAAAATTATGTAAAATTTACACTTTTTCCCACAATTTTGTGTGTTTTAATCTATTAGTATCCCGTATTTATTTATATGTGCCACTTTACATAGCACATGGTGTGGGATAGAAGTGTCTTTGGATTTGGAGTCATCAATATGCATATAAACATAGGAACATAATTATAGTGTTATTTCATGTCACATAAAAGTATTACGGTAGATTTAAAATATGTACCAATTTTTTTTTCAAGTGAAACATACCACATCCTTGCTTTACGGTAGGGGTACGATGGTTTTGCTGCTTGTTATTTATTTCTAGAACTTGGTTTTTGTTTCATAAATAAAAAATTTCAATCAAAGTGATGAATACATGTATCTTCAAACAGCGTATTACTAGCCATAATGTACCTGAAAAGACACATCTGCACGACAGCCAATAAATGCATCCCGTGCTTCTTGGGTTATCAGGTGTGCATAGATAAGTGGTGGGTGTGGGTTTATTTTCTTTTCATCGTATTTAAGATGACATCTCATTAGAATTGTGTAAAATCCTCTTTGAATCCTTCTAGAAAGTAGTAATACATATTTCTTGTGGGATTCATCTACTATAAATGCACTCTTCAATGGATGATGAAGAGTAAGTCAATGTTTCATTATTTTATTTTTTAGTAAAATAAAGAAATGATATTATAATGTTACTGTAATCTATTCTCACATCAGTGTCTTAAGTGTGGGTACCACATGGTGCCAAGAATCTATATCAATTAGCACACATTTCCCAGTGATTATTTCAGTGTTACTACTGAACATGGCCTTATTGGGGTTAACATGTTGGCCCCCACATATTCTATCTGACCTTGCATTTTATGCCTTTGATTGTTGACTTAATGATTTTTCTTAACACCATCAAACTACAGCGCTCCTATTTTTTTCACCATAGGGCCTTCGTCACCTGCCATTTCCTCGAATTCAACATCGTCAATATGTTCCTCTGGAGCGGTAGCATTGGCATGTGCAGATGGTCGTTGTACCTCTGCACTGGTAGTAGTAGCAGGTTGAGAAACATGTTGTTCCTTAGGATTGGGAGCACTAACACGTGCAGAAATCATTATCTGCATAGGTGGTTTAACATTTAATTTAGATTATATAAATGTAGTAGAGAACGAATAATAACCCGAGGTAACATGATGTATATTACAAAAATATATATAACCTGATTATTGAACTCATATTTTCTTTTTTAATAATTGAAGGGATTTGAACCCTCTATCGACTATTCAAATCCCTTCATTGTGGTCTCCTCTGACATATAAAACGTCGTATGTATTGTGACCGTTGTGAAATGATTGTGATATTCTAATGAAAGGGTCATCCTCAGTTGAATTTTCATCTAACCCTTCAATGGTTTTGGTCAATAATAGAATAATTGACCACTTTTGGTTTGTGGAATCTGGAACATAAAACACTTGTACTACTTGTGATGCCATTATAAACGGTTCATCATTGTACCCTTCCTTACTAAAATCAACTTTCACGAATCTCAATTCATCTATTTTAACAACACTCATGTTATCAGCCCACTTGCATTGAAAAATTGGTACTTGGAATGTTGTATAATACCACTCCCATATTTGTTTAATGATTCCAAAGTATGAAATATTTGCGTAAATTGGATTTTTGTCCTTAGTACCAAAAACATGCATCGCTTCAGCCACAAGTGTAACTCTTCTATTTTTCATGGTACTATATTAATCATGTTAATTTGTATAGAATGTATAACCATTAATTACATAACCATTGTAAGATAATACATACACACTTGGTCCTTCGGCTGGCCATCGAATTCGTTCTGAAATTGAATTCATATTTTTATTTGGCTCCTTAAAAATATTGTCCCGAAATCATCTTATAAACTGTTGATTATGTGTATTTTATATCTATATTTCAGCCATTGATGGATTCAAATGCCTAATAATTTCTTTGTGGGTTTCAACATATTGGGAAACCTATAAACTGTTATACAAAACGTAAAGGTGGGTCTGCTTCTGATATGTAATATTGACTGTGACAACATCGCTTCTAGAAATTCTTTCACCTGCAAGCCACCCAGTGTGACAAGATTTTGGTAGACCAATTCTTTTCACACCGGATAAGTATTCGGTACAGAATTCAATGGCTTCCTTAACAATATATCTCCCTACAATGCAACCATATGATCAACTTTGATTTTTGACATACCCTTTCAAAATTTTCATATATCGTTCAATGGGATAAATCCATCTATAGTATATAGAAACACATAGTTGAATCTATATCACCAATTAAACCATCAAATGAACCATCATATCAAAGAATATTGGTAGGAATAATATTTCTAATTCACATAATATGACGACAATTTCTCTTCCCATAGTCTGCAATTTTGTCGGGTCTATAACTTTATTTCATATAGCTTTAAAGAAGAAACAGATCTTGGTTAATTAATGATGGAAATTCTTGGAAAAAATGCAATTTAAAGCAATAGGAATTAGATCTTGCATCAAAACAAGACAGACATGTGATTTCAGACCCTTTAACTTTAAATCGGTCATTGACGTGATGTTATTGATATTCAATGAATACCCATCTGGAACCTTTATGTCATTCAAGAAGTTGCAAAACTGACATCTCTCCTTCTTAGAAATAGTGTAAGAAACTGGAGGAAGAAAATTTCATTTTTACCCTTCACTGGCGTCAACTCTTCTCATATTCTCATGTCAACCATGTCCGGCCTAGCCTTAATTCCATCCTTTTTTTGTCGAGTGTATTTAGAAATGTGTCGATGACACCATCAGATACATTTTTTTTAACATGCATAATATTAAGAAAATGTCTGACATACAGACAATTCCAGTATGAAAATTCAAAAAAAAAAACAATCTCTTTTTCCAACTGGATTTCATAAGGTTTTTCAAAAACGGTTTACCAAAAGTAGTGTCCACATATTTTACTTTATCAAATAGTTGATCACCTATTAGTGGAGATGGTGTGGTATGTTATTCTTAAATTCCATTGAATGATGTCATCCAAGATCGTTACTTATGTTGTCGGGGTAGAAATCCGCAATGTCCTAAAAACACTATTTTCGATGAATATTTCAACCTAATTGAATGTGTACCTTGTCCGCAAATGGGACACCCTTTAGTTCCTTTAATGTTATATCCTGACAAATTTTCATAAGTAGAAAAGTTATTTATCATCCTGTACAACATGGATCTCAATGTGAAATCTTCATTTCTATAAGAATCATACAACGTAACACCTGAATCCCACAGTAATTTCAAATCCTCAATCAATGGAGCCAAATAAACATCAATATCATTACTCGGTTGTTTTGGTCATAATATAAGCACAAATAACATGATATATTTTCGTTTCATGCATAACTATGATGGAAAGTTATAATTTACCAACATAACCATCCATGTACTGTGAGTGCTAATTTGAAAACCAAAAGGATTCAATCCATTTGTAGATAACACAAGACGAAGGTTTCTCGGCTCGTTTCCAAATTCAGGATACTCATGATCAATTCTCTTCCACTAAGGAGAGTTTGTCGAGTGACGTGGTTTCCCATCTTTAATTCTTGTATATGTGTGCCACATTAATTATTGTATAGTCTCCTTAATTCCATATAGGCGCCTAAACCTTAGAATGATTGGAAATTACCATACAAGTTTCGTATGACCGAATCCATCTTTCTTGTATCAAGAAGCACCACACTTTGGGAATTTTGTAAGTGATTTGTGGTCCTTGCGAAATAGTATACAGTCATTTGGGCAGGCATGTATTCTTTTAGAGATCATACCCATCGAGCGTAACATTTTCTTGGTGTTGTATGTTCAGCTTAGGAGCTCATTATCTTCTGGGAGCATGTCATTCAAGAGAGAAAGTAATTCCGTAAAACTCACTGCACTCCATCTGTTTCCTGCTTTCAAATTATACAACTTCAGTATGGATGACAATGCAATATATTTAGTGCAACCAGCATACAATGGTGTCTTTCCACAACTCTTTAACTTCTCAAACAATTCTGGTCAATCATGAAGTTTATCTTCAACTGTCCTTGTCATTTTCTCAATATGATCATCATTCACATTTGTAATCACTTCCTCGATACAGTCTTCTTCATTCTCCACACTTGTAATCATACTAGATGATCAATAAAACATAGTATTATCACAACCACTAGTTATATTCTCTTTTCCCTGTGTTTATTCCAACATTTATAACTTTGATCTATTCCGTGACAGATCAAGTGTTCTTCCAACTCCTTAGGACTAATTTTTCTTGAATAACAATAACGTAAACATGGACAAATGATTTGAGAATGATCATATGCATGATCTTTTGCAAACTTGATGAACTTTTTCACTCCATCTTCATACTCTTTTGTCATACAATTGGCATCTATCCATTCTTTATTCATATTCATCCTATGTGATTCGGTGATATTAATATTTAACAAAATAAATACACAAAACATTGATATAAAAATTAACCAAGGCTGAAAAAAGTTATAGACTTTAAGTCTCTTTCAATATTTATCCCCAATATCCACTTTCCAAAACCAAGGTCCTTCATTTAGGAACTTCTAGTTAAATCAATCTTCATCTCTTTCAGTCTTTCCTTCATTGGTCTAACTAAGAGAAATTCATCCACATAAAGAAGTAAAATGAAAAAAATCTCATCATAATACACCTTCATATGGTAGAAATTATTTACATTACACTGCATGAACATTAATTCTACCATGAATGCATTGAAATTCCAGTTACACTGTCTTAGTGCCTATTTAAGCCCACAAAAACTCCATTTGAGACTAGAACCGGACCATCTATTCCATTTAGCATGAAACCTTCCAGTTGATCTATGTAGATCTCTTCCTCCAAATCTTCGTGAAGGAATATAACCATGACATCCATTTTTTCTAGAAATAAGCCTTCAATGGAAACCAAGTCGAGAACTATCTGAATTATTAAATGCTTTACAACAGGAGAGAAAATCTAAATGAAATCTAATCCTTCTAATTATTGAAATACATTTACAACTAGAGACACCTTGTACTGTTTCTTATCATCCACTTTATCTTTTAGATGATAAATCTAATTATTCTATAGATCCCTCTTTCATGGTTCCAATTCTATTATCTGCAGTATATCAAAATCATAGAGGGAATTCAATTATTCCTTCATTTTGTACTCACACTACAATGAGGCCAATAGTTGGTCTATGTTGAGTCCTAAAAAAATATAAAATCCACCTGACTTACCCACACATTCCTCATTAGGGATACTCCTATAGACTATGCAAACCATACAACTAGGGGAAACTAGCTAGCGTGTGAGATAATTAGTGTAGTATACATCTGGACCTATTTCTTAATTCATAGGGTTCCTATAGAACCAAACAAGTGGAAGTGAGAAACAACAAGCTAATGATCATCACATGAATAAATATAATATAAGTAGTAAATCACATGTCAACTCTAACACCCTCACAAGAAAGCGACCATTTTCACATCCATGAATAAGCATCAAGCATTTCATATTAATAATCAATTGCATCCCTCTGAGGGAAAAGTCCTAAATAGACATGTCAAACAAGGGGCCCCCTGATTTAAACCATGCAGGTGATGTTAGATGCAAAGTAGGTTTTGGATTTGCATTGGGGTTAAACATTAATTCACCTTTTGCGGGAGTAAGTTCATGATGGATATCCTATGGGTTGGATAGAGTTAGTGACATGATATTGTCATGGTGTTATTATCAATATACTTTTCTTCCCTATAAAATATATTGGTTTTCCTAATTCTATAAAAATCTAAACTTAAAAGATTATGGAAAAACTACATCTCACATGTCCTTTGAAAACTACTTATAAAATCACATTTGAAATCCCATTAAAAAACCAATCATTTACATAAATTCCTCTTTAAAATGACACACTTTTTTTAAAATAAACCAATCAATTCCAAGCATTCTTTAACAAAACCACAATTCCTTTTTTTAAACATTCAAGGAAACTTCATGACTCAACAGTCTTAATCATTTAAAATGAGCGACAACCCTCTATATTTTACAAATTTTCATTTAAAACTTCACACACCCCTTGTTAAAATAAAACCAACATTAAATACGCATTCAAAACATTCACACCCCTTTATGAAATCCAATCAAGTGAGTTGACAAACACTTGACATGCAACATTAGTCCATGTCAAATGTTTAAATCATTTTAAAGTTGTTTAAAACCAAAAAAGGGTATGTTGAACACATATAATTTTTTAAGAAACATTTCAAAACACTTGAATCATTTTAAAAGAGTCACTTAGGCATTTTCACAGACATAAATCTCAAAAGATCCACTTTATAAAAGATACATGAATAAAAAATAATCAACATTTTATAAAATATAAAGCTATAAAAGGTTTACACGTGATCCAAAATATAAAGGTAAACCAAAAATAAATTTATTTGAAAGAGATACACTTTATAGTAAATATCTTAAAATAACACAAAATGAATATTGTCTCTTTATGCACAAGGGTGACTTCTATATCCCGTTATCATTATATCTTTAACAAGTGACTATCGAACGCCACTATAAAAGTGTGACTCATTCCTTTTACCTGTATCATAGACAACCAAGTCTATATACGCACCAATGTGAGTATGCTGTGAGCAAAGAGCCTAGTAGGATATCGTCAAAGATTTTATACCATTAATTTTTTAAGACAAACCAAAAAAATAGAGTTTTAGGGGAAATAATAAAAAAAAATTGCATAGGGTTGAGTAAATAAAACTAACAAAACATATATTTTTCTTTTAAAGCAAATATAATTTACCAAGATACAAGCATATGATAAAATAGTAATAAAATATCAAACACCAGTCACTAAGGAATACCTACCAAAGGCCTCAAAAGATAATCTAAGTTGAAAAATTGAGAGAATTATCACACTAGAATATTGTTGCAATACAAATACAACACACTCAAATCAAAAGTTTCCTAGAATATGCCCAAAAAACCAATCAAACACTTTACCAATCAACAAACCACTGTCTCGCGCTAATGAATCAAACCAAACACATAATTCATACATCAAAAAAGATTTTGAACACTAAAACTCTATAATTAATCTTTCACTGTCTAAGCATTCCAAATCAAATAAGAACATACCTTGGATCTGGAGGTCCGGTGGCTGCAGTGGGGTTCAGTGGCGGCGGAGTCAGGGTAGGCGGCGACGACATCAACGGAGGTTGCGGAGTGGTTCGTGGCGGAGGTGGGTTTGCGACGGAGGAGGGGTTTTTGCGGCGACAGATAAGGGATTCGCGACAGCAGAGGAGGGGTCGACGACAGAGGAGGGGTGAACAATGACAGAGGTGAGGTCGGGGCAGAGGAGGGGTCGGCGACGCATGGGTCAGCTTCCGCAAGAGTTTGAGGTGTGCGAGATAATATGTCGACAGTTAGGATTCATTTATAAAATCAGGTGAAACTTTTATCAGCGCTAGAAATTACTGATAAAGGTACGTTTTATCAGCGCTAAAAGAAACACTGATATAAGGTATTTTTATCAGCGTTAAAATTATAGCGCTGATAAATATATAATGTTAATAATTTATTTATATTATTATATATATTCATAAAATTATATATGTAATAGATATATATATATTTATTTATAATTATAACTATCAATAAAAAAATATTTGTTTTATATTTATATATATAATCAATATATTTATATTATTATATATATTTATAAATATTATAAATATATATATATATATATATATATATAATTGTAATTATAAAATTATAATAAATATATTAATTATATGTATTAATAAAATTATAAATATAATAAATATATTTGTTATAATTTTATATATTAGGTGTTTGAGGGTGCAGTTACATCAAACATGCACACACACAAGCCTAAAAGGCAGGTCATAGCACCCCCCATATGATAACTCACCGAACCACCCGCTTTATTACATTATATATATTTGGTCCGAAGGCCCAGTGAGTATATAGCCCATTACATGGCCCGTAGGCCCGAAATTTTGACCCAAGACCCATTCTGCGAATAGTATCGCTGTAGTATCGCTACCGCTATAGTGTTTGTCGTTGCTACAGCTACAGTGTCCGCCACCGCTACAGTGTCGTCGTTGCTACAGTGTTTTCGTTGCTACAGCTGCACTACGGTGCTACTGCAGTAACATGCGCCCAATGAGTTTTGAATCCTCATTTTTCATGTAGGATTACGGGGTGCTTGCCACTAAGTCAAACCCCATTATATATATATATTTATAATTATAACTATAAGTAAATATATATTTATTATACTTTTTAATTACAAAAAAATATATATAATTACGCAAATAAAGATGACAAATGAGTAAGGATGGACGAGGTCAAACAAAAAGACAATCCATCGTCCATAATGAAAAACTACAAATGAAGGGAATCAAAGATCTCCATGGTTATAATTCTAAATAAATATATAAATATATATATATATATATATTATAGGTACTTAGGGGTACAAGTATAACGAAACATATAAAATGCAACACACACAACTCAATAGGCGGGTCATAGCCCCCCAAGGGATAACTCACCCATTTTTTATTTATAAATACCTGTATATAAATATACATAATTAATATATTTATTATAATTTTATAATTATTTAAATATATATAGATTTATTTAGAATTATAACTATAACTATCTGTATTTATTTATAAATATTTGTATATATTTATAAATATATTTATTTAATTATATATATTTATAACTTTATAAGTATAATAAATATATTTATTGTAATTTTATAACTATTTACATATATATATACACATATATTTATTTATTTGCAATTATAACTATAAATAGATATATTTATAAACATTTTTATGTAATTATATATATATATATATATTTATTTATATATTATAATAAATGTATTTATTGTAATTTTATAATTATTTATATATATAGTTATAATTATAATTACAAATAAATATATTTAAAAAGTATTTATACATAATTAAAATTTTATAATTATAAATATAATAAATATATTTATTATTTAAATGTATTTATTGTAATTCTATATGTACTTTTGAGAACATAATAGATTCATGGGTATACCGTGAATGAATCATATAAAATAATAAAGTATAGAAAATAAAAAACGAGTCATCACATATGGAAAACATGAATAATAATAAGGGAAAAATGTATAAATGAACATTCATGATCAATACATTACATATATGCACGTCAATTATACCTACGCATCAATATATTTATTGACCAAATTCATTGGAAATGTATATTTATTTAAATATATATATATATTTATAATTATAAATACATATATTTAAAAAGTATTTATATGTGATTATAAACATAATAAACATAATAAATCTATTAAATATAATAAATATATCTATTATTTAATGAAATTTATTATAATCTTATAATTTTTTAAATATATATTTGTTTAATTATAATCTTATGAATACTTTTTTTAAAACATTATATATATATATATATATATATATATATTTGAATTGTTAAAAAAATATATTAATTATACACATGCGCTCTTTATTTAAGAGGTACACCTCTATCAACATTTTTTTTAACGGTGATAATTGGTAGATTTATCTGTGGTTTTAATTAACGCTGATAAAGACCCATATTTTATCTTTCTATTTATCAAAAGTCATCACATCCCTTGCCCGGATATGTGGTAGTGTTTCTATCATTTTGTCTCGTATTTTTATGAAATCAATAACAAATTAATCAATACAAAATCTTAAACAATATATCCATTAAATAGGTGATATTGAGAGATTTTTTTCATTAAAACGAATACAGAGACCGCTTCTTATAGGTTTGTAAATACAAGCAAACCAGGTTTAATTATAAAATTACAACCACAATCCTGATCATTAAAAATTGTAAAAAATATACAGGAGTTATGAGTGGAAGTAGTATTACTATGTCAACTAACTAACTTAATCAATCATTATTATTTATCAAATGCATATTTTAAAAAAAATGTTTTTTGGTGTTTTGATTCGTATGATTACAATAAATGAGCGCATAACACTCAATCAACTCTATAATAATTTCAGAAAATATCATCAGTCAATCTAAATTTAGAAAAACGCTCCCATATTTAAATATCATAATTTAAGAATATTGAGGACATTATAAACCATTTACTACGGGCCATTAAAGAACGTGTATATATTAAGGCCACGTCTGATTTATTGAGATATTTGTTATTTTAAAAAATCGTTTGATTACGTAAATATTTTAAAAAATGAAATTGAGAAAGCAAAATGAGGTTTTTTTAAATTACCTCACGTTCGACGTATATAATGATATATTTTTACATTTTTTATGAATATAAAAATATAAAATGTTTTTGATAATTTAGAACATCTTAATTCGTTAGGTATGTAAAACTACATAACATTTTATCTGCACGAGGACTATATGAACAACTTAAAAAAAAAACCCTGAAGCTGAATTTTAAAATGCGCTCCAAGCCCCATGGACGGAGTGACCCGCGACGTGTACAGCGACGTCCGCATGTTACGGGCGCCGCTCAATTTGGGTTTTTGCTTGACCAGCCGGTTTCCGTTGGCACCGAGGCGTGGGGTGGTCGCTGCTTTCGCTGTCCCCCCCCCCCCCCCCCCCCCCCCCCAACGCTCTCCATCGCGGTCTCTTCCCTGCATCCGTCGTCTCTTCTCTCATTCTCGATCCCCATTTATGGCCCGGAACATCTGTATCCACTTTCTTCCGTCAAACGATCGTTCTTTCTCGATGTTTGCTGGTTCCTCCTACCAGGTGCGTGTCAGCTACTTTTATTCTATTTGATCCGTCTCATATACTCGAGGACATGTTTCCTTTGCCTTGACGGGGAATCTTTCCATTCTATGTCGCGCCTCTCCTTTCGCGTATGATACGTTTTTAATTTGATCCCTGAGCAGCATTGTTAATCATGGAAATTTGAGTTCATGGACGAACGTGCAGTGTTGGCATTGGCAGCCAATGCGATTTGAATTTGGAGGATGGCTACCCGTAACGTGGACTCCTCCCAGGTGCATTTCCATTTATCTGAACATTCCCGTCCCTAGTTACTCGTCTTCAAAGTCTGGCATCCCAGGGACGAGACGCGCTGTTGAATTATTGTTTTTTGTCTTTATTTGTTGTTGTTGACTGACGTGGTTTCCGTTTTTTTTGAGTTTTCATTATGTTCATACAACTCCTCTGGGTTTCTGGTCATAATTATACAGTGGTTCGTTGATGGATCGGTTTTAGTTGCCTGATTTTCGCTGATTGTTTCATTTCAGGGTGATGGCTGCATCCCATCTGCTCTACCTGGGCCACCTGATCAACAGCGTTCTCGGGCAGGCAACATGGTATTTTTTTAGTCTTTTTTTTCCTGTTCCCTCTGTTTGAGCGATTTACTTTCATCATTCTTATAGATTGAACTAGTAGTATTCAATCTTTCTATGTGGGCACACCATATTCCTATGTATTTGTTTACAAGTACCCTGGTTTCAGTGATTTCTCAATTCATTTTAAAAAATTCTATGCATCGGAAGCACATGAGTGAAGGCTTTGGTAAAAAATGCATCCATCTACTTCTGGCTTATTAATGTATCAATCATTTCCTGTCAGTGCATTTGACAATGTCTCGTTTTTAGCTAAGTTACTAATGAACCAAACTTCCTGATTGCATCATTGCTCTAGGAGCATAGGTGTCTCGAAGAGGGATTTTTTTAGTACACTGCCTTAGGGGAATTGGTTAGTGAATCCTCCATAATGCTCTCTTTTTACAAGCATATGGCGATTAAATGTATATTTATCAAGTCTCTTCTGGTTTCATTTGACGAGCTTTTAAAAAAAAAGCTTTTATATTTCATGATAAGTGTCTTTAGAAAAATATTTATAGATTGCTTATCGAAAGAATGTGCCTTTGTCACTTATATAAGTAGTTTTCTTCAAAGATTTAAGTTTAAACATTTATTTTCAAAATTGAAACATTGTTACTTTTTTTTAAAACGCCCATTATAAGTGGTAAGTGTTTTAAGTATGTTAAGTGTTGTAAAATGCAACTTCATTGGTGAACAACTTTAGCACTTGAAACACATTCTAACTTAAAAAAAATCTTCATCATTGATTTCTTCATTTTAGTTGCACAAATTTTGTCACGACACTGCCATTAACATGGGGCTTATGTCCTGTCTTTTTGACTCTGGGTCCAATGATAGGACTTAAATCTATTATCTGGACTCTTTTTTCATGCTTCTAAATTCTGAAATTTATGCTGCATCACAGGTGTTCAAAAGTGGGCCACTTTTTTTATCATCAAAAGGTGGGTATGCCTTTCGGTTGAATACTTTGTTATTATTTATTTGAAGGTGAAGTAAAATTTCATTAATATGGGAGCATGTATAGATTTCTAATTTTCTGCTTTTTTATTCTATTTGTTTCTTGATTAGTTTTTTATTTTTCTTTCGTTTTTTTTAATTATTTTCTTTTATTATTCTCTTCTATTTTTTTTTCTGCTAAAAACTACCATGAGAAGTAGACATCATAAGTTGCTTGTAATTATGCTGCAAGGGTTACGGATTCATCAAGACTTACAATTCTAATTTATTTTTGCAGGAATTGGATGGACATCATGGAAAAAGAGATGGTTCATTTTAACGCGCACATCACTGGTTTTCTTTAGAAGTGATCCAGTAAGTTGATAAATTTATTTTAAATTGAACATTATGCTCCTAATATCCTATTCTTTGGGTTATTTAAACCATTGTTTACATGCTCTTCTCAAGAGCTAGATGAGATAAAATACACATCTTATGACAAATTTATCAAAGCTTCAACCATCCAAGTTATCAATGCAGCAACTCCTTTGCTCCATTACTTGAAAGCAAACTTCAAGTTTCAATTATTTTCATCTTTCGACCTTTTATATATTTACTACACTTTGTAAAACATACCGTTGATATCATATATCTGTCAGAACAATAGAATTGAATTCTATTACCAATAAAGTTTTAAGGATACCTTTAGCCTCATCAAGTCATCAACATATTCAATCATATTGAATTTTATTTGACACACCCATTCAAATTGAGTATGAGACGAAAATTCCTTAAAATCATTGATCTATCCAATCATATTGAGTACATGAGTAGATGTTAGGAACGTGGGTTAGCTGGGGCTGTTTGTTAAGAAGGTGGGCTAGCTGGAGCTGCCAGGCGGGTGTGCAGTTATGGGCTGGCTGGGGTGTGTGCAGGTGAGGGTTGTTAGTCGTGTGAGCGGGTGGGTGCCTGTGCAAGGGAGTACTAAACTGCCAAGGGGTCACACTGTCTTTTGCTTATTAATAGTTGTTGGGGCCGTTAGTGAGCAGGTAGGGGGTTGTTTGGTTGGGTTATTAAATACAGGTCAGGTTGGTGGGAGAGGACCTACGAATTATGATTGGCATTTTTCTTCTTGGTAGCAGCTGAGGGTTGGACCTTGGGAGATGCATACTTTGGCCTCGGGATAGTGGTCTTCTCCAGGGGTTTTCTTCTTCTTTCTCTATCTTCTTTTTTCCTTTGATTTTCCTGGTACGCTACCTTGCTGTAATCTGTGATTCTGCTGCTATTAAATAGTGTTTACAATGTTGTTTTTCACTATCCCCTTTCATTGTCCTAACAATTTGGCGACTCCGTTGGGGAATTATCCGCTGTACGCTGTGAGAACGATCGCTGCTGGTCGTTCATGGAGAGAGGGAATCAAGAAGCAAAATGTACTCAATAAGAGATTCTTGATTGTGATAAAGTTGATGCAGGAAGAGACGATCGTTGGAAAGAGATGATCACAAGAGAGACAGGTGCGAGTGGCAATTTTCCGTAAGGAAAAAAACACTATTGTGTCGTGGAGACGCGGTCGCTGTTGGAGAAAAAAGGAAGCAAATACTGTTGTGGAAGAATTTCTCTTTCTTCTACCTACTTTCTTCGGTGCAAACTACTGTGAGGTGCGATCGCAATTGTTGACGACTGATAGAGTAACATTCTGACCAGAATGGAGAAAGGCATGGAGACGGAACTGGAACGCTCCATGCAAGCTCAGTCGGCTGTGTTGCAGGAGCTTCAAATGTCTATGAAAGTCTTTTTTACATTGCGGGTGAAACACGCGAGGCAGGGCTGAGAGTTCCTGCAGAACACGCGGGCACAACTCCGGGAACTTAGGGAAGTATCTGTTCAGCATCCAGCTGTGGAAAAGGTAGCAGGCTTGAAAACCTCTGGGACTGAACGAGAGGGGAATGAAAAGGAGCAGCAGCTTGAACCTGGTCTGCCAGCTGAGCTAGTGTGGTGAGGAACAAGGAACAACACTTCCAACGACAAGGTAAATCGTCTCATCTTTCTTAGCTTGAGTTGTGAAGAACGCAGCGTGGTGGAGGATGATTTTGCAAAAGCAGGAAACGAACCTATTGATCTGAAAGTGTTCATTGTTGGTATGGTCGAGGAGACCAATGCTAATACAGTTAGAGTTGCTGCTAGCGAGCTAGGAACTGCTCAACTGATGCTCAAATTGGCTACGTGTATTCCGGAAACAATTAAAAGAACTTTAGTAAAGAAATTTCACCATGTTGTTGTGCAAGCGATGGATCCTGTTGCTGCTCTGTTTCATTTGTGGGAGCCTAGCATAGTGGCAATAAATTGCAAGCCACCAGCTTGGGCGACGCTGGGGCCTCTTCCACAGGCCATGTCAATTCTGGTTGAGCTGCCATTAGTTGCTGCAATGGAGGAAGTAAAGGCTGCTGCTGTTAAAGGAGTGGCTCCTGTGTTTCCACTGTTTGAAGAGGTGCTCAGGCATGTTTTGAAGTATAATGCAAGCAGCCAACGTGAGCAACCTACTGCATACCAACCCTTTTGGGCCGGAGAAGACATACTTAAGCTACTTATGGGCCTTCTAATTCAGCTATTGGTGCTACTCCAATTTCCGCACCTTCTACGAGGCAGCTTAAAGATGATGTTGAAGAAGAGCTCCAACGGACTGGCGAGTACACTTTTACCTTTGCAAAATTAAGGGCTGCTACATAAGACATTGCTCCTTCAAACAAACTAGGTGAAGGTGGCTTTGGACATGTCTTTCAGGGCGTTCATGGTGAGGTTACACATACTAATGACTCTAGTTGGGTAAGGTGCAGGAAGCTCAGGTTTGGGCTCATGGTTCCTCCCGGATTTTGTGTGGAAGTACTCATATGCGAAGCCGAGTCCGAAGCTTTTGCTGTTAAAGTTCACAGAGGGGAATTATATTGGAAACGCTATCCACCTACATCAACTGACCAAGTTTTCCTTCGGTTGGCAGCTAGGAATCATGAACTAGGGATGATAATTCTCTCATTTTGGTTTTCTGTTGATCTTGGTCTTGTGAAAGCATTTCTGATGTGGATTGTTGTCTTTACCTAATGTAAAGATTTTGATTCCGATGCAGCAGCTGCTGGAGTAGCCGAGGGGTTGTCTCCTATAGTTTCCAAGGCAAAAAACAGAGAATGCTGCACAGAGCAAATCGAGGAGTACCTCTTGTTATCTTGCTACCATGGCCGGTTTTCATCCAAGCCGGAACGTCTCACTGCAGTTGTGGCAGCAGTGCCCAATGAATTTGTTTGTTGTGCCTATATATCATATGGTAGTCGTGCTGTTGCTCAGAAGCAGATTTGGAAATTCAGGTACAAGGGTTACTGCACCACATTCCAATATGTTAGGACATCCGGATTAATGCTTCCATCTGACCTGTATATTAGACAGATTTTGTTATCAGCCTATGAATGTTCACATTGTGGTGAGAGGAATTGCGTAGTTTGGATTGCTGGTAAGCTGCAGTCTTGGGACTGTTGTTACAAATTGCCAAATTCTTCCGTGGCTCAGCGAGGACTTATTCCAATGGTGGAAGGAGTAGCTGAATTGTTGGCCCATCACGATGCACACAGGGATGATCCTGTTGACAACAACTTCATTGAGGGGCTATTTGCTCATTTCTCCAATCCAGCATTGATCAACATGTTCTATGACGGAACCCCAGGGCAATAGGCGTTCCCAGCAACATGTGGAGCATGTGCCCCTACGTGTCTGATTCAGATGTTTCTTGCAAAAAATTCCCACTTCCAAGAAGTATTTTCCATGGGGACTTCTTGTGGTGCTTGCGGCTTCCGTGGTTCTGAGTTGAAGCCCGATGTTACGATTTTAGAACTTGTTTTGGTGCTAGCTAGTGGCGCTATGAGTGTATGCAAATAGGCGGATATACCTGAGGCTGTATCGGCTACTGAACAAGCGCACTAGGACTCACTAGTGTCAGTGTTTCTGAATAAAGCTTCCAGCATTCAGCATGGAGATCGTGGAATCGTAGCTTATGCAAGAGACGACTCACAGCATTGGCCGAAGACGGCTATCAGCACCGGCTACCAAGGGTTGAACTGCCAAGCTTTTCCTGGGCCTCAGCCTCATCTTATGGGCTGGCTGGGGTGTGTGCAGGTGAGGGGTGTCAGTCGTGTGATCGGGTGGGTGCCTGTGCAAGGGAGTACTAAACTGCCAAGGGGCAGCACCGTCTTTTGCTTATTAATAGTTGTTGGGGCTGTTAGCGAGCAGGTATGGGGTTGTTAGGTTGGGTTATTAAATACAGGTTAGACAGGTGGGAGAGGACCTACAAATTATGCTTGACATTTTTCTGTTTGGCAGCACCTGAGGTTTGGACCTTGGGAGGTGCTGACTCTGGTCTCGGGAGAGTGGTCTTCTCCAGGGGTTTTCTTCTTCTTTCTCTATCTTTCTTCTCTGATTTTCCTGTTACGCCACCTTGCTATAATCCGTGATTTTTCTGCTATTAAATAGTGTTTACAGTGTTGTTTTTCCCTATCATCTCTCATTGTCTTAACAATGGAGACTAAGATTCCTTTGGTCCTTTTGCATTTAATGTCTTTGAAACTCTAAATGAATCACTTTATGCTTCCATAAGCATCTAGATTTACTTAGGAACTATTTTGACACATAAAATTTTCCTTAAGAACTTTTCTTAAATCACTAATCTTAATAGTAACTTATATTAAAATTCTCCTTTTCAAGGATTAATCTCAAAGTTTATTTTGATAATGACGATGATATCTACAACAAAAACTTTTATCAGATGAGTATCATGTATCATTAACCATTTAATAAGGATTTTTATTAAATGGGCTCCCACTAAAATGATGACTCTATAAAATCTATCATATCCATTAGTGGGTTAAGATCCATATTTCATCATAACTTACACTGAGTATCACATAAATAAGTCATGACTATATCTGGTAGACAACAATTGTTAATCATATCATATACGACTCTTGGATAATTGAGCGAACAACTCTTTGTCCAATCCATCATATGGATAAACTCTACTCTATTACTCTGGTATCCTAACTGTTAGGGATTTCCAGCTAGTGTAACCCAAAGCAAACCCCAAGAATAAGCCAGCAAAGGACAATCAACGGATACTCATGTTGAGCTCGACAATACCTGCAAAATAATCCAAAGTTACTTATAACTTGCTTGCCTCACACAAGATAATTTAGGGGTACTCGGGTTGAGCTCGACAATACCCAGTTGAATGATCGGGGTCTTGACAAGTGCTGTTTTGGAAAACATCTCATATTAGTATTCGTAGGGAATTTTAATCTCACCATCTTATCTCATGTTATTCCCTTTTACGTATGCATGCTTCTAGTAATTTAGTTTGAAATCCTATTTCCTCCACTAAATTGATATGTTCAAACTATATTGATGTGTAACTCTTTACACTACCCACAAGTTTGTGTTAATTACCCAAAAATAAAAGTCAAATATATTCATACATACTCAGATGCATCATATGCATAAGTTACATGACCACTTCATGTAATGACATGAAGTTATCTACATGAGTAAGCCCAGCGCGACAAATAGCCAACCCCATTCATCAGCCTAGATAAGACATAAGTCGTAGGTAGGCAGTCAGGCCTCAAGTTCCTCTACCCGAGATACTTTACTTAAGAGAGAATCCAATTCATCATAACTCTAATACCCAATATGCACAAACTATATTTAACAACTAAAATCAACCTCATAACTTCAATTACAAATCGAGGTCAAGATAGATGAAAACTAAATTCATTATAGAGACATTCCTAGCATGTAATGCAAGGCTCTATCTAGAAACAATCTAACAATTAAACTAAAGCATACACAACCTTCATATTTCTTAAACAATTTACCAAACATGAATAAATCAAAGAGAGTAACTTTTAAATAAATGAACAATTCAAATATTTAAACATGAGATAACCATTAATGAACAATTCATAAATAAAAGCTAACTATAAATCTTTTTTATAATTTCAACTTTAACATTATGGATATTCCATAATTTTGAATATAAACATTTTATATTCATTCCAATATGAAATCTTTCATATTTATCATTATATAACATTTACATTTTAAATATATGATATTATATGAATTATAAACTATTTATAATCCAATTTTTATTATGTAAACATTTTACATAATCTAAATATCATATACTTATTCATTATTTAAACCTTGATCATATCAATCATCAAAACACTTTTGATGTGCCTTAAATGCCATCTAAATAAGGCTTCCCTTTTATTTTGAACAATTCATAATTTAAATATAAACATTTTATATTTTGTCCTTTTCGCAACCTTTATTTTATTTAAGGGTAAGTTGTGATGCAGACCACTCGGCGTAAAAGGGTAACCCTTGTGTAAAGCCTTACACCCTTATGCAAACCGTCTAAAAGCCCTTGTGTAAAGGTAAGTCACTCTTTATGCAACTTAAGTATAACGCGTTGCGTAAAGTTAATAAAGAGGTTACCCCTACACATACCTTCTGGTAAGTGTTCAATTACCTTTACGTAACCCTTTTAAAAATTCAATCACCTTTACGCAACCTTTATTTTACGTAAGGGTAAGTTGTGATGCAGACCACTCGGCGTAAGGGTCATGCCTTAGTTACCTTTACGCATCTCAGTTGCATAAGGGCAAGGTGTTGGTTACTGTTATTTGGTGAATTCCCCTTACCTCAATGTGTGGTGGAGACATTCTTTTATAGATGAGTAAAAATAATTACAAGGAGGGTAAGTCCGATGTGGGACTCAGAAATACCCATTAAACTTAAATGGGTTCCAACACTCCCCCTCAAGCTAGACATGCCCAGATTGGATTGAGTCCCACAAAGAAAAAAGATGACAAGACACAAAGACCATCTCATACTCCCCCTCAAGCTGGGCCATGGATGTTGTGAATACCCAGCTTGGTAGTGAGAGAGTCAAGACGAGCTTCTGGGAGGCCTTTGGTGAAGATGTCTGCAAGCTGACCTGCCGTCGGAATATGGCCAAAGCTGATATGTTTCTGCTCCAGATGGTGGCGAAGAAAGTGGCAGTCCACCTCGATATGCTTCGTCCGTTCATGGAAGACGGGGTTCGAGGCAATCTTTGTGGCTGCCTGATTGTCACACCAGATATGAGCAGAGGTTTGTGCCGGCAAGCCGAGCTCATGGAGGAGATGATGAAGCCAGAGGATCTCAGTGGTGATCGTGGCCATGGCGCGGTATTCGGCCTCTGCACTTGATCTGGAGACTACAGTCTGCTTCTTGCTGCGCCAGGAGATGAGGTTACCGGCGAAGAACACGGCGAATCCCGAAGTAGACTTGCGGGTAGCGAGACAACCTGCATAGTCCGCATCACAGAAGACCTCAACATCCAAATGAGCATGATGTGAGTACTGAATGCCACGTGCAGGGTCTTTCTTGATGTATTTGGCAATGCGGAGGACAACATCCCACTGAGATCTGGTTGGATGCTCCATGAACTGGCTGACTTTGCCAACGGTGCAGACAATGTCTGGTCGCGTCATGGTGAGGTAGTTAAGTTTACCCACCAGACGTCGATAGCTCTCGGGATGAGGAAATGGTTCCGAGTCGGTATGGAGAGAGCGTTCCCCAGGCTCAAGAGGAGTGTCCGCTGCAGTTGCTGTGCTCAAACCTGCATCCTGCAAGATATCAAGAGCATACTTGCGTTGGCAGAGAGAGATAGTGTTCTCAGAACGGGAGACCTCGATGCCAAGGAAGTAGGTGAGAGGATCAAGATCTTTGGTGTGAAAGTGGTGGTGAAGATGCGCCTTGAGGTTGGCGATTCCTTTGGAGTCGCTCCCTGTGATGATGATATCATCCACATAGACCACCAAGAGGATACAGCCAGCAGGAGTCGTTCTGTAAAAAATTGTGTGATCCTTCCTACTTCGAGAGAGGCCAAAATCAGTGACAACAGTGCTGAAGCGGCCGAACCAAGCACGAGGAGATTGCTTGAGGCCGTACAAAGAGCGGCGGAGTCGACAGACTTGAGACTCGGCGCCGGAGGCACAGAAGCCGGGTGGCTGTTGCAGATAAACTTCTTCCTCAAGAAAGCCATGGAGGAAGGCATTCTTGACATCCAGCTGATGAAGATGCCAACGATGATGTGCCGCCAGAGAGATGAATAATCGAACGGAGGTCATCTTGGCTATTGGAGAGAATGTATCAAAGTAGTCCATCCCGTAAGTTTGTGCAAAGCCCTTAGCCACAAGGCGGGCTTTGAGTCGATGGAGAGTGCCATCGGGATTTAGCCGGACAGTGTAAATCCATTTGCTGCCAACCGCCTGTTTACCTGCTGGAAGGGGGACAAGTTCCCAAGTATGATTGTCTTTCAGAGCCTGCAATTCATCCCGCATTGCTGCTAGCCACCCCGGGTGAGATTTTGCATCACCAACGGTTCGAGGAATCGATACTGTCTCCAGAGCTGACAGACCCCTGTATGAAGATACAAATAAAGGTGTACTCTGCCATGAACGAGTACCTTTCCGGAGTGCAATGGGCAAGTCGTCTGGCGCCGGGGCAGGAGCATCGGACGAAGCGGGGACGATGGTGTCCTCGGCCGGGACAGGGGGTACAGGCAATGATTGACGAGAATAGACCGCACCAAAATGGTGATCAACAGCAGCAAGGGGAGACACTAGTGGAGGGTGGATGATGAGGGGAAGACAATCATCAATGTCAGTGTCTGGATGGGGAGAGAGATATGAAAAAGGAGAACTCTCAACAAATGATACGTCAGCAGAGATGATATACCGCCGTAAGTCCGGAGGGAGGGTTCGAGATTAATTTCCCTCTGATACCATGTTATTTGGTGAATTCCCCTTACCTCAATGTGAGGTGGAGACATTCTTTTATAGATGAGTAAAAATAATTACAAGGAGGGTAAGTCCGATGTGGGACTCAGAAATACCCATTAAACTTAAATGGGTTCCAACAGTTACCTTTACGTAGCCCAACTACGTAAGGGTTAAACCCTTTAATGAAATCGAATTTCCTGAAACACAAAACTGCTCTGTTTTTTCGATTTTTCTTCATTTCAAGCATGATTTCATAAATCTGAAGCATGACCTGCTTTGATACCACGAAAGGGTTTTGTTAGAGTCTAATAACAATTAGCAATTAAAACCCTTGTCCGAGGATCTCCCATGCAAAATAATATGAAATTGCGTATAAAACCGAAATGAAGAACTACTATAAATCTGACATACCTTATACCGAAGAGCCACTGCATTCTTGATTTCTTTCGGATGAGTTTGAGAGAGATCACAAGGTGGAAAACAAAAGCTTTCTACCTCTGTAGTGTATCCACGGGCCGATCTGAATCATCCGATGTTCAGATGAGATTCATCTTTTCTCCATGGTATGCTAGTACCTCTATTTGCAAAGGAGGAAGATGAAAGAGAGCAACGAGTTTCTGGGAGGTTTCGCCAAGCATAATGGAATTACCCATCCACCGCCATTGCATGACAGTAGTTAAATAGGCAATCAAAGACACTCCTTGATTATCCTCTCATTTATTCATGCATTGAAACACATGAATAAATACCATGGCTGGTTCATGCACCGTATGCATTTACTCTATATTGTTTCATGATGAAACGATTCATTAATGATAGCTCATGTGGAAGACTTTATTGAATGATAACCATTATCATTCGGTTTCATGTACAACATTATGAAACGTTACACCCTATTTTGCATGTAAATCATAATTTGCATGCAATACAAATTAGCTCATAATTATATCATATACAAATATGACTTTAGGGCATATCTCCTTCAAGGGTAGCCCCTCCTTTTCCCCTTCCCCTTTCAATTTTTGTTTTTAATTCTTCTCCTATTTTAGTTTTCTAGGAACTATCATCAATTCCACACACCACGCACAACGAATGTTTCCAAATCCCCAAAGTTTCTTTCGGAAGATGATCCAATTAGGGCTGCCATGAGATTATTCTTAGGATTTGTTTTAATTCGATTATAAATTTTTTACTTTGTTTTGTGTGTCATTTCGTTGTGCTTGCCCCTTGCAGGATAATCTACCACTCTTTCCCACTCTCCATGGGCTCCTCCAAACGTGTCCGTGGTTCAGGTTCGGACAACCTTCCCGTCCCTCATCTGATATTCTCTTATAGAGAGTAGAATCAACGGATACCGAGTCCTTGCCACTCGGGAAGTCAGCCCCCACTGCTGTTTTTGTACCCCACTACCTTGCTGCACTTGACATTGCTGAAGAGCTCCAAAGCTTAATTGTTACTGCTAACCTTATGGAGGCCCTCTTCATACATAACCCAACTAACAAAGACCTCATACTAGAGTTTGCAGCCACATTTCGCTGTCGGGATCGTTATTCTATTGATGATGATGGGGTGCTGATTGAGGCAGAAGGCGTGGTGACATTCCGCCTACTCGAGAAATGGTACAGTTTGCAACTAGGGAGCTTCTATACTTTGGTCGGCGTTTATGATGAGGATTTTGTGAACAGTCTGGATTATGCCGAGGCTTCCCTAACATGCCACCAGTGAGCGCTCGAGAAGGTTCACAACTTCACCAAACTCAAATAGAGAAATCTCCACCGCTGGACAACCCTCTATTGGAGGACAATCTCGAGGCCCGATCTCAATACCATGAAAATCGGAGACCCCAGGAAAATCCAGTCGCCTTTCCCCCAATGCCGAGGACGAGGCCGCAATGGTCAACTCCAAAGTTAGGGAGTAGGTGTCATCGCCACGTTGACCAGCACCGGTTGCTGCGTCGTTCATTTCTCCATTGCTTTGAATGTAACCAGCAGTGTTCTCCGCAACGCATCCCTCCGTCGAGAACGAGACTGGTCGTACGGGCTTCTTTCTGGCAGTGCGCACAACTTCTGATTGCGATCCAACAACGCACATTTTCGCAACATGCTCCTCCCCTGAAAGGTAATCTGACTGTGCGTCCCTCCCCGATGAGGAGAGTAGAGAAGCTGCGACAGAGAAAGATTTCTCGTATGTATAACAGTGAGTATAACAACTTTATAGAGAAATGAGGAGTATAAAAGTACAAACGTATTCTTGGGAGTCCTCCAGGAGCTCCCTCCCAAGCCCCCAAGACCGAACCAACTACAGAATTCTCCTTGTCTTTTCCCCTAGAATTACACCAGCCCCTTTATAACACCTTGCCTAGGTACCCACATGCGCAACTAATTGCAGCCAACTGTACCCCCCCCCCCCCGGCTGTACCCCCCATAAAGACTCCTTCTAGGAGACACTTTCCAGGCTGTGTCCAGGTCTGTCAAAACAACCGAAAGATTGTTTATAAGAAAAATCGATCTTATTTCTCTTTTTTCGGTCGGGAATCTTTCCCCTCCATATTCATATTTTTCAAATTGTTCTATGAAAATTTTTATCCACTTTTAAATAATTGGTAAAGGTTTTTTTCTAATGCCTTTGACTTTCATTACAATGGTTTAGAGCGAATCTTTTTAAAGTTTTTCGAACAAGTCGTTTTTATGACTTTTTACAAAAGTGTGAAAGAAATGTTCTTTTTAACTAATATGGTGTGAACGACTTTTCCCGCATCCATGACCATTATTCGCTATTTAGCTTCCTCTATAAGTTTCTAAGGTTTTTCCAAGAAAATCATTTCCCATTATTTTGTGAATTTTTAGTTTAAAGTTAAAAATGCATTATTTTTTAAATGGTTGAAAAGAATTTTGGAATGATTTATAACTTCGTTATTACATCAAAAGTTACAAAAGTTTTATGGAAAGTTATTTTTTAAAAGTTTTGCTTCCATTTTCCTTTCTAATTCTCAAATGACTTTACTTCAAAACCTTCATTTCAGATGAATTGATAGTCATTTTTCATCCATTATTGATTTATGATTTATGCCTCATTTTGTTCACAATGAATAATCTTAGTTCTTTGAAGATATGTTCCCTATCATCCTTCATCTCAATGTTGACTAAACCGTATACTCATTATTATACACGGTGTGAACTGAAGGAAGTTTACCAAGAAAGTTATTTCATTTACTAGTGAAATATTGATGTTCAGTATCCTTGATTCAATACGAATATTTATTGATTGATAAAGCATATTGATTATGTATTATATTGTTGATTTAACATATGATAAATACATTGAACATATGTAAGTGACGGGTGAAGCCTGATTATAGATAACCCCTCGATGTATCGATAGGTCTTA
The DNA here is from genome assembly GCA_963277665.1 of Viscum album. Taxonomy (NCBI): domain Eukaryota; kingdom Viridiplantae; phylum Streptophyta; class Magnoliopsida; order Santalales; family Viscaceae; genus Viscum; species Viscum album. The sequence continues at coordinate 575,633,277 of OY728120.1, read as the reverse complement.
TGAGACAAACAAGAATGAGTATCTCTTGGTGTATGGTGACCCATACATGACAATGTCTTAGCACAAGGCTTTGACGATATGTAAGATGTTTCGACACAAGACCTTGATGGTAAGATTCATGATGTCTTGGCATGATGCATTACAGTAAGATCATGAATGTTCGACACTATGCATTTCTTTCATTGAAAATTCAGTTATCGTTATCTATGTGATTGCTGTGTTAATTACACCTTATTTATTCATGACAACTTCTGATGTACGCGACCCTTATCGAGCATCAGAGCTTACCCCTTTATTTTGTTTTCCTTTCCCCAGGATATAAAGAAGCGATCTTTGATTGATTTTCAAGGATGCAAGAAAGTTTTTCATGATATGTTTTTAATTTTCAATGTAATATGGAAGTCATGTATATATCTAGTTTTCCAAGACTGCTAATCGATCTTTGGTGATGCGATCCCTTGTATCTTGTACCAATGTAATAAAGTAAATATCGACTTTGAGTTATTGGAGTCGGGGTTGCTTCAGGGGGGGCGGGGGGTGTAACGTTTGTCTGGTGTCCTGGCACGATTCGGTCTCCTCTTCTGGGCCTTTGGGTCTTGCATCGACCTTCGGGTCGCTAGGTCTTCGGGCCATTCTGCTTTGGGTTTTTTTCCCTCTGGGCATTTTGAGTCATGTTCGGGTTTCCTCTCTACCCTGTTTTAAAAAGGGATTTTTTTTATTTAATAAAAGGGTCGTCGGATCCTACCTGTTAAAAAAAAACATCTACAGAATCATTTTTTTTAATAAACTTATATAGAAGCACTTATCACTTACGATAAACACTTGGAAAAATAAGCGGTGTTTGTTTTGTTTTTTAAAAAACACTCAGCACTTAAATTCCAAATGTAAACCATTTAAATAAGCAAAAAAAAAACACTTAATAAGCCATCTGGAAATACTTAATAAAGAATCACTTATCATACAATCGCTTTTTAGTAAGTGTAGACGGCGAATTCCCCTTGAGGTGGGGACATTCTTTTATAGATGAGTAAAATGGAATACATGGCAGAGTATTCCGATGTGGGACTCGGAAATACCCAATATAATAAAATTGGGTTTAACACTCTCCCTCAAGCTGGACATGCCCAGCTTGGACCAAGAGTCCCACAAAAGAAAGATGACAACTAATAAGACCAAACACACTCCCCCTCATGCTGGGCTGCTGATGCTGTTGATACCCAACTTGGTACTGAGAGAGTCCAAATGAACTCCCGGGAGGCCTTTGGTGAAGATGTCGGTAAGTTGATCCGCCGTCGGAATATGGCTGAAACTGATATGATTCTACTCGAGATGATGACGAAGAAAGTGACAGTCCACCTCGATATGCTTCGTTCATTCATGGAAGACGGGATTTGAAACAATTTTCGTGGCCGTCTGGTTGTCACACCAGATATGAGCAGATGTCTGTGGTGGGAAGCCAAGCTCATGAAGGAGATGACGAAGCCAAAGGATCTCAGTAGTGACCATGAGAATGACACGATATTCAGCCTCCACACTAGATATGGAGACGACAGTCTGCTTCTTGCTGCGCCAAGAGATTAGGTTACCTGCCAAGAAAACGGCATACCCAGAAGTAGACATGCGGGTAGTAAGACAACCGATATAGTCAACATCACAGAAGACCTCAACATTCAGATGAGCGTGATGTGAGTACTGAAGACCACAGACATGGTCTTTCTTGATGTATTTGGCAATGCAGATGACAACATCCCATTGAGATTTGGTTGGATGCTCCATGAACGGCTCACTTTTCCAGCAGCGCAAACAATGTTCGGTCATGTCATGGTAAGGTAATTGAGTTTTCCCATCAGATGACGGTAGCTCTCTGGGTGAGGAAAGAGTGTCGTGTCGTCATAGAGAGAACGTTCCCCAAGCTCAAGAGGAGTGTACACGACAGTTGCCCGACTCAAACTCGCATCTTGTAAGATATCCATGACATATTTCCGTTGGCAGAGAGAGATGGTGTCCGTAGAACGGGAGACCTCGATGCCAAGGAAGTATGTGAGAGGACCGAGATCTTTGGTGTGAAAGTGGTGGTGAAGATGTCCCTTGAGTTGGGTGATTCCAGTGGAGTCGCTCCCGATGATGATGATATCATCAACATATACCACCAACAGGATGCAGCCGTTGGACGTCATTCGGTAGAAGACAGTGTGGTCCTTCATACTGCGAGAGAGTCCAAAGGCGGTGACAACGGTGCTGAAGCTGCCAAACCAAGCACGAAGAGACTGCTTGAGACCATAAAGAGAGTGACGAAGTTGGCAGACATGAGAGTCGGCTCCGAAGGCACGAAATCCTGGGGGCTGTTGCAGATATATCTCTTCTTCAAGAAAGCTATGGAGAAAGACATTCTTGACATTCAGTTGATGAAGCGACCAGTGATGATGAGCGGCCAGAGAGATGGATAATCGAACGGATGCCATCTTTGCAACTGGAGAGAAGATATCAAAATAGTCGATACCATATGTCTGAGCAAAGCCCTTCGCCACAAGTCGGGCTTTGAGGCTGTTGGAGTCTGCATCCCACATCGGACTTGAGGTCTGATGTGGTCTTAATTATTTGTCATAAAAGAACCCCAAGGGCTCTTTTAGAGAGCACACCTTGGGGGTTCGAGTCATTCTATTTTATCATTCTACATGGTATAGAGGGAACCTAATCCAACCCGACCCCTCCCTCCCGTTTCTTTTTTTTCCAGCCCTAGATTTTATTTTAGGTTTACCCCATGGGGGCGGCAACCTCCATGGCCTGGGAAGAAGGTCCTCCGCCGTCGCCCCCTCCCACATCTCCCTCCCGACAGATCTCCCCCTGCAAGGCTCTTCCGCAGCGCCCCGTCTCCGGCACAACCCCTCCTGCGCGTCGCCCTCACTGTGCGACGAACTCCTCCAGGCGAGACGGCTGCGCCTCCTCCGTTGCGCCGCTTCCCCGCGCGATGGTCCTGCCCTCCCCGCTCGCAACTCCCGACGCCCTCGTCCAGGCGCGCTCAGCCGGCGCTCCGACTTCTTCCTCGGCAGCTCCCAGCCCGCCTCCTTCCTCCGGCGCTGCTCCCTCCGGCGTCGTCCCCGACGGATTTCCTCCTGACGCGCGACGGTCCTCCCGTGACGTTCCTCTACTCCCGACCCAGGCGCGGCCCTCTCGGCGACTGCTTCCTTCCCCGGCGTTCGAGCGACTTCCCCTCTGCTCCTCTGTCACCGACGTCAAGCTCCCCAGCGTCCTCCGCTGCGAGTCGGCCTCCCGTGCAACGACCTTCCTGCACCGCTCCTGCGCGACAGCCCTCCTGTGCCGATCCCGACCAGCGGATCCTCTCCCGCTTGCGGCCCTGCAGCGATGTCCCTTCCCGACGCCCCTCCCATGCAGCCTGCCCCGCCTCCTCCGCTCTGCGCGGCTCCCGCTCCAGACGGCCGCGACTCCTCTTTGATTGTCCTGCTCCCGCCCCAGACGGCCGCGCCTCCTCCGCTCTGCTCGGCCTCCCAGCGTCCCCTCCCGCTGTCCTGCTTCATCGCCGACCTCCTCCTGCCAGGCAGCCCCGCCTCTCGTCGTCGGCATCTCCCGACGACTCCTGGTAGGCGGCCTCCTTGTCCGTCGGCACGCCCTCACACCTCCTTCACAGAGGCGATGGAGAGTGTCATCAGCATTCGGACGGACCGTATAAATCCATTTGCTGCCGACCACATGTTTGCCTGATGAAAGGGGGACCAGATCCCAAGTATGGTTGTCGTTCAGAGCCTGCAATTCATCCCGCATCGCTTGCAGCCACCCCGGGTGAGATTTGACATTGCTAACTGTGCGGAGAATAAATATCGTCTCTAGAGCTGGCAGACTTCTGTATGAAGATGTAAATAGAGGAGTTGTTTAACAAGAACGAGTACCTTTCCAGAGTGCAATGGGCAAGTTGTCTCGTGCCAGTGCAGGAGCATCAAACGAAGCTGGGACGATGGTTTTCTTGGCCTAGACGGGGGACACAATTGATGGGCGATAGGAGTAGACCGTACCAAAACGGCGATCAACAAGGGGAGACACCAGAGGAAGATGGACGATGAGAGGAAGACGATCATCGATGACAGTGTCTGGATGGGGAGAGGGAAGTGAGAATGAAGAGCTTTCAACAAACGAGACGTCATCAGAGATGATATACCGTCGTAGGTCCGGAGAGAAGCATCGGTATCCGCGTTGAGTTCGTGAATATCCGAGGAATATGCAGCGGAGGGATTTGAGAGAGAGCTTGGAGAGGTCGGGACGAGTGTCACGGACATAACAATGACATCCAAACACACGGAGTGGAAGTGAGGAGGGAGATAAGAGAACATAGTCTGAAAAGGTGTCTCCTGAAGGATAGAAGAAGGAAGACGATTGAGGAGGTATGTAGCAGTAAGGATGACATCTTCCCAAAAGAGAAGGGGCACTTGTCGGTGGAAGAGTACGACACGAGCAGTCTCCAGAATATGTTGGTGTTTCCGCTCAACCGCTCTATTTTGTTGGGGTGTACAGGACATGAGGTCCGATAAATGATGCCGTTCTCCTGGAGAAACCGCTGAAAGGGAGTGAATAGATACTCTCGCCCATTGTCCGAGTAGAAACATTTAACAGAGATGGAAAACTGAGTATGAATCTCATGGTAAAAAGTCTGAAAAGTAGAAAACACTTCAAACCGATCTCGAAGTAGGTACAACCAAGTCATATGCGAAAAATCATCAATGAAGGATATATAATATTTATACCCTAATTGACCTGAGACAACACAGAGACCCCATACATCTGAATGAACCAAATCAAAGGGTTTGAAATCCCATGTATCTACTCGAAGAAAATATGAAGTGCGATGATGTTTCGCAAATTTAAAGGAGACATGCTGACAGATATCAGGAAACAATTGATGAATGACGGAGGCGGGTGGATGGCTCAACCTGCACAAAGACAGACGTGCAGGCGACGGATGACGATCCATCGAACATGTATACCCCGTCTCGAAGCCGGCCTCTACCAAGTTCCCGGTTCGTTGTCCGCTCCTGAAACACAACAGCAGGCGATGTAAATATGGCACTGCAATTGAAATCCTTTGTAAGCTTACTGATGAATATAAGGCTAAAAGGGTTACGAGACACATGTGCCACAGAGGGTAGATGAATAAATGAATTCAGGGAGCAAACACCAAAGCCGACAATGAGGATAGTTGATCCATCAGTGACGGTGATGGCTGAGGAACCAACATATGGACGGTAGGTGGATAACATACCTGCATCACCGGTGAGATGGTCTGATGCACCTGAGTCTAGCATCTAGGCAGGGGAGCGACGATCGACAAAGGCAGTGGAACCACCAGAGTGGGCAAGAGAACCGAAGGACCTGGCAGAGAGGTGGTCCGATGATCGTGAATCATCTGGAGCTCAGCCATGAAGAGATCCAGAGATGAAGGAAGACTTGCGGTTGACGGTGAAGTATCGTGGACCGCAGTCTGGCCTTGCCGAGGTGGCTGGGATGGACGGGCATGAAGAACCTAACAACGAATCGATCAGGTGACCGAACTTGCCACAATGCTGACAGAGGGGACAAGGACGCCCCTCCCCACGACCACGTCCACGAGTGCCTGAGGAGCGTCCACTGCCACGACCCAAGAGGGTGGTGTGATCGATGCTGGGAGTGGGTGGGGGAAGTGCCCGATGAGCCTTTCCCAGGCGATGATACACCTGTGGAATCTCTAGGGAAGAGGGGCTGACGAGCATTATCGTGACCGTCGTCGCATACTCAGGAGCGAGGCCCTGGAGCAGGCTAAAGAGGCACTATTGGTCCCTCTGGGCCAAGGCTGCCTCTGGTGTATGGGGAATGGGCCATAGCTCAAGCAATTCATCTCGGAGAGCTTTCCATCCCATGAAGTACACCGAAAATGAACGGTCCTGTTGGCGGATGAGCGACAGGCGCTGAAGAACATCGGAGACCCGGGCCAAATTATTGGTCTTGGAATACATGAGGTTTAAAGAATCTCAGAGTTCCTTAACCGCGTTGGCTGTTCGGGTGACGTCTTTGACAGAGCGGTCCATGGAATTGACCAGCAAGACAAAGATCTTGTTGTCAATAAGCTTTCATGGGCGGTATTTGGGATCGGAACTTGGGGGCAGAGGATCCTCGAGGTGGGAGGCGAGGTCCATGCTTGTTAGGGACATCAACACGATCTTCCACCAGTCCGAGAAGTTGGTGGAGTCGAGCTGCTCATCAACCAGGCGGGTGGATGCGGTGATAAGCGGAGGCAGGACTGAGTCTGCCATTGGATGGGCAGCTCCGGGATGGCTGAGGAGAGCGGAACTGGGAGTCGCCGAGAGAGGCGAGGCTGGGCGAGGTCGGAGAGCTGCTGGAGGGCGGGAGGGCCGAAGAGCCGCTGGTCAGGAGTGTCGCGGGAGGGAGGCAGCGATCAACGCCGTGAAGCCGCGTGGAGAGCAGGGGTCGGGAGATCACGAAGGAGGGTCGTCGCGCACTGGAGGGTTGGGAGATCGCAGCGAAACTGGGAAGCGTCGGGAGAGGCGGGCCGGTGCGCGATGAGGGGATGACGAGCAGAGGCCGACAGGAGGAGCAGTGGAATGGGGGGCGTCGCACCTGGAGGAGGCCGTCGCACAAGGAGGGCGACATGCAGGAGGGTTCCGCTGGGAGAGACGGGCCGGTTGGTGCGAGAGGCAGGAGTTGCGTCGGGATCGGGAGTCGTCGGGAGAGGCGGGCCGTTCGTCGCGAAGGAGGCAGTCGTCTTCGCCAGGCGAGGCGGGCCATTCGACGTCGGGATCGGGAGTCCGCCGGGAAGGGGGGATCGGGAGTTCGCCGGGAAGGGGGGATTGGGAGTCCATCGGGAGGCGCGGCGGAACCACGAGGCGCGGCGGGTGAGGCGGGGCTGGGTGAATCAGGGAGGCCGACGGGAGGGCGGAGCCGGGAGTCCGCAGGGAGCCGACGGGAGGGTGAGGTCGGACAGAATCGGGAGGCCGCAAGAGAGGGTGGGACAGAGAGCGCCGCACTGGAGGGATTTTTCGGGTGAAGGGAGGGTAGCGGAAATTATCGGGATTTACCCTTTGATACTATGTAGCAGGCGAATTCCCCTTACGTTAATGTGAGGTGAGGACATTCCTTTATAGATGAGTAAAATGAAATACATGGAGTATTCTGATGTGGGACTCAGAAATACCCCATATAATAAAACTGGGTTTAACGGTAAGTGTTGTCAAGTAGAACCTTGGAGGAAGGATTTTGTGTGAGTTGTCAATTGTGATAGGTTTTTAGTATTTACTTCGTTCAAAACCACTGTCCATCCATTTGGTACAAATTTACGAGACTTTGACTTGTCAGCATTGTTGAATGTGACCGAGCTTATGATGTTGTAATGTCTCGATTTATGTAATGTTTTAAAATTCCTTAATGTAAGAACTCAGACTGGAATAAATACTGGAAATTACATGGGTGTCACCTCACATAGGAAATCCACAAACCCTTAAACCATCACTCGTTATTAGTTAAACCTTGCAATTGCAAGCCAATGGGTTTCAATTAGATTGTTGACTCATTCCTCATCATTCCTTATCATACGTGACATGATTGCATGCATAAAGTATTTAAACACTAATTAACTACTGTTTATGATAGTGGTGGACCCGAAAGCTTCTAATTGTGGAGCAAACAAATATATATGAATAAAGTGTACTAATTTCTTTTCAATAAGAGCAATATAATTCAAATATAAATAATATGTATTGGAATTTAATGCTTTTTTCCATGGGGGCAATTCCCCCCAATGTTCAACCTGGGTCTGCATTTTCTTTGAACTGGATACCATACAACAACAAATAAGCCTTAAACCCAATTAAATGGGGTCAACAACATTGGATCAAACGTCGCCATTTAGCTTTATTGAATACCATATTTTCATTGAGACCATTTAGAACAAGGTTATGTTGAATGATTTGTTTAAGAGTCCTTTTAGGTCCACCTTTATCTTTTTTAATAAGTGAATTAGTCATTAAGTTTACCCTACTAATAGGTGTATCTTTAAGTTTTCTTTTAACATGTCTAAACCATTTTAATCTAGTCTCAGTCATCTTCTCGTCAATCGGAGTCACTCCAATTTTTATCGAATACATCCATTTCTAATCCTATCCATCTTAGTATGTTCACTTGTCCATCTTAACATTTTCATTTCCACTACCTTTATTTTTTATTCAAGATGTCCTGTCAAAGGCGAACACTCGCTACCATATAGAATAGTTGGTCTAATAACAGTCCTATAAAATTTACCATTTTATTTCAAAATGATTTTACAATCACAAAGCATCCTAGAAGCCTTTATCCATTTTATACATCCAGTTTGAATCTGACGAGAGACATTTGCATTAATATCTCCAACAGAAATGAGCCTAAATATCGAAAACGATCAACCTTTGAAATAATGCGGTCTCTCAAATTTCACATCCATAACATCACTAGACAATCATTTGCTAAAACAACACTTCATATATTCTGTCTTATCCGTGTTAAGATGAAAACCTTTTGATTCTAAAGTCTTTCTCCAAAGCTCTAACTTTAAATTGACTCTCTTTGGATTCTGTAATGAGAACCATATCATCCGCAAAAAGCATGCAATTAGACATCTCATCTTGAATATGCTTTGTAAGTTCATCTAAGACCAAAGCAAGGTATGGGCTTAAAGACGAACCTTGGTACGTCCTATCGAGATAGAGAAATCTGTAGCGTCACTTATCGAAGTTCTAACTCGAGTCAAACTTTTTTCATACTTGTCTTGGATAAGTTTAATATACACCACCTGCACCCCTTTTTTTTAAAGTGCTTTTCATAAAACCTCTCTAGAAACTTTATCATACGCCTTTTCCAAATCGATGAAAACCGAATCTTGGGCTTTTTGTCTATAATACTCCATCGGACCTCTAATCAAATAAATTGCTTATGTGGTTGAATGTCCAGACATAAAACCAAATTGATTATCAGAAACTTTAGTTTCCCTTTGAATCCTTTGTTCAATCAATCTCTCCCAAAGTTTCATGGTATGACTCATAAACTTAATGCCTCTATAATTCCTGCAACTTAAAATGCCTCTTTTATTTTTATACATAGGAACTAGAGAACTCTTATTCCATTCATCAGACATTTTCTTAGATTTCATAATCTCGTTAAATAACCTAGTGAACCAATTAATACCCAACTCCCCAGAATATTTCCACACTTCAATGTAGATGTTATCTAACCTAACCGCTTTACCATTTTTCATCCTTAAAGACTCTTTAACCTCAAAAGGATGAACTTTTCGATAATAGTTGTAATTGAGTTCCTCTCTACTAATACTTAGATTATCTAAGTCAAAACCACACATCCGCTCTTCTTTGAAGAGATTATTAAAGTAGCATCTTCATCTTTCCTTAATTTCCCCATCCTTAAAAAAGGTATGTCCTTCATCTTTTATGCATCATACTTTATCTAAATCTCTAGATTTTCGCTCTCTACCTCTAGCTAAAGTGTAGATTTTTCTTCCACCATTCTTAGTATGTAATGAATGGTACAACTCCTCAAAAACTTGAGATTTAGCCTTACTAACTGCTTTCTTAGTCTCTACGAGCAATACGACATCGAGCCCAAGTATTTTCATTACTTGAGATTTAGCCTCACTAACTGGATCGTCTTCCTCCTTTTGTAGCCCATTTCGGGTTAGGGTTTCTTCGTGAGAAACGCTGAGATACTCTTTGTAAATTGTGCTTCTGGATTTTTTTGTAGTGAAGTTATTCTGCCTCTCTGTGGACGTGGGGATTATTTCCCGAACCACGTAAATCTTTGTGTCTTGTGTGTTTCTTTCTTCTGTCTTTTCTTTATCTGCAAACCATTTATGTCGCTGCGACTCCCATCGTTTCCGCATCAAATGCCATATTGTAGCTCTAGATTTAGTTATAGGCTGCTATATTTTTGGCTGATATGTATTGCAGGGGATGCTGACCCCACAATGTTCTACCCGGGGCCCGTATTTTCTTTGGATTGGATTCTTTATCGTGGCTTTATATGTAGTTATATCATGTAAAGGCTGCCATTGTGGTCCATTTGTATTTTCATGTTTATATTGTCTATTTGTGTCAATAATATATATACCTTTTCATTCAATGCATTTTTGTATAATTTGTTTCTTAGAAGGCAATCCCTGCCCCTGCCATTTGAGGGGATTGATCTGAACCGTTGTTAAATAATAGCTAGACAGATTTTTTTTTGGGGTATTGATATGGATTCCCAAATGGTAATGGCACTGTCCGCTGCACTTGATGCTGTGGAATATCAAATTGATGTAAATTTAGATTGTAGCATTGATGGACCAAATGGTAAATCCATGATGATCTGCTGGGCGTTTCCAGTAGCCTATTTGTCATGTTAGCTTGAAGAGACTTCCTTTGGTGTGTCGTATTATGTTTAAATAAGCGGTATGATGAAGATTAATTCCACATTTCATCCACATTGTACTTTGTGGTTGTTTGGCAATGCTGTTTTTAATGTTAAACAACCACATGGGCTATTTTTTAAAAAATATGCAAAGACAAGGAAATATGATTATAGCTTAAGGGTTTTGGAGTATGGGGGCCATGTTTCTTTTCTCTCTTTTGCAAGAGTTTATGCACTATTTTTCTGTGATATTTGGAATTGAACTTTGATGTCCACATCCCCTTCTAATTTGATGGTTTGGAACCCAAATCACTTATGTCACGACCCGTCCTCGGGGCCCGTGCCGTGACTACCCCAAGCCCGCCTTCCATAGGCCAGGGGCTGGCGACTAGCACCAAAGGCGTAAAATCCCGATAACTGGGAAGGCATTGCCTTTATAAAAGAAAACAAGCACCACAGAGTACAAGCGGAAGTAAAACACTAAGTACAAAAGAAGAGCTGAAAAGTAAAAAGGGGCCGGAAATACAAGCCCAACTGTAAAGTACAACTCGAAAGGGAAAACAGCAACTGAAAAGTAAAGCTGCTACGCTGAGATGTCCACTGGAAATCCCACCTGAAGGGTGGGTACAGATAGCTCCTCTGCTCCTCGGGTCCCGCCATCCGCTCCGAGTATGTCCCGCCCAGTGGTCTGCCTCTGGGAACCGCCTCGTCGTATAGTCCACCTCCAGGTACCGTCCAGTCCTCGAACACTCGGCCTCTGTCAGTACTGGTCGTCGTCTGCAACCAACACAACGAGGTGCGGGCATAGCCCGTGCAGGGGTGAGTATAACGATACTCAGTAGGGACCCCGAGACCCTCAAGGTCTCACTAAAACCAACAAGGATAACCACAAGAAGATCACAACAGATAAACTCTACTTAGGTATATGCCCATACATATACCTAAGTTATCAAGTAACCCATCTCAGTCATGAGGAAGCACAAGGATCATGAGATCAACGGATAACCACTACCCAGGTATATGCCCATACATATACCTAAGTTATCAAGAAACCCATCTCAATCATGAGGAAACACAAAGGTCAAAAGTCTCAGCTCAAACCAGGATTTTCATTATCGAAACCGTAACTGCTGAAGAGCTCCGTCCCTAGCGTGTACAGTGGTCCTGTCACGACTCCGAGGCTGCCGCTCACTAACCTAGGACTGCTGAAGTACTCCTCCTGTCGAGTACTGCGGGTTTGCGGCCAACTACCTGGCGCTCCGTCCGCTGAGGGTCTGTCGCCAAATACCGGGCGCTACCCAGATAACCTACTGAGGTACTCCTCCTGTCGAGTACCGCGGGTCTGCTGCCAACTACCAGGCGCTCCGTCCGCCGTGGGTCTGCCGCCAAGTACCGGGCGCTCCGTCCACTGGGCTAGTCGACTCACTCCAAGTCGAGTCGGTCAAGCAGTCGTCAGGTCTCAGCCGGCTACACGGTCTCCGTACTCTGCACGCTCGTCTCCGGGAGGGTCCGCTCCACGAGCTACTGGTCGATACTTCAAGTATCACAAAGTCCCACGAAGAAGTGTCTCAAAGGTCCGTCTCGTCACAGGGGTCTCAACGCAACAGACGGCGCGTCGATCGGACGCCCGGTCTGTGAGTTATTAGCCTTTTCGTCCCAGGGGCCCGGATGGTTTCGTGAGCGAAACCAATCCCGGCCGTATCTCATCTGTACCCCGAACTCCCATAGGGTAAACTCAAAGGGACCGTTACTCAACGTAACCACCAACGCTGCTGACGGCTCGTCAAGCGGACGTCCTGACTAAAAGATATCAGCTTTTCCGTTCCAGGGGCCCGGTTGGATTTCGGGTACAATCCAACCCGGCCATACTCCGACTGTATCCAAAACTCGGGCGGAGTATGTCAAAAGTTCCGTCTCATCAAGAGGAAGTCAACGAAACAGACGGCGCGTCAATCGGACGCCTGGTCTGTGAGTTATTGGCATTTTCGTCTCCGGGGCCCGGTTGGTTTTTAAGGCAAAACCAACCCGACCGTACTCCACCTGCGTCCAAACCTCGGGCGGAGTATGCCAAAAGATCCGTCTCATTAAGAGGAATGCAACGCGACTGACGGCGCGTCAATCGGACGTTCGTGGCTCAAGATATGAGCGTTTCCGCTCCGAAGGTCCGGTTGGTTTCGTGAACGAACCAACCCGACCGAACTCAAAGTAACCCGAAACCTTGAGTGCGATAAACCGAAACGACCGTCTCGATCCAAGGATCGCGTTGCCGCAGACGGTTCGTCATTCGGAGGTCCGAGGCTCAAGTTATAAGCCAAAAACCAAAACTGGTTCGAAACGGGGGGGTCCGGGTCCGGGCCGACCCGGCCCGACCCCCCCCCCCCCCCCCCCCGGGGCGGCGCGGCGGCGGCGGCGGGCCGCGGTGGCGGCGGCGGCGGCGGCGGCGGGCCGCGGAGGCGGCGGCGGCGGGCCGCGGTGGCGGCAGCGGGCCGCGGCGCACGCGGGGGGCTAAGCCCCCGCCCTTCTTCAAGTGGCGCGGCCTATGTGCCGCGCCGGTTTTATTAAAACCGCCCCCCCCTCACGTGGGGGGGGGCCTGCTGGCGCCGAACCAAGGGGGCGACTGCCCCCTTCCCTCAAGAACCGCCCCCCTCATTAAGAGGGGGGTTTTAAAGGGTTGGCCGGGGAATTAAATTCCCCGGTTTTAAGTCATCCGGCCGGCCAGCTGGCCGGCCGGTTTTCTCAAACGGGACCGGAATTTCCGGTCCCCTTCTTCGGCTTCCGACGCCGGCGGCCCGGCCGCCGGTCTTCCCTTCCGCCGCGGCCCGGAACCGGCCGCGGTCTCCTCGTCCCGTCGCGGCCCGGAACCGGCCGCGGTCTTCTCGTCCCGTCGCGGCCCGGAACCGGCCGCGGCGTTCGTCATCCGGCGCGGTGCGACGGCACCGCGCCCCTTCGTCGTGCTTTGATTCTTTTCAACGCGGCGCGACGGCGTCGCGTTCTTGAAGTTTCTACCTCGGCGTGGCGCGACGGCGCCGCGTAAATTAAACGCGTGGTAATCCGCGTGGTGCGACGGCACCACGCCACTTTGCTTCCATCGCAAGAATTAAACATGAACGATGGAGGGGGTTCGGCCGTGTTCATGCGGTCCGGCCCCCCCTCACGTTAAGCAATAACGCATCTTAAAATAATCAACATCCCCACGTTAGTTATACGAACCACGAGCAAGAAAAGAAAAAGGAAACCAAAGTGAAATCAACAACCCCTACCTCGGGTTTAAGATTCGAAGAATCGTCTACGTTCCGCGGAAGACGGCGTCGCGGAGGTCGGGCGTCGCGGTCGTCGTTCGTCAAATCCGTTGACGAAGAGATATGCCCGAAGAGATACGTCGTTGGCGAAACTTGCACGCCGACGAAGGTTGTCCGAAGAAGAGGTGGCGTCCCCTTCGTTGTCACGGTGAACGAAGAAAGGAGGTGCGGCGTTCTCGATAATCACACGTTGACGTAGTCGTGGAATATCGGTGTCGATTCCTTTGACGTCGGAGGAAGAGTCGTTGTCGATGGCGTTCGTCGCGGAAAACCGTCGCGGAAGAGATGACGCAGAAGAAGTACGTCGCGTCGCGGATACGGCGTCGCGGATGGATCGTGTTCTTCGGCGGAGAAGTTCTTCGTTGAAGAACGACGTTCTTCGCGTTCTTCGTTGAGTTTGAAGAAGTAGAAGAGGAGCTCTCCACCTCTCAAGAAGACAAACGATCAACCCAAAATAAAATAAGATAACATCTTATTTTATTATTACAAAACATAAAAGAATTTCAAAAGTTTGAAATTCAAAAGAGTTTAACCCCCAAAATTAATTAAGTAACTAAGTCAATTAAGAGGGGGTTAAGGGAATTTGAAAAGTCTAGGGGTTCGTGTGGGCCCCACCACACTTAATCCTCCCAAGGGAGGTTAAGTGGGTGTGGGTCCCACTTCCAACCCCCTTAGGTAGGTTTTTAACAAACTAAAAATAAAATTTGTCTTACACAAATTTTATTTAACTCAACTGAAAACCCCAAAACTTAACTTTCAACCCGCAACAAACGCAACTCCCGAAAAGGTCTCTTTAAGCGAATATCGGCGCTGCGAGTTCATCGGTGCCCTCGGATTTCAATTCCGAGCACCGGATCAAAAGTTAGGAATTCCCGCTCGTTCGTTCACTGAACGTACCCGAGCCAAACTTCGGAAATTAATTCCGGGCACTCCGGGCCTCGGAATCAGGTGCCGTCTGAAACCGCGCTCTTGTAAAATTCTAAAGAAAATTAAGAAAAAATTTCCCTTGAATTTTACGGGTCTTTACATTACTCCCACCTCAGGGCTTTACGTCCCTGTAAAGATACAACAAAAACTAGGGAAACAAAAGAGGGTACTGAGCACGCATCTGAGCCTCCCGCTCCCATGTGCTCTCCTGGAGATTCCCGTGCCGCCATCTGTTGCGCACAAGAGGAATCGATCGCCCAAGTAGGACCCGCTCCTGACGGTCCTCTATCTCCACTGGGACCTCCGTAAAAGTCACCCCATCGTCAACGTCAAGCTCCCCATGGTCAATGATGTGCGTCGGGTCGTGCACGTATCTCCTCAGCTGAGATACGTGGAAGACGTCGTGCACCCGGTGCAACTGAGGTGGTAGAGCCAGGCGATAAGCCACCTCGCCAACCTTGCTGAGGACCTGGAAGGGTCTGATGAAGCGCGGAGATATCTTGCCGCCTCGGCCAAATCTCCGAATACCACATCGAGGTGAGACCCGCAAGAAGTCGTGGTCGCCATCCTCGAACTCCAGTGGCCTCCGCCTCCTGTCAGCATATGACTTCTGCCGGCTCTGAGCTGTCCTCATCCGCTCCTGGATGACCTGGACCTTCTCTGGTTCCACAAGAGCTGCAAGATTTCTTCTTTGCCGATAAGAGAAAACTGGTCTCATCCCCTGGATGAACCACATTCTTTGCCTAAAACAGTCAATCCTAACATGGATGATTCTAATCCATACCAAGGATGACGTCGTAAGGCCTCGACGCTACTACTAAGAGATTCAACCGTTACTCTCGCCTCCAAGGGTTGAGTCACACTGTCGGCATCAGTGTGTGGTAACTGGGTCTCCTCCAGTAGATGTCTCACAAGTGAGGGTCAAGTCAACAGCCAAAACTGGAACCTCTTAGTAACATCACGAAAGAGGACAAGAACGAAAATATCACAAAGGTATGCGTCTTTTATTATTGCAGCTCATAATACAAGATGCTACACAAAAGCAACAAGGAACCAGAAGTACAAAGGTTGTTATCCACTAGTTCTGCTCCTGTCCATCGGCTCCCAGAGCTCCATGATCGAAGGCCTCGGCTGCCTGAAGCTGAGCTCTCCCCTGCGGTCGGGGTGGACCTCCTGGTGGTGGTGGTGGAAGAGCCTCAAAGCGTCGCCCACCACCTGCTGCTCGTCCAGCTCCTCTGCCTCGTCCGCCTCCTCCCTGCGGACCGCCACGGTCGAACCTCTGCCTCTGCCTGGGAGGTTCTTCACTTAACTGCTGATCATCAGCATGGCGGGTCGGACAGTCACGAGCCATGTGACCAATCCCGCCACAGGAGTAACACTGCCCACTCTCGGCACGCCTGGCTCTGACTCCACCCCGGCTTCCCCGTACAACTGAGCCTGAGTCGTGCAGTCGGCCACCGGTAGGTCTGGTCTGCCTGGAACCCTGAGTCATCTGTCGGCTACCTGCTGCAGATGACTCTGCCACGTGCCGCCCTGCGGTGAGTTGCTGTGCTGGTGTAGACTCAGCAAGGAAACTCTCGATCAGAAGTGCCCGCTCCAGTACTCCTGTCTGAGTCGGTATGCTGAGGGAGATCAGCGATGCCCTGATCTCGTGTCTCAAACCCTGCTCGAAGGTCCGGGCCCGGAAGAAGGGGTCCCGTACCATGTCTGTCGAGTACCGAGAAAGGTCGGTGAACCTCGCCGCGTACTGAGCGACCGTCATGCTGCCCTGCCGCAGCTGTAGAAGCTCCTGGATACGTACCGCACGAAGGGTGGCTGGGACGAACTCCGAGCGGAAGAGGCTCTCAAAGTCCGTCCAAAGAAGAGATGCCTCATCGTGCACCTGGAGCATCAAGCTCCACCATCGTCCTGCTGCTGCGTGTAGTAGGCTCGCAGCGAGGATCACCATGAGGTCTGCTGGTGTCCTCACTAGCCTAAACACTCGAACTACTGCCTCCAGCCAGTCCTCTGCTGCCTGGGGATCCGTCTCCCCGCGAAACCTGGGCGGTCGCTGGCGCTGAAACTCATGCAGTGCGCTGAGGCGACGTGCATCGTCAGCGGCTGCTGCTGGAAGCATCGGGGGCTCGGCGGGTAAAGCTACCGCCGGTGCCACTACTGGAAAAGGGCCCTGCACCGAGGCCTCGTCGCTCGGTGGGCTGTCGTCTCGCTCGACTCTCGGAACCCTAGCTGGCTGCCGTCGTGGGGCCATCCTGAAAGAAACAACGTAACACGATCAAACGATTATACCTGGTGAGCTGACCTGGTTTGAGCTGTTTTAAGGGGAAAAACTTTTGAAAACACACACGCAATCAGTGTTTTCGTGCACAAAGTCGGAAATCAGTTGTCAGGGTCCCGGTGTATGGATACGTCGGCCGCCCGCACCAACACTGGACTCCCTGAACTGAAAACCACACTCGGTACCCTTAACACTATTGCTTCTCAGAAAGAAAGATCAGAGTCTGCGGTAGAACCGACCACCTCTGATACCAATTTGTCACGACCCGTCCTCGGGGCCCGTGCCGTGACTACCCCAAGCCCGCCTTCCATAGGCCAGGGGCTGGCGACTAGCACCAAAGGCGTAAAATCCCGATAACTGGGAAGGCATTGCCTTTATAAAAGAAAACAAGCACCACAGAGTACAAGCGGAAGTAAAACACTAAGTACAAAAGAAGAGCTGAAAAGTAAAAAGGGGCCGGAAATACAAGCCCAACTGTAAAGTACAACTCGAAAGGGAAAACAGCAACTGAAAAGTAAAGCTGCTACGCTGAGATGTCCACTGGAAATCCCACCTGAAGGGTGGGTACAGATAGCTCCTCTGCTCCTCGGGTCCCGCCATCCGCTCCGAGTATGTCCCGCCCAGTGGTCTGCCTCTGGGAACCGCCTCGTCGTATAGTCCACCTCCAGGTACCGTCCAGTCCTCGAACACTCGGCCTCTGTCAGTACTGGTCGTCGTCTGCAACCAACACAACGAGGTGCGGGCATAGCCCGTGCAGGGGTGAGTATAACGATACTCAGTAGGGACCCCGAGACCCTCAAGGTCTCACTAAAACCAACAAGGATAACCACAAGAAGATCACAACAGATAAACTCTACTTAGGTATATGCCCATACATATACCTAAGTTATCAAGTAACCCATCTCAGTCATGAGGAAGCACAAGGATCATGAGATCAACGGATAACCACTACCCAGGTATATGCCCATACATATACCTAAGTTATCAAGAAACCCATCTCAATCATGAGGAAACACAAAGGTCAAAAGTCTCAGCTCAAACCAGGATTTTCATTATCGAAACCGTAACTGCTGAAGAGCTCCGTCCCTAGCGTGTACAGTGGTCCTGTCACGACTCCGAGGCTGCCGCTCACTAACCTAGGACTGCTGAAGTACTCCTCCTGTCGAGTACTGCGGGTTTGCGGCCAACTACCTGGCGCTCCGTCCGCTGAGGGTCTGTCGCCAAATACCGGGCGCTACCCAGATAACCTACTGAGGTACTCCTCCTGTCGAGTACCGCGGGTCTGCTGCCAACTACCAGGCGCTCCGTCCGCCGTGGGTCTGCCGCCAAGTACCGGGCGCTCCGTCCACTGGGCTAGTCGACTCACTCCAAGTCGAGTCGGTCAAGCAGTCGTCAGGTCTCAGCCGGCTACACGGTCTCCGTACTCTGCACGCTCGTCTCCGGGAGGGTCCGCTCCACGAGCTACTGGTCGATACTTCAAGTATCACAAAGTCCCACGAAGAAGTGTCTCAAAGGTCCGTCTCGTCACAGGGGTCTCAACGCAACAGACGGCGCGTCGATCGGACGCCCGGTCTGTGAGTTATTAGCCTTTTCGTCCCAGGGGCCCGGATGGTTTCGTGAGCGAAACCAATCCCGGCCGTATCTCATCTGTACCCCGAACTCCCATAGGGTAAACTCAAAGGGACCGTTACTCAACGTAACCACCAACGCTGCTGACGGCTCGTCAAGCGGACGTCCTGACTAAAAGATATCAGCTTTTCCGTTCCAGGGGCCCGGTTGGATTTCGGGTACAATCCAACCCGGCCATACTCCGACTGTATCCAAAACTCGGGCGGAGTATGTCAAAAGTTCCGTCTCATCAAGAGGAAGTCAACGAAACAGACGGCGCGTCAATCGGACGCCTGGTCTGTGAGTTATTGGCATTTTCGTCTCCGGGGCCCGGTTGGTTTTTAAGGCAAAACCAACCCGACCGTACTCCACCTGCGTCCAAACCTCGGGCGGAGTATGCCAAAAGATCCGTCTCATTAAGAGGAACGCAACGCGACTGACGGCGCATCAATCGGACGTTCGTGGCTCAAGATATGAGCGTTTCCGCTCCGAAGGTCCGGTTGGTTTCGTGAACGAACCAACCCGACCGAACTCAAAGTAACCCGAAACCTTGAGTGCGATAAACCGAAACGACCGTCTCGATCCAAGGATCGCGTTGCCGCAGACGGTTCGTCATTCGGAGGTCCGAGGCTCAAGTTATGAGCCAAAAACCAAAACTGGTTCGAAACGGGGGGGTCCGGGTCCGGGCCGACCCGGCCCGACCCCCCCCCCCCCCCCCCGGGGCGGCGCGGTGGCGGCAGCGGGCCGCGGCGCACGCGGGGGGCTAAGCCCCCGCCCTTCTTCAAGTGGCGCGGCCTATGTGCCGCGCCGGTTTTATTAAAACCGCCCCCCCCTCACGTGGGGGGGGCCTGCTGGCGCCGAACCAAGGGGGCGGCTGCCCCCTTCCCTCAAGAACCGCCCCCCTCATTAAGAGGGGGGTTTTAAAGGGTTGGCCGGGGAATTAAATTCCCCGGTTTTAAGTCATCCGGCCGGCCAGCTGGCCGGCCGGTTTTCTCAAACGGGACCGGAATTTCCGGTCCCCTTCTTCGGCTTCCGACGCCGGCGGCCCGGCCGCCGGTCTTCCCTTCCGCCGCGGCCCGGAACCGGCCGCGGTCTCCTCGTCCCGTCGCGGCCCGGAACCGGCCGCGGTCTTCTCGTCCCGTCGCGGCCCGGAACCGGCCGCGGCGTTCGTCATCCGGCGCGGTGCGACGGCACCGCGCCCCTTCGTCGTGCTTTGATTCTTTTCAACGCGGCGCGACGGCGTCGCGTTCTTGAAGTTTCTACCTCGGCGTGGCGTGACGGCGCCGCGTAAATTAAACGCGTGGTAATCCGCGTGGTGCGACGGCACCACGCCACTTTGCTTCCATCGCAAGAATTAAACATGAACGATGGAGGGGGTTCGGCCGTGTTCATGCGGTCCGGCCCCCCCTCACGTTAAGCAATAACGCATCTTAAAATAATCAACATCCCCACGTTAGTTATACGAACCACGAGCAAGAAAAGAAAAAGGAAACCAAAGTGAAATCAACAACCCCTACCTCGGGTTTAAGATTCGAAGAATCGTCTACGTTCCGCGGAAGACGGCGTCGCGGAGGTCGGGCGTCGCGGTCGTCGTTCGTCAAATCCGTTGACGAAGAGATATGCCCGAAGAGATACGTCGTTGGCGAAACTTGCACGCCGACGAAGGTTGTCCGAAGAAGAGGTGGCGTCCCCTTCGTTGTCACGGTGAACGAAGAAAGGAGGTGCGGCGTTCTCGATAATCACACGTTGACGTAGTCGTGGAATATCGGTGTCGATTCCTTTGACGTCGGAGGAAGAGTCGTTGTCGATGGCGTTCGTCGCGGAAAACCGTCGCGGAAGAGATGACGCAGAAGAAGTACGTCGCGTCGCGGATACGGCGTCGCGGATGGATCGTGTTCTTCGGCGGAGAAGTTCTTCGTTGAAGAACGACGTTCTTCGCGTTCTTCGTTGAGTTTGAAGAAGTAGAAGAGGAGCTCTCCACCTCTCAAGAAGACAAACGATCAACCCAAAATAAAATAAGATAACATCTTATTTTATTATTACAAAACATAAAAGAATTTCAAAAGTTTGAAATTCAAAAGAGTTTAACCCCCAAAATTAATTAACTAAGTCAATTAAGAGGGGGTTAAGGGAATTTGAAAAGTCTAGGGGTTCGTGTGGGCCCCACCACACTTAATCCTCCCAAGGGAGGTTAAGTGAGTGTGGGTCCCACTTCCAACCCCCTTAGGTAGGTTTTTAACAAACTAAAAATAAAATTTGTCTTACACAAATTTTATTTAACTCAACTGAAAACCCCAAAACTTAACTTTCAACCCGCAACAAACGCAACTCCCGAAAAGGTCTCTTTAAGCGAATATCGGCGCTGCGAGTTCATCGGTGCCCTCGGATTTCAATTCCGAGCACCGGATCAAAAGTTAGGAATTCCCGCTCGTTCGTTCACTGAACGTACCCGAGCCAAACTTCGGAAATTAATTCCGGGCACTCCGGGCCTCGGAATCAGGTGCCGTCTGAAACCGCGCTCTTGTAAAATTCTAAAGAAAATTAAGAAAAAATTTTCCCTTGAATTTTACGGGTCTTTACAACTTATTCATGGAAATTTGTCAAAAATTGGTTTTTTTACCATTCTTGACCGGGGGGGTCACCTTGGATTATTTTATTTTGAGCTGTTCAGTGGGCACGCTTTAGTGGTTGCTTTCTATATCTGTAAGTGATTTTTGATTTACATATTGCTTTCCAATTATATTGCTTCAAACCCAAAACATTTTCTTGGGAGGTTTTGAAAATTCTAAGATAAATAGTTAGACTCCTCTGGCTAGTTTTTTCCCTTAGTTGTTTCACTGTGCACATGGCATCACTGAAATGAGCTTTACCATGGTGCTGATTCTTCATCGTTTTTTTAATAAATTTAGTTTATTCTATTTAGGTTGACTCTTTTTTGCTCAGTCACAGCCTTTTAACGACTTTTCATTTATGATATTTCTTTTCTGTCCATTTCCCCCCTTCGAATTTTTCAGAATGTGGTACCTCAGAAGGGGAGCGAGGTTAATTTGACTCTTGGCGGTATTGACCTCAACAATTCAGGCAGGTTGGCTTCTTTGTATTTGCCAATACTTTGCAACAGTGTCTTTCTTCTTAGGATTGTTACCATGAAGTTTGCCCGCTGTACTCACCTTTTAACTTGCTTGTCCGTTTCTAGCGTGGTTGTCAAAGAAGATAAAAAGCTCCTAACTGTGCTTTTTCCTGATGGTCGTGATGGGAGAACCTTCACACTTAAGGTGTTTGTTTTAGACTTTTTTCTTCTTCTTTTCTTCCCTTTCAAAATTTTCATTGGGTTACAATTTTTTTTCCTAACTAGAAACTTTTTAATTCTCTCAATTGATGCCTTAAATGCCACTTAGGCATCCCATCAAGGAGGTTTTCCCCCTGTTCTCAAACTAGATTTGTATTGTTCACTGGTTTCATGATTAGATGCACTGAAACAAAATGTTTCAGCTTAAAGACCGATTGCAATTGTAGTTAAGCCATTCTTATATGGTTGTACAGGCTGAAACTTTGGAGGATCTTCATGAATGGACGGCTGCACTTGAAAATGCTTTGGCACAGGCGCCAAGTGCTGCCCTTGTGGTGGGGCAAAATGGCATCTTCAAACAGGACCAGGCTGATGCAGTTGATGGTTCTTTAGAGCAAGGTACTGTTTCAGGTTAACATGTTTTATAGCTTGAGTAGCTTCTTTGGATGCCTATCGCAGTGTAATCATGATAGGTTTACTTGCATCGTGCCTAAATAATTTGTTCTTAATCTGGATTCCTATCATAAAATTATAGCAGGAGCTGCCATCAGCATTATGACAAAGCAGGCTGAGTTTTTTTGGGCTTATAATTTGTGTTTTCGCTTAAAATGTTTGTACCACATAAACTTTAATCTGTTTTTTTGTCCCTTCCTAATCTGAATATTTTTTAACTACTTAGTCGGGATTTGAATTTCCTTTATACATGACTGATTTATGCTTCCAGATAAATTTTATTGTTTATTTTACACATTAATATTAGAATATTGATTCTTTTGTTTGTTTTTGCTTATTTTATTGCAGTGAAGGATAAATTGCCAGGGAAACATTTGGTTGTTGGTAGGCCAATTTTACTAGCTTTAGAAGATGTTGATGGAAGTCCATCTTTCTTGGAAAAAGCTCTTCGGTTTATAGAGGAGCACGGTGCGACCCTTTATCTGTTAATGTCTTTTGAAACTTACTTTCAACCGCTTTGCAATTTAGCAATGCATAGTGGGTGAAAAATTGCTTAAAATGCTCATTCTCCATCTTAAATATCAAATTTGTATTTGTTTTTGTTTGATTTGACTCTAACCACTCTTGCTTGAAGTGTTTACGTGTTCTTTATATTTTGTAGGATGCATATCGTTAAAGTTCACTTAATTTCTGTTAGGAATCCAGCCTATCGATGATCGCATGACAGAAATTTGGTAGAAGAAAGAGAACACCTCAAGAATTATTTCTACGCTGCACAACAACAATGGAAAATTACAGTAGGAGAAAAGGCAGAATTACAGTAAAATGAGGAGAAACAGAAGGAGATGAGAGGAAAAAAGAAGAAGGATTCCCCCTGGAGAAGACCACTCTCCCGAGGCCAGACCAAAACCTCCCAAGGTCGAACCTCCAAACAACCGAGCTGTCAAATCCCAGAATATTCGTAACCCCTCTCCCCCCCACCCCCCAATTGCTGGACCCCTATTTATTAGCCTCTACCAAATATCAACAACCCATACCTGCTACTTCCATCCAACTACTTACTACAACAATGTTCTAAACTACCCCTGGCAGATTATGCCCACTCCCTCTTACGAACAGCCACACCAGCTCGCAATCCTAACATTACCTACCTCCTGAAAAACAACCCTGTCCTCAAAGTGGATGAATATCTGAATGTCGGCATAGACAGACCATGCCTTTCTCTCCATCTTCAAAACAGGAACAAATTGCCTTTTCCTTTCCTTCTGATCCCTAGTAGAGGATTTGCCGTTGCCATTGCTGTTGCAATTGCCATTGCCGTTGCCATTGCCGTTGCCATTGCCGTTGCAATTGCCATTGCCGTTGCCATTGCCGTTGCAATTGCCATTGCCGTTGCCATCAGCATCTTAACCTCCACTTCTTCCATGTTAAAAGCGATTAACATCAACACAAGGTTCAAAAGACCTTTTTGAACAAATGAAATATCCCCACTTATATAGGCATCTGCCAGGCCTAAGACTGCCTGTATAGCAACCTTCCAGTAAATCTGTGGGCTGTGTACTCTCATTGTGGTTTTCAAAACACATTTTCTGGTGGACCCTTCAAAACTGAAGGCTGAACCTCCTCCTTACACCAATATTAGTAAACCGTATGGGTGTAATGTCTCAGAAACTCGGTGACCAGAACACGTGCTCCCAATTCATTCACAAAAGGCACAGTATGCCTTGAATTTTCCATAGCAGCATAGCTCTCTCCAAGCATAATGTGTGCAGCAACCATACCATCCTTTGATCCATCTTCATGGAAGCCATAGCCTTTGTATGCCCCGCAGAATCATACTCCTCTCCTCCTAAATGGTGTGCAACTCAAGCGAAGTTTTGGCTGGACTGAGTGTCACAAGAAATAGTGAAGTCTCACCAATGTTCTGAAGAACATTGAGCCAATAGGTCAAACACACCCTATTGCCTATGTCTCCAAGAAAATTCCATGAACCCCATGTTGCTGAGTATCGTGGCATATAATTTTTTGCAACGATGAAGAAAAATATCACTGTAGACATATTGGAAAGTACCAAGCACTTCTATTTCATCATGTGTTGCTTGTGTTCTCAATAGCCTCAGAGCATCTGGCGCATGGACAGCTCTATTGCATCAGTCGAACATCTCTTCCGAACCACCCCCAAAAAACAGGGCGCAACCTGTCCCAGGAAGACCTACCAACCAAACAGCAAGAGTGTTGTTTTCAGCAGACGTTGCTAGTATTGCGAGCCAAACATATTGCTTACAGTTTCCGATAGAAACAGCTGCAATTTCTACCAATGAAAACGCTGCATGTGGAGGTGTGAAACCTAAGTCATAAACCAAAACAAATGTCTTCCCACGCCCTTTAGAAGTTATTGCCAGTTGTGGCTTTGGTAGTGGCTCTGACAAGTGCAACTTAGTTTTCCCTCGATTGCGAAAGAATTTCTTTATCCAGGTGTTTTCTTAGAGCAGGAGACTGCTGCAGATCATTTGTCTTACAATGACAGCTTATCTTTAATATTCCTTCATATATAAACCAAGCACATTATACAGGTGTTTTCTCAACGATCGGCTAAGCTCTGATTGTTCACACAGCACGCACATTCCCCAATGATCGTGTCTCTCAGCTGTGATCATGACTTCCAACAATGAACACGGTCTCTCAATGAAAGCACCAGTTGTTAGGACTCCAGCCTAACGATGACCGCATTGCGGAAATTAGGTAGAAGAAAGAGAACACCTCGAGAATTATTTCTACGCTACACAATAGCAATGAAAAATTACAGTAGGAGAAGAGGCAGAATTACAGTAGAATAAGGAGGAGAAACAGTAGGAGACAGAGGAAGAGAGAAGAACTCCCCTGGAGAAGACCACTCTCCCGAGGCCAGGTTGAAACCTCCCAAGGTCGGACCTCCCAGCAGCCTCGCTGTGAAATGCCAGAATATTTGTAACCTCCCTCCCTAACTGCTGGACCCCTATTTATTAGCCCATACCAAATATCAACAACCCTTACCTGCTACTTTCAGCCGACTACTTACTACAACAATGCTCTAAACTCCCCCTGACAGATAATGCACACTCCCTCTTACGGACAGCCACACCAGCTTGCAATCCTAGCAATTTCATTTTCATTATTTTATTTTTCTTGAAGATTAATTTTCTTTGGAAGGCACCAGGCACTCTTAATACGTTGTTCAAATTAATATTTATATTCATAAATGTCCCCTTTCTCATGGCCGAGCAATTTATTTAATTTTGTTGCCAATTGGCACGCATAAATTATAGTTTTCTATCACTCAATGTTGAACTTTAAAAACAAGTGGCAAAAAAATGTGTGAGGATTGGGGAGAGAGTCTAATATGCTAACTTGAACTCGTGTGTAGCGGAGGGGTATTTTTCTGTAACTCATTGTTAAAGTTAAAAATCAAGTGGCAAAAAATAAAAGAGGAATGTATTTGGGCAACTGAAACTTGAACTTTGTATATACATCAGGATGCGGATGGCCTTTTGGATGCATATGACATGGACTGGCTTTAGGTACATGTTAGGCTTTAATACCATGTTAAGGTCCCACCTTCCAAAACTAATTGAAAATCGGTATTGAAGCGGCACGATAGTCAGTCTAAATCCATTGTGAAATTCCCTGCAGTTAATTTTATTGTTATTTTGGGTTCATAAATGGCCTTCAATACCTTCTCTCTCTCCTCTTAACTCCTAAAAGTCTAATTTTGAATTTTCTGGTATCCATTAACGTGAGTTGCTGTGATAAAATGTGATGTCTTTTTCTTGTCAAATAGGGATAGTGTTTATAAAATTGTTACACTTAAATTTATGTTTTCAGGAGTCAAGGTAGAAGGAATTTTGCGGCAAGCTGCTGATGTTGAAGATGTTGAACGTCGGGTGCAGGAATATGAACAAGGTTTGTTCAAATCCAGTCTGCAATTTATTTTCCTAACTTTTAACGATATCCTCGTTATGGATTTGAGTTCCATTTTTCCTATTATGTTTTGTGTGGAATATATGTTTTAAATTACAAGTTAATCGTTCTGTGCATTGTGGGCACACTGGAAACTATAGGTTTATATGATGCAGAGCATTGAATTTTAGCCATTCGCAGAAAACATTGTTATGCTTTGTAATGGAAATATTTAGTGTGTTTGTTTATGGATGCAATGGAAAATTCTCAAAAATAAATTTATAGTTGACCACGATTTTGAAATTTTAATAAACTGACTTGAATTAAAGGGGAAAAAAAACCCAGTGGTGTCCAATTTTCTGTCTTCCAGTAGAAAATGCTGTTGCTGTGTTATTTCACTACATCTGATTTTCTTTTTTCCCTGCCTTATGCTGTAGGGAATATCGAGTTTTCTTCATCCGAGGATCCTCATGTGGTTGCTGATTGTGTCAAGGTTTAAACTTTAATTTAGTTCAGAGTATTACTGTTTCTTGATTGTTATCAAACCTAATCAATTTATTTCAGCTTGCTTATTGTTTATTATTCTCATTCTCAGCTTGTCCTTCGTGAGTTACCATCATCTCCTGTTCCTGCATCTTGCTGTGATGCACTTCTAGAGGCTTGTCGTAAGTTTGATGCTATCAATTATTAGAATGCTTCTGTCATTTTCCTGTACTGTTTTCTATACATGAACTGATTATACATGTTTGAATTGCATTAATCTTCTTTCTTTTATTGTTTATTTCTTTTTATTTATTTTTTTGTATGTTTTTTCGTCACTTAAAAGATGGAACTTTATACATTGCTTATTTACACTAATCCTTGTTAATGAAGCAGAAAGAGAAAACAAAATTTAAATAGAATGAAGAAAATGGAAGGTTTGATATTAGAACTTTGGTTTTGACAGCTCCGTGCTTTCGAATATTTGTGCTCCATCCAAAACGGATATACTTTTCTATTTTTTACCTCAGGAGAACACGCATCTGTATAAAAACCCAAATTTATAGAAATGCTTCAATCTGTTTTGGATTTTTAGACTAGCCAAATTTGTTGAACTTAGCCGCATGAAAATTTATATCGGCACAACTTCTTTCAATTTTCTGCCCTTTCAAATTAGGCTTGAGGGTTGGCATGGAACTCTCTATTTGGACAAGCTCCCCATGCCGTGGTTGGAATCACCAAAATTCAGGCCTAATTGGATAAACTTTTCTTACAAGATCTTTGCCCTCTTATTTTTTTATGTAGTTGTAAAAAATGGGCAAAATTTTTGTGTGAAAATCTGATTCAAACTGAGTTTGTTTTGCTTTTTCACATACATTAGGCGGTGCCTGGATTGGAATAGAACTCTCGGACCAATCTTTTAATTAATATTTGTTTTCTTAATGAATCGGCATTTCTGGCAGTTGTATCATTTTCAGCTTTCTGTATTATTTATTCCCAATTTGTTTTGCTTTGATTGATATTTTTTCATTGCCTAGGTACTGTTCGTGCCGGAAGAGTTGGTGCAATGCGCACTGCAATATGTGAAACATTTCCAGAGCCAAACCACCGCTTATTGCAGAGGTAATTGTTGCATCTGATTATTCTAAGATGATTCTGGTTGCTTCACAATAACACCTCTCTGTTTCTCCAAATGATTTTGTTCATTCTTCTAAGGTTATTTGTCTTTATATGTAACGATATGCTATGTTTATTTTAAGCACAACTTATGATATTCTATGTTTATTTTAAGCACAACTTATAATCATGGAATGTAGACCTAATTTCTATTGCTTCCTTCGTATTTAGAATTCTTATGATGATGCAAACTGTGGCTTCAAACAAAGCAGCGAACCGAATGAGCTCTTCTGCTGTGGCAGCTTGCATGGCACCTTTACTTCTTCGGCCTCTTCTAGCTGGTGACTGTGAACTTGAAAATGATTTTGATGTTGGCGGTGATGGTTCTGTTCAGCTTCTGCAAGCAGCTGCAGCAGCTAATCACGCCCAAGCCATTGTTATAACCTTATTGGAAGAGTATGACAAAATATTTGGCGTAAGTGAATTTGAATTTCAGTTTTCTTTTGCGTTTTTTTTTTGTTACCCCCCCTCTGTTATGTCTGTCTTTTTAATTATTTAATAGGTACTTTGTGCATTTGATCTTTTCAGGAGGGTTCAATTTCTCAGGAATTGTATTCTGATTCAGATGAAAGCAGAAGCCAGAGTGCTGAACCAAGTGACGATGATGATCGGAGTTTTGAGCACGATGAACATGAACTTTCAATTGACGACCTTGATGATGATAGTGATCTTGAACTTGCCTCTAGAAGATCATACAGCGAGGGCGGGGGCGGTGACTCTGGAAATGGCGATTTATATGAAAATAAGGCATGTCCATATACTTTTTTAAGCCTTTATACTTGCACACCTACATGATGAGATGTAAAAAAAAAAAAAAACTGTGCGCAATGCCATGGAGGGGAAAGTGGCTTCTGTACTTTTTTGAGTCTGGCTTATATTTATGTAGTTCCATGGATGCATGGATATGAGGCAATACATTCAATTTCACATAACCACTTTGATGTTGCAGAGCCCAGAAGCTTCCAGCTCAAATTCCGAGGCCCCAGAAACGGGAAACGATTTAAGAGTTGCTCAAAAGGCCTCGCCAAGTTCACCTCGGGCTCCATTGCCTGAGAATGATAACTCGAATGAAAGTAATGATAATTCAGCAGTACAGTCTGAGCCTGGGGTGCTACATGGAGATATATCTGCCAAAGCAGGTGCAGTACCAATTGAAAAATCAGCATCAATTTCAAATGTCCCGGACTATTTCGGGCATCCTAGTGTTTTGGGACGTACACTTGTGAGTACCGTCTTCCAGTTTCATGAACTGTATCTGTACTGGGACTTTGGTCCTTTCCCTTTCCCTCTAGGCAACAAAAGCTGGTTAAACCTCATCTTTCATCTGTGTTTTTCTTGTTTCTAACTGGGTTTTCTCATTTGTCCAGGTGAGAAAAAATCTTTCGATGGAATCCATTGACTATCCCTTGGAAAATGAGTTAGTAAAACTTACATCCAAAATCTATTTTAATTGATGGGCTGGCATAGTATTCTAAGGTCTGGGTTTTACAGCTTCATTGAATCATGATCATGGTTGGAAAGTTGACAGCAACTTGATTATTTGAATATAAATTTCAGCATATTATATCTGAAGATATTTGGAAGAAAATTTAATTTGAGCTTGAATTTTTGATACATGGATTTTTTTAATGCTGAAATTCTTCCTCCTTTTTCATGCTTCTAACCTTTTGACCCATATACAGGGCTGAAATTGAGAGGCTCATGGGTGCTAAGCTTAATTTGCAGAATATGATCGAAGACGAGGTAAATATTTCAATTATCCTGTTTTTTCTTCTGTTTCTTAGATCTGAAATTTCTCGGGATTGTTTGTTTGTATTATATACAAATCTTTTTCCTTCCAATTGCAGGTTAAAAGGAATTCTCAACTGCAAGCAAGTCTGGAGAGACGAAAAAGGGAGCTGCAGGAGCGTCGCTTCATCCTCGAGCAAGATGTAAGAATACCATGTTTTAGACAACTTTTCCCCTTATTTTGCACACACAGAGATTGCTGTCTAGTTTTAAAAGAAATATTTATGCTTATTTGGCATCGTTTTTTAGAATTATTAAGGGATTTACTTATTCCATTTTGTAGTTCTATTATGTTAGTCGGTGTAGAAGTTTCAGGAGAGGTTCCAAAAAAACCGTAATATCCATAAAAAAAACAAGCTCAGATCTGATCTGTTTATATGATCTAGTAGTTAGAGCTTGTGTTTACAGCAGCATTTAGGTCCTATTTGGTACAAGGGGGTCCATTGGAATTGAAAGGAATTCAGGTTTTTTCTATTGTTTGGTAGAATGAAAAGTTTGTTAGAATCAGTGCAAAAAATTATTTTGTTTTCAATCAATAATTTGTATCATTTATTTTCTAAGGGCATTTTTGTTATATCATTTATTTTAAAAGGGCATTTTTGTTGCATTTATTTATTTTCATCACACCTTTTTCTTTCATAAAAAATCTTTCTCCCGTACCAAACAGGCCTGAACTGTGAGAACTGTTGTTAATTGTTCTTAACAGGTGGTAGCACTACAGAAGCAGTTGCAACAGGAGAGAGATTTAACATCGGCATTGGAAGCTGGACTTAAAACGCCTCATGGACCCTTGCCCATTTCTGCCACTATTGATGAAGGGGTTAGTCGCATCTATTCCAACTGATTTATTGTGTATCTGTTTTGCATCAATGTTATAATCTGCAAATTTTCTGAAGACAAAGGCAGATCTCGAGGAGGTTGCCATTGCTGAGGCTGATATCTGTGATTTGAAGAAGAAATTTGATAATCTCGAGTTCCAATTGAATCAACAGCGGGAACAAAACCGATCAAATCATGACAAAAAGCCAAGGGATAAACATAAGAATGCCGAAACTTCAACCTCTTCACCACATCTTGAAAGGTCAACAAGAAGTAAGGTATATGTATATATATTTCTTCCTATGCTTCTTTCTTTAGTAATCTGTAGTGTAAGTTTTTCCTAACAATTTTATGTGCAGGCCCCGAAAGATGGATCTATTGATGGAGTTGACATACATGAGGCATCCACATTACCAAATAAACGGAGGTCGGAAACAAGGAATTCCACCAGCCCTGACACTTCTGCTCCTGAACCAGTCAAGCCCACTGCCCCTACCAATTCGAAGAAAAATGGAATGAAGGGCGAGGTTAGACGTCACTGTTCTTGACCTGGATTTGACATTGGTGACTAATTTGACAAGTTATGTGACAGGGAGCTTATGGGATTTCGAAACTTACTGCCAGGCTCAACTTCCTGAAGGAACGTCGGACGCAGACCGAGAACGAGCTGCAAAATTTTGAGAAAGGCAGGGGTGTTTTGAATCCCAGCTCAACAAGCAAGGGGGGATCGTCATCATCAGAGCCAACGATCCAAACACCCCAGACGATTGATGAGCAGCAAGAATCGTTGCCTAACAATTCTTATTCCCAGAATGTGGATAATGGCGGAGAAACAGGCGTCCACCATTCTTCTTTGGGGAGAAGCCTGCGAAGGAGATCCAGAGGTTCAAATGGGCCGAAGCCGGAAAGGGTGAGATCGGAAGGGCATCATTTATACAGGATTGCAGAAAGGGGCTCCGCATCAGAAGGCGTGTCCCACCTTCCTCCGAGGACCAACTCCAGATGATGCTGTGTTATCTGCGGAGATATGGGATGTACAGTATGTGCCTTGGAACTGTATTTGGTGTACGGATAATTAAGTTATATAAAAGAAATCCAATGTTCCTGAGTTAGGTATGCCCTCACCTTCTTTGGAGGGCGTCTGAACACTAATCTATAATCTATAATTTTTTAAAAATCCATTTTGTTCACATTTTAGATTCTCCATTTTTTCCCTCCCGTGTTTTCCCACCTTGCTTTCTAGCCTTCTCCAATCTCTTCCTCTTATGTTTCCAACCTCTCATTTTCTCGCGTCCCCTTTCCCCAGTCTCTCGCTCTCTTTTCGATCGCCCATCTCCTCTTTTGTTTACTATCCCTATATTCTCGCGTCGGCCTCCATCCCCAAACTCTCCATCTACTATGATTTTTGATCCCCATGTTGGGGGGCTGCGTTGATGCAGCAATAATCAAGGCAGCAGCTACTAGAGACTAATTCAAGCAAGACAGAATCAATAATCTACAACAAACTCAAGTGGGGATTTGCAAATAAGAAAAACAGATTCAAGATGCCCTACATGCTTCAATTTCAACAAACCAAATTCAAAACATATTCGAATTAATTCAAGAAGCAAGATCGTCCAATGGTTTACAAGGCCGTTGAAACGGAAAGCGGAAACCAATAAAGGACACAGGATTTGCGTGCCTTTAAAAAGGGATACAACGGTGAGACCCCCCTTACGAGCCCCTTACGAGTGGCTCGATATCCCCTTTGTCGAAATCTTGATGCTGATCACTATGGGTAGACGTCGTTGCTTCATCCTACAAGCTAAAGGTCGTCCGAGTTCTTCGCAATCTCGATCCGTCACAGTCCAGGTTTGTCGTTCTCCGAGTCAAAGAACGAGAACCGCTATCCGCACACGGCGCTGCTGTCCGAAGCCGCTGCCGTTGTCCGAGTCTAGTGCAACCCAGACTCATTATCCTCCGGGTTCAAGAACAAGAACCTCCGCCTCTTCACGATAGATCATCAAGTGCCGCAACACGAAGGCACCACAAGCTCGTTGAAGCTCCTGTCCGCAAGGATGTTGAGGCGGTCTGCCTCCGCTGTTGCAACTCCGCCTCCGGTGAATATAAAACCCCTTGCCAGGGTCCCTCTCCTCTCAGCTCCCTCTCGGCTGAACCAAATCGCCAAATCAAGGGGTTGACATCCACAAACAGTAGACATTCATCCCTTCTTGAAATTGAAGAGACTAATAAAAGAAATGTTAGTCTATAAAAAAAATGAAAAAAATGATTGTGATTTATCTCTTTTTGGCATGTACTGATATATATTAATGAATTCTATTCCGAGGGGTTTGCCCCCCTGGTCCCCCCTTTTATCTCTATATGGTATCTACCCCCGGTCCCCCCCATAAAGGTATTTACTCCGGGCTTTCCCCTCTGGTTCCCTCTTATTTCTGGTAGTAGCTCATCACATCCTGTCCTTATCAATAAAGATGGGAACCAGATTTATTGTATATGGACACAAAAACTATTGTCGAGCCAGGGAGGCTCGGCGTAGACGAGAAGCCTGTGTCTGAGGTTTGATTTTTGTTTGGATCATTAGTTTAATAAAATAAAAGAAATGATTTTGATTTATTTAATCTTGTTTGGTGAATTTTTTTAAAATAAAAGAAAAGAAATTCTTTTATGATACATGTATAAAATAAGGATAAAATTGAAATTTTAAAATATTAATAATCTTACACCATCATTTCTTTTCAAATCATCCCAATTTTGGGATTTAAAAACAATAGCCGGAGAGAAATCCATCTCTCCATTTTTCCCTTTATCATTTCTCCCCTGTTCACATTACCTCACCAAATATCTGAAATCTATTTCTACCCTCAATATCATTACTTTTCTCTCCATATCACTCATGCCAAATTGGCTTTATGGTTTGGAACGCTCGAATGGTTGGTAAATGCTAGCTGAGAAACGCATAAGGGGGCACACACAAGAGAAGAGGTGCTGTTGGATCAAAAAATGATCTACAGCTCACATCCCACAAGGGAAAACACAAGCAAACATGGGAGAACAAAGGTTAGCATAGGACACACTCTGACCACATATAACATTTAAAACAACATTTTTCTTTCAAATAAAACAACATATTAAAAAAGATACAATTGAATCAACAATAAAATGTGAATAGAAAATTCATAATTCTTCACCTTGATAATTAAAATGCATAAACAAATTTAATACGCAACACAACCACATAACCTCCACCTTACAAAATAAAACCCTACCCCCCATGATGATTCTACACCACCCACAACCATTAATTTAGACATTGAACACCATCTCATGTGCCACAGAAAGTCATGTGACACTTTTCATTGATTTTCAGGCTTAAAAATCTATTCATGTCTGCAGAAATCTCAACCAATATGCAATGGAAAGCTGCTGAGTTAATTAAAGGTAATGATGAGTTGGTTCATCCTACATTTGGATTATCATGGCGGACATTTGATGCACAATATCCAAATTTTGTAGCTGAAGTGAATAATGTTAGGTTGGGTCTATTCTGTGATGGTTTTGATTTGTTTGATCAAATGCTTACTGCTCTCATCATGTGACCAGTTTTTATTTATGTTTATAATCTTCCTCTGAGGATGCGTATGAAAAAACCTTTCACTTTCTTGAGTATACTAATATCTGGACCTTCTAATCCTGTTAATGATATAGACGTCTACTTACAACCTTTAATAAGAGAGTTGAAACAACTTTGGGATGTGGGTGTGCGCACATTCGATGTTTCTTCAAAAAATATATTTCAGATACATGCTGTCCTTCTATGGACTATAAATGATTTCCCTTCTTATGCAACGATGTCTGGTTGGACCACGAAAGGAAAACTATCACTTCCCATTTATAAAAATGTGACACATACAGGGTACGACCCCAAGTTGTCCCCCATCATGCATCAATGCGACACATGACGCCCAAAATTAATGACATTTTAAAACTGCTAACATGCTTAGAATATAAACAACTCTAAACAAAATGCATGATTAAACCCATACCTGTACCTACCTGAGTCGCCCTCTGAGACACTACCATCGAGGAAGTCTGGAACTAGGTCACAAGTCCCTTTAAAAAGCAGCAAACACAACAGTGCTCATCCTCTAAACCATGGCAGAAACAAACTCAGAAAATTCACAAAGAATATAACTCATAAATTAAAGTGCAATCATGAAAACCAACAACAAAAGAATAAACACCCTAAGCATATGAAAAGAAAACTAGTCTCCACCTGAACCCAGGAAACCAAGGATCGAACCATCCTAAAGAGGATCCAGAATCTCTACCTAAGGAGATCACACTACCAAAACCCATCCAACATGAGAAGTTCCTCAATAACTGAGTACCACTACAAATCACATGCAACCTAAAGGGTCCTAAGGATAGTCTCTAAGCCCATGAGAAACACCGATGATCCAAGGGCATCTAGCTACATACCAAGAAAAAACATCACCGTCTAGCTCCTAATGATATTTAGGTACCATCCAACATCGCTAGAGAGATCCCAACAAAACTGTCATGAAGCCCGATCATCATCAGACATATTCATATGACACTACTTGTAACATTATGAGATTTTATGATATATTTCTTTTCAAATAAATTTAATTTCTTCGATAGCTTGCGATACGCGCAACTCCGAGTCTAAATGAACTGTAATAAATTATATAATTACAACCTAACCGTTAAATTGACATGTATGAATATGACCAACTAAATTATGAAAAATGTATCGTTTATACTTATATAAAATAAATTAATTGATTATCAATTGATTAGAAATGAAAATAAAAATCATTTGTAAATAAAAGAGATGTTTTTCAGAAAAACTATTTTTATGCACGCAATGTGTTTTTATTTTAATAAATTAAATTGATCACTAGTGGTGAATGGTTTTAATGAAATGTATATATTATGTATTCAATCAAAAGTTTTAACATTCATCTAATATTTTTCTAGGCATTATATAAGAATATATATCCAGTTTTATGCTTAAAATGTATTTATCTAAAAAATGGTTTTCGTCACGTTTTGCGCACTTATTTTAAAATGAATTTCTACCACTTATAGAAATTAAATTGTGAAAAATGGGTTTCATATTTGAAATCAGAAGGCCCAAATTTTGAAAATATTCCCCTTTTATTTTTGGTCAATATGAATAGTAACCATAGTAATTTTTTGTCACCTCGGTAAGTGTAAAACGGGTAAAATAAGGTTAAAACTTTGGGATAATGCTTCAAAATTTATCTAACACTTTCCTTTATCTTATTGGATGAGTGAAGTTCACCCATGTACATATAAGTCTCAATTATATGACCACTTGATGCCATATTTATTTGAACATGACCTTTATATTAATTTAAGAAAAGAATAAATACAAAATGTCTCTCTCTTGACTTTAATATCCCAAAATTTTTTACATAAGGATAAAGAAGAAAAATTTGGTTATAAATGTTTATTTGAAATAAAAATTATTTATTTTTTATCATATTAATTTATTTCTAATCTTTAGTGATTGCATAATTACCTTAAATGCTTATGCAACATCGACACAATATTTATTCAATTAATCGAAAAATAAAATAAATGATTTTAAAAATATTAAAAGTAATACAATTTAAGTGAATTATTGTGTTCCATGATTTTTTTTAGGTAAATATGACATATTAGGGATGTTTGAAAAGATTATATTCAAATTACATCTTTGTCTTGGTGTCTTTAAAGTCAAATTAAATGAATAGTTCCAAAATTGATATTAATGATATTTTATAATAAATAATATTTTATTAAATGATTTAAAATCCATAAAAATATTATCTTTGTCCAAGTAAATGGAATATGGTTGAACATATCAACCATGGACCATTTATGAGTCATTTTTCAATTTATGGTTACATTCTTAACCCTTTACGATTGAAATAGTTGTTACCATGGTTAAGGTAAAAAATGATCAATGAAGGGGTTAATCAAAATGATAAGGTTTAAAATGATATAAAAACCTATCTAAATTTAATTGGATGATTTTTTAGAACCTAGACTCCTTTTATTCGAATTCATTTCCATTTAGAAGCATTCGACTCGAGAATGAATTTATTATATTTTAATCTTTTAAGATATTCCAAGTTTGTCCTCTCCCTCCATTATAAAAGGAAACCCATCCTTTCTCTTATTTATACACTTTTTGAGCCTTCTATCTTGACAAAAATCTGGAAAATTATCTTCTCAACTTCTCTATCCATGCTATAGAGGTTTTGGTATCCCTAAAATACCAACCCTAGGGCTCTTAAGAGGAGATCCAAATGAGTTCTTTCAAAGAATGGGTAATCACCTTAACCGATCACTTTCTTTTTTTACTTATTATTTTAACTCCTATAAATCTATGATATTTATCATAAAATAATAAATTCAGTATCCTCAATATAATTAAATTTTATTATGATTATTAAACCACCTTTATTCACCATTTTTCCATCAAATGGGAAGTGAATCACTCGTGCATACGTATGACTTACCATTTATATGTAGCGATATAATTAATTTTCCATCACCATATTTCATGGATGGTTATTATGATGTATATAATGTTTATATATGATATTTATGATATAAATATACTTTTGAAATTATAATATCACATCTACCTTCTTACCTTACAATCTATTGGAAAATGATAATGTTGCTTGTGCGCACGTGTGGACTACCACCTCTACGGAGTGATGCGATTTGTTTTTCATTTTCATTTTACTCGGATGATAATAAGGATAGATTTAATGAATATATATGATATATATTCTATAATAATTATTCTAAAAATATGAATTATTATTTAAATTTCTTTCATTCCATCCATCGAAAAATGAAAACAATGTTCATACGTACGTTCGGCCTACCGTCTCCATGAACGGTGTAATTCATTTTTCTATCTATAAATTTTATGGATGAATATAAATGTGTATATAATAAATATATATTATATTTATATTATTAATAAAATTATGGTTATGATGGAACCATGATCAAAGTACAAGGACCAAAACTTCCAAACCGAAATTCTCATGAAGAACGGAACTATTAACACTCTAAAACAATGATTTTAATAAGGAATGATTAATAAATGGGAATTGAAATGATAAAAATGGATCATATATGATATTATAAGTATGTTAATGACTATGTTATAAAATTATAACAAATTAAAATTTATTATACCGGAGGTTAGAGTGCTTTCGAAGTAAGTGGAACTCGAGGTAAGAGTTTCATGTTACAATCTCATTGTTTATCAGGATCATTTATGATTATGTTTATGATAATGAAATTTCATGATATAATAATAAAAAATATCATAAATTTTCTTCATATATGGTTATTTCTATAAAATACTTGTTTTTATTTCATTTTTCTCTCTTTAAATACACAAGAGACTGAAAAAACATTGTTAAGAAAAACTGACTTTATTTCATTCTTCGATCGATTTTTTTTCATCCATATCTATGTTTTCTAAAAATGTTTTCAATAATTTTTTTACTATTATACAATGATTTTTTAAATTCATTTTCAACCATGCTTTAATTTTTAAAAAATGGTTTAAAAGGAATCTTTTTTTTTGTTTTCCAAACGAGGAACTTTTGACTTTTTACCAAAAATGTGAAAGGAATCTTTGTTTTAACATATATGACATGAAAAAAATTTCCCATCGTCATGAACACTCAATGTTTTGAAGCCTCCTTTACAAGTTTCCAATTTTCTTTAAAAAAATGTTTTCCATAATATTTTAGAAATATTTTAGATTTTAAAGAAGTGATTTCAAAGTGAAAAGGGTATTTTCCTCATGAAATATTCCAAGTGATATTTTAAGGGAATTTTCATTTAAGATGTCATCCTTTGATGTTACTTATGATTTACTGAGGATATGATCCCATGATACCATCCTTATTATTTTTCTATATGGTTTATTATTATGTTGATAAGATTTTTATGAAACTTGTTCCTTTTCCATGAGTTATGGTACGATGAATTGATGAAATGTTTATGAAACCCATTCCTTTTACAAGGGTTATGCCATGATGAAATACTTATGAAACCCACTTCTTTTTCATTGGATATTATATGATGAATGTTTTATGATCTTTTAGAAAACATTCGTATTATTTTCATTATGTGATGGGTGCGCTTAAAATTATATATCCCTCCAATGCATTGAGTAAAGATGGATATCTCATGAGATAAACAAGACTGAAATGGAGAGTGAACCCAATTAAGTAAGGCACTCTATCCAATATGATAGTATTAGGAGTGAAATTTGGCTACTACAATGGAATGGGGAGTGAAACCACTATGATGGTATTAGCAGTGATCCTTGATTACTAAGGGAATTATTTTCTATGCTTCTGTGTATACCAAAAACTTATGTCTTATTCCAATTTTATGCTCTTATGGATCATTTTATTTGACTCCTTTATGATTCATGTCTTATGAACTGCCAATATTTATACCATGATTCAAGATTATAATCTATGATATACAGGGTATGGTTTTCAAATGTTATTCTCATATTCTCATACTCTTATGATCATATTATGTTTAAGTGATCATTGATATCTCCCTTTATTACCCTCATGAAGCATATAAGCTCACCCATTATTATATTTCCTTTCCCCAAGTTATGAAGAAAGGTATTAAGTATGACATGTCTAAGAAGGATTCTATTTATAAAGAACTTAGTGGGAGATGATGTGTAAAGGAACATACCTCTCTGGTCCC
Source organism: Viscum album (assembly GCA_963277665.1). Lineage (NCBI taxonomy): Eukaryota > Viridiplantae > Streptophyta > Magnoliopsida > Santalales > Viscaceae > Viscum > Viscum album. The sequence goes on along the minus strand of OY728120.1, from coordinate 575,593,991 downwards.
TTCCTTTGTTGAAATTTTGTGTTTGAGTTATTCTGGGAGGTCAAGGTGGCTTATCCCCAACACTTTTCCAAATTTCCAAACCATTTCATGAAACCGTGTCACGAAACGATGTCACTTCCTTCACCAAATTTCCAAACTGTTTCATGAAACTATGTCAAGAAATGGTGTCACTTCCTTGGCCAAATTTCCAAACTATTTCATGAAATTGTGTCATGAAATAGTGTCACTTCCTTTTCCAAATTTCCTAACTATTTCATGAAACTATGTCACGAAACGGTGTCACTTCCTTTTCCAAATTTCCAAACTATTTCATGAAACTGTGTCACGAAATAGTGTCACTTTATTTTCCAAATTTACAAACTGTTTCATGGAATTGTGTCACAAAATGGTGGCATAAAAACAGTGTCAAAGAAACGATGGCACAAAAATAGTAGTACAGAAATGGTGGCATAGAAATAGGGGCACAAAAATGGTGGCACAAAAACAGTAACATAGAAAGGGTGGCACAGAAACGGTAACACAAAAACAGTAGCACATAAATGGTAACATAGAAATGGTAGCACATAAATGGTAGCACCAAAATGGTGGTACCGAAACTATTTCATGAATAGTGTTTCCAGAACCGTTTCATTTCCTTTGTCAAATTTACATATTTTTCTAGATTTCCTACAGTTTCACCCGTTTGACATTTCCTTTGACGTAAAATGAATTAAAATCCTTGTTTTAAGGGATTTAAGGCTGATTAAAATCCCATAACTCCTATATTAATTTTTCATAATAGTCAAGAAGCCTTTACTCAGTCAAAACACGTGATCTTTGATAGATCCGATCTTAATGAAAAATCCAACGTATCTTAAACTGCTGCTATGTTAAATCTTCTAAAGGGCCGAGATATCTTCCTCCCTTGTTCTTCCTTATTTTTTACTAGTAAGAGATGCTCAAAACTTTCCTTCCTTCCTATAGGAGCCATTCATAGTGCTATAGACTTGGATTGTGTCTTCCTTTGAGTTTCTTCCTGATGCATGTGCACCCCCGTTTTGGTGCAACCAGGAAGTGTCGACCCGCCTTCGATATAAGGTATGTTCTACCTCCGTTCTTCTGGGTTACTCTCATTTTTTTCTCTTTTCCCTATTATGTAATGTGATCTACATGTTCCTAATGGTTTTTTCTTGGGTATTGGTTGGTTTGGTGGTGTCTCTGCATCCTCGAGTGGATGCAGTCCTCCATGAGAGGTGATTGTGATCCATTTTGTTGGACTGTTCTCATGCAAAGAACATCAAAAACCTTTTAAGGAAGGGAGTTTGTGGTTTCTATATTCTTTTACATGCAAATATAGAGTTATAATGTTTTATCCCACTGGATCATAATGGAATTGGCATAATAAATATTTGAACCAGATAAATAAATTGGTATCAATCGTATGTTATTGCCTCTTGTTTTTCTAGATAGTGTGATATCTATGCTTGCCTTGTTTATCATGTCGTTCTTGATGGAAATTGGTAAAGAACATAAACTGGGATTAATTTTAATTATTTTTCAAAGATAAAGAGGCATGTAAATGAATCTGGTTGTTTCTGTTGTAAATTGATGATAATCAAATTGATGCAGTAAGTATGTTTAATTAATTTGTGATAGCTATGATATCTTTCTATTTAGGTTTCCCATAGTTGGAACCTACTAATAATGAATCAACTAATTCAAGATAAATTAAAGATCCAATTGATCAATAAAAGTTAATTCCTTGTGGGGTTCTGAGTTACCCTCTTTCTTGTAAGGTTGAGTGCATTCTACTTTGGAGCCATGAGAGCTCGTTGCATGTGAAGGAAGAATGCCTTGTTTAGGGCCAAGATCCCAGTTGCTTTGTTATTTTCTGTTGCTTGTGATGTGTTATGATCCTGTATGGATGTTGTGAGATGTGGGGGTAGGGAGGCCTAGTGGTTGTGGTAGCAGTTCATGCCTAAAGTGGTGAGATGCATCAGTTTATGCATCTGGGTGTCATGGAGGACACTAGATACGATGAAATGGATTGGATGTGAATATTGTATGCTTGTTGAATCTTGTTGATTGTTTATTTGATTTACTTTCCCCACTGCTCAAGGCAGCTGTTCTTGCTTACCCTCCTTCCAAAAGGGGTGAATATGCATGGGGTATACGACGTGCTTCTATGTTTAGATTCTCGAGGGAGGATGGGTCTAAGCTCCTGCTATAGGTGGCAAATACTTGACATGCAGTTCATCTACTCACCCTATTGATCCCCCTTGTGTTTAGTAGCTTAGAATGTTTTTCTAGAATGCCTGGAAATATGGGATAGTAATAATGCTGTTAATAAATGCTTTAATAAATGATGTTAATCAATGGGGTTGGAGCTTGCTGGGATGCAATATTGAGGTAATATTTCTGAGAAGCTGTGGACTTGGTTTGGTTATGCCTGGAGGGCATGAAAATTTGGTGTGATGCTAATGAAATGTAATGTGGAATTAATAATGGTTAATTAATGGTTAAAGAATTAATTAACTTAAAGTGAAACTGATAAAAATGGATAAGGTAATCTAATGTAGCTCTTTAAATAGTTGTGTGATTATAGGATACCTAGTCTTAGCAGTAGCAATCGGGAGTCCAAGAGACGTTAGCTGCAGTTGAGTCTAAGACTAGGTTATGCCCATAGTGTGGTTGTGAGCTATATTATATTCTATACTTTTTGTGTTTTTATATGCTACTCCACCCCATCAGTTAGGTAAACTGACACCCTGAGGATTCTGAGACCTGGGGTGGGGGGGGGGGGTGTTTTCCCTAACATTTCTGTGGGAGGATGGATGACTGACTACCACCTTTGGCCCCACTCTCTTCTCTTGATAATTACTTGTGCTTGTAGGCACAACGATTAGTTTTTCCCCATATATGTGTGTAGAGGGTTGTAATGGATTATGATTATTCACACACATATATTCTTGATATAGTTTCCTATGGACTAATATAGGTGTAATGTGTGTAGGTAATGATGCCTTGAGGATCCTTACTCGGTGTATGGGCTGTAATGGCTTGAGGTATAATGCCCGAAATATGATACACGTTATGCGAGCTATGGTGGCTCTTGGAAACTACCTGGTTACTTTGGTTACATGGATGTGGTGGTTGTGCTGCATGAGGTGTATGTTGTGGTGCTTCACCTAGGTGTCTACGGGCAAGCCTTTTTGGAGAGAGATTCTTAGGACATGCGATGTTGGGGAAAATTGACAAACCAGTGGGGAAGTGATAGTAGGGTACCCTTGATATTATTTATTATATTATATACTCTTGTATGCGATACTTGGTGATAGTAGCCATGGTGAGGCTGGGAACATAGTATACCTGTTTAGGTGACGAGTTAGTTTCACTTTTTGTTCACTGTGCTTTAACATGTTTTCTTTACTTTTGAATGAGAAGATCTGGGTAGGATCCTAATGAGTATACTGTTATACTCACCCTAAATATATAAAAACTATTTTTAGGTCACTTGGAGCAGGTTAGAGATCAGGCTAGTTACTACTAGCTTGGGGTTGCATGAGCTATTCAGGCTTCGTGGTCACTGTTGTTTTTTACTTTCCTTTGGTACTTGCAGTTTACCTTTCAGTTATAGTAGTTCTTGAATGAAATTACATATATGTACTTGGGATTTATTTTATATTGCAATATGACTTGGAGTTCGGTGGTGTCTATCTTATCTCTCTCTTCTGCACGTGTTCTCTTAGAGGGTAATGCCTCCCATTTGAGTGTTTAATATACCCTCGGTTCTAATCAACAACCCAAGGCCTACTGGAGGTGGGACTCAGGGGTCACTATCTCTCTTCTCACATTGTTGGCCTAGGATAGGTACACCTTGTGGGGAGGGGGTCGTGACGCGACGTAGTTCACTTATAAACCAATTATTTTTGTGTCCATGTTTCCAAAGATAATAGATCTATATGATTTTAAAATGGATCATTATTTTATGAAATGAATATTCATCTAATAAGATATAATATATTTGTATGAAAAGTATGAGTCACTATAGTCGGCATCGGAACAAGGTTTAGTTATCTTTGGAAACTAGGATGAGAAAAATTTATTGAGAACTTGGGGATAAGTCTAAGTATAGGATGACATCCTAAAGTTTTGGTAATTATCATGGATGACCTAGTTTAAACCTAATGTTTCATATATTGAAAATAAGATGTCTTTATTTAGACATCTAATAAATTATTTTTCATGATTATGTGGTTTCCCACTACGATTATTGCTGCTTACACTATGTTTTTTGGTTTTAGTTAATGTATTTAAACTAAAGGAATCATGTTAATACTAAATGTGATAGATAATGAAATGATTATCCTTATTAGAAACCAAATGTTATGGGAGCTGGAATGAAAAATCTCATTGCTATTCTTACAATCAAGCTTCCAAATGAGAAATAGAGGGAACAAAGTTTTGTTGAGTCCTTCATGAGGTAAAACCTTCCTTCTTTTAATAGGTCTTATAATCCACTAGTTTTTGAACAATGGAATAATACCACTGAAAATATATTTTTCATTCTCCAATGTTTGGAATAAGAAAAATTTATTTTGGCTGTTTATCGCTTGGAAGGTGAAGCAGATCAATGGTATAATCTTATTAAGAACACGAGGCAATGGGAATAAATTTAATCCATGGAGTGGGAAGAGTTTAAGAGCTTATTTTTCAATAATTATTTTTTTATATTCTTCATATGAAGATGGATAAATAATTCCTTGAGATAAATTCAAAGGATGATGAATCTATTAGTACCAATGAGGAAAATTTTACAAGAATTGCAAGGTACGCTTCTAGTTTTATCATCCAACATGAAAGTAAGGTTGATTGATTATTTAGTGTCTTAAAACCAAGTATCCAAAGGGTATTATCCATAATATACTTCAATAGATATGAATAAATCATTTGATGTGCTATCAAGGTGGAAATGGAGATTAGAGTTACCTATAAATCTCAAGGTTTTGATAAGAAAAGAAAGATGGAATTCAAAGTAAATTTTAAAAAACATGGAGAGAAGAAGATGAGATTTACTTTATGCTTGAAGTATGGAAGGAAACATGGTGGAAATTCTCTTAAGAGGATTGGTAAACATTTTAAGTGTGGAAAGAAAGGTCACCAGACAATCAAATTCCATAGTGATGGGAAGAAGTTAGCCAATGATGGAGGAAAATCACCATAGAATGCACCACCCACACTCTAGTGTTTCAAATGAAATGAGTATAAGAATTATGATAACCAGTGATCAAACCCAAAGTTTAATGATGATGATCAGTTCTAGCAACCTCTTAATCCCATAGATAAAGTTAAATCTCATGCGATCACTATTGTTGATGTGGAGTATGATAATAAAGTGGTAAAAGGTATACTTACCATCAACTCCAGAACCGTTAATGTATTATTTGATTCAGGATCTAACCACTATTTTACATATGAATAATTTTATAAGGGTATCTAAAATGTCCTAGGTTTTTGAGTGGTTCATAATTTCTGATGTAATTCAAACTTTTTGATTAGTGGATGGGCCAACTTTCATTTTAAGTGTCAGAATCCAATTTTGAGAGTTAAAACATGTTGATGTGTTTTTGGATGGGTTTTAGTACCTAATAAGTCTCTCAGGGGTTTAGTTCAGTTTTGGAAGCGTTGGGCTTTGAAAACCAAAAATCTAGGAGACATAGAACTGAGTGCATAGTTGGTTCACAGTTAGTGCTAACCATGCAACCTAAACCATGCAACCCATTTAAACTAGAGCACAATTAGAAAAAACTATGTGAGGTGGCCATCAAATTATAGCGACCCAGCCTTTTATTACATTAATACTAAATAATTTTAAAGATAAAAAACATAATATTATTACACATAGAGGATCCAATGGTTTAGTGTCTTGGGAAAACTAGGACCATACATAACAATTACAACATCGACCACAAACATTTATTCAATTTCTTCTTCTCTAGCTTCTTACAGGCACTTGACCTATCCTTAGTACATGTAGTCACCTGAGGATATACATCAAAAGGGGTGATCTAGAAGCCTAGTAAGGGGACATATAATAACAATATAGCATGGGGTGAGCATAATCATAACATAGGCAAAAGATCATGAACATAAGAGGAAGCATAAATATAAGACTTGAAATGTGGCAATGCATAAAAATGAAATATCATGTCTTAGTGGTTAACTAACACACATACTTGTGAACAAAGATAAAATCTTGTTCACATAATTTCACATTTACTCATGAGATTAATCACTTTACCCAATGCATTGGAGTGCTGTATAATTCCAGGCGCACCCGTCACATTCAAACATTCATATTGCGCTATATAATTCCAGGTGCACCCGTCACATCATAAAATTATCATTATCATGCATGCCACAATGAAAATATATCAAAAATGAACATAACTAACCCATGAAAAGGAATGAGTTTCATCTCATAAGAACAAATTCATAAACATTGGGTTCCCAAAAGAAAGAGGGAATAACATACAAGTTACAAGAACCGTCAACCTTGAATGAGAAGTAAAAGGTGTGTTCTCAAAAGAAGAGTTCTTTTAGAAAATATTTTGTTTGACATAAACACCATTTAAAAACATTTATATCCCAGAAATGTAAAGATAATTATGAAAAAATTATTTTTAAGGAGTATCCATATCAAAAATGAGTGAAAGAGGGAGAACCCAAAGGATGAAAGTTGGGTTCAAGAATTTCCCCTTACCTTATATCTGAATGCTTCCTTCGCTTTAATGTACTATATAATGACATTATATTCATTAATTAGAAATTACATAACCTTTTATACATGAATAGGGGTAATTTTTGTTTCATTATGTTATTTTATGGGCCTTTTGATGAGTTATAGAGTTTAAAAACATTGTTCAGGAATGTTCGTTTTTATGGTTTTCTTGAGCGTTTCACATGTATTCATTAATTGAAGGTTGGGTAGAACATGGGTAAACATCAAGAACTGATATTAAATGTTTTTAATGATATTAAAGAAGTTAAAATGATCTTATAATGAATTACATTGTATACCATGTGGACAAATCATTAGATAAGAATTAAATGATGATTGTTTGAGTTAATTTGGACGGTTTTTCGACCACAACAAACTTGTTTTGATTAATCATTTAGTAATATGTACATAAGTTAGTTCCAGAACTTTAAATAGGACTTAATACATATAAAATATTCTGGTTCAACCATAAAAATGGTCTCATGACCAGATATTAAGGTATAAATGAAAAAAGAAAACATGTCGTTCTTGAAGGTGATAGATTAACACATCACGAACAACGTTTTCTTTTATAAAATAAAAGGAAGAGGAGAAGGGGGTTGGATGGTATAATATCCCATTAGTATCATAAAATTATATTATATTTATGATACTTAATTTAAAATACAATTTGGACAAAGATAGGTGGGGATATAATAAGAAAAGAACTTGAAATTGAAAGGAATTTAAAGGAAAAGAAAGAGAGAAATTACCTCTTGAATCCTCCTCTTGAGATCCTCCTTAAGGGGCCTAAGCTTGGTCTTTTGATGAGACCAAAAGATTTTGAACGTGGGGGAGGGGCTAGGGAAGATTATTGGGTAGAGTTTAGACAAGGCTTGAAGCTTGAGAGGTGTGAGGAAATGAGGGTGTGAAGGGTGGTATTTATAGTGGAGGGGAGAGGGGTTTTCTTAATATAAAATTTATTAATTTATTATTTCTCCACAAGACAAGGAATAGTGAGTCTTCCATGACCAAAAATAGAAATTTTATAATGTAATCCTGAACCAAGTGGTCTTACATCAGCAGAACATCATACACGACTCTATAATTAACTTATTTAGCTTATTTTCTAAATTATGGTATTTCACTATTCATAAAAAATTCAAGTATTTTAGAAAAATCCAAAAATTTCATCCCAACCATTTTTTTACATGTAGAATTTAAAAATGAAGTCCATTGTTAAAAAATAATTTTCTAAATATGATTAATTTAACATTTAATTAAAATCATAATTTACTTGAAAAATACAGTTTTTAAAATTAAAACTGATTTTATAATGCTTTCAAAAATTACGTAGGGTCTTATAAAATTATCTAAAAACTAGAAGACATAGATTTGTTAATTTATGAACACATTTTAAGAAAATAAATTTTCTTTTAAATTAATTAATTAATTATAATTAATTATTTATGAATTACAAAATTACCAAAACGTTTACTATGGTCAAATTGTCACTTTCTAAGATGCCTAAATTTTATTTAATTATTCAAGGGTAAGGTTACTCTTATTTTGGACGATTAATATTCATAAGGGTCGTAATAATATTCATAAGGGTAGGTTACTATTCACCAAAAATTAAGTTTTCATTATTGGACCCCAAAAATCATCTTGAGCACAACCGTGTATGTCGGATTTTCGAAATTCCAAACACAAAAGTGAAAAACTTATGTTTAAAGGTCACTTAGCACTTAGTATTTCATTATGTTGTGTTTTCATGTGATTTTATGACATATTTATAAGAATGGAATTTCCATTGAAAAACTTTGGGTCGTTACACAAATCGTGTGAGAAACCTATAGTAAAATGCATAGGGTATGCACGGGAGGCACATGAATTGAAAAACTATGCACCTATCCTTGTGAGGTGGGGGTGACTTTGGATAGTGGCACCGCATGGATGATGCATGGTTAGCCAAACCGTGCGGCCTAACTATGCAAATCATTTAACGAGATAAAATTATGAAATTTACCTTCCATTATTTTATCCATAATTCTCCCATTTATTCTCCCATTTCCCAAGCATAGCCCCCTATAGGCGTGGATCTATTCCACTTCCCACTTTGAAGAATTTGAGGGTTATTCTTCATTTGTGCTCCAATTTGAGCATCGTCTATCACATTGGATAGCTAGTGGTAAGACTACCAATCCTCTTGATTACTTTATTCTTTTACCTCATTATTAAGAATTCTATTTCCATCTAAGATCATATGCCCTATTTTCAGGGCATTTTTCTACTCCGAAAGACTGAAGAGCTTAGATTTTTATTAATTTTTTGGATAATCCCCCATTTTAAGGGTTGAGGAGGAACCCTTACATGAATTATAGGCCCAGAGGAATAAGGTCCATACATGAACTGAAGACCCATATGCACAAGACCCAATACTTGACCTTTGAAGGCCCAAAACCTGACTACACTTTTGAACTAACCCTCCCAAACATCTTGCATCTTTAAAGGAACCTATCTCCCCACATCACATTGCTGATAAACTAGTATTTCCTCATGCAGAGTTTCATAGTACCTAGTACTGATGTAAAGTGACATACACTCTCATTATTCCAATATTATTATCTCTACTCTGGTGTATGCTACTTTCTATGAATCCTCTTCTAGGGATTCTTAGTCCTTTTGTTTTCAGGAGGCCCAGTGGCCTGAAGGTCTATGGTGTCCTGAAGGCCCTATGGGATGAAGACCTTTTTGGTGGCCTGAAATCCATGTGGCTTGAAGGCCTTAGTGGAATGAAGGTCTTGAGACCCATAGGCCCAAACCGGTGGCCTAAAGGCCCAAATTAGATGATTAGTTCCAACTGATACAGTACTACACAATACCTGCTATAGTAACATATGAAGTACTACTAAAATAACTTGAAAATTAAACCCCACCCAAATTTGATCCTGGGTATTTTGAATGCCAATTAGAAGCCTCTGCCGCTCAGGTACATGCTCATTGGCCAGATCATTTTTCTAATTCTTTATTTTCTTTTGATATGACTCAAATTAGAGGTTAGTATTTAGAGAGTGAGTGCATACAAGAATAATGTAGGTGGTGCCTAACTTTATCCTATTTTATATGGGTGTTTATGAGGTGTGGTAAATACACATGAGTGGGGTGGTCAGGGTATGACCAGTGCATTAGTGTTTTTATTACTGTTTTATAATTATGAGGTGCTGATGATAAATTTCATGCCTATCTAAATGTGTTAAACTGGGTATGGCATGGCATGAATGAATTGGGGTTTCTGATTTTTGTTGGGCATGTTATTCCAATTGTTTATTTTTTTTACATTAATTAAATTGTGATATGACTGAATTGTTTTTGTGGAAATGTGATGGCCTTGGACTGGCTGACTTGGGGTGATGATGATCACTGGGGCTTGGGGCGATGTGGTTCATCAGTTTGAGGCTAATGATGATGAAAATATTGTGGTTGGGTGATGAGGTTCACATGGGGTGATAGAGTTTTGATAGATATTGCAGATTAGGTATGGTTGGTAATTGATGCTCACTGAGGTTAGTTGATAGAATCATTGGAGTCATGTGCACACATGAAAGGAATTAGTGAGGTGGTGTTGACCACTCATTGTGGGTGGAGGCCTCCGTAAAATTTTCGGCTTAGGATATGAATATGATCATCCGTTATGGAGGAGGTGATCATTGTAGAATTTCATGGTTGATGGTGTGATACCATTAGATGGGGGTTGAGGTTCATGATGATTTGGAGGCCTATGGGTTGGTTTTATGGAAGGAAAAATACCACCATGCCTTGGGATGTTGGGATACTGAGCCAATGGTGATTATTCAAGTGGAATTCCAAGGGACTTGTGACTCATTTATTGGGCATGCCATTGGGATGCCAGTTCTACTCTATATGAAGATAAAAGTGGTATTAATTAACATGATGTGCTGAGTGACATGCATATATTTGGGGAACCAAGGGTTCTTTCAGTATAATTGAAAGTGGATACATTGTTCCATTCCATCATTAGCCAAAGAAAGTAAATGCTTCCTTGTGATTGTTGATCATGAGGGAAGCTGGTTAATTTATTCATGTGTAGTTTGATACTATTTATTTTCATATGAATACACTAGTATAAATATAAATGTATAATGGCACACATTGGTGGTGACCTACTGAGTTCATACTCACACCCTGCACAGGCCCCTTAGGACACATGTAGAATTCACGGCTTTGAGATCAGTTAAGGGATTAGACTCATGGGCTGGACCTTAGTGAGCAGGGATACTCCGTGAGTGCATGGGATGGATTGAAAATGTACCAGGGGGTTCTCTATATTGAGATGGAGCTTATTTTAGTCTTTTGCATATATGCTTATATGATCAGCCATAGGCGATCTTGTATGTCTATTTTGTATGGCTGTCATGACATGTATACATTATCTTCTATGGATGGATTCTTACTTATTGAGCTCATTATTGTCGATGTTTATATTATTACTTCTGTTGATTTTGATTACATGATTCCATAGTGCCATCTTTATAACCATCTTGATTATTATTATTATTATTACCACCAGATGACATAGTCTCCCCAACATCACCTAATTATAACTTGGTAGCTATTCGAAAACCTTTGATGTATGGGGAGGCATTCCTAAGGACCAGTGACTCTCCAACCTAGAGCATAGGTTAAGTGGCTCCCAAGTTGGGGTGCTAAAAATGGTATCAGAGCACCAAGTTAATTAAAAGTATCAAAAATGTTATTCTAGTTTCTAAGTGGTATTAAATGATGGTTTTAAAATGGTTTTATATTTGGGCCATGGTAGACCGGAGACTAGGATCTAGTTGGAACTGGTTAAAGAGTTTGTGTTTGGGTGCCTGCAGCCCCATTCATGGTTGATAGACCGAGTTAATGGGGTGGGAAATGATGTTCTTGTTTTGTGATTTTATCATCGACTGATTACTTTCTTGAGTGGTTCACTTGAATGTGCTTTTGTTTGTTTATGAGGTTGTAACCCTTGACCCGATATGGAAAGGTAGGAGCATTCATGCATAATGATAGGCACTTAGGTTCACATGATATTTTTTGTGCTTGTAATTGTCTCTTGGAACCTAGAATATGAGAAAAGGTATTGGGATATTTAAAGTGTCTTCAATAAGCTAAACATTGTTTTCCTACTTAGCTTCTTGGTGGAATTCTACTCATCTAGTTCGAGTATTCGGTTCCTGAAAAAATTGGTATGTGATCCTAGTGGGTATGGTGCATGTGGTCCTAACTATGATAAGGGTAGATAGGAATAAATAAAATGAGGTGACCTATTTAAATTGTATGAAATAAGATAAACAATGTTATCCTAAATATATTCTTGGTGGAATTATACTCAGGCACCCTAGACAGGTGATTTTTGATATACTTGATATGTGATGTCTGACTCTGATATGGGTATACAAGGGGCCATGAGTCTGAATGATATGTGATATGGGTGTGGTAGGTAATTTTAAGGTGGATATATGCACTTCCTATTATAGCTTTCCCTATTTGCGATATATATATTGTTATTGTTGTTATTGACCATGGTTTTTAGTCTTTATCAAGATGTCACCTAGATGAATTCTAATGGAGTGTCAGGAGGTAAAAGATGTGATGCTTCTAGAGAATGCATGGGATGAGGCCCCTGAGGGTCAGGATGAGTATGATCCATAGGAAGAGGCTCCAAGGTAGGTGGGTTAGCCGAAACAGATGGCAGAGCTTGGGCCATGGCTAGATGAGTAGCTCAAGGAAATATTGGTATGGGTTTTGTGGAGTATTAATGTGAGAGCTTAGGGAGATGAGCCATCCATGGAATATACATGGAAGAGGTTTTAACCTCCACTAAATGTTGATATTTTTTCTATTAGCGGCGGTTTTAACTGCCGCTACAGTCTTAAATTTAGCATTGGTTTTAATCGCTGCTACAGTCTTAAATTTAGCAGCAGTTTTAACCGCTGCTAAAAAAAGTAACCCCCTACCCGGAAAAACCGCCGTGAGAAACAATATAACCACCGCGAAAATGAACCAACTACGATGGTTACCATATACCCCCTGCTAAACCACTTTAACCACCACAAATAGTTTCCCGACACACAATTTAGCGGCGGTTTTCAGAAACCTCCGCAGAAGCATATGGCGGTGGTTTAAACCGCCGCCTTAGAAAAAAAAAATCACCATGAAATTGTAATTTTCCTATAGTGTGGGTCTTAGCATATTTGAAAAGTGGCCTTGAAGTGAAAATGGTTTTGAAATTAGAATGGAAATGGTGAATTTTGAAAGAGGATTCTAGTTTATATTTGTGATGTTTTCTTTATATGTTTTTGTTTTGATTGAGATGTCATTTTTGGTTAAGTGTTGATTTGATTTTGTGTCTTTGTGTTATTCAAAATGTGTTGACCAGAAAGGTCCCAATAGTTTTTAGTGGGTCTCTTACAATTGTTGGTTCTACCCAAACTTCTAGTGGAGTGGTGGAGTTGAGTTATTCCTAAATGTTTCTAGTTTTCTATAGTAATCAAGGTTCGTTAGAGGCTAAAGAGTGGCTTGAGAAAGTTAAAGGTGTTTTTGGGTTGTTGGGAACTTCCAAAGCCTTGAGAGCATGTGCTGTTTTGGGTTAGTTTGGAGGACTATGTTTGGATAAATGGAAGGTGATTGTTCCACCATCATTGAAAGTTGGGATGATGTTGGAATTTTTTAATACCACTTTCATTCGATGGCTCATACCCAAGGAGGTGAAGGTGAATAAGGTGGCATAACTCTTGGAAATTTAGCAAGGTCAGTGGGTGGTGAAATCCTATGTTGACCTTTTTAAATATTTGTTTCCTTTTTCTCTAGAGATAGTGTCAGAGTGTCAGTTGGAAGATCCTATTTTCACCTGGGGTCTTCATATAGAGATTAATGAGCGATTCCTCACATAGAGGGAGGTTTCATTTAGGAAGATAATTGATGAGGTGTTTCTAGCTGAGTTAGTTCTTGGAGTACCATCTATGGCAGTTGGTGCTCATCAAGGTTCCCTATACGGTGAAAATTTTATGCCATAGGAAATATTTTCTATGGATTATTCTTCATTGGTTCCTACTTTTTGTTCATCAGATCATTTTATCATGTGCTTCCAGTGTGCCTAGTTCAGGAATTCAAAGACATCTTGTCATAATTCCATGAAGGCTTGTCGATGGTGTAGCCGTTTGGGTCAGCTGGAGAAGTTCTAAAAGAAGAATTTATAGAAGAGGAAGTCTCAAGTGAAGGGTATCAACTTATGAACATAGGGTAACAAATGCTTCAAGACATTAGGGCTCCATCTATAGGCCCCGAGAGTGAAGCTCTTCATGCAGTCAATTTTTTTGTCATGTGGGGTTATAAGACCAGATTTTGTCTCCAATGCTGAAGAGGGAACAATTTAAGTTTCCCTATTGTAGTTTTATTTTCTTATGAAAGTTTCTACTTATTTTTAAAATATTATTGGTCCTTTTCTCTTGTAATTATATTGGTTGTTCCATTTTGGATATAATTCCTTGATTGGTCATTATTTCTTATGTGCTTGGCCTTTTTGTGGATCCGTTTTGGTTTTTGGGTTGTGATCATTTTGGAGATAATTCTATTTTAGTAAATGATGAATTGTGGTTCTGTTCACTTTTTGGTTTTAGTTACTTTCAAGGGTTTCCCTTATTTTGTGGATTCTGGGTTCAGGTTTTGAGTTCCTATATTTCTTCGTGTTAGGTTTCCCTTATTAGTGGTTCTAGTTAGGTTCTTGTGGTGGGGATAACCCTCTATTATTTTCCCTAAATTTATACTTTTCATGGTCTTCCTAATATTTGGTAGGGAATGAATTGTGGATTTGAAATATCACATTGAGTTTTTGGTTTTTATTGGATTTGTTTATTTTTGATCTTGAGTTTTTTTCTTTATTCTTCTGGGTGAATTTATGAGGGTAGAAAGTTTTTGTGATGGGGAGAATTATAACAAACTGAACTTAGTTTTTCTTTTGTTTTATTATTTTATTGATTTTATATCTTTTGTTAAAGGCTCTAGTAAATTCCTCAATAATAATTTTTTAGTTTTGGAGGTTTAGTGTGTGTTTAGGCCCTATGCATGGTTTGTGTGAATGGTTTGAGGGTAAACTGTGTAGCTGGTTAGGCCAGAGGGGGTTATCAATTATTTTTATTATTGTATGGTTTTGTTTTCATGGATATAGCATGGTTTTTTCCAAACCGTTCATGGCCTAGAAGAAACTGTGAAGCCTTATTTTGGTTTCATGGACAAGGTGGATGGATTACACACATTTAGAGAAAATAGTGTGGAAAGTGTGTGGGGAGGATCTTCAATTTAACAAATCCAAATCACACAGTTGGAACATGGTTTCCCAATTCTTGTGTCTATACTATGTGTGTGTCCTCCCTCTTCTGTAGGGTACACATAGTTGGTGTATGGTTTGGAAAATCATGCATCCAAACCATGAAAGTTGCCCAAGTTCATTAAAAATTTGGAATTCCTCTTTTTACCTTCCCTTATTTTAACCCATTTTGGGTTTATCCTCCCTTGTTTAGTCTAGGGGCATCAGGGGGCTCCCAAAAACCCATCTCCTTGGATCTCCCTCCTCCCTAGTTGCTCCTCCAAGATTCTAAGGTGAGTTTCCTTTGGTTTTTGGTCTTTTTTACTCCTCTTATCTTATCCCTCTCATGTATATTGGTTATTTCATGGTGGTTTTCCCTCTTAGATTAATCCTAGGGTGAAGGTTGACTAACATTGTTTGATTTATTTGGTGTTAGGGTTTGAAGATTGTCTCTTGAGCCTTGTTATTCCTCATCTAAGAGTTTCATTTCATTCGTACATAATTGAGGTAGGTTTTTCAGTCCATTTACTTTTTAAAACATTCCATTTGATTCTTAGGTATTTCTAATCAATTTATAAAAGTTTTTATCATTCTTGTGATGTGTTTGTTTAATGAATCGTGGCATTTTTATGTTGTAAAATTGATTAAAATGGGGTATTCAAAGGTTTTCCTTAGTTATATTTATATGTATATGCGTGCAAGGTGTTTTATAAAATGATAATTGGTCCTTTTAAAAGGGATTAGAGTATTTTTAGAGTGTTATTGATCTTATTTGGCCTTAGTTTGGTGTTGGTAATTTGGTTTGTGGGTGAATTGAGTATTGTGTATAGATTTTAGTGACTTTTATGGTTTAATTCATGTCTGTAGACCCTTGTGATTGGTTATAATGTGACTTGTGAAACTATAATTGGATACTTGGGAATTATTATGGATTTCAATGTTTGTTCTATTAGATGTGAGAATATCCATATGCTTATGGGGTGAACATATGGATAGGCACACAAATGATGATGGATTTCTTTAGAAATAACAACCTTAAACCATGGATTTCAAAACATTGTTTACCTCTGAAATAGTTATTCTAAAACCCAAATGTTACTAAATGTCTCCTTGAATCCCAATTGACCTCAAATGTGGTTTTCAAATTTGTTTCCTAAATTTTGGTTTGTTTGGAACTTTGAGGTTTGGTTTGGTAACTAAATGATAAAAAAGCCTGTTTGGAACCTATCAAGCATGTTGTATGCTTTCATATTGGTTTTAGAAATGGTTTTGGGAAGTGAACTTGAATTATGAATTTAAAGGTCCGATTGGTATCTTATGATGTTTTGGAAAATGGTTTTAAAGATCATGTGACATGTCGGCCCAATTAGCACCTTTGGATGGTTTGTTGTGTGATGGGAACCTCTATGGTTGTCCCTTTGAGGAGAGGGTATCTTTATAGTTGGTGTCAGAGTTTGGTCTAGGAAAGAATAGTGGAATATGTGGGTTATTGGTTTATTCCATGCATGTGATGACCTCCTCATTTTTTTCATACTATTATCATGGGATTATTAGGCACCATCTAGAGGGTCGAGTGATGGTTACTTGATGACCCTCATCAGACGAGATGGAAACCTTGGATTTGTTGAGATTCCAGGTGGGTTGTTCAACTGGTGAGGATATTTTATAGAATCCAGGTTAATTATCTATTATAGAGTTGCACCATATTAAGTTAGGTGAGTTTGAACCAAGTATGTCTAGGTATTGCTTCTAGAGATTTTTAGGAAATGACCATGATTATTATCTCCATGTTCTTGCTTTTTATATTGCAGCACTTTGGTTTTTTTCCTTGTTTATGTTTACCTACACTATTTCCTTTATTTTATAGAATATATTTTGATTACCTAGTTTGGTATATTCTTTTAATATTGGGTTTATAAATTGGGTTTTAAAATGGAAATATTTTTGGAGAAGTGTAAAGTGGTGTGTGTTGTTTTAAAAAGGGAATGTTGTGTTTGGTTGTTTAAAAGGATAAGAACACTATTTTCTAAATGTATTTCAAACTAGAGTTTATGGAATGTTTAAGAAGGGACACGTATGGATTTTTTGGCGCTTTTCTACTGATCTGTTTTGTACTCACACCCTACTTTTTCCACTCAGTGTTAGTATACCCGAGATGTTTTGTAGGTTCAGGTTCTGTTTTGTTCAGGTTTGTCTATGGAGAGGGCTGGTTTTATGAATGGTGGTGACTAAGAGGTCATATAAAGATTATTTTAGTATGTTTTTTCTAGTTTTAGTTTCTATATTGTTCAGCTACTGTGTATTTGGATCTGGATGTGTATTTATTGATGATTAATTTTTATTAGTTCATGCTGCATACTATGTTTGGATTTTTTATTTTAGTTTTTTATTGGGATAAATCATCCCCACTTGGATTATTTTGATGCTCGATGCTTTTTGAAAACCTAGGAGGATCTAGAACACCTCTCGAGCCTTTTCTCAGGACAGGTCAGGTGTTGGGTTAGATGAAATCCTGTCCTGGTTCATGATAAGGCCACAAGAGTTGAGGGTATAGGGGGAGATGTGGTTGAGACAAGAATCAATATCCCGACTATGTCCTTGCTCAGATTTTCTATGCTACTAAAACTCATGGAAGATCTCTTCAGTGGGCCTAGAAGGTGAAGGAAATTTCCCCGACATCTACCAGGGGTATCCCTAACCCGATTATCATAGAAGATTTATTAGGGGGATGTAATTTTATGATCAACCTCAGTGAGTAGGAAGACCTATTCAGCCCATCTACCCAAGTACAAGATCACCTTTAACTCATGCTGTAATGGTTGATTTGCATATATCAAGTACTTCTGTTCCTACAACATATATGAAAGAGCATCCTCAATATGGGAAGCACAAAACTTTAGATCACAAGTATGAAATTCTAAAGTAATTGGCCCTGTTTCCAGCTAGGTTGTCAATCTTGGATGCTCTAAGTTTATTGATATATCTCTGAGAAGTGATCATTGAATATTTGTTGAGCCCTCATGAGTTTGAAGATGAAGTTTCCATTGCTGAAACATATCACGCAGAGATCAATTCTATAGAATGAAATACGATTATCTCTTTCATGGAGTAAGACAAAGATTCCATTATACAGGGACACATCATTCCCTTTTATGTTTTTAGAAGGATAAATGACATTAGTATCTGAAAGTCTTTTATTTATAATGGATTAGAATTTAACCTCATTACAATATGAACACTTTATAAACTAGGTTATAGTGAGGCCCACTTTTCCCCTTTCTCACTAATGCTATAGGGTTATGAAAAAGTGAGAAATTTTTTTTCAGAATAATCAGGCTCAAGTCATATTTTGGGGACCTAATATTATAATTAAATTTTATATTTGTTTTGAAAGATATGGCTTTCAACATTCTTCTAGGAAGGACTTGGTTGCATTAGTATGCGATAGTCCCCTCACCATACCACCAATGCCTTAAATATTTCATTAATGGAAAAATAAATACATTTCATGGCAATAAATACTCATTCAAATATTGATAATTTCAATATATTGATGATAGATTATATCGTAGGGAAGGGAAACAACCCATGAATGATGGTTTCACTCGATCCACTTCCCCAAATGGTCTAGAAATGATCCCGAAAAATCCATTAAAATAACTCAGAAAATAATATGTGATTACCATAAATCAGATTGAATATATAATCCCCAATTTGGGTATATATTTAAAAACCTTAATGATATTAGTCATGAAAACTGATCTCAATAGCACTAAAAAGGTCGTTGACTCTCTAGACAATGGTAAAATATCAGGTGAAAATACCCTCATCCAATCCCCTAAGTTTCAATAGATCCATGACTCATTAACCGAGTTATAAAATGATTTTATTTCACCAATGGATAGTGAATACACTCCTTCTCTAGCCCCCATATTCCCTCCAAAACTTCAAAGAAACACCAAATTTTCAGTTGGTTTAGAGGAAGCTGTTTTGTCTTTTGGATGTCAAAAATATTGACTCCTCTCCTAATTTTACTTTATCACCTATCCCCCTAAGATTGATGGGGAAGAGGAAGAGGAATATGAAGAGGAAGAGGAGGAGGACCTTAGGTATTCCCCTCTAACATTTAAGGAGGGTTTCACTACCACTATTGACAAACACAGACAAATAAACCTGGGTTTAGAGGAGGACCCACAACCCACTTTGATTAGAACAACCATGTATTCCAAATAAAAAGAGGTATATAGCTATTTTATAAAGAAAAATTGAGATTTATTTTCTTAGAATTACATATAAATGTTAGGCCTCGATCCTGAGATGGACACTCACCACTCGGGATTTCTAGAAAATCAATAGGGTTACAAACAGGCAGCCAGAAGGACGTACCTAATTCACACTACCAAAAGTAAGGCTGAATTTGACAAGATTATCAAGGAAAATTTCATTCAGGAAGTCTAGTATCAAAAATGGATATCCAATATAGTCTTAGTAATAAAAAAGAATAGACACATCATATTCTACATCGACTTTAGAGATCTCGACTGACACTTTCTGAAAGATGATTTCCTAGTTCTGATCACAAAATTAATAATTGATGCTACGACTAAATATAAATTTCTTTCATTCATGGATGGATATCTAGGGTACAACCAAATTAGTATGGACCTTGAATATGAGGAATCCACTACTTTTATATCACCATAAGGAGTGTATTTCTATATGGTAATTCTCTTTGGTTTGAAGAATGCCGATGATACATACCAATGTTCCATGCATCTCATCTTCAAACCCTTTTTGGGAAGGCATGTTGAATGATATGTCAATGATATTTTGTTTAAGTATCAACAAAATTTTTATCACCTGGATTATCTTAAAAACATATTCAATAAAATGAGATGGTATAGCTTGAAGATTAACCTCTTGAAATGCGCTTTCAGAGTTACCTTGGGAAAGTTTCTCTTATTTGTGGTGTGCCATCATGACATTGAAGTTTATCCTGAGAAGATAAAGGATATAATTGATATGTTACCTCCTCAAAAAATTAAAGAGTTTAGGGGATTACAAGGAAAAATTTACTATATTTACCACTTTATAGAAAACATCGTTGGAAAGTGTTTTCCCTTCACTAGGTTGATAAAAAAGTGGGTTACATATTAGTGGATTGACGACTATTAAGAAGCATATAAAAATATCAAGAAATATATTTTGATTCCACCAGTGTTAATGCCACCTATTTAGGGGAAATCACTCATTTTTATGTGGAATACTTGGAACGATCACTGGGTGATTTCCTTACACAAAAGAAAAAATACAGGAATAAAAAAACCTTTATTATCTCATTTGAACCATGATCAATATCAAGACTCATTATTCAGATATTGAGAAGAGATTTCTGACATTAATATTCATGGTTCAGACGTAGAGGCACTACCTGTAGCACTATGAGGTCCATTTGGTATCTCACAACAACCCACTCAAATACATCCTTAACCATCCTATGTTGAATGGATGTTTGGAATGGTGGGAAGTTATCTTGTAGAAGATTGAAATTCACTAGAAATTCCACTATAAATGGGGATTTGATGGAGTCCTTCTTAGGTGAATTGATAGATAAGATACTTTTGTTGTCATGAAAGAACTACATACATGATCTTGAGGTGCCCACCACTCAAGGTTTAGTATTTCCAATCAAATCTAGAGGCTTGGATACTACTATCCTTTAATGAAGTAGGAATTTAAAAAATTCACCAAATGGTGAAATTACTTCCAATGAATGAAAAATTCATCAATTAACCCCCAAAGTTGATACAAACTTCCAAATAATCCTAGCCATTTTTTGTATGGTGAATTGATGTTGTAGGGATATATCCTCTAGCTACAACCATGAAATTAAAATACATCCTCACTACTACCAAATTATTCTCCAAATGGGATAAAGAAATACCCACAAATAAGTTAGGACCAAAATAATTTTTAGCTTCATTAAATCCAATATCATTACTATATTTGGTGTCCTTTATACAATATTTATGGAAAATGGAACCAATTTCTATTCTTTTGAGTTGGAGAATATGTATCAGGAGTATAATATCAAATACAACCATTCATCTTGCTATCATGTAGTGGATAATGGATAGATAAAGACCTTTAAAAAGACCTTATCAATCATAATTTAGAATATGGTAGATAAATATAAAAATACTTGGCCTGATAAGATCTTTCATATCTTATGGTTTTACCAGACTACAACCCGAAATACCACACAGACAACCTTGTATTCACTTTTATATAGAATAAAAGAAGTCCTACCTATTGAGGTCCATTTTTCCACACTTTGTGTTTCCATCTACGATAAAATATCCACAGATGATCAATCCCAAAAATGATCGGATGAATTGGAGTGACTTGATGAAAAGAAACTAGATACTTTGCATCACTTGAAAGTTCACCAAAATTGGATAGAATATACTTTAAACAATAAATTATACCTCCAATCATTCTTCCAAGGAGAGTTGGTATTGGTCCTCAGGACCCTGATGATACCAAGGAAGAAACCTCCAAAGCTTGAGCCGAAGTGGGAGGGACCTTATTTCATACACAAGGTCCACTCTAATGGAGATTATTACTTGATATTGATGGATTAAGATCTTTTTATGGCCCCTACCAATGAAATTTTTATCAATAAATACTTTGTGTAAGGTTTTACATGGTCCTGGATGAAAGGACTTAAAATACACACCAAGTGGTATTCATTTAATAACTTTAAAATTCATGAAATATGGTCTTATTAGTACACCCTAAAACTAAAATACACTATAGTCCAAGATTCAAGACTTTAAACTACATAGCCTAACATGTTAGGTACATGAATTTAAAATATAAGATGATGTACTTTTCACATGATGTAAAATCGCATGATTGACGTCCTTATTGCGTGATGTAAAACTGTATAACATTTCAGTCCATGCTTAAGCAGATCACAATCCTTGGTGTTGGTCTCCCACTACACCTCCATTCTAAAACTATGTGTGGTTTGATTCTTATATCAATGGGATAAGTAGTGATGACCATACCTTATAACTTGGGATCAACCATGTAGTAAATAAAATTCCCCCTCTCCTACATATAAAAAAAGATCTATGTAGGGGACTCCAACATGGGTCTGTTCACTTGTGGCCCCATATTAATGATGGAGTGGCTTGATTCCTATCCACACAGGATACAGAGTGATGCCCAAATTCCTTAACCTAGGACCAACTATAAAAAAATAGGAGAACATGTAACTTTACTTCTATATACAACCCCAATCCATGTAGGAGATCTTATTTTAGGTTCCCTCATTCAAGATCCCATCACGGGAAAAAATATCCCCTTCCCTATGTATGCGCTATATATATGCAGGGAACTTCACACTCCATGGACAATGCCAGTATAAATGCTTCCTTTATGCTTGGAAACATACCTTATACACATCATACTCCTTTTCCTGGGTAAATTTGGATCTCCATAGGATTTCCCCGGCCATCTGTGATGGAATATATGAGTCTAGAGGACACCTATGCTTGACTATGAATTGATACAACCTGGTCTGGATTTGCATAAATCACCCTCAAAAGTCTTTTTAACCATATGAACATTCTTCCTCAGGAGAAACATATTCTATCTCTATAATCCCTAAATACTTCATGCTAGAAAAACTATTTTCGAACATGGTACACAATCATTCCTTTCATACTTGTCCCATATCACCCCTCCTGATTCCAGAACCCCCAAGATCTTGGTTTACATTTTCCTTCATCACATTTAAAGCATGTTGGAACATCCATGTCCTAGTAAACCCTATATAGATAATCATTTCTATGATTTATGGTCCTATTCGTATGACCAAAAATTACACGACACCATTTTTCCTTACCGCATGATGATAAACTATAGGGTTAGCATCCCTCTCATTCAACATTCCAAGAACTACGTGTGGATTGATTCTAAATTTGATGAGATATATAGTTACGTCTGAATCCTACATCCTAGTTCAACTATAATATAAAAAAATTCCCCCACTCTTCTATTTACAATCAATATATGCATAGGTGGGTATAGTATAGGTTCTAACCACACCCATGATCTCGTATTGAAAGAAAAATCCCCCCTCTCCACACAAGAATTCGATCAGTGTGGGGAATCTACCCTAGAACTATGTGTATATTGATTCTCACTTTTATGTGATACACATAGATTCCTAGATCCCATGTATTAGTCCAAAAAACAATATAAAAAATAACCCTCTCTACGTATGAGTCAGACCTATATAGGAAACATTTCTCCCCATTCTTAGGTGATTTTAACATGAAATGGTCCTTCCATATTCAGGAACCTTCCTTCCACAAAATAAAACATGTGTCTGGGGAAATAAGGATCTCCATAAGATTTCTACATCCATTGATGATAGAATATATGATTCATAAGGACACCTTTATTTTGACTATGTATTAATATTCCCCAGTCTCGCTTTGCATAAGTCTCCCCCAAAAGGCCTGTCAACTAGAGGCACATTCTTTCACTAGAGAAATCTCTTTTATCTATGTAATCCTCGAAAAATTTATATTGGAAAATTATTTTTAAAATGGTCTATGATAATTCCTTGAATACCTATCCCATATCACTTTTTATATCTCAAATCCCCTAGATTATAACTTACAACTTACAACTTTACCTCATCATGCCTGAAAATAATAGAGCATTCCTGGCCAGATCACCATAAAATGGAAAATCACTAATATTTCGATCAAAGCTAAACATCCTTGAATTTTTCCATCAATTTACTTGTTGTAAGATATTAAACATCATGGTCTATATCCTGGTCACATGACATTAATATGGATGATGCTTCAACCATCGTTAAGGAGGAGACTTTTCTACTGGTTTCCATCATCTACCGCATCACCCTGAAGAATAGTGTGTGACTTGATATTTATTCCATCAATAAATTTAGTGATTACTAGATGATCTATTCTAGGAACAACTTCTACAACATCCAAAATGTGCCTGTCAATCCATTATCAGACACTTTTCTTTCACAAAACAACCTCCATGGTCTTAAGAAATATGGATCCTCATAAACTCCCCAACTATCGATAATATAATGTTTGATTCCATAGGACACCTTTGTTTTTACTATGCATTGATACACCCCAATATGGATTTTCATAATTTTCCCCCAAAAGGACTATTAACCAAAGGTAATTTCATCCTTAGGATAAACCTCTTCTATCTACATAAGCCTTAAAAATACCGTGCTGGAAACCGATTTTCAAGCATAGTCCATGGATGATCCTTGTATACTTGTCCTATATCATGTTTCAAATATGAAAATAAAAAAATTGTGATTTAAAATCCCCCTTTGTGTATCTGAAGAATTTCAGAACATTCTCATCCAATAATACCTACTTGGGTCATCATCCCATAACTCATGGTCAAATTTTTTCGACCTAAAATACTAGTTGCATTAGTCTGGCTTGAAATAATCTAAACTACCCATGAAAAGAGGCATAGTACTCGCTAGTTTGATAACCCAAAAAAGGGAACCTAGGTAAAGAGTCAAGTTTTAGCTCACTAGACATGCACTTCGCATGGTTTAGGTAAAAAATTTTGAGCAATGAAAAGAAAAAGGGATAAAACTTGTTAGGTTGAAAACCTAAAAAGGGTATCCTAAAAAAAGTCAAGTCTCACCCACTAAGTCTTCTTCATATCCGACTCAGAGTAAAAAATAAGGGAAATAAAAATAAGACACAAATTTTTTAGGGTCTTTCATAGAGATCTAGAAATAGTAAAACTATGCTTTCTAGGTCTCAAGACCTAGGAAAAAATTAGAGAACCCACACATTCCTATAATTTTGATTGAAACACATTTATGTGAGGGATTTTATATAAATAAACTAGCTTCAATGTTATGTTATAATTACAAAGGAAAATAGGGATAAAAAAATAGATGATTAGAAACAAAATTCTTTCTATTTATGCAGCAAAATTCAGAGGAGAATTCACAAATTGGAGTATCTATGTCATATTTTACAAAATACCATCAACATAAATCTTGAGTTTTTGAAAGGTCTCTCAATCATCATTGACGTCCTGTCAAAGATTGGATAGCTAGGTAGCCTCAACCACCTCATCTTGATGGAGTTCCTCTACTACAGTCTTAATGGAAGTATTTCTTTCATCTTAAACCCCTTCCTATAAATGAAGTTGTATGAGAACCCCCTATAGGTATCCATATCTTGTTGGAGGTGTGATATTTGAATGGATTTCTTGTCAACCTATTTCTTACACTCCACCAATTTCTTGGTGTGTTTGAGCCCCTTGGGATAATGCAACTCATATATCATTAGTTTTTGTGAGCACTCTTTCTTTGATAAGGTGTTTTTGCGACTCATTCTATTTCTACCATCAATGAATGATCTTATTCATGGTAATGTGGACCATGCATTAGTCAAATCCACCATACCCCAACATGAAAAACATTCTTTGTATATGATGAAGTTTTAAAGGTAGATCTACCATGGGTGTCCTCAAGACTAACTCCCATATGCCCTACCATATGAACCAATGGAATGCCTAAAAAGTATCATGATCTTCCAGGCTTTCCATGGATATAGTCTTAGGAGGAGAGGTGTAATCCAAAATTAGTTCACTTATGGAAGTGACTTTAATTTTCCTTCTTGTAGTGATGTCTCCTTCTCCTTTTAAAGTTGGTTGAGTTTAGACAAATTCCCCCCCTTTAGGTTCATTGATTGTAATTGTTGGTGCTGAGGGGTGAATGAAATTAGTTATTAACATTGGAAGATAGCAAGAAGAAATTAAAAAGGGGATCAAAGCAGTTGATTCCACTCAACTATTGATAGACCATTTTCTTGGTTGGATTCCTCCTTAGAATCCCTAACATCATCATTTGAACTGGGATTTCTTTCTGAGTAACACTCTCTTAAGTTTGCTCAGCTTTCGAGATAAAGGGATCTCTAGAATCTCCCACTTCGAGGCCCTCATCTATCTTTACCCCAACAATAGGAGAAGCAAGGACCTTGATACCTTGTTCATGGATTGTATTGGAAACGATTTTTATAGAAAAATATGTACAAGTCAAGATCATTGATTTAATGCATTGTATGTAAGAAGGTCGGTCGTGGGCGAAACACTAAAGAGGGAAACTCATGTCCATCCAAATCCTTATTAAAGTCCCCAAATTCCTTCAAGGAGCCAAGAATATCAATATATTGATAAATTTATTCCATTATTTTATTATATAGTACATCATATCTCATAGAATCCTCACCATTAAGGGTATATAATATCCTGGTCTCAGGACCCAAATTGGATCCTCCATCAGCATCATCCACTATCCTTTTAGCAAGCACAACCCTTTCAGGCCCTACCAAATCAGGATTATCTCTAACACCTTCATTAGACAGTTTGGGGTCCATGCCAACCCCTTCTAGAGAGGTGATGGGATCTATGGTAGTGGTCATAGGGTCCTCTAGTGTATGAAATGTGTCTAAGCATCATAAAAAATAGAATTCAATGATTGGTACATGACAATATATGGATCACATTTTACATTACCAAGATTATCCTCCCTCTTTATAGTGACAAGAAAAATGTGGTCTCATACCTTGAAGATTCTATTGTTAAAGGGAAAAACTCACCAGAAGGAATATGTTCCTTTTCTAGAATGTCCTCTTCAGTTCTCAAAGGGTCATATCTAATCCCATGTGATGGCTTCCACTTCAGTTCCAAAAGGGGTGATCAAAGAAATCGATAAGGTCTTGGCTAGATTCTTATGAGATGCACTTGCGGAAGGTAAGAGACACTGGGTTTCATGGGACAAGATGACACATACCATTCATGAGTGTGGTATTAATGTTAGGAGTTTAGGGGCCACGCTGTAGTGAATGCATTCCAAAATCAGATGGGAAATATTGTAGAATCTGACTTTCTGGGGGAGGATAATGGCCCACAACTATGATAGCAATAGGCAAGCAGATAGCGTACATGGATCCCCATTTTGGAAATCGATATATCCCCTCATCTTGAGTCTCCAACAAAACTTCCGGTGTATAGTGGGATAAGGAAATATACTCTTTTAGAAACACAACTGGGTGGGATCAGTTCTTAGATTCCCAGGGTTCCAGGCCCCAATGATTACCTTCAAGGAGGAGATTTTGCATCCATATTTCACCAAGGAAGTGATTGAAAAGAACTAACATGACATCTTTGATTCTATTCTCATCAACTCATAACCAGACCAATGTGTTTTCACCCCTTCTCACTATGGGAAGATCACGAATAAATATTTTCAAAGGATCTATACCCCCAGGCGCATCAGGAAAGCTGTAATGATATAGTGTGGTGAAACAAAATCCCAACCAAATATAACTTCCTTTTTTGGAGAATAATGAACTTTGCGATACCATCTGATGAGGTCATCAAGAAAATGGGAATTAATCTAGCATCCTGGGTTCAGTGTTTCAACAAAAAGTGGTAAGAAATAACTAACCATGCATTATTTGAAGGAGAGTGGGCTCAAGAAGCGTGGAAGTTATTTGTTGATTTCACGGTGATCTCATCCTCTGACCATTGGGATACTTCATTCTTAGAGATGAGGTTCTAGGGGAAAATGGAGAAAGGCCCTAAGAGGGTAGTGAGGTCTATTATTCTCAGTGCCAGATATTGGTGCCTTTGGTGGGCCTGTAATAAGGATATATTTGATAGGATTCCATCCACATGAAGGTCCATCATTATGGGAACCAAACGTCTACTGATTGATATGGTCACCCTCATCGAGAACTGGCGTGAATCCCCCTCCCCACATCTACTGTAGGAACGTTCCTCTTTATCCACTTCACCCATGGACAGAGTGCGAGGACACTGGATATGATGGATTCCACCAATAGATGGTTTCAAGTTAAATACAAATTGATCATTCATCATGGGTGACATGCGAGGTGGAGGAGTGGTTCTCAACCCAGGAGGGAGTATGTTCCTTGCTTTCACGACACATTTTGGTGATGGGAATGCAATTCAGGCAGAGGCTAATGTAGTCCTCACGAGGTTCAATCTATGAAAACAGAAGAACATTTCTCTCTCCCAAGTGAAAACTGACTCTAGGATCATATATGACTCCTTGCTAGGTAGTGTCTTCATTCCATGGTTAGTATCGTACATTATCACAAAATGTAAATAGATCCTTAATAATAATATTCAGGTCACCCACACCTAGAGAGAGGGGAAAAAAGTCACGGATCACTTTGCCTCCCTAGCATCCTCTGACTCCAATGTCACTTGCCTTCCCAATGTCACCTCCCTCAAGCCCGAGAAAGTTAATTTAATTCATGGGTATGCCCTTGGTCTCCAATATTTTAGACCCCCAAAATCCTTGGTTTACTTTTTTCCAGCACCTTTGTATCTCTTACTTTATCCTCTGAATAAATATTTAATAATGATGATGAGAGGGTAAATCAAGAAGGCTCTCCCTCCATCTCCTATTCCATCATTTTTTGGCCTGATGATAGATACCCCAATTCAAGAGTTGATCCCTCATCCCTGATAGGGGTGCCTATCGGGGTATATTTTAGTGATGATATCCTGGTCGATTCTCCCTCCACCTGCTACAATTCAAGGTCACCCTTTCCTCAATAACAAAATTTTGTTCAAAATAAATAAAAATAGAACAATGTAGAAAATAGGTGAAGGGAAAAATTACATCTCAAGGATTGATAAATTCATCCCATTCATCAATGGACTATTCATCAAACCATTCAGTAGTTCCTTGATATATCATATCCTACACTTGCCTCATAGTGGGAATCCAATCATTGATGGAATAAATGAGCATCTTCAAATCCCAAATGTGTATTCTCACCTCAATAGGAACAACATCAAATTGGAGGCTGGGTTGGTCTCGAACATCCCCAATCTGTGGAATCTAAAGGTTGAGATGGATGAATGACCATATATCATGTCATAAGTCTTGCCCTACAAAAATTGAATCACCTACAATCGTATTTAATCCAAGGAAACTCTGGTTTTCTATGAAGTAGACCCAAAAATCCTTGATTTCATTAGCTTCCCAATTCTCTTTGTCATGGTCAAAGGATGGGAGATTGGATCTTGGGATTCCTCTTGAAGATGGAAGTTGGACCATCTAGGCTCAAACTCAATTGGTACAACCCTTTTAATCATGTCCAGCTGACTAACCCATGCATGGGGTTGCTTGGGAAAGCTTGAGGCCTCACCACTATCACTCTATGGAGTGGGTTGAGCCTTTATACCATGAATAACTTGATCATAAGTCATTAAAACTTTTACTCAGGTCATGCTCATTTTCAAAATCCCTTGAGGGTATGACATTATCCAGGATTTGGCATACCAAGAGGTCATCCTAATGGATGCACTCAATAGAGCCTGTTTAATTACTGATTGAGTTACCTCCAAATCCATGAGGACCCAAAATTGTTAGTCCACCATTGAGTTATTCTCTAATCAGAAATGCATGGGAGGAGACACAGTTAGTTTCTTAAATCACTTAAATTTATTTGAAAATTTATAAGGAGCATAGGCTTCACAGGTAACCTTGACATCAATTTGGGCTGCTAAATTGACATGCTTGAAAACAATCATATATAGTCTCAATTTATCGTTAGCTTTTCCAACATTGGTGAAAATCCTAGTGGGTGGATCCCCATATGGATGGAAGTTTAATTCTTTAAATATATTTAGTTTCTTCAAGGATTCACCATACTTCAAAGACTAGTGTTGGATGTTAGAAACAACCTAAACGAATGGTCAAAACTGACCTCTAGGAACTCTAATCTCACTCAACATAGAATAAGAAGAAAAATATGCCACAATACATCCAAAAAGTACTTTAAATGGACCTAAAATTATGAAGGGGGAATTACCCTTATGCATGTGCAATAATCACCTTTGAATCCTTACAAAGACAGGGGATTCCAACCCTATGTGTTTCCCCTCTGCTAGCTTGGCCTCTATGAAAAATGTTCCCAACCTTACATTACTATTGGATTCAAAAATTGATATCAGGTAGATGCTTAACCACATCGCTAAAAATCCAGAAAGACGTGTCTTGGTGGGTATGTCTGACTTGAATATATACCCCCATTGTCTATACTGTCCTTGTTTCAATGTGGTCCAGAATCTACTAGGAACACCCTACTCTTCCATTTTGGGACATCCTATGGTATTTTTTCATGAGGGGACCTCTCCCTTGGGCTCCAAGAAAGCATTCATACATGCATCAGAGTGGAAGTCCCCCTTAGGTGAGAGTATTCATTCCTAATTTCTTATGATATCTTTAATAAATCAAGACTCAAAATAGGAATCCTTTCAACATCATCCCACGTGGCTTTAGGTGGGATGAAATCATCATAAATATATCCAAGAACGGGTGTCCTTGAGATATTGTAGACATACCATAAGCTGATATCAACTTTTCCATGCATCAGATGGAAGGTGTTGGTCTATGGGCTCCATAATCTTAATAAATTTGGAATAATATCTGGGTTTTTGTATATATATATCTAGGACACCTAGACAGACAAATAAATTCCAATTTCTTTTAGCTCAAATTCAAAATCATCATAAGTATGGAACACCTAGTATTCCCACATACACTATAGTTTGACACCTCTTCTAGAGAAAATGTCCCATTTTTTCCTTCTATCCTTTTGATTGGACTGTCTTGAGATCACAAAATATGGATGAGTAGTAGTGCAACTTCAAATCAGGAGTGTGAGTCAATCTGGGGCACAAATACTACAATGCATGACATAGGAAGAGGGTGACATTCCCTTGTTGATATACACACCCCTAGATGATACGTTGGATGTGGTAAAATTCATGTACTCTCAGAACCAAGAAAGTGGCAGGTAATTTTTTATATTCATGATGAGGACGTCATTCAGAATCCCATGGATGTAAAGTGGAAGATAATTACTCTCAGGGTATCCATAATGGTACTTATTAAAATTATTATCCAAATATAGGAGAGTGGTGTCACATGTGTTAGAATAATTATGGAAATTATTAAAGGAGTGACCTTGTGCTGGTCAATTACCCATGTGACCTCACGTACGTCACTCGCCTAGGTGACCTCACATGGTTCACTCACCAGGTGACCTTGCACAGGTCACTCATCCAAGTATCAATGCCACATATATGAAGTTATACTGTGTTTACATGAATGGGAAGTGTAGGAGTTGACATAAGTGTTGGGAATCATGAAAGAAAAGCATGAAAAGATAAACAATGAGAAGGCAAGAAGAAGAACTACCTGAAAAGTCAACGCTATTTATAGACATAGGGATTCCTGTGTAACTGACCAACGTGAGACACCCATATGATACACCTGCGTGACATACCCACATGACTCTCCCTTTCACTTATCCCTTGCATGATACTCAAGTTTTAATGCTCATCAATCCCAAGAATGATGATATATAAATATGTGGAGGATAGAGAATGAAGGATCTACCATTTTATCTACCTCAGGATTAGAACATTTTATTCTTATTGGATCTAATCCTAAGGTGGGGATGTTGTTGACACTCACTTTTTCATATGAGAATAATAAGTTTAAAAGGGAAATACCTCAAGTAAAATAGAATTTAAAGATATCAAGGATCACATGTGTTTTTCCAAGTAATACCTCATAAGGCCCAACTTTCATCACTATGTAGGTCCAACCTATGCACCAACATCACCAATTAGGTCCAACCTATGCATATAACATCACCAAATAGGGATATCCTTCATTCCAATGCCATCAAACAGGCCCAGATAGGTGCACCCAAAATATTTATTCAGGTTACTCCTGTATGATACCCAGTGCGACACACGTTTATGAGTTAGATCCTTTACTTAGGGTCCTGAAAATTACTATAAATAGGACCCTTGGGATCATCATTTGGAACAACTAGAAGACTTGAAGAAGCCTTGAATCTCTACTCATCATATTTCTTCTCCCAAGTCCTCCAAACCTTCAGGAAGTACCATAATACTAAAAAAGAAGAGATAATTAAAAATGTTCAAGGGATTGAGGTCCCTAAAGGTCTAAAATACCAATCCCTTTGAGAGGAACCACCCCTAGTCAAAACTACTAGGGAGAAAGGCCCTTCCGTAGCTCATTATTTGAGAACCATTCATCCAAATAAACCTAAGGAGAACCTTGGAGCCTAGAGAAAGGCCTCACCCAATTGTTGTTTCCAAGGTTTTCCATAACCCAAATACCTATGAAACTTGCCTAGTTCTACCCTACACAATACTTATCTAGCTGTCCCAGGTCTACCTTGTGTGAAATAATTTCTTCTCACCTAGTCCTTACCTTCGTGAGCCACCTTATCTCCTATTCCTCACCTACAATTTCCATTATTTGGGTCCCTTTTCATTCCAGCAATGGTAGGGAACCTCTTCCCTTAGATCCCTCATTTGAGGGGAACTAAGATAAGGCCACCCCAAAGCCTCCATATATGTATGATTAGATCATAGAGAAAATTCTCATGTCCTCTTGATTATACATTCACATGGTAATGGTGGACCTAAATTTATCCTACCTAATAAGTGAGATCCTTGAAGTGTTTTTGATTATAAATTCTTTTGGTAATGAGTATCTCAACCTTAGGGATAATGATAGAAACCCAATGTTGAAAATAAGAGAGGATATGGGCACATCAAATCCATTTCTCTATCCATGATTCCCCTAAGTGACTTTATCCTCATCTACTAGTAGATGACGAGTAAAATGTCTAGGTAGAGAGTAATTTTATAGATCATCCTATTTACTTACCTCAAGTAATCCCTCTTAGAGTAATACCCTAGTATTTATTGTGGGGTATTCCCCCGCCTTTCATAGCCTTGGCCTCATCCACTAAAAGATGAAGGAGATTATGTGGTTTTTCAGATCTTCTACTTCCTCTTATTTCTCACACTGAGCATGACTCATGTGGGATTAGTGGTTAGTGATGATCATGAAATATGCATGATCAAATAACTATATTGATAGAGAGTACTTATGATAAATATTCATCTCACCTTGACATTTTTCTCCTCCATAGGTGTAACACATAACCCTTCCAAACTATGTGGTCTTTTATTCTTGTCCAAACAAGATACGTAGGAAGCCTCCCTGTGGTTCAAACCCAGTACCCCAAACTCACCATAATATTCTCTGGTCTATATCCCCAGTAGGTTCATATCCAGCCTAGGAGGATACATCCCTTCTACTTACCTTGGAATACTTCATCATAAGCCCCACACCAGCCCTTGACTAGGCCCCTTTCACCTAGATTTCCTTACCGCGTGATGTTAAAATGCACAATTTGGTCCTCATTACCTGACCTTAAAAGCTATGATGTGTCCCATTAAGTATCACTAAAATACATGGGTTCTTATTCCTTTTATGAGGACACATAAGAATCCAATCTCATGGTCCTGATACCAACACCAAAACAAGTCCCGTCTTCTTGGATGATGATAAATTCCAAAGTGCCCCACTATGTGGCTTAAAACCAGCATCAAGATAATAAATGAAATAAGAATATATAAATAGTTTACAAAAGGGTAACATCGATGGAGAACCTCAGATATATAAAAATGTCTCCATTGATGAAAAACCTTGGATATATAGAGATGATTATAAAGAAAATACATGCTAACAATTGATTGTTAATGAAAGGGTGACCTGTTTCATATTTGGGACTTAATAAAGGATTTACGAATATGTATTAAATACATAAGTGAGTCTCAGAGTAGGAAATAATTCTCCTAAAAAAGGTGTGATGATCCCAATCTACCACCCTATCAACTAATGTGAGTCCCTAAGCATTGTTGGATCCATTTTCCAGTGACCACCTGTCTTTGGAAGGTTGGTTCATGAAACATCCTAAATAAGGGAACCATTGGGTGTTTCCGGTTCCCTGAATATAAAGCATTGAAAACCACCCAGAAAGGATGTAGACATATGTTTATTCTATTAATGGTAATTACACCACCACCAAAAAATTACATTCACACCCCATGTGTTTTTTTGGGGATGAAACAAATACATAAAAATAAAAACAATATGTACAAGAACAACAAACACAAATAAACAAGAAATGATCGAGACCCCCTACCAAGGGCTTGATATCACCTTTATCAAATCCTTGATACTCTTAAATATGGGTAGATATAATTTATTATTCTTTATCATATAGTATCAAGGTAATGAAATTTATTTTCAATATTGATCCATCACAGTTTCAATCCTTCATCCTCTGAGTCTACGAATGAGAGCTGCTGTTCGTGCACAACAGTGAAATCCGAGGTTACTGCTACTATCTGAGTCCAGTGTATCCTAAAATCATTGTAATCTAAGTTCAATAACAAGAACTCATGCCTCTTCATAGTAGATAATTGCATGCAACAAAAAAGGCACCTTGGGCTCATCAAATATACTACCAGAAAGGATGTCGATGCGGTCTGCCTCTGCTATTGCAGCTTCGCCTCTAGAGAATAAGAAACCCCTTGTCAGGGTCCCTCTACTATAATCTACATATCAACTAAACTATAACATTGAATAAAGGGGATAAAATTTCTGAATAATAGGTATTCATCCCTTTTATAAATAGAATATATTAATAAAAATCAGGTGGAGAAGGCATCCATGCATAATTTAGGATATTCATATAGCTAGGAACAATCAAACAGTTGGGAAATGAAAGATGGGAAACCCACAAGGAGGAAAACAAGATTATTAGTACCTTTGGATCAAAAAAATTATCTACAAGTAACATCATATAATGGAAAAATGGTAGAATATAATTCAACATAGGAAACAACCCTGACTGTATATATCCAACATTTAAAAAACATGTATTTTAAATAAAATAATATATTAAAAAAGATAAAATTTAATTAAAAATATAATGTAAATACCAAATTCACACCCCATATCCCTGTTCATGCCTCTATCAACATTATCATGTCAGGTTACCTCTGATTTCAAATAGTCACCCCCCCAAATCTCCCTTTAATTTGACTTTAAATCCCCAATATACTTGCACCAGCCTCTGGCGGGGTACTCATGTTAGGTTATCATCATATTGACATCAAAATTAGGATATTATTTTTAATTTATACTCACATAAATAATTCCTTACCATGGGATATCTAATATCCATGCATTTTAATTAATGATCCATCAATTCTCTCCCTCACTTTTTGCTTCTGCACCTAAATTCTAAAATCTTCTCTATGTTTACTCTCCTTGTAGGAAAGAGTTTTTATTTTAATTTTTTACTTCTTAGCATAGTATTAGTTTCATATACCATATTTTAATTATTTCATGCCTATATTTCCTGTTAGCTATCTATATTTGTCTCATATACTAAAATTTTCTAATACTATAAAGTAGATAACACCCAAGATTTAGTAAATTCATATGTTCTTGATGAAGAAGGTTTTTCCTATCCTCCCTTGGAAGATGATATTTTTTCACCACCCAAACCACTTCAATGGATCTCCCCCAATTAAATATTTCACTCTAGGAATTCAATCATGAGGTTATTGACATTATCGAGATGGATAAATATAGGCAGTGGGAAGTTTTTTCTTCTTAATCATTTTTTATCATGATGGTAGGATTCACATTAATGTATGTGATGCAATAATTTGAGATAGTCATGAAAAAATAAAATAAAATAAAGGGTATCTAGGTACATAATACCATGGGGAAAATGAGAATGATTAACCATTTGTGTATTATATAATATGTTTTTTTTGTTTTATATGTAGAGTATTTGTTTAAGATTTTATATTGTATAAGTACGTTAACATTACATATATCCTATGACAAAAAAATTATTTGAAAGATTTTTAGTTATATATTATAAAAAAGGGAGGTAAATATTTTTTTTTATTTTTTATAACTCTGTTATAACTATGTTATACTGGGTTGGGTCTCTAAAACACTTCAGATGCATCTTCTGATCTCTAAAGGTCATCGTAAACATCGGGGGTTAAGATCAACTTCAATGGGATATGATTTCCCACTTGGTATAATAATGTAATCTTAGAGAGTCCATGCTTAAAGTGGAATGTTCAAATAGTACTAATAACTTCGATGTATAATTGGCTAAAAAAGGAAGCATAGGAAATAATGAAATATACACAAGATGCATGGTAACATGTAAATATAACAACATATGCTAAAACAATCCAAAAACATGAAAACATGATAGGTGGTGGTGTTATTAGAGATCAGTGGGGGTCTGTTGTGGTGGCCTTTTCGGCATTTTATGGTAGAGGTGAGGCTCTACAGGTCGAGGCATTGGCTATGGTCATAGGGCTCGAGGTTTGTGATCAAAGGAATATAGTTTTGAGGTTGGTGGAGACATATTCCTTGATTCTATTTAATGATTTACCAGGATGTGGAAGTATCCATTGGAGTATAGCTTATATTATCCATAAGTGCAAGAAGATC
The DNA here is from genome assembly GCA_963277665.1 of Viscum album. NCBI lineage: Eukaryota > Viridiplantae > Streptophyta > Magnoliopsida > Santalales > Viscaceae > Viscum > Viscum album. The sequence continues at coordinate 575,557,349 of OY728120.1, read as the reverse complement.
ATGGGCACCAATATAGGTATCTCCCACACGTGGTGTGAGGGGAATAAGGTTACGGACTTCTTGGCTTCTCAAGATTCCTCTAGCCAAAATGTTTCCCTCTATCTCAACTTAGGTTCCTTTCCTAATGGAGGCTCTATTTTTATTATCAACGACGCTTTGGGTCTTCACTACTTCCATCCTCCTTGATGTATCTCCCTTTTTGTATGTATCCTAAAGAAATAAAAATGATAATGTTTTAGTCAGTAAGTGACACTAAACAAAAATATAATATAAAAATAGTGGATAATCCAAATAAGGCCTAATGACCCAGAATATGGACCTCCAAAGTGAAATATCCCATGATGAACACTAGGGACATCTACTATGTGTCTGTATCACACACCCTATAAAAAGTGAAAAGGTACCATTTTTACTTTCAAATCCATGTGTGGTTAACTCATTTTCTTGAGTGCTTTGACTTTACCTAGGCCACACAAAAATAGGTCTGCACACATCCTAAGAGGGGAATATGCTGATAGGTTTCGAAGGATCAAACAACACATGTTCGATGCAAAAAATAAAATAAAATAGAAATGTCAAATCCTAAGATCAATCATAAAAGAAACTGAAATCATGTATATCTATAGAATGAAGAACTCATGTACATTTCATCAAAGAGATGCTGCTACAATCTTCTATAATAGTGGTTTGATTAAGATCCTTTAAAGGAAATGAAAATACTCTCTATTCCATGGTGTATCCACGAGTTTATATGAATAAACCGACACTCAAGTGATATTATCATCTCTTCCATTATATTATAGTATCTTGTAATGTAAGTAAGAAGGATTTTTAGAGTAATAGGGAGAAATGACAGGCCTATTATAAAGCTAGAAAAAAACACCATCTCATGGAGATTTCTTCTTTATAAAGAACCTTGGGATGTTCCTAAGTGTTCAATGGAATTTACTAAAATATTATGTAATGTTTGAGAAATTCCATCAGTTACAAACCATTCATAACCCCCTTCCAAACCAATTATACCTAACATTTGATCATATGAAATGTTTATTAATTATATTCATGTGGTGGTAGATTATCAAATGTTAAAAATTGACATTAGGCTACCAATCTCAGCCATATGGTGTTGTACTAATTATTTAATACAGTTCAATTCCATATGAAAAAACTCAATCATACATTACGATTGATTTAACTATAGAATGATATAGGAATATCCATGCTTTATGATACGACTTTAACAAGACATATGATATTTCTTGTTCCTATATTTCATACCATATGACATAAAAATATCTTATAAAATGAAATATCCAAAAAAATCATATGATTCATACTAGCTTTAGCACATATCTCTAAAAATACCACATTTCACTAAAGCCTCATAAAAATTATTCTATTTCACATTCTATTATATCATATTTAATAACATGTGAAACCATATCCAATACTCTTTTGGACATTTCCAAAACACTTTTGGAAATCTATCATCAAATTTACCTTGTATCACATATTACACAATACCTTATGAATATCCATCCAAAAATCCTTTTGGATAAACTCGAAAATATTTTAGAGCATTACTCCATGTTTCATAAAACTCAATCCCCATTAAGTTAACCAAAAATTGTGACCCCATAAACCTTTGTATCCTTATAAAAAAATATAAATTTTCAAATTCATAGATGTAAGCAAAGAGAAGCCTCTAGTAAATAATCAGTGATAATCAATCTATAAAGGGATCTAGTGCGATCTCCATTAAATACATACATATCTATACTTGTTTCCACTAGTTGTATAATATACAATATTTTTTTCATATAATTCCTTTAACTAATACATAAAGTGACCGAATGATAATAAGTATTTCAATCCTTTACATTTACTTATATATTCTTGATTATTTGAGTATTTATTGACCAGGTCGATGAATACATCAGATATCATTCACCCTTATGAATGATCACATTACATGTACCTCATCTAATATATAAGAATATCAAAAATACTATCTAGTTGTAACCATAAACTCATTAAAGTCTATCTAAATTGAGATCCCATATTCCATACTATTCATATGAGAGTAAAAATCCTATATTGGTTAATCTCTATCCAATGAAATTATCAACAACATACCAAAATGCCCCTAATTAGCTAACCCTAAAGGCTTGCGTAAGAAAGATATCAAAGTATGAAGGTTATCATTCTAGGTATCTCAAAAACCTTTAGTATTTGGGATATCCAAATATGAAACATGAACACCTAGTATAGAAAATACATAACATATGACACTCCATGTGGTATACTTTGTGAACCATTCAGCACAAAAAACCAGTTTTGTGCCTCATGATTATATTTTGTATCTCTTTATGAAATCCTACACATGATAAACTTAACATTTCATCACAAACTAAAATATTCCATGACAAAAATCAGTTAGGGATAACTTAAATTCATACTTTTAGAGGTAAATTATCATTTTTTACTTCACATAATATATACAACCAACATGAAATAATGATAAAGTGGAGACTTAATTTTTGTAAAACATGATACATTTTTTATTATTAAATTTTTTTAAGAATTCCAAAAAAACCATAAATAAGAATTTGTCACATCATATCATATATGAAATACTTCTAGATTATCCTTATGTTTTCCAAAATTTTATGGCATTGGTAAACTCATTACATTTCTATGTATTTCATAGAATATCTCTATGTGACTATCTCATAAAATCCTCCCAATAAAATCCTTTAATGAGTAACATTTATTAAGTAATACAATTTAACTAATGGTAACACTTAGGAAAATTACTAATGTTATTCAACAACTTGAACTTAGTATAAAACTCCTTTAATTTAGAAAATTTAATGTTATGATGTTAATGGATTATATTTTCTACTTATAACTCCTTTTAAGTTCATCATCATCACTATTATTGGAATATTTTCCATCAATATTTTTCTTGAGATCAATTTAATAACAATATAAAACTCTATATTTTCCTTACCAATACATCCTAAAATCTATTAGGATATAAAGTGATATTAAATTTTTTATGGTAACTAAATGAAACTCTTTACATTTATATTTTCTCACATACCATTAAATATTTTATGAAATTAAGTGACATTCACTTTTCATTTTGACTGGTCTAATATTTACCTATTATACTTTGAACTTCTATAATTCCAAATATACTCCTATTATTCTCTTAGAAACTATATTCTTCTAAAAATACCATTCTAAGAAACACAATCTACATTATGTTAGGAAATAAAACATATTTCCTTAAGTGGAATATTTAACAAATAAAAAATTGTATCTATATATAACGTGATATGTGTTTGGAGATTTTTTTGAAAAGAAGACTTTATTCTTTAAAATATTTCACTGATGGGTGGTGAAATTTCAATTCCTCGAATTTTAAAAAATATATAGGATAAAATATTTATCCTATATAAATATAACTTTATCTTTATCTTCTTTTCAAATATTTTATAGAGTCTGATGAATCATAAACCATGTAAATTAAAAACATTATCTAAAATTGTTTATAAAAGCTATTTGTTAACAAACAACTTATCTTATTATATAATATAAATAAGATATAAATAAAAATACTTTATATAGATCAATCTAAGCATAAAATATTCCTTTTCATTCAAATACATGACTCAATAACACTTTTATTTATCATTTAAATTAAAACTATAAGATTAATCAATTATTTCCTTGATTTTTAACCCCTGTATATTTTCAACATTTATAAAATCTACATTTGGTATCATATACCTTCAAAACCTAAAAATTGATTTCTATAACACTTATATCTGAAATGGAATATCTATAGAGTTTATCAAACCCCTTAAAGTATCCTAGAAAATTTCCATCATATAAAAACATTTTTCTTCCTTCTTGTCACCACCTTTAGGATTTAATTACCTTGATCAAATATTTAAAGAAAAATTATTGTACTTTACAACTAACTTTTTTCTTATTTTGGTTTTAAATTTAACCCAGTTTTAATATAAAAACATTATCCAAACTTGAACATCATAACCTAATTCATATATCCTCAAAACTTTGAGAAAATTAGGTAAAATTTTCTTAAACTCATTCACATTTTCATAACATTTCCAATAATGTTTCCAGACTTATTTTCATATCTAGAACTAGTCTTAAAGGATATATTTAGTCTCTCAAATTCATTTAACACACTCATTAACATTACATATATAAGTACAAAATGAATTTACTTTGGATAACTTTCATCTAATTCCTTTGAAAATTTAAGTGAATTCATCCATGATTCTCATATGAATTTAGATCCACTTGTTGAACTACTTTAGCATAAGGTTACTTGGGAAGGAATTTTTCTTAACACATAGAATTTTTCTCTCCTATTTAAGATCAATTATCAAGTTTTTTACTAGTATAATAATTTTCTTACATTAATCTTCACATTTTTATAAGGTTTATCTCAAGGTTAAGTTTGATGATGATGATACCATTAATCTATAATATAATTTTTATTAGAGGAGTATCATGTTTTACATTCATTTAACAAGGAGTTTTATTAAATCTACTCCCACTAAAATGATGAATCCATTTTAAAATACATTATATCCATTATTGGGATAAGAATATATATTTAAATAATATTTGGTTCACTTTATACTTTTCCTTATCATTTATATATTTATGTATACAATCATGTCAATTATACTATACACGACTCTTAGATAATTGAGTGAACAACTCATTTCTCAATCCATCATATGAATAAAATCAACTCTATTCCCCTAATAACCTAATAATATTAGGGTATTACAAATAAGTGTGACCTAACTCAAATTATAATAAGAGATACCCAATCATATTAGGGTCACCCATTACTTGCTTACATTACACTAGTTAATCTAGAGGCACCCAACTTTAACATGGATTACCTTGTTAACTAACCGATATCTTGACAAGTGTCTGATTTGGAAGGAATCCAACACTGAGTATTATAAATGGGATTTAATATCACAATATTATCCCATGTAATACCATTAACATGTATGCATGATTCTAATTATTTAGTTTGGAATCTCTATTTCTTCCACAAAATTAATATCTTAAAACCATATTGATGTGAAACTCTTTACACAACTCATAGATTGTATTACTAACCCAAATTGAAAGTCAATTATATTAACACATATACAAATGCATCTCATGCATAAGGGATATGAAAAAATTTCATGTAAATTCTTAGAATCATATTAAAAAAAATCCCCACAAGAGTAATATTAGAGTGACATATAACCAACCCTAACTTTTCTAGACAAGGAAGAAGCCTCCAGGCTAGTGAGAAATCTAACCAGAAGTCCCTCTACCCAAGGTTACTTTACTAAAGAGATATTTCGATTCCAATATAAATATGATACCTAATATTTATAAAAAATAATTAACTTCTTAATTCAAGCTCATAACCTAATAAAATCTAATGTCAAGGTACAAGAAAACCAAATCAATTATCATACCTAGCATGTAACTCCTTATAAGCTTGTATGAAAATTTATAGAATTAATTTAACACTTTAAACCAAAACATACAATCCATTAATAATACAAAATTTTTATTTATGAATAAATTAGTGAATAAACTAAATAAATAAACAATTAATATATTTAAACGTGATATAAACTATTTATAGAAAATTTATAAACAAATCAATTATAAACACTTTATAAATTAAATATGCATTATAGACACTCCATGATTAGATAAATATAAACACTTTATATTTATTTGTAATATAAACTTCTTAGTATTATCATTTTATATAGTGTTAAACTTAAATATATTATATTAAATGAAATACAAACATTTTATATTCCAATTCTATTATATAAACAATTTACAAATCTAAATATCATATATTTAATATTATTTAAACATCGATCATATCAATTATTAAAACCCCTTTTGATATGGTTTAATTTTTTTTTCAAATAAGGAATTTTTATTTAAACATTTAAAATTAATTATGAATAATTCATAATTCTAAATATAAACTCTAAATTTTTTCTTATTTTTTTAATTTATAAACACTTTATAAATTACTCTTAAAATTTCTATATAAAAAATTTATATCCAAATTATAAGACATTAAAAATAATTTCAAAATGCATTTTTACTATTAACAATTAATACTATAGATATTTATTTAATAATTGGTAAAAACATGTAATAATTATCTAATTTTTAAATACATTTATAAATTTAATAAATATCCAAAAGATACCTTTTTCTATAATTTATAAACATCTTATAAATTATTTAAATCAATTAATAATTTAAATAATGGAAAATTAAAATATACTATATATTATATTTAATGATATACCTTAAATTTGGGTTGAATTTAGTTTGTAACTCTTATTCAGTTTTTAAGTGGATTTGATTTCCTATGTCGGTTGTGAGGGTTCCCACTCAACTCTATAAAAGCAGTTATTTCAAAAATACAAAAAAAACATATTGGATGGTATTTGACGATATACCTTAAATCGTAATATGCATCTCATTGAATGTGAAAGGAGATGCGAGTGCTATCTATCATACACTATGGTAGATAAAATAGGTCTTGTGATAAGACACATAAACTTGCATAATATAAATTCATTAGTGCAATGATATCACATGTTATGATCAACTTTTCATAACAAAAACCCTACATTATATAGTATTAACTAAGAACCCAACATTCAAGCATTACTATAATCCACTGCATAAATGTAACCGTTTGATGTATGGATTCATATCTTATGAAAAGAACTAATATATTTCCTATGATATAATTATATGTTTTTATAACATGGATCAATTCCATCATACCATACAAAATCCCATATCATACAATTCAATATAATAAAAAACCAAAGGATTACACTGTGTCTCTACCTATGATATCTCATATCATACAGTGTGGCTAGATCATAGCCTATGATAGCATATACCATATATCCAACCATAGAATAAAAACTAAATTGTATTTAATGATAAATAACACGACTTTAATATGATATATGTTTTCCTTCATTTATCAATATGATTTTTAGAATCAAACAACATGATAATGATTTAATACCATTGATAAATTTATAAGGATTGAACAACACATGTTCAACGCAAAAAAAAAACAATTATAAAACCCATACCCCAAGATCAACTATGCAATAAAATTAAAGAATGTATATACATAGAATGAATAACTCATGTACCTTTTAATGAAGAGATACTTATAAAATATTCAACCACAGTGGTTTGATGAAGATCCTTTAGAGGAAACCAATTAATTCCATCCTCCATGGTGTATTCATAAGTTGATATAAATCACCACATGCTTAGGTGGGATTCTACTCTATTCCATTATATGCTAGTATCTCATAATGAAAAGGAAGGAAGAGGTAGATAGAAACAGGGATAAAAAGTATTGACATGATATAAAAAACACCATCACAAAGATATCATCTCCTTATAAATACCCTCAAGACACTCCCAATTATTTCACAAGATTTACTTGAACATTATGAAGAATTTGAGTAATGCCATCAGTTACAAACTATTTTTAACCCTTATCCAAACCAATTCTTATAAATATTTCACTCTATGAAATGTTTATTAATTATATCCATTTAGTGGTAGATTATTTAATGTTAACAATTAACATCACAATGCGAATCTCATTCATAGGGTATTGTATGAATCATTCAATACAATTCACTACCATAAAACAAATCTCAATCATAAATTACAATTGATTTGGTGGTATCATGATATAAACATATCCAAAATTTATTATATGACTTTAACAAGGCATACAATATTCCATGTTCCCACATGTCATACCATGAAATATAAATGTATCACATAAAATGATATAGCCAAAAAAATAATATGATTTATATTGTATTTCCAACAAGTTCATAGTGTGAGTATAATATACCTAGTAGGTGGTTACCAATTTACCTTAACCACCTATCATAAATTCATGTGTATGTAATAATAGAGTATAGATTGATGAAAATATAAATAGGTAAAACAACATGCGTAATATAATTTAAAGCTTTGAATCTATAACCAAATTAAATAACTCCTCATAATGAGAGGGTCCATACCTATCAACCTGCCTTGGGTTAACTCAAGATTTGAGTTCATCCCATTTATGGGGAAGAGATTCATGTATAATAGAGTTATGATAACCTAACTAACCTTTCGATTCCGGGATAGGGGAAAGGGATATAGTATAGTCAAGGCACTATGAGCCCATCCCATTCCATCAAATTTTCTAATGATAATAGGTGTACCTAGAAAACTTTATATAAATGAAAAATATCCACCTTTTAAGAATAATTTATCAAACTTATGTATCAAATAAATAAATAAACCACATATAATGAAAAAAATCTAACATACATGAAGAATGAACTCAAATAATGCAACTTAATAATGTGGGAAATAATTAATACAAATATCATTTTTTTATTTAAAATTTTTACCCAAATAAATCACAAGGCACAATTTATCACTTACCCTATATAGAAGAAGGGAACAAGTGAAATCAAGGTGTTCCAAAACATAAGTACAATCAATAAAATAAATCCAAACTAGGTTTTTATTAAAATAATTTGAGAATTATTTATTAGAAAAAAACCCATTGGTTTGTAATTAAATTCACTTGGCCCTATATTGTTGCTAACCCAAATCTTAATAAACATGAGAGAAGTAATGTGTTCACCTATGAGTTTAATCATAGAGTAATTCCTTAGGGTATATGAAAGAAGATAAAGCCACCAATTCAAGCTTAGGATCAGCCTAAGACCAAAATTGAATCAGGGCTGGGACCATTATTAACATGGAGGATGGAATCAAGGGAGAAATTATAGATAATACCTTGATATTGGCCAAGAGAATCACCCTGTATAACCAATTTGGGAGAGTATTGAAGAAAGTAAATGTTCCAATAATCTCTAAGATAATAAGAGGGTGGATTACACCAGTTTCTATGAAAAATAGAAAAATAAGGGATTTAGAGGTGATCCAAATACTTACCACATAAAATAAAAGTTTTCATGACCAATTGATGCCATTCCAAGTAAGTGATTTAAGGTGTATTGAAATGGAATTAAGGATAGGGTGAAAAAATATCCTAAGAACTATTTTACAATGAAAATGGGAGTAAGTCCTAAGTTAAATTTTTAAGGGAATAAAGTCATGGGTTGAAAATGAAAAATATACCATTTTTAAAGGGGAATATACCTAGGAAACTACCATATAATAGCCCCAAACTTGCACTCATAGATTGGTTCTAAAATATAATATTTACATTTCAAGATTTGATACTAATAAAAACGACCCAAACTTATCCATATAAAAACATACAACATCAAATGGAAATATTAGATCACTTACATACCTAAGGAAATTTTAGATTTATAGTTTTAGAGAACTAGGAAAAACTCTTACATAATAATACCCATATCTTCAAATGATAATTTTTACCACTATACCTATTTTTTATCATTCCACATTATGTCTTCAACATCTCCCATAAAAATTATTCACACATGAAAACTTTCTATAGATAATTCATTTAACATAAATATTTATAATCAGGGGAAATGGGAAACATAAGAAGGGTGAGCTCAAATGATCAGTATAGGTAAACATAATAATTAATAATTGAATGTCATCAGTGAGCATAATATAAGTATAAGGGTATGGTGATATAATGAATGTACACAAAAATAACATAAGATAATTCATACCCATCAAATGAATATAATAAATCATGAGACATGATATAGAACATTAATATAAGATAAGAGTCATATAAGTCAAAAATCATGAGCCATGTGAAAAAAATACATGAAAAAATGATCAATTAGAAACTCATAGGAAGTATAGAGAATTTTTTTTTCGTATCTTGTAACTTACAAATGGAATAACCTACCTGGTATCTTCCAACAATCCCTTAGGAGAAAACTATAACCAATTAACTCCATCTCTTTACCCAATACATTGGAGAGATATAACGGACCCACTTGTAACATATCCAAAAAAGTCCCTTAAGGATTTGGGTTCACTCCCCAATCCTGCTTTCATCAATAATTTCCAAGTACCACATCATGAGAAAAAATTTAGAATCTTTCACTTTTTAATATAATAATAACCATTATTATTTCATATCCTGATTTACCCATGGAAAATAAACTAATTCCATTAAAATATCTTTGAAACAATCATAATCCATCAAAATAAAGAATAATTATGATATAATTACAACATATACCTAGTGGATCATAAGTAAAATAAAGGGTTTTTGTCATAGATGAATAAAAATACCTTTAAAATATCATTAAAAACATTCTTGAGAAAAACCCTTTCAAATTTGAAAACCAATTTTAAAAATTTATAGAATATTAGGAAACAAATTTTATTTGAAAATAACCATAGAAATTTTAAAGTATTATTTAAATAATTGAGCAGTCATGAAGAAGGTAAATTCCCTTCATTATATAATCGTTAAAACAAATATTCTGTTCAAACCTTTGGTAAAAGTACCTTGTTCAGAAAATAATAATAAGATTATTTTTAAATCCTTTTGTAAAAATTAAAATAGGAGTAAAAATGAATTTAAAAAATTATTTAAGAACAATAAAAAAATTCTTGTAAATATTTTAGAAAACATGGATATGGAAGAATAAGTTTTTTCAATCAAAAGAGGATAAATAAGACCAACTTTTCTTAAAAACATTTTTAAAAAATTTTGAGTATCAAAGAGATAAAAGTGATATAAAAACTTTAAAATTACAAAAATAAGTAGAGGAGAAGAAAAATAAAAGGGTTTTACTAGATAAGTATCATATAATTTCCTCAATAGAAATTCAACCCTAAACAATATTGATTAAAATAGGATTGAAACATAAATTCCTTACTACTTTGGTAACTTTTAAATCATAATCTCCATGAAAGAATTAATTTAAATGAAAATTTAAATATCATAAACATAATGAGATTCATGATATAACATATCAAAGGGTCTGTATATACACCTCATAAAATAATATAGGTGCATAATATAACATATGTATCAAAGAATACAATTTTAGATGATAAACCCTTAACACTTTGGTAATCTCCAAATAAAAACCTCATGAAAGAAAGAACCTTATATGGATTTTTAAATACCCATAATTTTCATGAGAATAATTATAAAAGACATTCATGGGTAGTATATACACTATAAAAAAGAAACAAGTGGTGAATATGATATATGTATCATCGAAATAAAAGTGAGACGAGAAACACATACAAAGATCATATCATTGAATTGAGAATTAATCAATGGAATGATTATGAGTAAAAAATTTAAATTAAAAAAGGTGGAAATAAAAAACAAATAAAACAAAGGTAATTTCATACATAATTTTTTCAAAATATAATTAATGAAGAAGTGATATAACCCAATGAAAGAAAAATAAGTTAAGAAAATATTTATTTCTTTGGTAACTTCCCAATCAAAACCCCCAGATGAAGTAACATGAATCATAACTTAAAATACCATAATGTATGAAGTATTAATGATATAAAATTTATAATGGAATTATATACACTAATTAAAATAAATTTGGTGTATAAATTTAAAAAAAACCTCAATGAAGGGAAATTGAGATGAAATCCCTAACCTCGAGTCCATATATGGTATGTATGTCCTTTAAATGATGGATAATAAATTTATATTAATTATTTTAAAATATGATAACCTTTTCCAGGTTAATTACACTATCATTAAAACATTTATTTAATTTATTTAAATGAAATATTAATTACTTAATCGATTAAGTCCACGTCGTGTGTTTTTAGGAAGTTTGGTTCATAGTTGCAAAATGACTTTGGTATGCTGACTTTGTGTCAAATAGATAATTATTCTATCATCTACAGAATAATAATCATGAGATAATTATCATTTTTATATATTAATTATAATTATAAAACAAACCATGAAATATGGTTATGAAAAATTAATTACATTACAATAATGGAGATGTTAGGCCGTAGTACGCACGAGTAATGTTTCCATTTTTCAATGAAAATGAGGGGAAGAATCACATCATTTCATAGAGGTGGCAATCCACACACACACATTAATGACGTTATCATTTTTCAATGGATGGAAATGTAAGAAAATAAATGATATATTATATTTATATAATGATAATTATGACATGAATATCATATATATACATTAAATATATCATTATAACCAACTATAAGAGGTTGTGATGGAAAACAAATTACATCAGTTCGTGAAGTGGTAGCCTTCCATACATAAGAATGATGGTTTAATTTCCCATTTGATGGATTAAGGTTAATAAATTACCATAATAACATCTAATTATATGAGATATACTGATGTTATTATATCACAATAGTTAGAAGAGTCTTTAAGGAGGTTGAAGAAAAAATTAAACTAAAACATTCAGTTAAAAGCTATACCACTTCTTCAGAAAATTGATCTTCTTTTATACCTTAAACCCTATAATGTTGGTATTATACCCAAAATAATACCTCTAGAGCATGGGGAGGGATATTAGGGAGAGACTTAGTAGGTATTTACAGAACCAGAGTGCTCAAAAGGTGTGAGGAAGATAGGAGAAAAGACTCCCTTTTATAAGTGAGTGAAAGGACACACTTTGAATTACTTTAAAGATTAAGTAATATATATATATATATAATAATCATGTAAAGTGGAACCTAGGCACCAAAAATTATAATATAATGCATTAAAGGGTCAAAATAAACTCAAAAAATCAAATTTATACAATTTTTGGATACATTTTAAGCCTTATATCCTAGTTAAACTCCTTTAAATCCATTTTAACCTTAATTGTGATAACTTAACTTTTTTACCATGATAACTTAATTTTAGGACCAAAATTAAGAGGGTTATTTTAATAAAATTTGGAAATTATGATTCCAAATATGAAATCCATTTTATTAGGTTCAATTTATATATGTGTAATAATTTAGTTTTAATATAAGAACACAAAATTCCTAGAAAATAGTTTTTAGGAAAATACCCAATTTAAGCATAAAAATCATTCTACCTTTAAATAAAGTAATAAATTGGTTTCCATAATTTTTTTGGTTAAATAATAAAAAAATTAAGGTTTTTATACTTTGGATCAATCCAAAACCAAATGACATCTTTAAACCATGCCATTAAATGAAAATACACAAAAATAGTTTTTAATTTGAATAAAATATAACTTATCTTCACAAAAGTCAAGTTTGGGTTAAAAAATTCAAAATAATGTTTTAAAATAAATTATTTAACTCCTTAAACATATATTTTTTAGAAAAAAATCATATAATTGGATAAAGTCAAGTGTTAGAGAGATTTTAAATTTTTACCCCATAGTTTTAACTCAGTTTTACCTGATTTATCCTTATTGAGGTGACAAATATTTACTATAGTTACTATTAATAATAAAAAAATTAATTTAAACATATTAAATTATATTAATTAATATTATTAAAAATATAGAATACATTTTTTTAAATAAAATTCCAAAAGTGGTATAATTTAATTTAAAATTAAACTCGCAAAACACGATAAAAAGCAGTTCTCCAGAAAAAATGTATTCTTTAGTATAAAACGTTTTTATACCAAAATCAAGAATAAAATTTATTATAGTGATATTAATTGTATTATTAATAATATAAGTTAACTAATTTTACTTTGAAACTATTTTAAAACAAAATTAAACTTTGTAAATGCTTGAAATGAAAATACAGATTTCAATAAAAATCATTATTTTCTACTATTCACTGAAAAATTAATCTTTTCAGAAAAATACCAAAATTTAATCCTAAAATAATTTTTATATGATGATTTAGAAAATTATATCCTTTTATAAAATATAATTTCTAAAATTTTCTAAAATTAATTTATAATATTCACCCATATTAATAAAAAAAATTACATTATTTTCAGAAACAATTCCACATAGTGGATGACAAAACATATAATCATGAAATGAAAACATTTTTAATATTTAGAAATATATTTATTGAAAAAAAAATCATAATAAAAAATACTTTTGAAAATAAGAGAAGTAAAATATTATAACACATTATCAGTTTCCCAAAATAAAAACATTAGTGGGAAGTGAAAATATAGACATGGAGGAAAATTGTAATGTATAAATAGTTATGGAGATTGGTAGAGAACATTTATCATAAGAAAGTTAATGATCATAAGAGAGTCAATGAAAAAAAAAACAATAAATCAACACAGGATAAATAATACATTCAATTCATCAGAAATGAAGGTAATATGATAAAATTTTTATTTCAAAATTGTTTTCCTAGAGTTGAGGAATTTATTTACCATATTGACTAAGTATATAAGGAAATATACTTACTTGACATGTATAATTTCATAATTTAATAAATTTCCACCACAATACCATATTTTTATACAAATTATAAGTATTAAAAATTAAATTTTCATGCTTTAAGCACTAAAATCAACTTTTAACAGATCATATATATAACGACCCATACTTTACATACATTGTTATTACTTAAAAATTGAATCATACTTATTAAAACATATAACAAAACCATGAAAGGACCGTATAGGTATAGTATCTTTAGAAACTGGGAAACATAAACAACTGGTTCATAAAGCGTCTACACTGTCTCCCATTTATTTCATCATATCTATAGTCCCTTTTGGCATATCTTACTTAATAACCTTCTTCCTGACCTGAAAAAAAAACATACAAAAGGGTGAGCTCAAATGCTCAGTAAGGGTAAACAAAAGAAATATCAATCACATCACATTCATAAGAACATATCTTTTGGAAATCTTAACCTGCAAAAGAGATCATAATTTCATAACATGGGATAAATCATAGTAGTTAAATGTAATCCCAATAATCATAACTTAAAACATTAAACTTTGTGGCATACACAAATAATCATAGAGAATCATTTCTTATTAGTCAAGAATCATTGCCAAGACTATCTTAGTGGACAAAGTCTATTTCTGAACCGAGTTCACTCCTCGTTTCAGTCCTGTTTTACTGAACCAGTTTAACCTGCCGTTCCAGCCATGTCTATCTCATGAGATATAAAATCTTTACCCAATGAATTGGAGGGAGATATAGGTCCCACCCATCTCATAATGATACCATTCTTATGTGTGCCACAAAATCATAAACCATACATCATAGCATAACCCATGTAATAAAAATGGGAATCTTAAACATCATGACATCATAAAACAATTCATATAAGATAAAGGAATTCATAAAAATATTTCCATCACAACATAATCAAATCCATGTAATAATAGAAACATAACCCTATATTATCTTAGATGGAAAATAATTTTGATAAAACACTTGAACTCCATTCTTGAGGAAAATATCCTTTCTACTTCAAAAACAATTTTCTTTTCTTAACATGTCATACAATTATAAACTAAAAGAAGTTGATTAAAAATAAACTTGAAAACTTGTAAAGCAATATTCTTGGAAATAATGTTTTAAAAATCAATTCATGCCGTATAAGTTAAAAAAAACATTCTTCCCGTACTTTTGTCGGAAAAGTCAAAAAGTACCTCGTATGAAAAACGACAAAAGATTACTTTTATATCTTTTACTATAAACTCACCAAAGGGTAAAAATGGATTTAAAAAATTATATGTGGATGGAAATAATATTACATATTGATGAAACATGGATGTGGATGATAAAATACACCCCAGTAAATACCAAAGTATAAACAATATCAGATAAAAATGAGATTGTGATATTTCCCTTACCTTAGGTCTGATTTTCTTCGTAAGTGTCCAAACCTCCTGTATAATGATTTAAATAATATTATTGACTTATTACAGAATCATACTTATTTTTATGATATCATATATGGTCATATTCTTAGCTTCTTA
Source organism: Viscum album (assembly GCA_963277665.1). Lineage (NCBI taxonomy): Eukaryota > Viridiplantae > Streptophyta > Magnoliopsida > Santalales > Viscaceae > Viscum > Viscum album. The sequence goes on along the minus strand of OY728120.1, from coordinate 575,541,331 downwards.
TTAGTAATATTTCATTACTACTTGTTATTCGGGTGTTTATTACTTTTTGTTCTTATGCGTGTTTTGTCGAATAAATTCTTATTATTCTTTTTAGGTTATAGATAACTCATTTCCAGATTGGTATTAGTGTAATATATTCATTCATTCAATTCATTTATATAATCATTATGCAATGAAGATCATGTAGAACGAGTCACATCACATCATGGAGATGATATTCCGTACGCACGCACGAGCGATGATATCGTTACCATGATCGTGAAATTGTGATGGAGTGTATATATACAATTTCAGAATCAATATAACTTTAAAATAATCATATATAGTTATTATTTACACCATTATACCCATCCAGGTAAGGTGGTGGTGGAAAATAGATTACACCACGGCGTGGAGACGGTATTCCGTACGTACGCACGTGTGGTGATTTCATTTTCCGTAGGATGGATAGATGGTGAAATAGGGTTGTTTAATAATTATAATAACATATCAGTATATGAGTGATACTGATGTTATTACTTCATAATGAAACAACTAAAGAAGAAGAAGTGGAAGAAGAAATAAAGATGAAAGAATCGGTAACGGACATTACCTCTTCTTTGATACCTCCTTTTAGGACACTAAAATTGGTCTTTGAAGAAGACTAGGACCTCTAGGATGTCTCTAGGGAAGTGGAGAGAAGAAATTGGTAGGTTTTGGACGAGCTTGAAGGCTTAAAGTGGTGTGAGGAAGAGGGGGAGGAGGTTCCCTTTTATAAGGGAGGAGAGGGGCTCCTTTGGAAAAACTAAAAATATTATTTTATTATAAAGACAAATTCGGTTTTAAATAGCTCCAAAATTGATTTATTTAGAAGATAAGGTGGGTATGGTTCTAAATACTCTCATACAATAGAATTTAGACAAGTTTAGATTCCTATTTTAACCTTATCATTTAGATTTAACATTAACTTAGATAATTTTACTTTTACCGTGTCTTTTTGTGTTCTTACACTATAAGGTTAATAAACTTACTATAACAAGCCAAACGAACCCCAAGTTGTTTATTATTAATATATATAACCTTATATAAGTCATTTGGCCGAACCTTAGATTTTTAGGAATAAAATAACAATTAATAATATAATATTTAATTTAAAAACTATTTTATGTCAATTTTGAAACTATTTAGTAATTGATTTTTGTGAAAATCATAACAGAATTATTAATTCGAAAAAAGTTAATTAAATTAATAATAACATGTCATATTAACCTATAAAATTAGTGTAATTCATAAAAAGTCTCAAATTACATTTATTTGGGTATTTATAACATCAATTATGTCAATATTTCATTAATAAGATAATCACTGCATCATCTTTGTGTCATAAATAAATTAACTTATTTGAATTCTAAAAATTAAAAATAAAATATCATTATGTAGGAAATCTTTTTATCTTTCTAATTAATATTTATAGTCTAATTTATCTTATGTATAACCCTATATTAAAAATTCTTTAGTTATTAAATTTTGATTTTAACTATTTTAACCCTTCTTTAAATAAATTGATAATAAATGTCCTAATCTAATCCAAGTGGGCCTAAATGGTCATATTTTATTCCTAAGGTTGTTTTTGGTAGAATTACACTTATCCAATAGAATTAGGACATGTTTTAGGGTAATAATAATATCATTTTTACCCTTAACTACCCTATTTACTTTTAACTGTGGTAAAAAAAAGTAAAAAGTTACTATTCACCAAAAATTATTTTCATCTCATTGAACCATATTTTAGTCCTTGATATTAACTGTGTCTCTCGGATTTTTGAAATTCTACTCACAAAAGCGGTAAAATTAAGTTTTATGAAAAATTCAGTTTTTTTAACTACCACTTAGTGGTTTCACTATTCATCAAAAAATGAAAGTTTCCAGAAAAATACCAAAAATTAGGCCTAAGCTATATTTGATATTATGAATTAAAAAATGATGTTTATTTTACCAAATTCAAAACATATCAGTTACATTAACTAATTTAAAAATTAATTCCCGTCGTCAAAACAAATAGCGTGTTTTTAAAAGATAATAACTATCAAAAGATTGACACTTGTTTATGTCTGGTTTAAATGTGAAATTACATCCAATGAACAACATTGTATTAAATTGTAAAAATATATTCTAAATATACTTTAAAACCACTCAAATTAATAATTTATCACTATTAATTATTTCGATTAAAAAAGTTGTTTTTAATTAAAATTTAGTAATTTTCACTATTCATCAGAATATGAAAGTTATCCGAAAAGTACCAAAATTTCACCCTAAGCTAATTTCGATATTCCGAATCCAAAAATGAAGTCCATTTTGAAAAATAAAATTTACAAAATTTCAAAAAGTGGTTATCACTATTCATAACGGCTAGTTTTAATAATATTTTAATAGCATATCGTTGTTTAGTGAAACTCGATATTGCGTACGACACAAGCTATTGAGGAAGGCCACGGTTGCGTGTAAAGCAAGACAAGCTAGTGTTGTGTATAGTGAAAGATTCCTTTGATGATTTATATAACATAAAAACAAAATATTTCTCATAAAAGTCTTGGGTGTTACAATATAATCCCCAAAAGGATAATAAGATATTACTCCTATCTTCAGAAATTAATCAAAAATAAAAATATTAGAAAAATATAATATAATATAAAAAACTTATAAAACTTTATATGAAGAAATAATATATTAATGTCTAAAATTTCCACAATAACACCAAAGGTTCAACTTAGATCATTCCATAAATTAATAACTCTATATCCCAATTAAACTCAATAACCTCAATGTTGAAGAATGTTTTAACCTCAAAGTTTGTCTTGTACCTTTCATATTAAATACTAAAAAATTTAATATAATTATTCTAAAATAACATTTCATATTAAACCTAAGGATTATATATACCTCAACCCAATAAAATGTCTCCCAAAATATCATTAATCATTTTAAAGTCTCATTACATAAATACCTCAAAAGGGGTGTATATGTCTTTTAACTTATGATCAAACTTAAACATATAAACCTATGATGTTATCCATAACTCTTAATTTAACCTCAAATGAAAACATACTAATATTAAAATTTATCTAAACCCTTCTTTGATACCAACTATAACAACCTCAAACCCATAATTTTGGATTTTGTGCTAAAACATAATATTTATATATCTAGACTTGACACAGATAAACATAAACCAATTTTAGCCATAGAAAAACAAACAACATCAAATGGAAATATTATATCACTTATATACCCAAGAAAATTTTTGGTTTAGAGTTTTAGAGAACTAGGAAAAACTCTTACATAACAATACCCATGTCTTTAAATGATATTTTTTACCACTATGACTATCTTTTCTTATTACATATAAAGTATTCAATATATACTATACAAATTATTAAAAAATGAAACCTTTATATACATAATTTATTTAACATCAATCTTCATAACCTAGGGAAATGTAAAACACAACAAGGGTGAACTCAAATTCCCTGTAAGGGTAAACATAAGCATTGACAGTTGAATGTAATAAATGATCATAAGATGAGCATACAAGTATGATGAAATAATCAAAGTAAATTAGAATAACATAATATAATTCATACCCATAAAATGTGGATCATAAATCATGAGACATGGAATACAACTTTAACATAAGACAAGGGTCATATAAGCCAACAATAACGAGTCATGTGAAAATAATCCTTGAACAAAGGATCCGTTAACAAATTATAAGAAACATAGAGAAAATGTGTTGTTATATTGGAACATCATTATCATATCAATCTTAAAAACACTATTATAAATGGAATAATCTACATGGTAAATTATAACAATCCATGAGGAGAAAATTATAACCAGTTAACTCTGTCTCTTTACCCATTGCATTGAAGGGCTATAACAGACCCACCCGTAACGTATCGAAAAAATTACCTTAAGGATTTAAGTTCACACCCAAATCACACTTTCATCAATAATTTCGAAGTTCCATATCATGAGGAAAAAAATTAGAATCTTTCAACTTTCAACATAATAATAACCATTGTTCCTTCATAGCTTGATTTATCCGTGGAAAAGAAATAGGTTCTATGAAAATATCTTTTAAAAAATCAAAATCCATCTAGATAAAAAATAATTATGGTATAATTACAACATATAATTATTGTATCATAATTAAAATCATGGTTTTTTATCATTAATTAGTAGAAATACCTTTAAAAGATCATTGAAAACATTCTTGAGAAAAAAACCCTTTCAACTTTGAAAATAACATTTAATTTTTTTAGAATATTAGGGAAAAAAATTTATTTGGAAATAACCATGGAAATTTTTAAAGTTATATTAAAATAATTGAGTGTTCATGATAGTAGGTAATTCCATTCATTCCATAATATTTAAAACAAATATTCTGTTCACAATTTTAGTAAAAAATACCTTGTTTAGAAAATGAAAAGAAGATTATTTTTAAATATTTTTTATAAAAAGTAAAACTTGGGTAAAAATTAATTTAAAAAATTATTTAAGAATATCTAAAACATTATTGAAATTTTTTTATAAAACATGGACATGGAAGGAAAAAGTTTTTTGGCTGAAAGAGGAGAAATAAGGTCGAATTTTCTTAAATTTTTTTTGAACCATTTTGTGTACAAAAGAGAGATAAATGGTAATAAAACTTTAAAATTACATAAATAAACATATGATAATGAAAATAAAATGGGTTTACTAGATAATTATCATATAATTTCCTCAATGGAAATTCAAGCGTAAATAATCCCGATTAAAATGGGATTGAAACATTAATCCCTTACCGCTTTGTTAACTTTTAAATCATATTCTCCATAAAAGAATAAATTTAAAGGAATATTTAAATATCATGAAAAAAAGGATATTAAAAATATAAAATGTTAAAGGTTTTGTATATACACCTCATAAAATTAGATAGGTGCATAATATAACATATGTATTAAAGAAGACAATTTGAGATGATGAAACCCTTACCACTTTGGTAATATCCAAATAAAAAATCATGGAAGGGATAACCTTAGATAGATTTTTAAATTACCATAAATTTCATGAGAATAATCATAAAATACATTTATATGCAGTATATACACTACAAAAATTAAATAATTGGTGAACATGACATATGTCTCATAGAAATAAAAGTGAGATGATAGAACCATAAAAAGATCATATCATTGAATTAAGAATTAATCAATGTAAATATTATGTGTAACATATTTAAATAAAAAAAATGTTTAAATAAAACACAAATGAAACAAATTTCATTTCACACATAATGTTTTCATAATATAATCAATGAAGAAGTTATATAACCCAATGAAAGAAAATTGAGTTAAGAAAATCTTTATCACTTTGGTAACTTCCCAATTACAAACCATTGGATGAAGTAACATAAATTATAACTTAAAATACCATGAATTATTAATTATTCATGATATAACATGTAAAACGTTAGTATATACACCATGTAAAATAATTTAGGTGTATAACATTAAAACATTCCTCAATGAAGGTAAATTGAGATGGAATCCCTTACCTTGAGTCTAAACCTATAATGTACATCATTTAACTTTTGTATAATAAACTTATATTAATTATTTAAAAGTATAAGAACCTTTTTAAGGTTTATAAAATTATCATTAAACCATATATTTCATTTATTTAAATGATATTTTAATTACTTAATCGGTTAAGTCCACATTTTGTGTTTTTTGGATGTTTGATTCATAATTGGAAAATGAATTCGGTAAGTTGACTATGGTCAAAGATGTAATTTTTACACCATATCCAAAATAATAATCATGAAATAATAATAATTTTTATACATTAATTATAATTTTAAAATAAACCCTAAAACATGGTTATAAAAAATGAATTATGTTACAATCATGGTGAAAGTGGGTCGTACATACGCATGAGTAACATTTACATTTTTCAATGAACATAAGGGAATAGGGAAAATATTATTTTATATTTAAATAAATATTATAATATAATAAATATAAAATTATATCTTAAAATATAATTTTATATACCATTCATGTGATTATGTGATGAAAAAGGAATCACATCACTTCGTGGAGGTGGTAATCCACATGAACACATGGGCGACGTTATCATTTTTTAATGGACGAAAAGGTAAAAAAATAGATAATTTATTATATTTACATAATAATAATTATTTCACTAATATCATATATATACATTAAATCCATCATTATAACTATCCATAAGAGGTTGTGATGAAAAACAAATTATATCGGTTCATGAGGCAGTAGTTCGCCATACACACAAATGATAGTTTCATTTCCCATTTTATGGAAGAGGGAGATTGAATAAGTTTGATAAATTAACAAAATAACATATCAGCATATGATAGATAATTATTATATTATATCATAATGTTTATAATATTTTTTAATGGGGTATAAGAAGAAATAAAACTAAAACATTCATTTAAAAACTATACCTCTTCTTCGAAAAATCTTCTTTTCTTTATACCTTAAGCCATCTAAGGCTAGTATTCTACCCAAACTAATACCTCTAGTATACGGGGAGGTATTTTTGGGATATAATTGGGTAGATATTTGACTAAATAGAGTGATAAAAAATTGTGAGTAAGATAGGAGATGAGGTTCCCTTTTATAATTGAGGTAAAAGACACACTTGAAATTACTTAAAAGATTCATATATATATATATATATATATATATATATCATAATCAAGTAAAGTTAAATCAAGGCATTAAAAAATTGAATATAAGGGGTGTTAGGGTTAAAAAAAACTCAACCAATCACATTTTCACATGTTTTGGAAACATTTTAATCCTTATCTCCTAGTTAAATCACTTTAAACCCCTTTTAACCTTAACTGTGATAAATTGAATTTTTTACTATGATAACTTAACTATATAAAAAAATTAACAAATTAAGTCTAAATAAATTTTGAAAATATTATTAATTTTTTTTAATCCACTTTATCAGGTTTAATTTATATAGGTGGAAGAAATTAGTTTTAACATAAGAACACAAAATGCATGAAAAACATTTTATGAAAAATACCTAATTTATGCGTAAAATCATTTTACGTTGAAAAAAATTAATAAATTGGTTTAATTATTTTGTTTAATAATAAAAAATTAATGTTTTTATACTTTTGGATAAACCCAAAATATAATTAAATATTCCCACCATTCCTTTAAATGCAAATACCCAAAAATAGTATTTAATTTGAATAAAATATAACTTATCTCCACAAAATTCAAGCTTGGGTTACCAAATTCAAAATAATGTTTTAAAATACATCTTTTAACTAATTAAACAAACATTTGGTCAAAAAACACTCCTAAAATAGGAAAATTATAGTGTTATAGATATTTTGGAGCTTTACCCTATAGTTTTAACCCATTTTTACTTGATTTATCTTTACTAAGGTAAAACATATTTACTATGATTACTATTCACAAGGACCAAAAAATAAATTTAAAATATTATATTATATTAATTATTCTATTTATAAATATAGAAATAATTTTATTAAATTCGATTCAAATAAGTGGCAGAATTTTATTTAAAATTAAATTCGCAAAATGCGATGAAAGATGGTTTTCCCTAAAAAATGTCTTCCTTAGTGTAAAACGTTTTTATACCAAAATCACAAATAAAATTGATTAAAATGAACTTATTTATATTATTTATAATATAAATGAACTAATTTTACTTTTAAATAATTTTTAAACAAAATTAAACTTTATAAATTCTTGAAATGAAAAGATAATTTTCAATAAAAATTAATATATTATAATATTCAATGAAAAATTAATATTTTCATAAAAATATCAAAATTTAATCCTAATATAATTTTGATATGTTTATTTCAAAAATTATATCCTTTTTATCCAATAAAATTTCTAAAAGTGGTAGGAAGTTATTATAATATTCTCTCATAAAAAGCAATGAAAACTCTTTTTGAAGAAAACATATTTTTGAAACATAAAATGACTTTACTAAAAATTGAGCACTTATTTAATAATCATTAATAAATAAATTTTTATTGATTAAGAAAATTATATATATATATATATTTCATAATTATGTTAATCCTACTCATACTCTCCAATTTAATGATTATTTTATAACAACCAAATTAAAATAATAATATTTTTATAGTTTGTTTCAATTCGTTTAATGATTGATGTTGGGTGTTAAGAATTATAAAAAGAATATAATTATTTTAATCAAAATTTATAGGGTGTTACATACTAGGTTCATGGTATTAATACATCAGGTACCTAGTTGTTTATAAAAGAACCACCTACACCTAAGGTGTCCCATTGGGTACCTGATACTATACCATCTGGTACCTGGTGCTTTCTGTACATCACCCCCTTAATTGTTTTCCTCCAACTACTCTTGAAATATCACAATACCCCCTCCTTCTCAAAATACACCAGAAATGAACTAAAATGTCTAGATATTAAATAAAATCACTTGTTTTAGGGTTCATATCTTTACAACCTCCCCATTATTGATGTTCTAATCTCTGAGAATCTTCCAAAAGATTCTTGAGGGAACAAGTCCAGCCATTACATGTTCATCTTAGATTCTGGCTCCGATGTTTCATCTTGGAGATGATCGTGCCACCGATTTACCCAAACCAAAGGAATGACCTTTCCCCACAACACCTTCTAACTCTAGTTGAAGATACATATAGGATGATCTGTGTAAGATGCATCAGTCTCAAGCTCAGCATCATCATACCTAATCACATGTGAAGGGTATAAAATTAAATTCCTCAGTTAATATATGAAAATAGTTTTATTCATGGAACTGAATTTAGGATGCAATGCCAGTTGGTAAGCAGTTTCTCTAATGTAGACCAAGATTTTAAAAGGTATGACACATCTCAGGGTCAAATTTCCTTTCTTACCCATTCATCAGTGGATTATCCTCAACAAGACCCAAATAAAGATAATATTTCCCAAATTGAATTCCAAAAGTATATTTTAATGATCCACATAAGTTTTTAGTGACTTTTAATGGTAATAAATTACTTTAATATCATCTTAACTTGCTTAGTCATCTATTGGATGATGTTAGGATCAATCATTTATATTTTTACTATTTACATCCAATATAGGAGAAAATAACTTGGGTTCCTATATAGAGATTAGAAATGTTACTCTTGAATATAAGACTAGTAATTGATATTATAGGAAAACTCCACCAAGTGAAGGTGATCCTTCCATGAGCCGCCAAATTCAATAATACCAGCCCCTAACATATACTCTAAAATTTGGATAGTTCTCTTAGATAGACCTTTAGTCTAAGGGTTGAATTAAAAACTCAATTTCACCTAATACCACAATGTTGGATAAATCCCTTCCCAAAACTATTATGTGAACCTCTTATCCCTGCCAGAGAACATGTTATCAGGCACACTATGAATCTTTATAATTTATCTAGAATATAGTTCCCAATCTCATCAAATGAGGAAGCCTCATTAATATGAAAAAGCGATCCATCTTAGTCAGAGTTTCTATATTCACCCACAATACATACTTACCCTTGGAGGATATAGGAAAATGGGTCATAAAGTCCACAATGGTTTTATCCCATTTACACACTAGAAAAGGGAGTGATCAAAGAGTACCAGTGAGCTTTTGATGCTCTACTTTTACCTACTTATAAGTGAGGCATATAGATATGAATCCCATGACATCCTTATTTAGTCTAGGACACTGGAATTAGTGAAATATATCCCAATACATTTTAGTTATCCCAATATTAACTTCTCATAAAAATGAATTATACTCCTTCATCACATCCTCCTTTAGTCTTGCAAGGACACTGAGTCTTCCATGAACATATAGAAAAGAATATGAATCCAAAAACTAGTTATCAAGGATATCCTCACTATATATCATTTATTGAATAATGAAATAACAAAACTCAAAAATCTAAGAGTCCTTGATGCACTCAATAATAGATAATGTAAGATCGATGTGGCGTATATATGCTTCATTATGATTCTTAGTTACATATAAGTGGAGTTCATCCTAAAAAGACATTAATATTAAATCTCCATTTTTCTATTCCACTTTTTGAGGATGGATATTAATACCAAGGGAAGAAAAATATATTTTTACCTTACCCACAGTATACTTAATGTCAAAATAAAATGACCATAGACACTATACCCAAAGATTCTACCTTATATTCAGATCCCTTTTAGAGAAAATGTATTTGAGGATTTTGTGATTAATGAAGACCAAAAAGTTACCATTGAATAGAAAATGCCTCCAAAAATTTAATGCATGAACCACTACAGTAAATTTTAGATAATTGGTTTATTAGTTTTTTATGAGGATAAAGCTTTCTAGTTTCATACACCACCACCTAATGATTCTACATTAGTACACAAAAAGACCCACTAGGGAGCAACATAATACACCTCAAATCCCTCTCCTAAAGGAGGTAGGATGAGAACATGATTTGTGATCAAATTTATTTTTAGTTTCTAAAATAATGCTTCACACTAATTAGACCATATAAACCCAGTCCCATTTTTGGTTAGTGTCATCATTGGAGAAGCTGCCTTAGAAAATTCTTAGATGAAGAGAAAGTAATACCTCACTAGCCCAAGGAAGCTTTTAATTTCAAATATATTGAAGGGAAATTTACATGACATCAATAACTCTACCTTTTTAGGATCCATAGATATAGACACTTCCATAATAACATTCCCAAATAACTTTACTTCCTTAATCCATAATGAGCAATTATGAAACCTAGTATACATATGATGTTATCATAAAGTCTTGAGGATAATGTGGATATGTCATACATTCTCATCCCAATATTTAGAATAGATTAAGATATCATTCACAAGGACCATGAAAAAAAAGTATAGGAAAGGAGGAAAAATGATTTTCATTATGACCATGAAAATGGCTAGAGTGTTAGTCAATATGAATGGTATAAAAAAAATACTTGAAATGATCATACCATCTCCATAAATTAGTACTAATACCGTCTTTTAATGTGAAGTGAAGATGGTGATATCCAAAACAAAGGTAAACCTTAGATAACCATCATAGTTCCTTTAACTGATCAAACATATCATCGATTATGGGAAACATGCAATAGTTCTTGATCTTAATATGGTTTAGTTTTTGGTATTCTACATAGAGGTGTGGGATCCCATCAACCTTCTTATAAAAAAAGATTGGAGAACCCCAAAGGGTTGTGCTCTACCTATTGAATCCCTTATCCTTAAGTAAATCACCCTAGAACCACAATCTTAGATCCAATGCTAAAACAATTTCTTTACATACTTTCTTTGATACCAACTATGATTCTCCACAAACACGACCATCTCAATTACATGAATTAAAATATTATTGTGTTGCAATATATTCCATGATATTTTAGGTTTAAAGTTTTAGATTATTAGGGGAAAAAATTAACTAGAAAAACTCATGTCTTTTTCATCTAATGGTCATTTTCCCCACTATATAAGAAACTACTAAATCCAAAATAGGTCTTCAACAACTTCGACAAATTCTCCATACAAGATACTCTTCTAGACACATCATACATATTATTTTTCTTCATAACCCGAGGATATGAAAACATAATAAAGGGGTGATATTAGATGCTCAGTAAGGGTAAACATAATTAATAATAATCAATGATATTAAGAGATCAAAATATGAGTATATGGTTATAATAAAGATATAAAATAAAATCATACCCAAAAAATATTAGAACATAAAACATGATTCATGGAATATTACAAGGAATAACATAATAAATGAATCACGAGAGTGTGGAAACATTAGTCAATAAACATGATCCATGAGATCATTAAAATTTAGAAAAAATATAGGTATAGAGAAAACTTTGTGATAAAACTCATAATTACTATGTATTTGTGAATAAACTCATTATGTCCATGCTTGAAAATTTGAGAAAACTCATTATGCCCACACCTTTGTGAACAAACTCATTATGTACATGTTTGAATATCTAATAAGATATAAAATTAAACTAATGCATTTGAGGGAGATATAATACCCCAACCATAATATTCAATACATATGTGAAACACATAAAATAAATCATCATTATATCATAAATAACCCATGGAAATAAAATGGTTTTCATATCCCTTTTAAATGAAATCACATAAGGAAAATTTTTATAAGTCCATCAATAATCATAATATGATATTCCCATAAAAGATAAACGATTATAAAAATATATTCCGTAAATTTCTTGGTAAATACCATTAAATCAAGATAATAGTTCATATGGTATTTACATAGTATAGATAAAGTGAATATGGTTATGTTAATAATTTCCCCAATCAATTGATTTTATGGAATCTATGTGAACACCATTCAGTCAGAGGAATAAAAAATAGTATATTCAGAGAGGAAAGGAATTAAAAGAAAAATTATGGTTATAAACTAAAAATAATTAGGTAAGAAAAATTAAATGATGGATCATTTATCTTAAAGAGGTTTAACATTTCTCATTTGTGAAAGCATAGGTAAAGAATCAATTATTAGATGAAAAATACTTTTAGAAGAACTGTCAAATTTTATTTTGAAAAGAACGATGAAAATGAACCTTTTTTCCCTAGAATTGTTTTTTAAATAAAACTCATAGAATAATGGAAAAATAATTTATTTTTTAAAATCATGAATCATGGGAAATAATATTTAAAATGATTGGAAATCAGTTATCTTGATAGTGTTTTAAAAATAATTTTATTTTCTTATTTTCATAAAGAAAATCTAAGCAATAAAATAAAAAGATTCTTTTAAAAATTCATTTTCAAAAAGGTTGGAATTTTTTTAGATATATTAAAAAATTACTTTTTAATAAATCTCTAATAATGGATGCTTGAAAAATACAATAATATTTTATAAAGAAAACATGGATTGTAAGATAAAACATTTTATTTTTAAAGGATAAGAAACCTTTTTAAATATTTTGTAATACCCTTATTGAAAACCCACATAATAAGATGTGTATTAGATTTTACTTTTGATAATTGGTAAATATAATTATGAGGATCATAGAAAATAATCTATATCATAGTTATTTAAAAGATAAGAGAACATTGGTGGGAAGGATAATATAGACATTGAGGAAAAGATCCATTGGAAATAATGAGAGGTATTCTTTCCAATGTAAAACCTTTATTTGAGAAGGTATTTCAAAAAGGAAGATGATATAGATGAAAATAAGTAAATTAATCATATAAAAAGTGAAAACACCATAGAGGAAAGGAATTTTTAGGATAAAAGGGGCTTATAAGATCATAATAAAGTATAGAATTTATGACTCAAGGAGAAATAATTTGAGTTGATAAAACTATTTTGGATCGAGTGACATTTAAATAGAAACCCCTTGAATGATAGAGAGATTAAAATTAAACTTATAATATCTTGAATGAAAGATATTTCATGGTAAAATGAATCAAATAGGTAGCGTAGACACCATATAAACAAAATTATGTGTATAATACAATCATGTCACAACGAAAAGAAATTGAGGCAAAAAACCCTTACAACTTTTTTAATTGAGTCAAAACCCCATAAGAGAAATAAAATGGAATATAAAAATGAATATCATTAAATATAAGATAATAATTATAGAAAATATTAATGGTTCATTAGATAAAAAATTAAAAATAAAACATGGTGTATAATAAGAAATATGTTTCAAGGGGTGAAAATTGAGACAAAAAACCCTTACATTGTTCCTAATTCGCTCTGTGCATGCAATTAATTTCAAGAATAATAAAATTAAGTTTAATAGATAACTTATTAATAACATTATTAATCTATTTTTAAATTAATATAGACTATTTATTATAATATTATATTTATTTATTATATGGTTTTTGCTCATGTTTGGGTGAAAATGGAATTGGTGATGACTTAGTTTAGTACTTTTAGTGATCAAAGATGATATTTTAATAATAAATTAAGTACATAATATAAATATTAAAGAAAAATAAAACAATCATAATTTTCTTATTAACTTTGAATAATATTATTATTTAATTTCCCATAGTCATCCATGAGATATATTTATATAATCGTTCAAGTAGGTGGTTATACCGACCCAATCCTAAACATACCATAATTTGATAGGTGAGTATGGTTAATAAATTATTTATTTTGAAATAATATCATTATAAAATAATAATAATTATATTATTTATATTATTTTAATTTTTTGAATCATATTTTAAGTGTTTTTTATAAAAAATAAAAATTAATATAAAAAATGAAAAATGTTACTTCATGGAGGTGGCAGTCCACACAACGCATGATTAACGTCTTCATTTCCCAAATAATGAGAGGGAATGAATTTGGATTATAATTTATATCTTAATAATAATGATTATATTATATAAATCACATTTATTCTTTAATTCCATCCTTATAACCAGTTAAGAGAGCCAATGGTGAAAAACCAAAGGCGTCGTTTCATGGAGGCAGTAGCTCACACAAGGACACAATCGACGTTCTTTTATTTTTCTAAGTGGATGTAAAAGAATAAATAAGGGTTTTTAAATTAATATAATAAAAATTAAGTATAATAATGATACTAAGGTCATTATATTACTATTTATCAGATATTTTTAGAAGAGAAAGATAAAGAATAAATGGATAAGGATTAAGTACTACTCATGTTGGAACCATGGACTTTATCTTGAAAGAATCCTTGGAAACGAATGGATTAGGATAAATAATTGAGGCTATGGGATTTTTAAATTGATATAAATATCTATTAGGATCAAAATTTAGTATTTCTAGGAATAAATTAGAGGGAATGGGTGTGGCATGAAGGGGTGGAAGTGACCCCTTTTATAAGTGAAGAAAAGGCCACTTTTGTGAACACCCATTATTTTTAAATAATTGAATGATACTATTCAAGGTTCAATGGTTCCAAAAGTAAAAAATAATGGATTTTGGGGTGTTATAAGGTCTATAAATCCTTAAAAATAAATTTATACACATGTTACAAACATGTTTAAATCCATTTACCATTAGTTTTTTACATTTTACCATTTTCATTCTAACATTGATAACTAGTTTTTAACCAAGTAATTTATATTTTATTAAAAATATAAGATAACCCATATTACCAAATTTGCGTGTTATTAACCCATATTTAACCTTTATTTAATCTAATTTAATTTATAAATAATATAAAATTAACTTTTAAATTAAAACATTTAATATATAGAAGCACTATTTTATTGAAAAATGTTTCTTTTACCATTAAGTGTTCTTAATATTATTTAGTATTGATTACCAATTGAATGAGTGACAATATATTTATATATAGGTTTAAAAACTATATTAAATTAATTTTTTATAATATATTAATTTATTTTTTTTAGATAAAAATTACACAGTTCTTTGAAAATAAAAGTTTTACCATTATTGTGGTCATTAACTTTAATCTTATCAATCATAATTTTATTTCAAAAAATGAAATTGGAATTATTATATAATTTTTTCATTTTTATATAAAATATAAAACCAATTTTTATATATTTAATTTCTAAAAGTGATGAAAAATATTTTTTAATAAAAGTAAATAAAAATAGTTTTTAGAGAAAAATATTACTCAAGTTTCCAAAATGTTAAAAATGGATTTTTTAAATTAAAAAAAGTATTTTAAAATGATTTATATTAATTTTAAAATAGATATGTTTTATATAAAATGTTTTATAATCTTATAATTCATTCTTATTTTAAGATAACATCATAAAATTGAAAGTTTTTAGCAAAATTGGTATTTTCAATATTCACATAAAAATCAATTATTTTAGAAAAACATAAAAAATTCACCCTAAGATAATTTTGAATTTTGAAATTAAAAAATTAAGTTCATTTTATAAAATTAAAATTATAAAAATTATAAATTTATCTTTTAAATGAAAATACAATATATAAAGGAAAACTTGTTTTGTTGAAAAATGCCCTTTTAAAACATTAAGTATTATAAATAATATTTTTATGCATTTATAATTGATTAAAATAGTTTTATATAATGTATGTTTTATTATTGCTATAATTTTATTATCTAATATTTCTTGGATTATTCTAATCCAATGTTTCATGTGGGAAAATCTATCAACATTGTGTTTATTTAAAGGGAAAAAATTATATAGTAAAATCTTGGGTCATTATATTAAGCTCCTACAATAAGATATTCAAATATATAATTTAATTTAGAGCCATTAAATATGGAGGGTTAGAGAGAGGTTTTGTTATGGGAAAGTGATCAATGAAAAATTCCACCTCTATCTTAGATGGTAATCTAGAGAAGTATTCAGGAAAGAAATCTGGGAAATGATCCACCATTGGATGTAAAACTTAACATCTTTTAGGATCCACTATTATGAGAGCATGAATAAGAATTTATATGATAATAAATCATAATTTACCCTATTTATCTTGAATATACCACTCTCTATGAAGTGTATATTATGTATCGGCTGGAGATGAAAAAGATACCCTTTGGGCATAGAAATTAATGCAAGATCAAAATTGAGTAAGCCAATTTATTATCAGAATAATGTTAAACAATTACATATTCAGGACTATAAGTTTCCATAAATTCTTGTAAGAAGAAACAACCAATGCACATGGATGGAATTTCTTTCCATGCTCTATCCTTTTCCCCTAGAGTGCATCGAAACTCATATATAAAGATATAAAATCCACTTTAAGTCCCAAAAGTGATACTAAAGCAACACATATAAAGGAGTGTGATTAACCTATGTAAAATAAATCACAAAATAATATGGAGGATGTTGGAGTTTTTCTCAAGAACTAAATACTTTTTACTTTTGACCAACATATTAATTATATATCTTATAAAATTATGATAATTCTTTTATGTAACATCATTTTGATAATTTCCTAAGAGTATTGATTTCTTATAAAGGACATAACAGTTCTCTACTATGATGAGATCCATTAAGTGTTAGGGTAATGTTCTTGAATACATGTTCTATGGTTGGATAACATTCTCTAATGGGACACAAAGTATGTTTGACTATTAGGTGCTTTATCCTCATAAGAATATAAGACATCATCTCATGAAGTTTTTAAATGGTAATATCTAAGAGAAGAGGTTATGAGAATTGTATCGATCATAGGAATTCCACATGTTTACGTGTCATTGAATATTCATATCTATGAACACATTTAATGATACTTAGACCTGATATTATTGTTAATTCATATCATGAAATGTATACTTTCATGTATTGAAAAAACTACAATTCCATATGTTTATAATGAAGTAGGATACATAGGGTGTGTCATGAGTGATGTGTCATTAATGAATAAATCAATAGAGGATTTTTCACTTTTGATTATAGAAGATGATATCTTAGGATCTTTGATTAGAATGGAATTGTTGAACTAAAATTCCAAATCGATGGTGTATTGGTAAGTTCATTTCATATAGTCAAAGAAAGAAAAATCTATCACATAGGCTAATGACATGAGAATTCAAATTTATTTATTGATAAATATCAAGACAAATGGATTGTATTACACAATGACCATTCATATGTGGTTGTTTTCTTTATGACATTAACTTCTTCCTCAATAGTTTTTATGTGTTTCTAGAAACTGATATTGGAATTTAGGTGATCCTACCTAATTCCAATTAGGAAGAGGTCTAGAGGGTCATACACTTAGTGTTTCCATTGATCTTAGTTAATTTTATTTGAATTTAACAATTGGAATAAATAATATTCTATGAAGTGAGGAATAATACTTATTTAGTATTTTTCTAATAAAAAATATTTAGTCACCAGTGATATTTGAATTAGAATATATATGTGAGTTGAATTCTTATTTTCAAGGAAATAAATAATATTTATTTAGTAATGTGAATATTAAAATAAATATTTATTCACAAATTCACTACATAGAATATTTATCTATCTCTTTCTTTACTTGTAAGGTTATAAATAATATTTATTTATTAAAATAACTATCAATTTAGTTATGTGAATATTAAAAGAAATATCTATTAACAAGGTTGTGAAATTAATATTTATTTATTTATCAAATGAATAATATTTATTTATTAAATATTTATTATTCAAGTTTTGGTAAATACCGAGGAGGATAGTTGGGCATAGTCATCCACTTGGTATCAAGAATTATATAAGCATTAAATGTCATTAACTAAATATTAATTTAATTATTTAATAAAATGATATTTAACAAATATGAGGGTTAGTTCATTCCATGTAAAATTTTAATATTATTTTAATATGGGGAATATATGGAGTTTAATATTTAATAAAGGCACTTTTGAGAAATTATCAATATTTAAAACCCTAGATATATATATTCACAAAATATATCATTTTCTTAGGTTAGAGAATTCATGGAGTACAAATCATTGTGAATAACAAATTAAACCTAGATAATTCTCTCAAGAAAATTTTTAGGTTTCTCCCAAAACTAAGATTATTCTCCACCCTCATCTCTCTGAAGACTGAGAGAACAAAAATGTTCCCATTAATGTTTATGGATCACTTATTTTCATCAACATGAATGTCATAAGTTGATTTATTCCTTCATGCTCACACTCAAAGATTCATCAGTGATGTTTTAAGATTAAGGATAATGTGTGGATCACCCATAGATGGATTCTATTTTGAATCCACATAGATAAAAAATGGTACATAATGAATGAGGCTTGGAAAATCAACATATTCTTTCACAAAAGATTTCCAAGAATATGGTAATTATTTTTATTAAATTAATTAAAAATTTAATGTGAAAGATCATCTTTATGGTTCTAATATTATTTTAACTTTTTTATTTGGATATAATCATGTGAAATTTCATTTTTCATCACATTATTATGGTTATTTGTTGTAAATAGGGAAAAACCATGATTGGGCATGAACTTGATTGGACCCCACTACATCTAGAACCTTAAGAGGATACTATAACCATACCTCTAGTAGTTGATTACCCTACTCCGTCATTTTCAGTAGATTGTTCTATCATATACACCATATCTATAAACTCATACTGAACCTCAGGTGTAAACACCTATATTGATGATTGCATTGCAGCTATTTTCCCTTGTATACCACATCAACCTCCTTGACCAGACCTCCTATAAGGTGGTTTAATACCTCCGGTATATTAAGATTCTAATGGATCATGTGATTCTTAGGTCAGTTGAGGTTTTTTCTTGATTCTATCAGATGATTTTCATTGGAAAAACATTTGGATATGGCCATACTAACCTCATAAGTAGAATTAATTCACTTAACAAGTATAATATGTCTTGATATAACTGAATCACCCATATTTTTAACACCATGTAGAATAAATTCTCAAATTAGGAGCCATAGGTATTTCAATACCCTAGATCCCATGGTAATATCCACCCCTAATCATCTCATTCCATCATTGTTTTGACCAAAAAGGAACTATCAGTCATAGTTTGTGTTGAGTTATTTTCTAAATGAATTATTTAATTTATTATTTTGATGAATATTAATTCAATATAACTTTTCTAATTATTATTTGTAAGTTTTTTTAAGTTTTATTTATAAGAATCCATCCTTTTTTAATTCACTCCATCTGAATCTTGATCATGATGAAATCAAACCAGATTTATCAAACCCCAAATGAAAGGAATATTATGTAAAGTATTGAAAAAAATGTAGCACCCCATGTCACCATTGTTGTATATTATATATTATTTTAGATAAATTTCAGTTTTTGGAAATTTTTGGCTTGAAATTTGAAATTTTAATAGTTTTCTGGGTGTCACATGGTATCACATAGTTAAAAGAAATTGTGAAGGCTACCCATGCATAGTACTATAATTTTTAGTGATCTATACATGGTTAACACATAGTTTACCCTAACCATGAATCCAAAACATGTGGGTGTGAAGTGATTATATAGTGGGAATATCATGGTTGGAACATGGTTTGATAAAATATGCAGCGTAACCATGCAAGCTGCCCAATTTTTACTTAAAAGTTATTTTAAACCTTTTATCTCCTCAATTTTAAGTGGTCAGACACCCTTTACTCTCTATTTAGTAAAACTGACTCCATGGAACACATAAGGAGATCTCTCCCACTCTTATCCACTAATTTCAAGCTCATGCACCTTGATTCCAAGTGTTTTGTCTTGGTAAACTCCTCCTTACACCTAACACTTCCATTATTATTCTCCCTTATTCAGTTTCCATTAGGGTTTTTATTATCTCATGAACTGTAATAACCCTTTAGGTTGTATTTAGGGCTGGAATTGGTCTAACCTTGTATTTTTTATTTTAGGTATTTAGAGGGTGTTTTCTTGCCCATTTTTTCATTCTCCATCAAAGGCAACACATTGCAACTCAATTTTTCTTAGATTAAAGTAGATGTTTTTGTACACTTCCCATATTTAGCATGTAATTAAATGATTGATGTTTTCTAAATCTTTATTTATCAAATTATATATATGTGTGATAGTTATAATGAATTTATTGAATTTCTTAAGTGTTTTTTCACCTTTTATAAATGTTTTTAGAGGTTTTATAGATTTCAAGGTTTCATTTTTATGCTAAGTGCTTATGAAAATTCCTAAAGGGTTTTTTATTTAAAGGAAATTGATGTTTAAAGTATTTTTACTCTGTTTGGTTCAGGATTTTTACTCTGTTGGGTTCTCAAATGATTTTAAAAGAAAAAGAGTTATAAATTTAATGGTTTTAAATGAGGTTTTCCATGATTTGTTTTAAAATAATGTTTAAAAGTAGAATTTCAAATGGTAAAAAATGAATTTGAGTCCCAAGTAGGTTTTTGAAAAAGGTTATTTTTGAACCATATAAAAGATTTTTCATGTTGAATACAAGACCCTCAGTCAATCCTCTCCATTTTTTTTATACTTGATATTTATTGTGGGCCCCAAAGAGTATGTTATATATATTATTAATGATATGGATGACGTGAAAGGGTTTATTTCTTGAGAGGGAATTGGAGGTGATATGAGATTTATATTTATGTTTTTGACTGTGATTATGCGATGTATTGATTTCTCACATATAGTTGATTTCTTTCATGGGAACCTTAAGCACCAAGAGAGAGGTTTGTATTTATGTTACACTAATTTATACCACACATTGTATAGTATCTCCTAGTGGTTTTTACTACCTAATATAGGGGTGTGCCCCTGAGGAAGTTGGTGTGAGTGGAATCAGGAGGCTTGTTGTAATGGACCGGACCCCTCCGGTCCATTCCTTTGTTAAAATCGATGTGGTCAACACGACGCGCGTTATAATGATAATTTTAATACTGATGATAACGTAAAAATATGTTAATAATAATGATGATGACATAAATTGTGTGATTAATTAAACTAAAAAGAATAATCATGATAAAATGATTTAATTGGTGTTATTATTATTAATGATGTGAAGTGAGAAGGTGTGTGATCCATTAGACGTTGATAAATGAAACATGCAGTTTTTTTTATTAATTGAGTAATTGTTGAAATTAAATTTGAATAATAATTATGGCTGTTGTGTTATTAATATTATTCATAATATTAATAATAATGAGAAATTGATGAAATGAGTCATGGTATTTATTGCAAAAAAATTAAATGAAGATGCAAGTGGAAGCATGGTGGTGCGTTCATAAAATTAAAGGTGAGTTCGTTATTTTGGGTTTATGAAATTGAATGGTTTTAATTTAATAAAAGTGGTTTCAATTTAATCAGTGTGAAATAAAAATAAATAGAATTAAAATAATTAAATTGATGGATGTTACACGACATTGACGTGGCATGGTCGGATTCAGATATCCAACAGGGTGGTTTAACGTGGTCAATGCGTCGAGCGTAAATCTTTTTGTTATTAAAAACAATAACATCGGTGAGTTAATAAAATAAGTTGATGAAATGTTATTGTTATTGAAGAACAATAAATAACAATGATGGCGTAAAAATATATGTGAGAGGTTAATAAAATTAAATGTATTAAAATGGGGTTGAATATGTATGTTATATTAATTTTGTTTTTTCATTTAATTCAATTAAATGAAATGGTTTTGAGTCGCATGGAATGGTTGTGCATAGGTTCTCCCAAAATTGAATTATGAAATTAATAACATTGATTGTATAATAAATATAATAATACAATTAAAAGGAAAATGGTTTTATTTAATAAATTATAATAAATTTATGGGGAGGCGCATGAGATGGGGAGGGGAGGCGTGAATGCCCCCTTTCCCTTGTATAAATCATTTTTTTTATATAATTTAATTTAATATATCATATATTTTATATAATGTTGATTTAATATATTAAAATAGTAATACAATAATAAAATAAGGGAGTGCGCATGGTGTAAGGGGAGAGATTCACGCCACAAGCCCTTTTGATCAAAATATTAAATTATTATAATAATAATAAAATAATAATATTATTATTTTGGGTGATCAAAACTTAAAAAGTCTATAACTTCTTCATATGGTGTCAGAATGACGAACCGTCAGCGGCAGTGTAATCCTGTAATTAAGACGGTCATTTTAAGACCAGTGATGGATACCTTTTTATGAGTTATGTCTCGGGTCAACGAAACACACATATTAATAAAATTGACGTTATTATTAAAACGCGTGGAAACCGCGTGACGTGTCGTGTGTTGACCAGTCAAAACGCGTAACGGGTGTACAGTCACACCATGTATTCATCAATACATGCTGCATACTGTTTTACCTTTTCGTTGCCTATATAAGAAAGGGTCGCGGATTATTTCCAGACCAATCGCTTCTTCTTCGCATGACGACACTCTTGGATGATCAAGAAGTCTTCCTCCTCTAACTTCTTTGTCTGAGCTCCGAATTACGATCCGTCAGCGGCCACAGGATCGTAGCGATGAGACTAAGCTTCTAAGCCCGGACTTTTCACCTTTCCTTCCGGCCTTCCTTCTCCAGCTTCCATCCTAGGAGGCGTTTGTCGGGTTTGGCGAAGGCGGAGGACACCGAAGGACGTCGTCGGAAGCGACGTGATCGGGACCTTTTGAGGTAGGGGTTTACCTTCGTCTCGCTTTTTGGTGCAACATGCGGGGTGGGATATTTTTCTTTTGTTCCATGGGATGCAGTTGAACTTTAAATAAAGATAATAACCGGATAAAGAAGGGTTTGGGGTTTTGTGCTGTTTCTATTGCCTTCCAGTTTCTTTATCTTCTGATTGTGATTTTTGATTGAAAGGCCTTTGCCTACTGAAAATCAAGGCCGTTGGTGGCCTTTGCGTGCGCAATTTATATCTGAATTGTTTGTGGTTGGTTTTGTTAAATCATGGAAAATGGATAAGCACGTAAAGACTGGCTGATTAAATGAGAATGAAAACCTTGTGTGATCACCCCGGTTGAACAAAGTTGGAATAATGAACATGTTGGTGGTTTGGTTGTTTTGTGGAAAATGCCTTTATTTATGAAAAGTGTTTTGATTATGAAATGTGTTTTGAAGTAAAAGGTGTTTTCAAATGCGGAAATGTTTTGTGTGTGGAAAGGGTTTTATGTGTGGAACTTTGAAATAAATGAATGATGGAATGTTGTATGGTTGTGATAATCTTTTGTAAATGAAATGGCATGTGGTTGCTTGCGTTTTACCTAACCTTGGTTGTGGATGGCAGGGATATGTTTGTGAAAGGTTTTTTCTGGATGATAGTTGCCCAGTACTAATAATTTGTTAAACCATTGCATGAAACATGAAAACCTAAATGGGGTTGGGGGATGATTGTTTGGTTGTTGATGCATGCTTCGTGGTAGCAGTGCCGAGGCACATGCTCAGTTTCTCTTTTTAAGAAGCCATAGGTTGGGCTGTGTATTTGGTATATGTATATATATAATTGTATCTTTGTGTTTTGTCGCACCACACCCATGTCAAGCACCTAGTGCCGAACACTCCCATTTTATGGGAGAGGGTGTTCCCCCTTAGTTACTAGCTCCTTCCTACTCCTTCTTCCATAGGCTATGATGGCTTGAGGTGACCTTACACCCAAGACTCTTCGGGTAGGTCTCGGAGGCTGTGATGGCTTGAGGAGACCTTTATCCCAAGACTCTTCGGGCAGGCTTACCGTTCCCAAGAACCTTCGGGATGAGGCCCAGGTGTCTGCGGGCGGGTTAGTGGTTATGGCCCAGGTGTGTGCAGGCGAGATGCGTGGTTGTGAGGCCCAGGTGTGTGCGGGCGGGATGCGTGGTTTGGCCCAGGTGTGTGCGGGTAGGAAGAGTGTGGTAGCGTCAGGACATTTGCCGTTAGGAAGAGAAACATCTAATTAAGTGGGAAATGGTGCGGGGTGCCCAATACTTTTGTTCTATATATATATACTAAACTTGTTTGTGTTACTTGGTGAGTGTGACCAGTGAGGCTGGGTGGATAGTTTTTCCTTGTTAGTTTATGGTTCTTCTGTTTTCTCACGGGACCTTAGGGTGTCTCCCCACTTGTGCACGAGAGCTTTAGGTTTCCCTACTGAGTATACTTGTATGCTCACCCTACGTTTACTTTCAGGTTTCCAGGAGGACTACCAGGGCCGTGCGGGACCCTACTAGTCGGGTAGTTGGAGTTGTTGTAGTTGTTGTTCTCTTGTTTTCTTTGGCATTGTACTTTTGAGCTTCCTTGTACTTGTACCTTGTTATAAAAAATTGTTTAAACATGCATGTGGGCTTGGTTTGGGTTTATTTATATACACTTGTTCTTTTCCCTTTTTGGTGGTTGACTTGTCCTATTTCCCGATCCAAAATAATAAAAAGGGTAATGCCTCCCATATTTATGAAAACTCATACCCTTGGTGCTAGTCGCCAACCCGGGGCCTACTGGAGGCGGGACTCGGGGGTCATTATCTTCCTTTCACCATTGACAGATCAGGAGGGGCATCTTTGGTGGGAGGGGGTCGTGACAGAATGGTATCAGAGGTGATGGTTGAGAGATAGGATGGAGTCTGGAGTTTGGCACAGTGAGGATTACATGGGATGGTAGGGCAACAATGTTCGTTAATCTTGGTGCGTGACATAGACCAGGGAAGACCGGCTAGGACACGGGATTTTAGGGCCCCCCGTGATCCGATGCAAGGACTCTGAGCCTACCGAACGACCAAGTGAGACTATATTGATTGCAGGGTAGAGACCCTAGGGAAGGTACATGCATCATAATGTTTGTGTTTTACTTTATTTGGGTGTTCTGGGAAAGAAATTGAAATAAAATGATAATTAAAACTTTGAGTTTTTCCTTACTACTTGGGCTTAGGCGATCCTTGTTTACCGTACAGCTATGGCACCTGGACGGCATTCCCAGGTGGCTCAGGCGGCCGAGGTCCAGCAGGTTCAGGAAATCGATCAACTGAGGATCGATCGAGAGGAGGAAGACAGCCAGTGGCAGAAGACCCTCCGTTCTTTCCAGCGTCAGACTCTTAAGAAGTACGAGGGAAGTACTTCGGACCTGGAGATAGAGGGGTGGCTTGAAGAGATAGGGATCGCTTTTACCTTGATCCGTGCTCCGAAGGAGTACTGGGTCCCCCTAGCGGTCAGTCAGCTGAGAGGCGCGGCGTGCCAATGGTGGATGCTCTACCTCGGGGAGAGGAAGGAGGCAGAGATTCCATGGGCTGACTTCGAAAAGGAGTTCCGAGAGGAATTCCTTTATTCTTTGATCAAGGCGGAAAAGCGTTAGGAGTTTCTCTCCCTTCAGCAGGGGAGTATGACTGTTCAAGAGTTGGGGATTAAGTTCAAGAATCTCCTACGCTTTGCTCCGGAACTCTTTCCGGATGAAGAGTCTCGGGCGAGACGTTTGGAAGAGGCGCTTCGTCCTTTGCTCCAGTATGCTGTGACCCCCTTCACCCTTCCGACATACTTAGACGTACAGAAGAAGGCGGAAGTTGTAGAAAGGATGAACTCGCAGGGAGGTGCACCACGTGAGGGGATCCAGCCTAGTTCGTCGAAGGGGAAGGCAGTCAGCAGCAGGTCTCCTGCGACGGGACCTTCCAGTTTCAGGCCAGTAGGGAGCAGGCCCCAGCAGTTCCAGTTCAGATCTTCAGGTCCTCGTCCCTTTTTCACGAGCCCAGGACCAAAGTGTTTTTCTTGTGAAGGTTTCGGGCACGTTCAGAGTCAGTTCCCGACCCATGCTCAGTACGGTGGAGATGGACAGGTTCAACGCCCTCCTCAGCAGCACCAGTCACCGACAAGACCCTTCCAGCAGAAACAGGCTCCAGTCCCTTTGAGGGGAGATGGAGCAGGTGGTGGCCAACCACAAGGAGTTCCTCAAGGATCCCAATCGGGACGTGGTCGAGGAGGCGGACGTCAACAGAGAGGCAGAGGAGCTCAGTGAGGATAGTTGCATGCATCAGAGGCAACATCTCTAGAAGGACCAGGGATCTATAGAGATGTGTTTGGGTTTTCTTGAATGATCTCCTTTATGTTTTTTTGGGAGCATTACACTCCATTGTTGGAACTCTTTTGCTCATTCTCTGGGTTTGGACCTTGTTTTTGTGAGTTTTAATGCTATGTTGTTTCCCGCTTTTCTTTAAATGTACGTGAAGATCCCTATCATGTGGGGAGGGGAAGACCTAATCCCTAATCGAGACGCATTAATGTGGATGCGATTTAACCCATGCAGGCGAGTCAGTGCCGCCTAAAGCGGATAATATCTCAACATGGGAGAAGGAATTCCTCAAGCCATGTGTCCGGGCAGTGTGTGGGTTGTACGTTGTTGGGTGCAGTGTAAGTTGGAAAAAAAAATCTAATATATGGAAGTGGGAAGGACCAGTCCTTAATCGAGATGCATTAATGCAGATGCGATTAAACCCGTGCAGGCGAGTCAGTGCCCCCTAAAGTGGATAATATCTCGACATAGGAGAGGGAATTCCTAACTCACATAATTAGGGTTGTCGGTTGTTTCTTGTTATGACAAGAGCCCTAAGAGGTATCTTGCAGAGTGGTTGTTTGGATCCATTCTTTTTCTTGGTTGGTTTTTAATTCTCGAGGACAAGAATGTTTTAAGAGGTATCTGATGTAATGGACCGGACCCCTCCGGTCCATTCCTTTGTTAAAATCGATGTGGTCAACACGACGCGCGTTATAATGATAATTTTAATACTGATGATAACGTAAAAATATGTTAATAATAATGATGATGACATAAATTGTGTGATTAATTAAACTAAAAAGAATAATCATGATAAAATGATTTAATTGGTGTTATTATTATTAATGATGTGAAGTGAGAAGGTGTGTGATCCATTAGACGTTGATAAATGAAACATGCAGTTTTTTTTATTAATTGAGTAATTGTTGAAATTAAATTTGAATAATAATTATGGCTGTTGTGTTATTAATATTATTCATAATATTAATAATAATGAGAAATTGATGAAATGAGTCATGGTATTTATTGCAAAAAAATTAAATGAAGATGCAAGTGGAAGCATGGTGGTGCGTTCATAAAATTAAAGGTGAGTTCGTTATTTTGGGTTTATGAAATTGAATGGTTTTAATTTAATAAAAGTGGTTTCAATTTAATCAGTGTGAAATAAAAATAAATAGAATTAAAATAATTAAATTGATGGATGTTACACGACATTGACGTGGCATGGTCGGATTCAGATATCCAACAGGGTGGTTTAACGTGGTCAATGCGTCGAGCGTAAATCTTTTTGTTATTAAAAACAATAACGTCGGTGAGTTAATAAAATAAGTTGATGAAATGTTATTGTTATTGAAGAACAATAAATAACAATGATGGCTTAAAAATATATGTGAGAGGTTAATAAAATTAAATGTATTAAAATGGGGTTGAATATGTATGTTATATTAATTTTGTTTTTTCATTTAATTCAATTAAATGAAATGGTTTTGAGTCGCATGGAATGGTTGTGCATAGGTTCTCCCAAAATTGAATTATGAAATTAATAACATTGATCGTATAATAAATATAATAATACAATTAAAAGGAAAATGGTTTTATTTAATAAATTATAATAAATTTATGGGGAGGCGCATGAGATGGGGAGGGGAGGCGTGAATGCCCCCTTTCCCTTGTATAAATCATTTTTTTATATAATTTAATTTAATATATCATATATTTTATATAATGTTGATTTAATATATTAAAATAGTAATACAATAATAAAATAAGGGAGTGCGCATGGTGTAAGGGGAGAGATTCACGCCACAAGACCTTTTTATCAAAATATTAAATTATTATAATAATAATAAAATAATAATATTATTATTTTGGGTGATCAAAACTTAAAAAGTCTATAACTTCTTCATATGGTGTCGGAATGACGAACCATCAGCGGCAGTGTAATACTGTAATTAAGATGGTCATTTTAAGACCAGTGATGGATACCTTTTTATGAGTTATGTCTCGGGTCAACGAAACACACATATTAATAAAATTTACGTTATTATTAAAACGCGTGGAAACCGCGTGACGTGTCGTGTGTTGACCAGTCAAAACGTGTAACGGGTTTACGGTCACACCGTGTATTCATCAATACACACTGCATACTGTTTTACCTTTTCTTTGCCTATATAAGAAAGGGTCGCGGATTATTTCCAGACCAATCGCTTCTTCTTCGCACGACGACACTCTTGGATGATCAAGAAGTCTTCCTCCTCTAACTTCTTTGTCCGAGATCCGAATTACGATCCGTCAGCGGCCACAGGATCGTAGCGATGAGACGAAGCTTCTAAGCCCGGAATTGTCACCTTTCCTTCCGGCCTTCCTTCTCCAGCTTCCATCCTAGGAGGCGTTTGTCGGGTTTGGCGAAGGGGGAGGACACCGAAGGACGTCGTCGGAAGCGACGTGATCGGGACCTTTTGAGGTAGGGGTTTACCTTCATCTCTCTTTTTGGTGCAACATGCGAGGTGGGATATTTTTCTTTTGTTCCATGGGATGCAGTTGACCTTTAAATAAAGATAATAACCAGATAAATAAGGGTTTGGGGTTTTGTGCTGTTTCTATTGCCTTCCAGTTTCTTTATCTTCTGATTGTGATTTTTGATTGAAAGGCCTTTGCCTACTGAAAATCAAGGCCGTTGGTGGCCTTTGCGTGTGCAATTGATATCTGAATTGTTTGTGGTTGGTTTTGTTAAATCATGGAAAATGGACAAGCACGTAAAGACTGGCTGATTAAATGAGAATGAAAACCTTGTGTGATCACCCCGGTTGAACAAAGTTGGAATAATGAACATGTTGGTGGTTTGGTTGTTTTGTGGAAAATGCCTTTATTTATGAAAAGTGTTTTGATTATGAAATGTGTTTTGAAGTAAAATGTGTTTTCAAATGCGGAAATGTTTTGTGTGTGGAAAGGGTTTTATGTGTGGAACTTTGAAATAAATGAATGATGGAATGTTGTATGGTTGTGATAATCTTTTGTAAATGAAATGGCATGTGGTTGCTTGCGTTTTACCTAACCTTGGTTGTGGATGGCAGGGATATGTTTGTGAAAGGTTTTGTCTGGATGATAGTTTCCCAGTAGTAATAATTTGTTAAACCATTGCATGAAACATGAAAACCTAAATGGGGTTGGGGGATGATTGTTTGGTTGTTGATGCATGCTTCGTGGTAGCAGTGCCGAGGCACATGCTCAGTTTCTCTTTTTAAGAAGCCATAGGTTGGGCTGTGTATTTGGTATATGTATATATATAATTGTATCTTTGTGTTTTGTCGCACCACACCCATGTCAAGCACCTAGTGCCGAACACTCCCATTTTATGGGAGAGGGTGTTCCCCCTTAGTTACTAGCTCCTTCCTACTCCTTCTTCCATAGGCTATGATGGCTTGAGGTGACCTTACAACCAAGAATCTTCGGGTAGGTCTCAGAGGCTGTGATGGCTTGAGGCGACCTTTAGCCCAAGACTCTTCGGGCAGGCTTACCGTTCCCAAGAACCTTCGGGATGAGGCCCAGGTGTCTGCGGTCGGGTTAGTGGTTGTGGCCCAGGTGTGTGCGGGCGAGATGCGTGGTTGTGAGGCCCAGGTGTGTGCGGGCGGGATGCGTGGTTTGGCCCAGGTGTGTGCGGGTGGGAAGAGTGTGGTAGCATCAGGACGTTTGCCGTTAGGAAGAGCAGCATCTAATTAAGTGGGAAATGGTGCAGGGTACCCAATACTTTTGTTCTATATATATATATACTAAACTTGTTTTTGTTACTTGGTGAGTGTGACGAGTGAGGCTGGGTGGATAGTTTTTCCTTGTTAGTTTCTGGTTCTTCTGTTTTCTCACGGGACCTTAGGGTGTGTCCCCACTTGTGCACGAGAGCTTTAGGTTTCCCTACTGAGTATACTTTTATGCTCACCCTACGTTTACTTTCAGGTTTCCAGGAGGACTACCAGGGCCGTGCGGGACCCTACTAGTCGGGCAGTTGGAGTTGTTGCAGTTGTTGTTCTCTTGTTTTCTTTGGCATTGTACTTTTGAGCTTCCTTGTACTTGTACCTTGTTATAAAAAATTGTTTAAACATGCATGTGGGCTTGGTTTGGGTTTATTTATATACACTTGTTCTTTTCCCTTTTTGGTGGTTGACTTGTCATATTTCCCGATCCAAAATAATAAAAAGGGTAATGCCTCCCATATTTATGAAAACTCATACCCTTGGTGCTAGTCGCCAACCTGGGGCCTACTGGAGGCGGGACTCGGGGGTCATTATCTTCCTTTCACCATTGCCAGATCAGGAGGGGCATCTTTGGTGGGAGGGGTTCGTGACACTTGTGATTTGGTTTGGATGAAACATAAGCCAAAAGTTGGTCCTGTGTTTTTGGTAAAGTCTAGGACCATATTAAATTAGGACCTAGTGAGTTTCCTATGATACCCAATATACATTGATTATACTATATAATGGATTTTCACTCTTTACTTTATTATATCTCCTAACTCGATTGGATTATGTGGCACTATGGTGTGGTTGTATGTGCTTGTTTACTTTTATTTAAATATTGATATGATTCACTTTTGTATTGTATTTCTAGTACTATGGTTTGTTTTTTGTTAAGCATTTTAAAAAGTGGATTTTAAAGAAGTGTTTTTAATAAAAGTTTTGATTTTTCATTATAAAATATAACTTCTCATTTTTTAATGGTCCTTAAAGTATTGATTTATAGGTTAAAGGTAAGGTTTATAAAATGGTTGTTGGTGTGATATTTATTTTTCATATGATTAAGTATGGGAAACAATCCATTTTCTACTTATATTTCAAACTATCATTAATGAAATGTCATTTGAATGGATTTTCTCAAACTTTTAAGTGGAATCATACTAGGAACATTTTTACTCACCACCCACATACACCAATTGGTTTATGAAATTATGCTGTTTTATTTTAGGTTTCTAGGATATGAAAATTTTCTAGATTTATATCTTGGTTGGTCCAGTAGTGGATGGTTGTAATATAGAGTGATCGAGGTGTCACATAGAGATGGTTGGTAGTTGTTCAATTATTATTCTTTATTCTGGCATGTTTATGTATCTACCTTGTTATCCTAGATTTTAATTTTAATTCATCATGATCATGTGGCATTTCTTACCTTTATATGATCATATTATGTGATAATGTTATTTATGATTTGTTTTTATCAATCATACCATGTTATAATCTATTTGGTTGTTTCATTTTTATTTGTACTTCTTATTTAGTGTATGGGTGTGAAATGTATGGATGGTTCATGAATAATTTCTATGTGAAATCCATGAGGTGGTTATTTAGATTCCAAGGGGTAAATCATTTCCACTTGGTTAGTTTTTATACCCTAGTAGTGGTTTCTAGCCCAAGGTAACCCGAAATGCACCTTGGGACTTACCAAGGACCGGATCATGTTATCGGTTTAAGGGTGAACTGGGTTGGTTCGTGACATAAATAGTTAGAGTTATGAATATCATCCCAAAGGTCTCATAGTGTCCATTATAACACACATCCATGAATAGTAGACCAAGGCTTCAAGGACCAAGTGCTGAAAAACCAACATTTGAGAGCTACTCATTACCTTATAGATTGAGAGATTATATTTTGTTTTTTTCTTTAAGAATGATCTAAGTGCTTCTATTTTGATGTTTTTTTTGTAAAATAACTTAGTTTTATTTTTAGTTGTTTTTTTCTGTTAATCCCATGTGATCAAAGAAGTTTTGTGGATAAGAAAATTTTATACTAAGACTCTGATTAAAGAAGTATCAGGGAAAGGATTTACTAATGACTCTATTGAAGAATATCTAGGGTAATGCACATGAGCCTCAACCTAGTTGGTTAGGACTCCTTAAGTGTATCCACAAGACCCAGGTTTGAAACAAGGTAGAGGCATATTTCTTGGGTACTATAGCAGGCACTGTTAGGAACTGTAGCAGCCGGAACTATTCACCTTGGGACACCAGTTTGGGATTGGAGTCCTTAAAGCCTTCGGGCCACCCAGGACTTCAGGTCAGTAAGGCTTTTGGGCTACCTTTAAGGCCTTTGGTCCACCTCAAGCCCTTCGGGCCACATGATCAGTGCAGTTACCCCATGCAGAATCTACAAAAAAAAGAGAAGTCCTAGAGGAGGATTTAGAGCAAGTGCACTCACCAGAGTAGAACCAAATGGATTTGGAAGAATGATAGGGTATGGATACGCCATCGAGAATATCCTGTGCTTGCATGGGAATCCTAGCCAGATGACCACGTGAAGGTGGAGAGCTACCATCATGATGCAGATGCTGGGGAGGGGCAGTTCCTTATAGTTATAGTCTGGTTGAATTCCCTAAGACCTTCGGGTCATGTAATCTATTAAGCCTACGGGCCATGTAATATCTAAGACTATGGGCCTTTTAAGGTTTCCCCCCATCCCTTGAAATGGGGGTTATCAAAATCAATAAAAATTAAGGCCTTCGGGCCATTTGGACTAGGGTAATATATTAATATTCAGATCATCTGAAAAAAGAGATTTTTATTCTAGAGCCTAGTGCTTATAAATTAATAATAGATGCTTTTACCACTTTGGGTTAAAATCAAAGAAGTTCTAGGGTTAGGAACTTGGTTATATTCTTTAATAAAATTTATTTAGGGGTCTACATATCATTACCCTAAACCTCATTCTTTTTTTTATTTGTTATTTACTATATTCCATTGTTTAATTTATCTTTATTGATTAGGTTAAGTTGTATCTTCCAAATATTTTTTATTCCATGGAATTTATTTCTTGTTTTTACTTTATTAGTTCATAAATTTTATCTTCCAAAATTAAATTTGTTTTAAGAGAGAATTTTTTATATGTTTTAAAAACTTTAATTTACCCCCTCTTGAAGCTTACATACTAGGAAAAAAGTTTGTCCATGCAATGAGCTACCTTCTCCTAGCCCCACTATGGATCCTATCTCAGCTATAAAAACATTCTTCAATACTCCTCATAATGTAAAAAAGTTAAATATAATTAATTATGTTTTTAATGGTTCTTTTAAGATAATCTTGAAGAACCTCATTTTAGATTCCTCATCACTGCTCAGATATGGATCAAACTAAAGTAGGTTTATAAACTTAGAATCATAATCCATAATGATCATAGAAACCTACTAGAGGTTCAATAAATTTTTACTTTAACCTGATGTAGAGTGTGAAGATACAAATGCTTGAATAAAAGATCTTGGAATTTCTTTCATTTTAGGCCTTGGTCTTTTTTATCACCCATCATGAAATTTCACCATCAGTAGGATACCCCTTCAAGAATGATGGTATTTAGCCTTACTTGGTGTCACTTTGGAGTATTTTTTCATTTAAAGATACAATAAAAGGTAGTTGATCCATTATACAACCTCTTGAGGAGTCACATTTCCCTAAAATATAGAAGGATAATGAAATTGAGAACCTTTTATAATCTCAAAAATGGTAGGATCCTTTCATGGAGTTCGCTAACCCAAAACTTGAAGCAATAATTCAATACCTTCCAAGAACCTAGGGACTACTGTAGGTCTTTTATGTGGAAACTAATCGCATTCCCCTTTCTTTATGGAAGGAGTAATTAATTTAGGAGACATATTATACAATAAAGTAGAGAAATATATTAAAAAACTTCCACAAAGAGAGAAAATACCCAAGTTCAAGAACTTAATTATTTATGTTAGGTTAAACCCCATTACCCTCTCTATTTATTCCATTTATCAAAACAATTTTCATTCAAGTATTTTTTGAAAACCTTTTTAAAGTAATTCTTCTATGATCGAAACACCCTTTAAGAGAAACAAGTAGTAATTATTTGAGTTTAATATAAAAGGAGTAAACTATCAACATTATGAAATAGGTTTATAATTAGGGGAACTAATTATTGACTCACATTTACCTAGTCATTAATAATAAATATATAAGAAAACACTATTTATTTATTATTAATGTTTTAGTTAATATGAATCGATAATCAGTTCCAACATTAATACAAAAAACACAAGTACACAATATGTTATGATTTCCTATATGTTCCTACCTATTGAAACCTATTATAATGCATATAACTCAAGAATTTAAGTCTAACTCAAGATAAATAAGAATAAAATATTCTGGAAAAACCCTAGTAATTCAGGATTCTGCCACAACTATGCTGACCAAACTTATTTATGGGTTACTTCATGAGTCTTGATATCCTTATCCCCCATCCAATTTCAAGTTCCATTCCCTAGATACATTAATGTGGTTTATGATACTATTTTTTAATGAATGTGTCCTAACTACCTGAACAATATCAGTCCAGGTCACCATAACACTATATACATGCCTCCTAATTTTTAGATGCAGGTGTAAATGTTGGGGGTTGAGATCAATATTTTTGGGATATGATTTTCCTCTTTGGTGTAATAATGTAAGTATAGTGGGAAATACCTAAAGTGGAATGAAAAAATAGTCCCAATAACTCTGGGTCAAAACTAGTCAAAAGACGAAGCATTGGTAATAAGGAAAGATACACAAGATTCATAATAACAAGTACATAAATTTGTATTTGATATACCGGTCTAAAATACACGAACACTATATCAGTAAGTGACACTAAATAAATAAATAATATAAAAGTGGTGGGAAATCCATATGAGTCCTAATGAAATTTTTTTGGATATCCAAAGTGAAAATTTCCATGATGAAAACCAGGGATAACCCCTACACATACATCCCACACACCCTCTAAAAAGTGAAAAAGGTATTGTCTGTGCCATTGAATCCATTTGTGACTGACTCATATTCTTAGTTCCTTTCCCTTTACATGGGATATGCATAAATGGGTCTACACATATCTTAATAGAGGCCCATGTAGGGTGTGAGTATAATATACCCAGTAAGCGGTCACCACCTACCCCTAATCACTTGTCATATACTCAATTATATACAATAGTAGAACAAGGCTAGGATAATAGATAAATATGGGAAAAAATCTTAACATGATTTAAATATTTTCATTTATAACCAAATTAAATAAATTAATATATCGGGAGGGTCCATACCTAAATTCAGGGTGAACCACCCATTCCATTTAGGGGAAAGGAAATCATGTATAATAGAGTTAGAATAAGTGAGATGACCTTCCCATTTGGGGATAAGGGAAAGGGGTATAATATAGTTAGGGCACTGCAATCCCATATAATTCCATCAACTTGTATGATAGAAATTGGTGTACCTATGTACTTTTATATACAATAATAATATTCCCCTTTCAAGAATAATTTATTAACCTCAATTACCAAATAAATAAACACACCATAAAAAAATGAAATGATTTATAACATAAATGATAAATGGACTCAAATAATGTAATATAATAATCTAGGTGGATATCAATACAAGGATCATGTTTTCTTTTTAAATATTTTACCAAAATAAATTACATGGCATGATTTATCTCTTACCCAACATGGAATAAGGGAACAAGTGAAACCAAGGAATGCTAACTCATAAGTAAAACTAATCAAATAAATCCAAACCATGTTTTTCTAAAAACTATTTTATAAATATTTATTAAAAGAAAACCCATTATTTTTTACTTAAATTCACTCAAAACTAAGTCATTGCTAACCCAACCCTTAATGAATATGAGAGAAGGAATGGATTTATCTACTAGTTACATCACATGGTAGTTCCTTGGAGTCCAAGGAATAAGATCAAGCTAGTAATTAAATATTAGGATCAACCAAAGAATAAAAAATAATTAGATATTGGACCATTCTTAACATATAGAATGGAATAAAAGATGAAATTTAGGGTAATACTATGATATTGGCCAATAGAACCACTCACAAAAAAATATAGAATATAATTTAATAAAGTAAATGAACCAATAAACTATATGATAAGAAGAGGGTATATTACACCCACTAATATGAGAAACAAAGTAAATAAGGGATTTTGAGGTGCTCCAAGGCATTACATCTTCAAATAATCACTTATATAACCAAGTGATTCCAATAAGAGAAAGGTATTTATGGTGTATTGAAATGTAATAAAGGATAGGGTGAAAGAATCTCCCAAGAACCACTTCCCACTAAAAATGGGAGAAATTTCCGAGTTAATTGTGTTATGGTAATAAAATAATTAGTTTTAAATGAAAAAAATCCCCTTTTATAAAAGGAAAATTTCCTAGGAACCTATTGGGTAACTTTTACTAAGCCATCAGGTACTCGGTGGTTCATGAAAAAACTACCTACACCCCAAGTGCCCCACCAGGTACCCTGTACTAATCTACTGGGTACCTAATTCTTGTTTCACCTCAACCCTTACCCCTTCCCCTCCAAATCCTTCTGAAATATCCTGACACCCCCTCTTTCTCAAAATATACCAAAAAAATTATCTACAATGTATAAATATTAAATAATATCACCTATCATAGGGGTAAATGTATTTACAATTAAAAACTTTAATTTTTATGGTTATAAGAGAAAAATCATCATCCTCTAGTCGTATTTAACCTAAAATTCCTAGTTGGAATCATGAAAACCAAAATTTTATACCATATCCCCATATTTGTGAACATATGTGATAAATTTCTATTTTTTTTCTATAAAATTATTAAATATGAAAAATTCATATAGACATCATTAGAAGATGGGTAAAGGCTTTATGTTTCTCAATCTCAGGGATAAGAAATTAATTAGTATGATATTTTTATTTTTTATCAATAAAAACATTCTTAGTTGTATTTTTCATTTTATATTTTAGTTAATGTGAAAAATATATCAATATCTCCAACCAAATTTCATATTTATAATAAAATTTTAAAGGATTTTGATAAAATCATGGCACTTGATCTTCCTCATGGTGAGCATCTTTTGCATGTCTATTAGGTGGTTAATGAAGGTTACAGATATAGAGGAAGTGCCTATTTGGGCTATTTTAAACTTGGATTTTGTTGGCTTCAATGAATAATCTACAATTTATATGAAAAATGTGTCATGAATAGTGAGTTTATTCAATGAAATATTGATAAAGATCACCAAAACCAAAGAGTGTGTCTTTTCACTTTATATTTATAATTAATTTAAAAAACGAATTACTTAAATCTTAGAATTTTTTTTGAAGAATATGTTGGTCATTCAATATTCCATCTGATTGAACTTTAGTTGTGTTAAAAAATCCAAAGAACAATTCCTCTAGTAGTGATCCATACGTGATCCTTTAATCTTGAAGCATCACTGATGGTACTCTAGGTGTCATAAACCAACCCACCAGGGCCTTCTTGGCTGGTGGTAAGTCGATAATTACACCCCAAGCTAGCCTCTAATAGGAAATAGGCTGGCAATTAGCACCGAGTATGCATATCATACACATGGTAGGACTTATCCTAAAGTACCTTCACACACACATGCATCCTCATATACCAATATAATGAGAAAATATTAAGAAATCATACTAAAAATGTATGCATAATATATGTCCCACATCAAAGTATAAAAAGTAGTATAACAAAAACAAAAATGACTAAATAAAATCCCATTGAAAACTATAAAGGTACCCATCCTAAAAACAATATGGGGGTAGATACCCAAAAGCTACTCATAGATCCATCTAAGGTCTGTCTAGAATAAATAAGATCCAACTAAGATTCACTTACTTCTGTTATACCAAGGGCTCCAATGGAAGGGCTATCATCTATATAAGACATGACATGTGCGACCAGATCCCATACAGGGGTGAGTATATATATTCCCAGTAGGACACCTCAAAATCACCAAACACAAAGCATCCAAGAGAGAGAGAGAGATTAGTTAGATAAAAACCATAAAGGCATGATATTCATAATATAAGAAAAAACTATAATAACCTAGATATTCTCAATAAGAATCCGAAACTAATAGAGAAAGGGGATATCTATCTCCACAGTTGATTAAGAATTATGAGTCTGCATGTAGCTTCAAAGGTCCATCTCCGATGACTAATATCACTCACAAACAAAAAATAATCCATGTGGTGGGACCACACCTCACCACTGCACTCCACAATTGAGGGAGAACTATATCCTATCCATGTATCTCACATAAACTCTCAAGAATCCATGTGGAGGACCCACACCATTCTAGTATGATCCATATCCAAGGGGGCACAATCTCTAGTGGAGGACCTGCTTCTCACTAGATCTCAAAGACGGGGGGTTCCACTCCGTAGATAGAGGACCCACACCCTATGTAGTATGGGGGGTTTCTAACTCTACCAATATAAAGAGTATGGGGGACCTGCATCATGGTGTGTTAAGGGGGTTGAAAAACCTGGTAACACTCTAATAATCACACCCAATCACTGTCACCGACTATGCATTGCTAAAATAAGCATCAGACTCATAAAACCTTATGTCGTATCTCTGATACCAAAACAAAGGACACCATCACATCCTACATGGAAAACTGCTCTGGATAGGATACTCATGAGGCCCAAATCCAAGCCTTGAAGAAGAAGATACACTAGCCGGAAGATAAATGGATCCAACTTTCCCTAAATGGAGTACATGACATGTCCCATGGGGTACACAACATGTCTCTCTGAGTTCATCACTTTTCATGTCTATCTATTTCACACGTTATGAATTATTATAAATAAAAAACTTGTCCAATGGGGGTACATGGAATATAGAGGCTATCCGGAACTCGACATGTGTTGTCTGGCTAAGATTGTGTACTCAGCCCATGCCTATATACTTAGGTCATGCCTATTTATAATGGCTATGTCTGAGTACTTTTCAAATTACATAGAGTGTACTTATTTTCACATGGTGTGTTGGGTTTGGGTAGGTACTCGGTGTGAACCACCCTCAAAATTTAGTGTACCTTCCAACGTACATGGAATGTTCCCCAACACAATTAGCATGTGGGGCCACATGGTCTTTTGGTCTTGTACTCACTGCACATGCTTATTAATCTAACAAGGGGTTATACCACATGTGAAAACACCACATGGTGTGTGGGGTCACATAGTCTACTAGGCATGTACTCCTTGTACACAATGATATGGTAGGATAATGGTCACACATCATGTAGAATCACCAAATGGTATGTGATATTTAACTCCATATGAAAACCCTAGATGCCATACAGATGTGACCATACAACATGTGTTCCTGAACTACATGTTGTGTATATAAAATTTTCCAAAATCTCATAGCCTTCACACATCTTCACCCCACACTCTCACTAACTCTATTTCAGCTATTATTCTCAATGTTGAACTTGGATATAGCATTGACCGAGCCTTTTGTACACTAGTGGCTAGATCATGGCCATCAAATTCACTTGGCAATTGGTCCTATTTCACCACACTTCCACCGCAATTCCCAACTGCATATAAAGAAAAAAAATCTATTCTTTATCCATCTCTAATCTTCCTTAGTCATCATCACACCTCGATAATTCCAAAAACCTAAACCCAAACCCACATTAATGATTTTTATTCCATAGAATGATTTCACAATGACTGTTTATCGGGTATTTTGTTGAAATTTTGACCAAAGAAAATACCGACAATGAATGTGAGAAGAATGATGAGAGAAATTAAAAAAAAATAAATATGAGGAATTAACCTCATCCATTGTTTGGGATAGCCTCAATCCATTTCCATGAGAATGATGAATGAAGACAAATAAACAAAGATAAAAAAGTCACAATATAGGGATAAAAATCAACCAAACATAAATCATTATTCAACCCACAAATCAATTATTAATAGGATTGATTCATGATTGAAAAGAAATAAAAAATACGGGATTAAACTAACATAAAAAATATATCCAAACTCGAGTTTAGATTGATCCATGACAAAGAAAAACTATACATTATTATCACTGAAAAAATCCAACAACTCCTTTGATGACAATGACCCTCACAGTACTCTAATCATCGATCCATGATCCCAGGACCATTTTACAATGCACTATCCACTAGAGCTATGCATCCTTCCATTCTCTAGGGTTATGTGGATATCCCTAGGAAATTCTCCATAATAGGGTTTATATAAAGGAAATTAGGCATGGTGATTAATTAAACAAATAAATAAATTGTTTAATTAATTTACTTCTAAATCCTCCCATAACCACTCTTAAACCAAACACCCAAAACATACAAAGATTATGTCATACCTATGGTAAAACACACATTTCATATTTAACAGTGGTATCAGAATTTCCATATGAGACACTGTTCTAGATTTATTACATTATTTATAGAAAAATGAACATGCATGATATAATATATATATATATATATGTAATTTTTTTAATATATATGCAATAAGGATCTCTGGGCCTTGAGATCCCATGCTGACTTAGCACATGACTTTGAAAATATTTTGTAAAATATTCCAAAATCACTACTACAAGGCTGGGTTTATCAAGCGCTAGGGATTTAACAACACTAGCTAAAAGCACTATTAAAGACCCCCTTTGTCAGTTATAGAAGAATCACTGTTAAAAGGGGTCTTTAACAATACTAAAAAAGTGCTAATAGGGGGGGGGGGGTCTTTATAATTATTTTTTAAAAGCACTGATAAATACCCTTTTTATCAGTGCTTTTTTACTAGCATTGATAAAGGTTATATTTCAAAAAAAATTATATTTCAATAAAAATAATATACTAATATATAAATATATTTATATTGATATAAATATAATACACATATTTTTAAATATGTTTTAGATAAGGTAAATAGGAATTTACACTTAATATATAATATATTTAGTGAAAATGTATTATAAAATAATTAAAAAATATTTTTAATTAATAATTTTCTAATTGTTATCTAGTAATAGTAATTTAGTATCAATTTGAAGATAAAAAAATCTAAAATTTAATAAAATATCTAAAATAAGTTGAAAACGTAACTCAAAATTCAAACAGACATAACTTTTGATATGGGTGTTCATTTGAGCTCTACCACATATCAAATCAAAGATTACAATGAGCTCTATGCCCTAATAATCAAGGGGATCTCAATTGCATTTTTTTGAGGGAAAAGGCCTAAAAATCCTCCGAAATTGAGTTTTTATTTGGGGTACTCTAATTTTTTTAACATTCGATGGATTTTTAGACTCGTTTATGGGGTTATTATTTCATTTTTTTGGTGGAGAATGAATTTATTCCTAGGTCTTACATTCATATTGATTTTATGATTTTAAAATTTTATTATTTTTTACAATGTAGTTTTATTGATAATTAAATATATTCATATTTTCTTATATTTACTTATAATATATCACTTGTATAAATACATCTATCAACATATTTATGTAAAAATGTATTTTTAAATATAGAAAATAAATATTTATTATTAATTTTAGTGAAATTAAAAAATTATCCATTTTATTTACCTTATAAAAATAAAATAATATGTATATATATACCTATAAAACTAATGATTATATATAAACATGTGTGTATCAATAATTAACAAATATATATGTATATGTATATTCTAATATATGTAAATAAATACATATTCTAAAAATGTATTTAAAACAACATCTAACTATTTTTTACATTATACAAGTATATTTATAATGATTATATATACATATATGTGTTTATTAATAAAAAAAAATATATATTTATATTATATTCTAGTATATATAAATGAATATAATATATAAGATATTTAAATAAATATAAATATATATATATCTCACACACATATATTTTATAAATTTATTTAAAAATAATTATATAATTATTTTAATATATGAATAATATATATATATATATTAATATCATTAAACAAAAACAACAAAAACAACATGGTATAGTGGTAAATACATTCCATCTTCAAAGGATAGGTGCATGGTTCTAATCTAGGTAGGTGCATATGAGCCTAGAAATTCACAAAGCACTGATAGAATGGGTGGTGGGGTGAAAAGCACTAATGGGGGGGGGGGCACTATTAAAGGTGTTGTGGAAGCACTGATAAAGGGGTCAGGCTCATAGAGGTCCAAAAAAATATAATTTTACCCCCTTTAACTGTGATGCATTTATCAACACTAAAAATAACTTTTAAACGACCCCTTTAACAACACTTTTTGTGAGCATTGTTAAAGCCTACCCTTTAACAACGATTATGTAGAAAACAATTTATAAGCACTATTAAAGGCCCTTTACTAGTGCTGTTAAAACTCAATTTTGTAGTGGTGAATATTATATGGAAAAAATAGAGTTGTTACATTCTCTTCCCATTTAAGTTTTTTCATCCCAAAAAGAAAAATCCAACCCAGATAGGACAGTACTAATCTCGCATATGGATATCCCACTCCAATGATATCTCTTAGATATTCCCATACTTATAACAACATGAACTTAAGGGAAACACTTTCCCATAAAGGGTATCCTCTTATCGATTCTCAAATGCAACTGAGCTACTTGAAAAGGTAAATCCACCCTCATTGTCCATCTCATCCTGGTCAACATTGTGAAACTAGTCATGCACATATCTCCTCAGCTGTGACATTTGGAATACAGAGTATGATTAGTCTAATTGTGGTGTATGGTCTAAGTAGTATTCCACATCACTAACCCAACAAAGTAACTAGAAAAAGGGTCTACAAACCTCAGAGATATCCTACCACCTTAGCCAAATCTCTATAATCCTCGACAAGGTGAAATATCTTGGAACTCAAGATCTCCTCATAAAAATATAAAGGCCTCCATCATTGGTTTACAAAGGAATATTGATGAATTTGGGTAGTCCCCAACCATCCTTGGATGAATTTCACCTTCACTACTATCACCCATACAAAATCTAGGCTGAAAAATTACTTTTCCCACTAGATCTGACTAGTAAAATGGTTACCTAAAGGGTCTCCTGTAAATGGCCTCGAATGGTGCTACACTGATGGTGGAGTGGTAACTATCTTTATATAAAAACTCCACCAATGGTAGATGATCCTATCATCTATGGTAAAAAATAACATGAAAAACTAAATCATGTTCTTTAAAACATGAAAGGTCTACTTTTCTTAGCCATATGTTTTGGGTTAGAAACACCGTGATCAATGAAAAATGAGTCCTAGGGGCCTCCTGCATCTTCTCCATAATCATGATGTAGATAATTAAGGTTTAAAACAATTTTCAAGGGAACAACATGAATCCAAACTACCTTATACATGAAAAGGTGTCCCAAAATCTCCACTAAGCTCAGATATCAGATGGTTCGGAAGTATATAACTTAGAGATCCAGTCTATGATCACTCAAATAGAATCCCAACCCCTTACTGATCATGGAATCCACATCATTAGAACCATAAAGATACAATCCCATTTCCAATTCCATCCAGGTACCTCATTATTCACCTACAGATAGGTAAGGTATTGAGAGATAAACTAAGAAACACACTAAAACATCCTTGGATATCCATTTTGATACTAAAGGATCATAGTACAACCTCACCTCTCTTGGATGTACTTCTCAAGAGAAGCATGAAGCCACCCCAAAACTACATATCAAAACACAAGTGGTTCCAATGTCTATCCTTGAACAAGGAAAACATTCACATAAACTTTAGAATATCTATGAGGAACATGTCTAGTGGATATCTTTTCATGCAATAACTAATGGTCGATATCCCCAAGTTGCACCTCCCTGACTCACTAAAGAATCTAGGGGTAACAACTACCTACTAGAGATACAATTCACCATCATCATTCTTAAGGGTAAAATTTAAATAGGTTAATTGCTTCATTAACTCAACCCATAATATAGAATGGAAAACCTTACTATGAGCATATACTATTACTACCATGCTCTTGGGTGGCTCCCAACTTGTACTACCTCAAACTTGTTGGGTTCACTATAAATCCCATTATGATAATTCATATCCCAATAATTGGACCTACTACATCTAGAACCGATACTTCAAGATCTTCCTATAAATTTGGTACTCTCGAAGCTTGTACATAACTATCCTCAAGTATCTCACATTCTCCACCACTGACGTCGAGTAAACAAGGGTTCCATTAAAGAAAAATACCATGAATCTATCCAAGAAGGTTTGAAAGATTAGGTTTATAAGTCCCAAAAGAACTGT
Organism: Viscum album; assembly: GCA_963277665.1. Lineage (NCBI taxonomy): Eukaryota > Viridiplantae > Streptophyta > Magnoliopsida > Santalales > Viscaceae > Viscum > Viscum album. The sequence goes on along the minus strand of OY728120.1, from coordinate 575,496,736 downwards.
TGGGGTGTCCAACACACTGAAAGGTATCACCTTGAACTCAATTCAACCATAGAGACTTTAAAAAGACACCCTTGGTATAACCAATTCTCGATCCCAGAGTTGGTGATAACCTTTCCTAAGGTCAAACTCTAAGAAACACTTCTATACTAATCATTGGATTAACAATTAATTGAATCTAGAGGTGGATACTACTTTCTGATAGTCACTAGGTTCAAAATACATTAACCCACACCTGGCCTCAATCTCTTATCCACCTCCTTGGTTAATAATAATGGGATTACTAAGGATACACATTGGGTTTAACAAATCCCATGATCTACAGATTTATCCAACCAAACCTTAATATGTCATAGTTATATGAGGTCATCAGATATGCTAGATCATATATTGAGCCATCCCTAGGTGTAGTTATATATAGAAAACCAATTTTATATGGGGAGTCAAATATAGAACATCCTAAGGGAAGAATGTCTCCATCCTCCTCCAACACTTCCGAAAACTGAAAGCTCATAGCATCCTCTTATCCGAGGTCCATACCAGCCAAATGATAATAAATTGGTTATAACCTCCTACACATGAGATTATCCGACTTTAACTAAGATTAATTTTAACCAAAGAATAAAAATTCCATTTCACTAACTCATAGACACTACAACCATCACAGGTACAGTCACACTAGGTATGGATAGTAGGAAACTAGTCTATGCTGAGGAAAACATCACAGGTCCTCAAAACCACCATAGAAGGATTCCAAATAAGGATCTCTCTCCTCCCAGAGTTAGGTCACACTATTAGAATAAGTGTGATCACCAAATAATCTCAACAAGAGCCTCCAAACACAAGGGTTAATCTAAAAGGATCCAATGGAATAAATAGGTCTTAAACAAGGGATGTATTTAGGGGAAAGAACTATGATTGTGTAACCAAACTATAACTAGATTAGAGAATACATATGATTCACCTCGAAATGTACCCAGAGAATCCAGGTCATAATCCCATGCCGCCTGAAGTTATCCTTCCCTCTTTCTTCCAGTTTTTTAGAACCAAGGCTTTGTTCAATACCTTAGTACACTAAAATGACCTCAAACACACAAGTCAAAGGAACTTACTCCTTGCAACTCGATACTATCAAATCTTATCAGTACTAACTTTCACACACTATTTTAAATCACATAACAAGAACATGAATTGGCGGGGGATGTGCCCCCTTCCTTCCATACCCAAATCCACATAAAAAATCACTAACCCAAGGATATAATGATTCCCTATGTCACCTAGTATAAGTATATCTTCCAAGGCCACCATGAAAAGGGTTCCTAATCAAGTGGAAACTCATCCCATGATCTCAATCCTATCCTCTACTTCTCGAGAAGGGGGGGGGGGTATGGACCACCATGAAACTTGGGAAATATCTATCTATTAAACTCATGATTCACATTCAGCATAAGCACATCATCTTTTATTCCACTGAAACCAATTGTTGATCCACAAAGAAGAATAGTTGGTAATGAAATCATCTAACCAGCCAGGGTCAACAAAATCCAAAAAACCAAGACCACAACCACATGCCAAACCTTCATTTCCTAAGCATTTGAATCGATGAAAAACCTAAGTTATATCTATCATCAGAAATCATGAAATTCACTAAGACTATGTACACTATCGTCCTATCCTACTAGATCCATTGACTGCTCAACATGAATATGATCATCTACTTGGATCGCTGGAGGTTGTTCCACATGCTACTCAGTAGGTGGTAGCACTGCTCTGTGTCTGCCTAGAGGAAACACCTCATGAATGGGTCCCTAAATTGAGGCCTCACCACTCAAATAGTTTTTATCACAAAACTGTCTCAGAATTCTTGTTAGTTGTCATCATAAATGCATACTGAAAATTATCAAGATATACCATATTCAAAAATAATATTTGGGGAGATGACTTAGGAAGAATATTGAAACCACAACCCATTTTTATACAATTCATGTACTTATGTTTTTTTTCTACAACTAGAACCTATATGTTTCGACTTAACAAGTAGGTTATTAGAGTCCTGTTGAGTGGATACATTGGACACCACACAAATTCTAGGTTTCCTGGATAAAGAGATAAATTTGAGAGACTATACAACTATTTCCTTAGTTCCCAAACCAAACCTCACATGTAGAAAATCTCAAAACTCTATTCCTAATATTACCTCCTTTGATCCAACTCTATCATGACCCGAAACATTGGGGCCCCCTTGATTGGTGGTAAGATGATCATGACATCCCAAGCCAACCTTCAATAGTTCAGGTACTGGAGACTAGTGCCGAGTAGGTATATCACACACATGGAAGACCTTATCCTAATGTACATGTACACACACACACATCTTTATACACTAGTATAATGCACAAAGATAAAGAACTCATATTGAAAATGTATTCATAACATCTATCCCACATCAGAGCACAATAAGTAGTGAAACAAAATAAAAAAGGTTTAAATACAATCCCATCAAAAATTGTAAAAGTACCCATCCTATTGATAATGCAGGGGAAATTACCCAAAAGAAACTCTTAGATCCATCTGAGGTCAGTCTAGCATAACTATGCTCCAACTAAGTGAAGAACCCAAATGGTTTATTGAATTTGAAATTTTTGTCAATAAGTTGAGGAGATAAAAATTCAATGAGTTCTTAATTGTGATGATTAATGTGATGTTATTAATGTAAAAGATTTTTGTTAATATGTACATATTGTTTATAACATATAGAAGAAATGGTTGATTGGATTAGTGGTGAGTATCAAGGAATTAGATAAAATCTATCTGATAGTAGATAAAAATATTAGCCTACCACACACCAGCTATCCAAGGAGGACCACAACCACTACTTAGGTAGGCGGTCAAATCCCTACCCAGCCAACATAGGGTGGAAAGGGGTGTGTGAATATACATAACACACCCATAGACAAGCTCAAGAGAGCATAAAAGATCCACCATATAGGGTGAAATTGTGGTGGAGGATTTCTGGCTTAGGGTAGTGCCGACCGGATCCATGAGCATACCCTAATAATAGGTTTTAATAGGATATCAAAGCACCTTGTTATAAAAGGGAGTGCACAACTTCCTAAAGAATTGATGTGGGACTCAATACTGAAGATCACTATTCATTCATCTTAAAAGATATGGAAATAACACTAGACTCCCAATGAGTTCATCCAAATCCATCCAATATTCCACAAGCTTCATCTTATTCCTTTGATCGAAGGCTTCTTCATGTGTCAGGTATTTTTCTAAAGCACAAACCTCCATTTTATCAAGATGAATATTCTGAGGATCTTTTGATCATTATGATGATTCAAATGATATCGAATCAACACAAAACTTCATTTTCATGAAAGATAAGTACATAACCATTGAGATACATTATGGATAAAAAATGTTTTATGGTTATAGTGATTCTCATCATCAAATGAATCCAATGCATGAAAGAATGAGTGAATTTCTTTGATTATCGGAGCACTGAGTCAGTGGAGGTTTGTCTATAAATACCACCCGAGGAGTGCACTTTTTGTTGATGATCTGAATTAAAATTTTATATATTTGAGATATAATCAGAGCCAAGTATGTGGTCTGATTTTATAATAAGATTCTATGTATTAGTGATGAGATTTAAAAAGCCTTCATGATTGAATGATAGTGATTTGAGTTCTGTGAACTAGTGTAGATATTCACTGTGTTATGTGAAGAAAATATGAATGATTTTTTTGAGCTTCAAATCATCATGAAGAAGAGACTGCATACACAGTTATTAAAAACAACATGTATTTAGTTATGTGAAGTACAGTGAAGCTGTGTGATAAACTTGTGTGAAGGAATATTAATGTTTGATGTATATTTTTTTCATGAAACAAGAAGATTTTTTAAATTATAATTTTCACTTGATATAATTGCATGAAGAAACAACAGTGTTTGTGAGTTTCAAGCTATGATAAGATACAAAAATTAATAGTGAAGAGGCAATGAGTGATATGTGTGCATGAAGATAATACAATGTATATTTTCTTAGGCAGTATACAACTAGTGTGGAAGTGAAAAAGAAAATTTTAGGAAGTGTATGTGTTCATGAATTATAAAACATTTACATGAACATGAAATAATGCATGCATAATTTGATAAGACCATGCATGATACAATATATGCATGAAGAATTTTTTTATGCATGCATGAAGAAGATTGATCCACATGAAATATATTTTTCATGAATATGGTGTAGTTGTAGAGACCCGAAGCCTGACGTACTTGGAAATTACATTACTTTTGCGGAATACTTAGTACATAACAAAAACACACACACAAGGATCGTAATAGTTTAGTGTCTTTGGAAACTCGTAATATAATCTTCTAATCGTGGTGAAAGATCTTCAACATCTCCCATAAAGTTCTTCCTTTTTTTTTACCTAAAACCTTTCTTTATATCTTGGGGAAAAGAAAACATAAAAGGGTGAGATCAAATGCTCAGTAAGGGTAAACATGAAGAAATATCAATCACATCATAAGAACATAACATTTTGGAAATCTTAACCTGTAAAAGAGAGCATAATTTCATAACATGGGATAAATCATAGTAGTGAAATAAAATCCCAATAATCATAACTTAAATCATGAAACTTTGTGGCATACACACATAATCATAGATTATAATTTCTTATTAGTCAAGACTCATTTCCAAGACTATCTTAGTGGACAAAGTCCCTTTCTGAACCGAGTTCACTCCTCGTTTCAGTCCCGTTTCACTGAACCGGTATAACCTACCATTCCAGCCATGTCTATCTCATGAGATATAAAACCTTTACCCAATGCATTGGAGGGAGATATAGGTCCCACCCATCTCATAATTATACTATTCTTATGTGTGCCACAAAATCGTAAACCATACATCATAGCATAACCCATGTAATAAAAATGGGATTCTTAAACAACATGACATCATAAAACAATTCATATAAGGTAAAAGAATTCATAAATATAATTCCATCACAAAATTATAAAATCAATGTAATAATAGGGATAAAAAAAGAACCCTTTATTACCTTAGATGGAAAATAATTTTGATAAAACACTTGAACTCCATTCTTGAGGAAAATATCCTTTCTACTTCAAAAACATTTTTCCTTTCTTAACATGTCATAGAATTTTAAACTAAAAGAAGTTGATTAAAAATAAACATGAAAACTTGTAAAGGAAGCTTCTAGGAAGTAATGTTTTAAAAATCCATTCATGCCGTATAAGTTAAAAAAAACATTCTTCTCGTACTTTTTTTCGGAAAAGTCAAAAAGTACCTCGTACGAAAAACGACAAAAGATTCCTTTCATATCTTTTACTAAAAACTCACCGAAGGGTAAAATTGGATTTAAACAATTGTAGGTGGATGGAAATAATATTACATATTAAAGAAACATGGATGTGGATGATAAAATACACCCCAGTAAATGCCAAAGTAAAAACAATCTCGGATAAAAATGATATTGTGATATTTCTCTTACCTTATGTTCGATATGCTTTATACGTATCCGAACCTCCTCTTTTTGACGCGCCTTCACTTAACCTCCACTTAAATAACTAAGGATGGTCTTTGAAGAATACCAAGACCTCTAGTATGATACTAGGGAAGTGGAGAAGAGATTTTGGCAGGGGTTGGCCGAGCTTGAATGCTCAAATTGGTGTGTGGAGGAGAGGGAGGAGGTGCCTTTTTATAAGGGAGGAGAGGGGCACCTTAGGAAAATCTCAAAATATTATTTTATATTAAGGTCAAATTAGGTTTATAATGGTTCCAAAGGGTCTTATTTTGAAGATAAAGTGGGGATGGGTCGAAATACTCTCATCTAATAGGATTTAGACAAGTTTAGGTTATTATTTTAACCTTATCAATTAGATTTAACTCTAAGTTAAATAATTTAACTTTTACCATGTCTTTTTGTTTTCTTACACTATATGGTTAATAAACTTACCATAACAAGTCAAAAGAACCCCAAGTTGTTTATTATTAATATATATATCCTTATTTAAATCATTTGGCCGAACCTTAGATTTTTAGGAATTAAATAACAATTAATAATATAATATTTGTTTTAAAAACTAATTTATGTCAATTTTGACACTATTTGGTACATGATTTTTATGAAATTCATAACAGAATGATAAGTTCGAACCAAGTTACTTATATGAACAATAACATGTCATATTAACCTAGAAAATTAATGTAAGTCATAAAAAGTCTCAAATTACATTTATTTGGGCATTTATAACATCAATTATGTCAATATTTCATTAATAATACAATTACTGCATCATCTTTGTGTCATAATAAATGATAATTATTTAATCCCTAAAAATTCTAAATAAATTCTCATGATGTAGATAATTTTGTTAGCTTTCTGGAGACTATTCATGTTCGAAGTTTTATGATGTTTATCACTAAATTAAAATTATTATACTTATAAGATTTAAGAGAGTGACATGTTGTCACTTTCTTTGGTTTTAATAATAATTAAATTATTTTCATGGTCAAAAGTCCATAAAATGAATCTAATCCGACCCTTAGTTGACATGAGTTTACTTTTATCCATCCAATAGAATTTTGGCATGTGTTAGGGTAATTTTATAATATTATATTTACCCTTAATTACCCGATTTACCTTTAACTATGGTAAATAAAATTTACCGTAGTTACTATTCATAATTCCCAAAAATAAAAAGTAGCCTATTAACATAATTTGGACCCACTGATTACAAATATGGAATCCATTTTTTCAAATTCAATACACAGAAGTTGCAGAAATTAAATTAAAATTAATCCCGTTGTCGAATGAAAACGGGTTTTTGTTTAAAACATTGCAAAAGATTGAATTGATTTAACCTACGAATTCAAGGTAAAATCAATGCTAATGACATAAATTATATTAAATGGTAAAAATATATTCTATTTATACTTTAAAACTATTCAATATTATAATTTAACCACATAAGATATTACGATGAAAAAAGTTGTTTTTAATTAAAATATAGCGTGTTTTTACTATTCATTAAAATATGAAAGTTACCAGAATAATATGAAAAATTTATCCAAAGTAAATTTTTATTTCTTGATTCCAAAGAAGAATTTTATTTTGTCAAATTGAACTTATAAACATGTCAAAAACTAGATTTAAAGTGGGTGCGCCATCAAAAGGCGGCAGAACTGCATTTTTTGAAAAATACTTATTTTACCCGAAAAATTTATTTTGTTCTTATACCATGTTCTAGAAAATGTGTAAGATGAATAATAATGTTATAAAATTAAAAATTTAGTTAATACTATTCATAACAGCTAGTTCATAATAATATTATAATAATATATCGTTGTTTAGTAAAACCTGATATTCCGTACAACACACGCTATCGAGGAAGGTTGGGATTGCGTGTAATGCAAGCCAAGTCAGTGTTGCGTGTTGTGCAAGAATCCTTCGTTGTTTTGTATAACGGAATCCAACCATATTTCATTTATACATTGAATATATATATATATATATATATATATATATACTCAATGTTGCGTAGAATAACTATTATCAAAATTGTGTGTAACACGATCCAAGAATAGTGTTGCGTATACTGCAAGCTAATACAGTGTTGCGTATAGCGCAAGGTAATCTTGGTGTAGCATACAACACAAGACATTAAAAGAATATTTTTCATAAAATCTCGGGGTGTTACATTCTACCCCCCTTAAAATTAATTTCTCCCTCGAAATTCGTCGGGGTTATAAATGGTTTACTACTCGAAATTTTGTTTAATAGAAACCCACATCGTAAAAAGGAATACCAAAACATGGCTTTAAAAACTAAAGTATGAAATGTAACAGTTACCCAAATTAACTCATTACTGGGTTTCCACGTAGGAGGACATAGGTGAAAATATGGATATGGAAGAAAAATCTGACCATCAAGTTCTGATGGAGAGTGGTAGAGAACATGGCTATGAGAAAGCCAACAATCACAAAGCTATTGATTTGTGATGATCTAAGGTACCATCTGATTCATCGGATATAAGGGAACTAGGACAACATTTTTGGTTTTCAAGATCATTTCCCTAAAGTTGATGAATTAAAAGAAATTCTTGCATGATTTTGGTACAATCATACTGTTGTTCGTGAATTGAACAATTTCCACTTCATCCCCTAAAGAAATGAAGTTGAATTTGTTATTCGTGATGTGTTAGCAGATCATGTGATAGAATGATGGGTCATTCCATCTCTTTCAAACAAAAGGTTAACAAAATTTATAAGTCCATCTTATGGTTAGATTAATCGTATATGGTTCCAAAAATGAACTTATACTTTATATATCATACCGCTTAATAAAATAAAACTAGTTTATACTAACCAGGGACTACCTGTAGGCCAGTGGTAGGCGATAAAGGCCAGTCGCACTTCAGTTGTGGGTTCGATTCCCACAGCCTTGTCCGACGCGATGGGCTGTCGCCCATCCTGCAGGTTGTCCTTTTTCTAAAACTACATTACTATATCATCCCATCAATAATATCTAAAAAAGGTTCTATCCTTAAACAATACTAACTTATGTCCAACATAATCCATTCCAATATTTAGGCTTATCCATAATATTGCAGTCCATTGTCATATCATAGTGAAAACGATTACCATATATTTCATATAAGTATCATGTTAATACCATCGTTGATCCCCATATATCATAAGATATGTCTTGTTGGTCACATTACAAACGTTCGAAGGCCTTAATCATGTATTCTCTTGAAAAATGAATACCCATTGAACCTTAGTGAAAACATGAATGCAGTTAAAAGTTAACACTTTCCACATACCAAAATCCTCAAAATTCTATATACTCAAACCATGATATCACTTAGTCCTTATATCAATCATGAGCTCATGAATACAATCAAACATCTCATTATCTTTTTATTCCTTCATTATGTGCATATCATCTACTTTACAAAAATATCTGAATAACATTCCATGGTTACTGGTACCATTCAACATATACTTTCAAATACTTTTAGGAAAAACAATAGTGTAACAATCCTTAGATGATTCTTTATTCCATAGTACCATTAACTATACAACATAACTCTCGATAAACATACAATCATTCCACTACGTTCTAAAACAACCGACTGAGCTTCAACACTTCTTTCAGCTCATATATCATTTGTAGTCTCCTCATCATCATCCACATAAATACTACCCATATGACCATGCTGATTCTCTTCATGAGATTTTCCATTAGGGAATTTGTTTGAATAATGCCCGTACATTCCACATTTAAAACATCTAATCATTGTTGATGTCGTAGCAATACCATTATCCTTGTCCATGGTGTTAACTGAACCTTTTCCTTTTCACTTATTGGCTTTGTGTCCTTCTTTTCCACACCCAAAGCATCTTCCAGTTCCTTTGAAACAATCTCCCTGATGCCTCTTCCAACATGATTTACATGAGAGAAATTGAACTTTCTTTCCTCTATGATCATCATGAAACTCTATCTTTCTCTTATTATATGAGTCGAGAAACTTACCAAAGTTGAGATTATTGATCATATTATGAGATTGCTGATTAGGCATAATAACGATGTTTGGACTTCCAGATCCCGTTTCATTTGGTTTCTCATGAAGAAAATCATTCCATTGTCCGTCATATCCTCCATTATCATGAATCTTCCCGTTTCCAACCATTTTCTAAAACCCAAAAAGAATAGTGTGAGAGGAAAAAATCATGCTAGGGAAAAGAACATAGTAAACGGGGAGCACCCACAATATCTAACATCTTAGGTTAAATTCTAAGATCGTTACCGTAGTTCTAGGACTATATCCTATACGTATTCTTATCCTTAGGTACATCCCTAGACATACCTTAGAAATATCTCTAGGGATCTCACTAACGTTTTCGCATCCTAGTTTCCAAAGGTTGACTAAACCTTTTCTCTGATACCAACTGTAGAGACCCGAAGCCTGACGTACATGGAAATTACATTACTTTGCAGAATACTTAGTACATAACAAAAACACACACACAAGGATCGTAATAGTTTAGTGTCTTTGGAAACTCGGAATATAGTCTTCTAATCGTGGTGAAAGATCTTCAACATCTCCCATAAAGATCTTCCTTTTTTTTACCTAAAACCTTTCTTTATATCCTGGGGAAAAGAAAACATAAAAGGGTGATCTCAAATGCTCAGTAAGGGTAGACATGAAGAAATATAAATCACATCATAAGAACATAACATTTTGGAAATCTTAACCTGCAAAAGAGAGCATAATTTCATAACATGGGATAAATCATAGTAGTGAAATGAAATCCCAATAATCATAACTTAAATCATGAAACTTTGTGGCATACACACATAATCATAGAGAATCATTTCTTATTAGTCAAGACTCATTTCCAAGACTATCTTAGTAGACAAAGTCCCTTTCTGAACCGATTTCACTCCTCATTTCAGTCCTATTTCACTGAACCGGTATAACCTACCATTCCAGCCATGTCTATCTCATGAGATATAAAATCTTTACCCAACGCATTGGAGGGAGATATAGGTCCCACCCATCTCATAATGATACCATTATTATGTGTGCCAAAAAATCGTAAACCATACATCATAGCATAACCCATGTAATAAAAATGGGATTCTTAAACAACATGACATCATAAAACAATTCATATAAGGTAAATGAATTCATAAAAATAATTCCATCACAACATTATCAAATCAATTTAATAATAGGGATAAAAATAGAACCCTTTATTATCTTAGATGGAAAATAATTTTGATAAAACACTTGAACTCCATTCTTGAGGAAAATATCCTTTCTACTTCAAAAACATTTTTCCTTTCTTAACATGTCATAGAATTTTAAACTAAAAGAAGTTGATTAAAAATAAACATGAAAACTTGTAAAGGAAGATTCTTGGAAGTAATGTTTTAAAAATACATTCATTCCGTATAAGTTAAAAAAACATTATTCTCGTACTTTTTTCGGAAAAGTCGAAAAGTACCTCGTACGAAAAACGACAAAAGATTCCTTTCATATCTTTTACTAAAAACTCACCGAAGGGTAAAATTGGATTTAAACAATTTTAGGTGGATGGAAATAATATTACATATTAAGGAAACATATATTTGGATGATAAAATACACCCCAGTAAATGCCAAAGTAAAAACAATCTCGGATAAAAATGAGATTGTGATATTTCCCTTACCTTATGTCCGATATGCTTTGTACGTATCCGAACCTCCTCTTTTTGACGCGCCTTCACTTAACCTCCACTTAAAGAACTAAGGATGGTCTTTGAAGAAGACCAAGACCTCTAGGATGATACTAGGGAAGTGGAGAAGATATTTTGGCAGGGGTTGGCCGAGCTTGAATGCTCAAATTGGTGTGTGGAGGAGAGGGAGGAGGTTCCCTTTTATAAGGGAGGAGAGGGGCACCTTAGAAAAATCTCAAAATATTATTTTATATTAAGATCAAATTCGGTTTATAATGGTTCAAAAGGGTCTTATTTCGAAGATAAAGTGGGGATGGGTCGAAATCCTCTCATCCAATAGGATTTAGACAAGTTTAGGTTATTATTTTAACCTTATCAATTAGATTTAACTCTAAGTTAAATAATTTAACTTTTACCGTGTCTTTTTGTTTTCTTACACTATATGGTTAATAAACTTACCATAACAAGCCAAACAAACCCCAAGTTGTTTATTATTAATATATCTATACTTATTTAAGTCATTTGGACGAACCTTAGATTTTTAGGAATTAAATAACAATTAATAATATAATATTTGTTTTAAAAACTAATTTATGTCAATTTTGACACTATTTGGTACATGATTTTTATGAAATTCATAACAGAATGATAAGTTCGAACCAAGTTTCTTATATCAACAATAACATCTCATATTAACCTAGAAAATTAATGTAAGTCATAAAAAGTCTCAAATTACATTTATTTGGGCATTTATAACATCAATTATGTCAATATTTCATTAATAATACAATTACTGCATCATCTTTGTGTCATAATAAATGATAATTATTTAATCCCTAAAAATTCTAAATAAATTCTCATGATGTAGATAATTTTGTTATATTTCTGGAGACTATTCATGTTCTAAGTTTTATGATGTTTATCACTAAATTAAAATTATTATACTTATAATATTTAAGAGAGTGACATGTTGTCACTTTCTTTGGTTTTAATAATAATTAAATTATTTTCATGGTCAAAAGTCCATAAAATGAATCTAATCCGACCCTTAGTTGATATGGGTTTACTTTTAGCCATCCAATAGAATTTTGACATGTATTAGGGTAATTTTATAATATTATATTTACCCATAATTACCCGATTTACCTTTAACTATGATAAATAAAATTTACCGTAGTTACTATTCATAATTCCCAAAAATAAAAAGTAGCCTATTAACATAATTTGGAACCACTGATTCCAAATATGGAATCATTTTTTTCAAATTCAATACACAGAAGTTGTAGAAATTAAATTAAAATTAATCCCGTTGTTAAATGAAAACGGGTTTTTGTTTAAAACATTGCAAAAGATTGAATTGATTTAACCTACGAATTCAAGGTAAAATCAATGATAATGACATAAATTATATTAAATGGTAAAAATATATTCTATTTATACTTTAAAACCATTCAATATTATAATTTAACTACATAAGATATTACGATGAAAAAAGTTGTTTTTAATTAAAATATAGTGTGTTTTTACTATTCATTAAAATATGAAAGTTACCAGAATAATATGAAAAATTTATCCAAAGTAAATTTTTATTTCTTGATTCCAAAGAATAATTTTATTTTGTCAAATTTAACTTATAAACATGTCAAAAACTAGATTTAAAGTGGGTGCGCCATCAAAAGGCGGCAAAACTGTATTTTTTGAAAAATACTTATTTTACCCGAAAAATTTATTTTGTTCTTATACCATGTTCTAGAAAATGTGTAAGATGAATAATAATGTTATAAAATTCAAAATTTAGTTAATACTATTCATAACAGCTAGTTCATAATAATATTATAATAATATATCGTTGTTTAGTAAAACCTGGTATTGCGTACAACACACGCTATCGAGGAAGGTTGTGATTGCGTGTAATGCAAGCCAAGTCAGTGTTGCGTGTTGTGCAAGAATCCTTCATTGTTTCATATAACGGAGTACAACTATATTTCATTTATACATTGAATATATATATATATATATACTCAATTTTGCGTAGAATAACTATTATCAAAATTGTGTGTAACACGATCCAAGAATAGTGTTGCGTATACTGCAAGCTAATACGGTGTTGCGTATAGCGCAAGGTAATCTTGGTGTAGCATACAACACAAGACATTAAAAGAATATTTTTCATAAAATCTCGGGGTGTTACAGTAGTGATTTGAGTCTGAATCTAGAGAATTATTTCAGAATACTTTTATATATAACTTTTCAATATTTAGCAAGGTCAGTTATTTAGAAGAAGAAATAATTCTTACCTAAGAGGTGTTTTACTGAGGTAGATGACCATCTATAGGTGATCAAACATATTTGAGAAAGATGAAAATATATGAAAAGGTTCTTAAATTGTACATGATTCAGTGTTATCCATCAAGATCATGGAGGATGATCAAGAGATCATCTTATCAGTGGATTAGATCTTATAAAGAAGAATAAGAGTTTGTGACCGAGGGTCTAACCAGTTAGCGAAGAGGCTTGAGAGACTGGGGGTATAACCAGTCGAATGGTTGGATAGTCTAACCAAATGAGGAAGAATATTTGGATCAATAGGGGGTATAACCAGGATCAAATGGAGGATCAATTAATGGGGTGTATTACTAGTTGATTCTTGAACCAGTGTAATTGATAATAAGATTATGGTGAAGAATCTATGTTGGGGGGTATAACCAACATGGAAAGGAGTTTGTCTTAGTATTGAACCTTGTAAAAATATTTTGTATTTTATTTAATTTACTTTATTCATTTAATAAAAGATACAATCATATTAATATGAGACATAGGTTTGAATTAAAAGGTGAAAAAGAATTTAGTAAAATAGGTCACACCAAATTCACCCTCTCTCAGTGTGATCACATGATCTATTGGTCACTTAACTAAGATCCACCTACTCCTAGACCACCTAGGACTCCAATGGATGACCTGTCATCTGAATAAGATATGACATGTGGGGGAATATCCTATGCAAGGGTTAGTATATACATATACAATATGTCACTCTGAAATCACCAAACACAAAGCATCAAAGAGAGAGAGGGAGTATTTAGCTCAACACTATAAAGGCATGACAATTAAAATATGAGACAAAACCTTAATAACCCATATATTCTCAACAATAATCCCAATTGAAGAGAGAAATGGGTTATCTATATCCACAGCTAGATAAGAATGATGAGTCAGCTTGCATCTCCAAAGGTCCATATCTGATTCCCAACATCACGTGTAACCACACAAGAATACATGTAAAGGGACCACACCTTTCCACTACACTCCATAGTCTAGGAGACACTATCTCCTAGACATGCATCTTGTTTAACCTCTCAAGAACCCATGTGAAGGCCCCAAATCTCACCACTTTTCTCTAAAGATGACGAGCCTCAATCTCTAGTGGAGGACCCTCTCCCCACTGGATCTCAAATATGGGGGGTTCCACTCCATAGATAGAGGACTCACACCCTATATAATATGGCGGGTTTCTAACTATACTTATGTAAATATTATAGTTTACCCATTCCCTAGTGTGATAGGGGGGTTTCAAACCCCAATAACACTCTAATGATTACACCAAATAGATATCATAAACTAAGCATCACTAAAAGAAAATGTCATACTCATAATACCTCATGTCATATATCTAAATCCAAAATGAAGGCCACCATTTCATCCTGTATGGAAAACTTCTTGGGATATACTTCTCATGGGCCCAATCAAAGTCATGAAGAAGGAGATACATAAGGTTAGAGACCAAGAGATCCAAATTTCCCTGAAAGGAGTACACGACATGTCCCATGGGGTGTACGATGTGTCTATCTAAGTCTAGCACTGCTCGTATCTTGCTGTCTAACACAACACATCTTCCTCTAGATATATGATGCTTCCAATGGGAGTACATGGTGTGTTGAGGTTATCTAACACTTTGAATGTTCCATATGGATAATCTCATGTACTCTAACCTATGTCTATGTACTCTGGGTATGCCCGTGTACACTAGCCATGTATGAGTAATTTTTTAAGTACATAGGGTGTACTTCATGTCACATGGTGTGTAGGGGATAGAAAGACACTCAGAGTGTGATTAAAACAAAATACCATGTACCTTTTGAAGTACACGATGTCTACCCCATTACACAGAACGTGTGGAGAAACATGGTCTCCTGGGCATGTACTCACTGCACACGTCAAGCTGTTTGAGAAGGGGTTACATGGCGTTTGAAAACACCACATGATGTATGGGGTCACATAAACTTCTAGGAATGTACTCACTATAGACTCCAAGATGCCCAGATAAGGGTCACACGATGTGTGGAATCACCACACGATGTGTGATATTTAACTCAACATGGAAACCCTAGCCACTGAACATAGTAAACTTCACGAAATGTGTTCTTAAACACCACACTGCATATATCATAATTTTATTGAATCCTAGAAATTTAACGTTTCTTCGCCCTGCACCTCTGCTGCCTCTATTATAGCTATTATTTTTACCATATAACCCAAATACAATGTTGAACAAGATTTTCCATTTCCAATGGTCAGATTCTGGCCATCCAATCTACTCGAGAATTAGTCTCATCATACCATGCCTCTGCCACAACAACCAACCATGTATGAAGAACATTGATACAATAAAGATCTATCTCTGATCACATTTAGTCTTCTTCACACCTCTATTATGCCAAAAAACAAACATAAACCCATGGTAATGATCCATTATGCCCAAGAACAATTGCGCAATGATAGTCTACCAGGTATTTTATCGAACCATCAGCCAAAGGAAATTCCAACAATGAATTTGCGAAGAACAATGGGAGAAATGAAAAAAACATGAAAAATGAGGAATGAACCATGACCATTTTTTGGATTTTTCATCAATCCACTTCCATGAGAATGATGAATAAAGATAAATAAATAAATATCAATGAAATCAAAATCCAGGGATAAAAATTCATCAACTGTAAATCATCATTCGACCTGTGAATAAATTTTGAGGAGGATTGATTCAAGTTTGACATAGAATAAACAAATAAAGGATTAGAAAAACATAAACAAACACCCTAACTTAGGTTTGGATCGATCACTGATGAAGAAAAATTATGCATCATTGTTTTTTGAAAGATCCAAGATCTCTTTCTATGAAAATGATTCTCACGGTACTTCAATCATCGATCCATGATCTTGAGACCATCCACCAACACACTCACCATCAAATATCTACATCCTATATTTCTCTAGGGTTATAAGGATAAACCTAGGTAATTATCTATAACAAGGTTTATATAGAGTAAATTAGGTTTGGTGATTAATTAAACAAATAAATTAACCATTTAATTAATTTATTTATAAATCTTCCCATGACCACTCTTAAGACAAATGCCAACATATATAAAGATTATGTCATTACTAGGGTAAAACCAACATTTTGAATTTAATGGTGGTCTCAAATTAACATTTGAGACACCATTCAAGATTTATTATATTATTTTTTAAAAAATGTGCATGTATGATATAATATATTTAATATTTTCAATATATATTCACCAAGGCTCTTCGGGCCCTGAAATCCCATGCCAATTTAGTACTTAATTTTGAAAATATTTATTAAAATATTACAAAGTATTATAAGGGAAAAAAGATTCATTACACTTGGTGCTAACATGGAGGTACCGATCATTTTACATCAATTCCTTTAATCACCACACAATCCTTTGAAGATAGAAACACTAATTCTTTTTCTTTCAGTATTGGGAGGAGGAGGAGTGTGGAAGATTGCTCTCAGTTCTTGAGAGAGTTCTAGAGAAGTTTCTCTCTTAGTATAAGAGAATATCTAGAGGTTTTTGTTGTCTACAACTATGTTTAACCCTACGAAATGATATAATAGAGTATTTATAGAGCTAGGTTATAAAATAAATAATTTCACATAGGCCATTACTTATTATCATAATACTAAGTGAAAACTATTTATAAATAATAATAATAATATTATTAATATTTACTTTACATTCTTTAAACTCATAGATAAAATAAATATCATTTATTTAAATAATGAAATTAATATTTATTTAACTAATATTTAATAAATCATTCCCTTCAGATCCAATAACTTAGTTCACACTTCCTCCTCATTATTTACCAAATCTAGAATAATAAATATTATTAATTTAATAAAAATTATAAATATTAATAATATTCAAAATATTATGAATAAAATTTTATTTTAATATTTAAATCATACATAAATATACTGATTTAATATTTACGGTAAGTAAATATAGAATAAATATTATTCCACAGAATAGAGAATGATATTAATTTATATAATTTAATATAGATATAATTTAATTGAGATAAAAAGAAACACTAAGTCTATGATACTCTAGGATTCTTCCTCTGTATCATTAGGCGAGTTCTCATAAAATCCAATATCAGCATCTAACAATATGTAAAGGTACCCTAGAGGAAGATGTTAATTATTCAACATCATTAACCACATATGAACACTCACTATGTAATATTATCCATTTATCTCAATATCTCATCAAGTGGGTTGTATACTTATTTAATGAACTTATATGATTGATACATATTTCTTTGACTTCTAAAAATGAACCCATCAATACACCATGTCCATGAAATTTAATGTGAAAGTTCCATTTAAATCAAAGGGATGAGATATCAAATTTTATAAAGATGGAAGGGAAAAGTCCTTTACTGAATTATTCATTAATAGAATATCACTAGTGACACACTCAACATACATAAATTTGCTGTGAACATACGACATAATAGTTTATGATAATATATCTAAGTATGTGACTTATTATATCCATTAATAATGATCTTAAAGTGTAAGTATTATTACACATGCTCATAGATTGGAATATCCAATGAAACATGTAACATGTAGAATTACTACAGGTGGGTATATCCTTATAATATTTGGTCTTGGAGATTACCAAGGGAAAACTTTATGAGATAAAATCTTATCCATTTACAAGTACTCACACATGAAAGTCTACATCATCTGTGTCCCATAGATGATATCATATTACCATAGGACATATAGTTTAAGAATATTATCATAGCACTTCAAGTTATCATTATAACAGGGAACTACTTATGAAATTTTCAATGCATAAGATACTTCAGGACATTATAACATTAAATTTACATAGAAGTATAATCAATATATGATAATTTATTTATTAATATTCAATTATATGAATATATAAACAATCTGAAGTCCAAAGTATTTGGGTATAGGGAACCAAATCCAATAAACTCCCAATCACACTAGATCCAACTACTAACAATTGGATAGTTCTCACATGTTTAACATGATTCTATTGAGTATGGATATATCTATTAGGTATACCATTTTTACATGTATATTATTGGTAAATCCACATGTATTTGTGGAAAACATATTTATTGAAACATCTATACCGTGAGAAAATCCACTAAGTAGTAATATCCCCAAGTATCCACTTCTTATCCCCTTTTCATAAATATGATATCTTAGATAATACCATAGAAAAATATTATCATAATAATGATAATACTTTCACTATTTTTGGTATAACATAAATTGAACAAGTGATCCTTAAACTACTTTTGAAGCTGTATCAGAAGCCACAATGCAATTGGTTATTATAGATATGGAAACCATAATCTCTAATAAGTTTGTATTTAATATTACTTTAACCTTACTATAATCAAAGATCATAAATTATTTTAAGTGAAACTAGATTTATGTCCCCTTAAACACTAGAATTAAAATTTATCCTTTTATTAGGAACTCATCAAATTTTACTTTCTCATATACTTTTAGATAGTTATAACTACAATTAAATGTAGTTACATTAGTTTTTTTGATATTATCACTCCATAAAACATGAATGAGTACTATAAAATATCAATAAAAATCATGAAAAATGAAATAAATTTATAGAACTTAAGATTGTGGGATTTTACTCATAATCTTTCATTATTCCCACAAACATTATCATGAAGAGATTTTATACCACGATACCTAGGCAACGACCCAATTTAGAATTACTTAACTATTTATTTTAAATACATAGTCAATGCTATTAATATCTCAATAAACCTCATAGTTTCATATCTATAGATATTATTCCATAGAATTAGGTTGTTATTTTAATTCATTATTTTATAAGATATTTTAATCTTAGAAAACTAGAAAGATTGATTTTTTC
Source organism: Viscum album (assembly GCA_963277665.1). Taxonomy (NCBI): domain Eukaryota; kingdom Viridiplantae; phylum Streptophyta; class Magnoliopsida; order Santalales; family Viscaceae; genus Viscum; species Viscum album. The sequence goes on along the minus strand of OY728120.1, from coordinate 575,477,218 downwards.
ATATGATATAAACATGTTTTTCCTAGAAAAAAATAGTGATCCTACCAAACCTTTATAAACACATGATACAATTTTGTTCCAAATGAATATTTTATGATCACTATGATTTCTTCTATCTATAAATGGATATGTGAAATTTTTATATATTATTAGCATTTATTGGTTTCACCAAGACTTATGATTGTATCATATAGAAATGTCCCATAGGGTATCCATTAAGGAGATCAGACTTGATATCCAACCACCCAATAAAATGATCATATAATACTACTATAACAAGTATAATTAAAATGGATTTTAGAATAATGATTTAATTAATGGTTTTTCCATATAAATTGTCTAAAAAATTATTTAATGATCAAACATGATTTATTATTACCAACTTATACCATCCATTTATAGTTTCTATTGAATAATCACCAATAATATCAATTATAAAAATATCCAAAATATGTTGACCCTCAATTTTGTTACATGAATTCCATTAATGAATTCATATATAATTATTAATCTTAAATGGTTACCCTTTTTAGGATTCATTATTCATATTTAATAATATGTCATCGATATTGGTGAATATAATACAACCTTTTTGGTTTCAAACTTCTATATAGTATGTGTCACTTGGAATAACTCCTCACACTGATCTTAGTGAACTCTGTGTTCCTATGAAAACTCATGTGAATCTAGAGCCTAGGTTTCATTTAAGTATTATCCTTCTCCCACTATCTCAAAAGTGATGTGATTACCTATTATATAAAGATAGTCAGTCTGGACTAATATTGGAATATCCTTAATGGCTATAGGATAATTAATATAGATTATCTTAATGTTTATTTGATGTTTGTTTATATCTAAAGTCAACTTTTGAAAAAAAGTTCTTATAAAACTTTATAAAATATACCTAATGGACTCATTATCATATTGTAGTTAATATAATATCCATTAGTCAATATATTTGGCACATAATTATTTATTATATTTCTATTTTTGAAACATGTATTTGAAGAAATTATGGAAGATCTGATACACATATAAGATATTTCATCGATACCATTTTATTACCATAAAAAAATTTATGTATAAGGAAATGTGAGTTTTGGATTACCTTCTCTCCACATATTAATGAATGATGAATAATTGGTTATGATACACTCTAAAAATCCATCCTCTAGGATCTTGTATCCTTTAACAAGTGCATTCATTTTTTTCACCGATTACTTGTAAAATATCTTAAAGGAATATCATGAAGTATATGAACTTAACTCTTAGATATGAATTTAGAATAGTTCATGCAGTTTTACTAAACTAACTCTAATATATTTTTATAACTTTATTTATAAAGATTTATTTATTAAAAAATTAATAGCGAGTTTGTTAGTATACATAGTGTTTTAAATCAATAGAGACTATAGTTCCCATCTAGATATAAACTTGTCATATACTATGAGTTTTAACTGAAAAAATAATTATATTACCATAATGATGTATTCAAAGTCTTATATTTATATTCATCATTGATTTATGATTTATAATATATATGATTCAAGAATTATAGAACTAATAGTTTATTATGGAAATACCATAACAACATTTATTTCAAACATGAAACAAATTCTCTTTGTGTATAATTAGAAAACAAGATATTTTTTTTGGTAATAGTAAATAAAAACAGTAGTTTAACATGTATCCATATAACAATCATGAAAGTATTAAATACTTTACAATGATCTACGGATCAATCTTCTTCAACTCCTTCATGAATGCATCTTTATTATGTAATATTTCTATACTTACTTGGTTCCTATATGTCAAATATATATATCTGAAAACATATAACTTATAATTATAATAGAACACTTTCATTGATGAATATTTCTAAAGTAGTAGTTTATGTTTCAATTCATTTCAATTTCTATTCCAATGACCTTTCTTGCCACATGATAAGAAAATAACATCTTGTTCCTTTTCTTTCCCCTTGGCCCTCCTATTTTTTAGGCATTTCATAGATTCCTTAAACTTAGAGTTAATATTAGGATATTTCTATTTTCCATTCCTCTTATTCACTATAAGTATATAAGGATTATCATTCTTCATGTTCTTATATACTTGGTGAAGCAGAGTATGGAAATATGGAAGAAACTTCTCAATGTTGTTCATATTAAAATTCTCAAAAAAATATGGTGCAAGTTTGAGGGAGTGACCCATGTATGATATTTTATCACATTTATTCAGGTATCTTAAACCCAATAATATTTATTCACTAAATGTTTTTAATAATTTTGACTATGTGAGGACTTTTCTGCACAACCTCTTGAAGTTTAATTGTAAAGAGCACTTGGTAAATCTCATACCACTCCTGTATTTCCATATTTTAATAATTTTTATAGATATGGTTGAGTATAGTGTATATGACATTATCCCTATGTGATTTTTTAAGTTCACTAGACATGGATAGAGATCTCCTCATCACTTTCCTCCATAGTAGGAAAATTAGAAATAGGGGATTCCAACAAATAGAATAAATTTTCTATAGTAAATTAGTGTATAAAAATCTATACTTACAATTTGAAATTTGTGCCTATAAGAACATTCCTTATGTCAATAAATGATTGTTTCATTATCATGGTCACTGAACATTCCATTTTACTACAACAATATAAAAGTATAAATAAGTAATTTATCTTGATTAATAAAATACATGAGAAAAAATAATTTAATTTTATTATTAGTCTCTCACTATTTTATTAAATTACAATTACCTCATATTTAGAATAAAAAAATCCTATTATGTGGAAATTCTAGTGGAAATAATCCATATTTGCCTTCATATAACCTAGAATTTGTCCTAAGAAGTTATTCAAAGGTATTTAGGTAGGTTTTATTTCCAAGTGTGGGCTATCAAATCCTTGATCCATTAATTGGAATCCATAATCCTAAAATCCTTATTTAGATTTCCTTAACACTTGACTCCAAAATTTATTGGATAGACTTTGGTCATTACACCCAATACCAATTTGGTTAAGTTAAAGAAAAACCCTTATAAGAACTCCCTAATAAAAGTAAATTTACAGAATTTATCCATGAAAAAACTTAGTTCGATGGTTTCATTATTAATCAAGTATTGGAAGACTAAGTATGACATAATATTTGATTGAAGGATTTTGTTTATTATGCATAAATTTTATAATTTTATATTTTAACATGTCTAGTTAATATTAAGTGGATTTCAATTAAGTGGTTAACCATGTGTTGATAAAATATTTATACATAATACTTTTTTTATTCCATATGAGCTTGATTTTTCAGTTAATTCATTTGTTTATGTGATTGTGATAAGAAATACATAAAATAAATAACCATTCATAGATAGAAATAAAATAAATAACATGGAATGATCATGATTTTTCTACGATTTTTTATTTAGCAGACAATAAACAAACCATTTCCCCTAGGAGAATAACCTCTTAATCCAGACTTGGCTTAGGTTCCTACAAGCAGCCGATGTCCTATGTATCACCTTGGTTAATTTCACCTTGGCTCCATCTTGAACCACCACCACAGTCCTAGGAGCTCCATACTTACATATTATTTTACTCACACATAGGTGAGGGGAACCAATGAAATGGTTTAATGGGTTTTATATAAAATAAACCATATACATAGAAATCCTTACATAATAAGAGTATGGGATGACACACATACCATCATTTTAATTTAATAATAAACTAGAATTCATTTCAATCATTCTTGATTAAGATAAAACACTCTTGAATTAATTAATTAATTAATTAATTATTTTATCTTAATAATCAACCAAACATTCCTTGAAATTACCATCCACTATAATCTTAGACAAATTAAACAAATTAATTTTATTTAAAATTAATTATGTACACAATCTTTACATGGAGGAAACATGACATGTACCAGTCTAAACTACCCTATATGGTTAGAATTTTATACTATGCTCAAAATATTTTTTTCTTAATAAAAAACTTTTAAGTAAAATTGGGAAAACCATCAAGTACACAAAGGCAATAAATCAATATGATACTTCATAACCTAATCTAATATTTTCAATTTAAGCCTGTTAGAGATCGTACCTCTGTGAAGACCCCATTGAAGAATGGTAGCCTTATCATCCAGATCCTCTTTGAGTAGGTTTTAAAAATTTTATGCCATCTTGTCCTAGGTATGAATGATCTCTTCCACATATATCTTCTGCCTGTTGAATCCATGAGCTAGTATTCCAAGTTGTTTTTGGGACCAGTCACACTGCTCCTTGGTAAGGTTACCCTGAAGATGCCTCCTAACCAGCCTATCAAACTACTCTTGCGTAGTGATGAATTGTAATAATTTATCATAGAATTCTTCATTGCCATCAATGATGGTTTCCCACTCATCACACCCTATCAGTCAACTCTCATTCCTAGTGCATTGAACATGGGTACATGATGTGTACCTTTAGGTTACACACTTTGTTGTCCCATGCTATCCATCCAGAATCCTTGGAAACTCTGGATGGGTTATTTGGATATTCTAGGTATATTATCAGCTTGTTTTTTCTTATATTAATTTGAAAGAAAAATAAAAATAATAAATATCGATGTATAGATTTAAAGAACGATTAAAACAAAAATGAAAACTAATGGAAAATGCGTAAATATGTAAATGTTTAATAATTAATTATAAATTTAAACACAATCATTTTGATACCAATTAAAGGTTAAAAACATAGTAAAAGTACCTATTTGGTTTGGGATAAACTCAATTTTTATTAGATTCAACAAACAATCAAAAATTTATATGAAAAAATATTTCATTACCACAAATTTATTCAATAAAATATTGACCAAGATTTCTAGAACCAAAGAGGGGATCTTTTCATGTTAAATTTATAATTAATGTAAAATAAGAATTACCTTAGTCTTGGAATTATTTATTTGAAGAAGATGTCGATCATTTAAACCTATGTTCAGTTGCACCATCATTTCATCATAGGATCCAAAGTATAATCCCTTAAAAAATGATCAAAACATGCTCCTTTGATCCCAGAGCATCACTGATGGTACTCTGGGTACTAGCACAACATCACCAACTATCTCATGTCTCTTCATTTGATCATCACAAAATCCTTTAAAGATAGAAGGATTTATTATTTATCTCTTGGTGTTGATAGGATGAGGAGGGTGAAATATTGGTCTCAGTTCTTGTAAGAGTTATAGAGAATATTTTCTCTAGGGTTAAGAGAAACTCTAAAGGGGTGTGTTGTGTACAACCACAGATAACCCTATGAATTTATATAACCAAGTATTTATAGATCTAGGTTAGAGAATAAATAATTTTACATAGGTCCTTAATTATTCTCAAAATCCTAAGAAGCCCTAATGTCTAAATAATAATAATAATAATAATATTATTTACTCGACATGTTCTAAACCAGTGGATGAAATAAATATAATTTCTTAAATAAATACATTAATATTTATTTAAATTATATTTAATATATCATTCCCGCTGGACCTGATAACTAGGTCTTCACTTCCTCCTAGAAATTTACTTAACCTCGAATAATAAATATTATTCATTAGATAAATAAATAAATAATTATAATTTTCACGTTCTTGTGAATAAATATTTATTTTAATATTCAATTTATAAATAAATATTCTTATTAATATTTACAATATGTAAATACTGAATAAATATTATTCCACTGATCAAATAATAATATTTATTCTAATAATTAAATTCTGAGAGAATTTAATTAAGATCAATAGATACACTAACTGTGTGAACGTATAGGCTTCTTCCTTAGTGACATTAAGAGAGTTCGACTAAAGTACAATATTAGAGTATAATAACACATAAAGGCACTCAAGTGGAAGAATTTAATTCCATAATGTCAGCAACCACATATGAATTATCACTACGTAATACAATCCCTTTGTATCTATATCCCATCAATAAGGTTTAATACTCATGGAATCAACCTATATACTTGATTTTTCTTTCTTTTAATTCTATAATTAAACTCATAAATACACCATGGACATGAAGTTTAATGTGACTATTGAAACCCACCAAATAAGCATCAGAAAATTCACAAGGGAATAGATACTTGAATATGGGTATTATTTCTTCTAGAAAATAAAAGGAAGAGGAAGATGGTCGAGACCCACAGATCGCTAGAACCCTTAAGAGACTCGTGATTGTGTGACCATTATAAGGTCACAAAAAGTCTCCACGTGCAGTGTATAACCTACAGAGGATCCTACAGAGCCCCCTTTTCAATGAGTCCCTCTGCTTTTGTGAGGGTGTCCTAGACAACCAGTAACCTTGCATGCGGTATCTAGATGAGTTCCCATAGGCCATGCAGGTTTCCGATGATAAGCACCTAGTAATCCAACTTGAGAATCCTCTGAAAATGGGAGAAAGGACACCTAAAAGGTGTAATCCCCTAGCAGTCATAATGTTAACATGAATCATCATTGATGAGAAGGGTAATTATTCTTGACAACATCTAATAAAAATCACAATACATGCAAGCCTTTGTGAAATAAAACAAAGGAGATAAAAGGAGAGGAGGTGAGAGCTACTCATGGTCATTGAAAGACATGTGGCATGCCCCTGGCGATCCGCAAGATGCCAAAAGTCTCTTGTGACATGTCTGACTCATCTCATGGAGTCACTTTGGCTTGTCAACCTCATAATACATAAGGCCTTAGATATATTTGGGCAATCATACGCTTCCCTTTGGCACTGTAAGGTAAAAAAATAGAATTTCCCACAAAATGCTCATGCGCCCCCATATGACCCATATTGGTCATAGGAGACACTGTCATAAAATCGAGTAAATTTCCTTGACATTACTCATGAAAACTCACATGATTCCCAAAATTTGTCACCTAAAACAAAGGGGATAAAAAGGAAGGAGGCAAGAGATCATGCAGTTTTAAAATTCTTGTGAATCACATAGGAAGTCCATAGCTCGGTCTCGCGAGACTACTAGACAAGTCACCTGACATATCATAGATACCTTTCAAAAGGCACTTGGATCTCATGAAGAACCTTTGACATGTCAATATGACAATAAAGAAGTCCTTCAACACATCCATGTGATCAAACAATTACCCATTAATTGGAAATAATCCAATAATTGAGGCATTGACGGAGGGACTTGTGGTTTCTAAAAATCAAGTGATGCCCTTGGAGTGGTCCACAATAGAGAATCACGAAGCCACATGGTTCCAGAGCCCTTAACCGACTCCATCATGGATTAGCGCTAGATACACCACAAAAAATTCCAAACAACTGGGGAGGCGATGCCTATAAATTACCCACCCCAACATTAAAAAAGGGTTGGACTCTAGATTATTTGACTCCCAGACTCTAGACTCTCAGATGCAAGGGCTAGAGTGGAATTTTTAAAGCAGATGATCTCGCAACCTGAAATTATTTCATTAGGTAATATATCGATGATAAGCCGGAGAAATAATGTGCCATACATAAGGTACTTCATGTGATCATTCATAGATCACACAAAGGACTGTTGTCAAGGTGTGAGAAGAACATACCGCACATCCTTTAGATCATGAAAGACTCAAGATAAAATGATATTGAAAAAACCTAAGGCATTCAAAATACAAGGGATATAATCGAGATTAAAAGTGGAAGAATTAAGTGAAATAAGTTTTTGTTGGTCCTCATGCACTTCGTGTGATTCACCCAAAGACATGTGATGGTACCAATAAATGTCACCTAGATCTCATTATTTTCCTTTAGCATGCTATTTAGGACATGTGAAATACTTCATTCCTATCAAAGAAAGTCCTAAAATCCCATTGGTCACACCACTTTGGTCTCACAAAACCCTATGGATCTATCTCCTAAACCTTGAGGCGCCCTTCAAATGAATTATTTGAATCATATAACAATGCCTACTCATGTCATTTAAGTCTAATGGTTGGTGATCGTACCATGATTCACTGTGTAATTTTTACCTTTACACTACTGTGCTAAACTTGTTTTATATTGAAAATTATAAAAATAATGACAAGTTTCATCCCATGTTTGAATCATTTATTTTGTTTTTATCACTGTTAAAAAGGGAAATGTTACTTGTTTTGATGATTACATTATAGGAGGAGGTGATTTGGAGGGCCCATGATGATGTCCAAGAAAAATGGGCCAAAACTGTGCAAGATCCATGCACACCAGTGGACTCATCCATGCATTTATCCTGAACCGTGCATCCAAATGGGATGATTTTTTTTGGTCTGGTCCTAATTCAATTGGGATACATTTCATATGAAGAAACCCAAGACTCATTCGGCCATCTGTTTTCCCAACCGACCTGATCTATCCAGCATACTACATCTGCAAGAAGTCAAAAGTGGTGTGATGTGATCTGTCTATATCTCGGGCTATAAGTGTCCAAATTGTGCCAAAATTTAGGTGGAGACATCCAAGAGGTCTGGATACAACTTTTTTATTTTCTAAAAATTGATATAAGTTTGTCTGGAGGTTGAAACTCATGTTAAAAGTGGTTTTAAGAAATCTGTGTGATCAAAACCACCTTCCCAATTTCCTATAAAATGGAACTTTGGGATCCCCATTTGTAAGTTTGGCCAGGAGGAAAATCTATGGTATTTTGGAGACCCAAATAATTCCTCTCATAATCCAAGGATTTCTGGAGGCCCCTATCCTCATAGGGGAATCAAGGATGAAGAGGGAGTTCCACCCGAGCCTCCTCCTCCTCTCAATGGCGAGCTAAACGGTGGACGATCATTTCGAGGGAGCTACACAAACTTGGGAGGGAGTTCCAGCACATGTTCTTCTACTGGTTTTGTATTATTTGTGTGTTGAATATTTCACTTATTTTTTTTCTTGACATTCTTCCCCCTTATTACATTTTATTTGATATAATTAAGTGGAACACTTTTTATTTCAATACCGATTGGGTTGAGATTTCAAGTGGGAATCTTGGGTTGTTCCGATTAGACAACACAATAATACTATTTATCTCACACATAAATATGATTTAAGTATGCTTTGGTAGACCTCTTATTCTATGTTTGATAACCAAATCTTGGAAACATGATTGTTGTTCCAAGGGGTGGTTCTTTAAGCATCATTTGAAGAGGCAAGAGGGGAGTCAAGATCTTGAAAATCTTGAACCAAAGAATTAAACAAAACCATGTTAAATTTTCAGAACAATGAACTATCCAAGATGTTTAGTGAACTTGAAATGATCTTATTCTCTCATAATTATTAATACACCACCTTTATTTATCAACTATTTAACTCTTTAATTAATCAATTTACTTAAATCTATTTTCAAAACCTCCCCCCTTTTAGTAATTCTTATTAAAAATACATACTCAAAACCTATCAACGATCCTTGAGAGACAACCTATGGTCTTCCCTAGACTATAAATCAATCTTAAAATAATAATCCATTTGACGTATCATGACAGCGCGGTCAGTTGGACATGGTCATGATAACTGATCTCTCATGATACCCTCTAGATAAGTCAACCGATACCCACGATGCCCCCCAGATATGATAGATAGGTATCGCGATGACCTCAAGGGATGTTAGAAAAGATAAACGACATCCTAAAATCCATGTCATACTAACTATTGAGACATCCTACATATGTTTCAAATCAACTCTTGTGAATGACATAAGGGAATATCAGTTGGATCATGTGAAACCTCCTGGTCAAGACAGCCAGGTCAGAAAATGGATCTCAAAACAAACCATCTGGATATTGTGATATCCTTTGGACAAGTTAAATGGCTCATTAAATACCCTCCAGATGAGTAGGCCAGGTCATTAGGGCAGCCCTAGGGTGTAATCCCCAATATAAAGGGAACTATAATGACTCTAATTCCTTCCATATTCAGGATATGTAGGCCACCTCTCCCAAGGTTCAAGCTTTATATTGACCATACAAGGTAATCCCAACATTTAAGTCCCTAATTCAAAGCAATGTAATTGATTACTTTCTATCCCTTTTTTATCACAATGATCATGAATCATATGGAATTAGGGAGTTGCAATGATCATGACATCTACAATATATACCTCCACAATGGTAAGAGAAACCTTAATGAGTAACCCTAATATAAAGGGAAATATGAAAACTCTAATTCCTACTATATTCAAGATACATAGGCCACCTATACTAAGGTTCGAGCCCCATATTGACCATTCAGGGCAGTCTCAACACATAAGTCCCACATAATGAGAAATGAAATGATCATTTTCCATCCCTTTTTTCTCACACTGAACATGGCTCATGTAAGATTAGGGAGTAGCAATAGTCATATCATCTGCACCATGGGCCTCTATAATGTCAGGGATAACCTCAATATATAAGCCCATACCAAATGAACTATGAAAACTCTGATTCTCATTATACTTGGGATATATAGGAAATCCATATGAGATTTGATCTTGAATATTTGACATCCTAGAGAACCTATATAAGTCCTTTCCAAATGATGTTAAACTTCACGAATTGAATGAACTATGTGGATTTTGATTCCTACAATAACTAGGATATGTAAGATGATTCATAATGGTTCAATAACCTATTCAGAATATTAACTACCTCCTTGCATGATAGCACTTTCTAAAGAATTTTGTTATATGACTCCAACACATAAGCAACACCTACTACCAAAAAATGATGGATAACCTTAGATAGATACAGATGGATCCACTGAAGAGACCCCAGTACATTTCATATGAAATAGAATTATCCTATAGTCATTTTTTAGGGTAACCGGTCCCATATTGGGATCAATAAGAGATTTACAAACATATATTAAATTTATAAGAGAGTCCTGGAGTAGGCAACAATTTCTCCAAAAAGGGTGCGATGAGCCCGACCTCCCATCCTCTCAACCAATACGAGACCCCAAGAGTATATGGGCCTAAAAACTCATATGACCACCATCATTTTGAAATAAGTTCCATACCCAACTACTGATGAGGGAACCGTTGGGAGTTTCTAGGAAAGTCGGATCAAATGGAAAACCCGATGCAAGTAATTGAGCATGGCCTTGAAAACCCCCTCAGCCAAACTATCGAGTGTAACCCATTTCACACCCTCAAATACTGACGAAACAAAAATGTTGAACACAACATGAATCTCTATAATAATAAATGACCAGGTTATAATCTTTTAGACTATTTTGTTTTCCCAATATATGCAAACAAAAATGGTGAACCCGACGTGAAATTCTGTAATAACAAATGATTGGGTTATAATCTGTCAAGCCTTTATGTTTACCCCCATATGAAAACAACACTGAAAGGCCTAACATCAATCTCTTAGGCCACTTTGTTTTGAAAAAATTACAAAAAAAGTAGTAAGACTGACATGATCATATAAATGATCTTATATAACATGGATCCTTGTAAGTCCATCCTCATGTTGACATGTCCATGTGAGTAGAATTTCCAGATCGGGAAAAAATGACAATTGTGTTAACCATGCATATCTGATTGAGCATTATTATGCCTAATATATAGCAATAATTGGAAACCTTGTTCATTTTTGTCTTCATGATTGTAGATACTGCTCTCATTGACAACATCCCAACTCAAGAAAATGTCTTCATCATCCGGCGTTTGTTCAAGTAAATCATCTATGGCTGCAACCCCCACAGGTCATAAAGCTATCTAACCTACTCAATAACTCTAACTACAGGTGGGAAATATGATGGTTTAGGAGTACCACCAACACGGTACCATCCCAACCATGGAATCTTCATGCGAGGCTCTCCAATCATAGTAGTCAGCGTATCCACATTGCCTAGTAAAGGCTGCTGTTAATCCAGCATCCCTCATCGCTACAACCAACCACTTTGGGAGATTATACCTGAAGTGTGACAAATACCACCTTCCATATCTAATAAAGGTGGTTAAGGAAGCCAAATATAGTTCCCTTTTAGTTCAGGTGCTTCCAAGGAGGGAACTTGTCAACAACCGTCTACATCATCAGCCCACCGGTACCCACTAATTGCCTACTGTGAGCACCACCCAACATGATGCTGCCTCTGATACCCATGAATGTGAAACAAGGAAGTATCATTGGGGAAGGAAGGAACTGGATATACAAGGGAGGGATCATATCCCCACTCCTGCTGATGATGTTTTCTGACATACTCTGACCAGAACCAACAAGTGTGCCCATATCCCTGCCAGATCAGAACAAGTTTGTGAGCATATTCCCACAACAAGCATAGAGGAGGCTCATATACCTAATCCATGTTTAAAGTCCATAATAATACTATGATGACATAAGGAGGAAAAAGTGGGTGTATACACCCTCTTCAATTGAAGACATCTTCCAGTGCATAATGGATAAAAAAATGTCCATGCTTATATCCCTACACATACTTGGCTAAAATGACAATATATTTTATCAATAGTTGAAGAGATATTCAAGAAGATTTCAGAAATATTATAGATAAAGGGACAAGAACACAATTATATCCCTAAATCTAGGGAAAATTAACACTCTGATCATTAAGAGCAAGTGGTTGTACTGGAGAAAGCACATACTCTTGCTCTTGTCCAGGAGGATTATCGACATATTTTGATAAAGGATGAAGCATCAGACCAGGCTTATAATCTTGTTCCAACCTAGGCTCACTAGGTGAGAGTGACATACACCTTAGGATAAGGTCAAATTCCTATAGAAAAAGTCTAGCACCATAATCCAAAGGCCCAAGATCAGGCTCATACCCCCGTTCTGGCCGGGGCTCACCACGTGAGAGGGGAACAAGCCTTGGGACATGCTCATATTCCTATCGAATAAGTCCAGTGACATAATCCAAAAGCCCAGGATAATGAATATATCCCCATTATTGCCGAGGATGACCAATTGATAATGGAAAAATCCTCAAGATAGGCTCATATTCCTATCAGTGAATATTCCTAGTATATTCTAGTAGATCATGGAAGTAAGGCACATATTCCTACTTCCGCTAATGAACGAATACACCAACATAATTACAAGGAAATAGATGAGGAGTCTCATATTCCTTCTCCCATTCCAAAGGTCCATAAACATATTCCAATGTGGAATGAATATTGACACTAGTCTCACATTCCTTTTCCAACCAGGGCTCACCATGTGAGAGCAACACATGCCTCGGGGTAGGCTCATACTCCTACCAAGAAAAACCAATGGAACATCCCAAAGGCTTAATATCAATCCCATACTCTCATCTTGAATGAGGCTAACCAATTGATAATGGAACATGTCTCAGGATAGGCTCATATCCCTACCAATAATGTGAAAAATTATTGGCATATTCCAAATAATTCTCAACAATGGTCTCATACTCCAACAACACCAGATAATTATATACAAATTATGGCAACTATCACATAGTAGAAACATATCCATAAGAAATCACAAAAGTTAGGTCAACATATTATTTCCATGATGTCGAACATGGACCATATTCCGAATCTTCTCAATGCTAGTGTCCTTGAGGTCATTCAAGACACATTCTCAGGACCTCAAGGGTCCATTAACTCTTCTATCGAAGCGAGAGTAAAATACGTTCATTACCACGTCAGTAATCCTTGTGGTGGTGTGGATATGGATCACATGGACTCTACTCGTAACATCTAACATGTTCAACCTCACAACGAAAATATCTCCCATGGACAAGGAAATACTCCCCTTTCCTAGACACCTCAGTATAGAGAGGTGTCCAAAAATCTGACACCTTCATATAGATAGGTTCTTGAGACGTTGGGTTCAACTGTATGGTTCCTCATCAACTTCTAGTAACACTCCACTCCTGTCAATAGAAGACCATCAAATCCATATTCTATGATTTGACCAGATAGAGGCATGTAAGTCTGATGAGGAGGAGGCTGACATTGACCTATAGAGAGAATTATCTAGAAACAACCTCCCCATCATGTTATGGCCCCTCCCTATTTCTATCTATGAGGTCCTATATGATCTGGAAAAGGAGTTAATTCCTTACCTATGAAAAAATATGTGGGATACTCATCATTTACTGAAGGGTTGATATCTCCCTTATCTAGGATATGAGTTTCACCTTCAAACAATAAAGATACTCTACTGTCAGCTTGACCTAGATACTATCTCTATGGCTTGGGATCCAAAACCATAAAAGAACAATGCAAATATGGAAAAGGAGTTCATTCCTTAACTATGAAAAAATATGTGGGCTACTCATCATTGAATAAAGGATCGACATATCACTTATCTAGGATATGAGTGTCACCTTCAAACAATAAAGATAGTCTACTATTAGCTTGACCTGGATATTATCTCCATGGATTGGGATACAAAACCATAAAAGCACAACGAAAATATGCAACACGCTTACCTCCATTGCATCATGAAACTTCGACAGCTAATATCCAAATCCATGTCATGCATCCGTATTTGAGGATGGGGATAGTATGGAGTGTTATACCCCTAGAACAATAGAACCCCTCAGATTCAGTATCCTATAATGTTATAGGCTCCAAAAAAATCATTGGAATGGGTAACGCTCAGGACAGTTGGTCACTAAAATGGAATGAACTCACTTCGATGATGCCCAGAAATCATGAATAGGGTAACAGGATAGCCAAAAAGACATCAAAATGGGCCCCTAAAAGAAATGAGAACACATTTTGAACATGGAGAATGAATTAGTGATCATCCAGATAGCTTCCCATGAAAAATAATTCATATCATGGGATACCATCGCACCCAAATCCCACGTGATCATAGATGCACCACATCAAATAAGATGAAATAGTAGATGCCATAGTGGTATTCTAGGATAGGACTCAATCACTTAGTTTAGGAGAATATCTACCACCACCTCCACCCCTTAGATTGTCAATTTACAAGAGGATTTAGGACATACCCTTGGCAGCCATAGATGAACCCCAACCTACTGGGTTGGGGGAATTTATATCTCAATCACCATATCTAGGTTCATCATCCCCTAAGAGGGTCCTGGAATAATTAGTGGTGATTCTAAATCACCCCACCCCATAGGTTGGTGGCATTTATATCTTCATTTCCACCCCAAGAATCATGAAGTCCCCAACTGGAGTCATTGAGTCCTCAACAAAAGGACTAATCAATGCCAATGGAGACCCCAAATGACACCCACCCCATAGGGATGGGGTAATTTTCATCACCATTATCACCATAGAGAGAATCAGTCGTCTCTAGGTTGGGAGGAAAAAATCAATGGTCGACATCCCACCTGTTCCTCCTACCACATGAAAAACCTCTACTGGTCTGGGCCCATAAAACAACTATAATTAGAAACTCCCTCAAAGTCACTATTCATAGGATGATATAGTAGGAGCATAAAATAAAGGTAATCAGACTCCACTGGGGTCGCAAGACAAAACAACCCAACATGTCCAAGGGTTCAAATAATGGACCTAATGAAGGCATCATAGAATCATCCTATTAAGTTAAAAATAATGACACAAACACCAGTTCCTGGCATGCCTATATGAATTTTTTCACTATCAACATGGCCGATATCAATCAATACACAAACATAGAGGGCCACAACATGGAGAATTTACCCCAGGAGGAGGGTTATTTAGAAGCACCAAATGAGGTTGTGCACACCTAGAACCAAAGAAGGCTTAAAAATTTAACACCACCAAATAATGAGTTTCCACCTCCTCATAGGAATAATGTCAAAGAAAAAGGGAAATGTATGGTTACATCCTGATCACCACCCATAATAACTAAAGTTACTTCCCCAGAGGAACAATTTTCACAATATGAGAGTGAAATAAGAGCTCTCTAACAACTCAATGAGGAGCTACTTTGTGGAAATATTCTTGTTGGGTATCATCTCAAACCAGAGATGAATATTATTCATCTCACTACCTATCCTATAACAAGAGAGGTATCCGAGCATCAAAATAGCTATAGATCTAGACAACCAATATACATAAATGTGGAAGTCAAAAATGATCATGACTTCCCTATTTTACGATAACAACCACTCTCTCTCTAGGGTAATCATTCAGTCATAGAATGAATTGATAATTAAAAAGAGATAAAAGTGGGACTACCTCATCAACTCCAATTGATATTTTTATACAGAAGGAAGCTCCAAAAACAGTTCCTCCAGAGTTTATTAATATCATAAAGTCCTTGTCTACTTTAATGAAAGCCATGAAAGGGAAACATGAACTTGTGAATCCAAAAAGGAAGACATATCCCAAATGTGTGGATGATAAACCACCTCCACTAACTTCAGTAACCCTACATTATCTACCTTTGATGGTACAGAAGACCTCGAACAATGTCACACACACTTTATATAAAGATGTGGTCCAATGATTTTCCCTTGAGATCAATAAGAGTCAACAAAGATGAGGAGTTTTGTGTAGAATCTAATTGGGCTAGCCTTCGTATGGTACAAAACTCTTCCGGTAGGATCTATTACAGGATGGGAAGACATTCGTTGTCAGTTACTTTATTAGTTTAGTTCAACACTGAGAAAAAACGACGATCATCGATATGTTGAACTATAAAAAACATGAGAATGAGAGGGTGTCTGATTTCATAGTACAGTGGAAAGGTTTAACCTATTCACTTAGCATCCCCCTATCATAAGAGAAACTGTTGGAACTCTATACTGAAAATTTCAAGGATGAGTTGGAGACGAACAAAGTACACCTTTCAGAGAAATCAAGGTCACAAGGGATTTGAGGAATGGATGAACAAGTCCCTAGTTATTTCCTAGAAGCCATGGATAATAACCTGCTCAAATTTTCACATCCCAAAAAGCCCGAGGAAGTCAAACTCACCGATCGTCTTGACTAATTCCCTTACCATAGAGGGTTGAGTCATAATATCAAGGATTGATTTGTCTTCAAAAGTGTTCTTCAAGGAAATGTCGACTCTAGATAAATGATGCTAGATAAATCCCAGAACAGGTGGCTTGCATAAAAATTTTCCAGTTAGAATAAGAGGAAAATTGGAAGACAGTTCTGGCCAGACATACACAAAATATTGATAACTAGATGACTTGAAAAATACCTGATCAATCTCACACCGATCTAAAGGCACAGCTGCAAAGACTCACAATAGCTCCACCACCCAATAAGGAGACATCAAATGTTCTTCTCAAAGGTGGGTGTTACCACCAGAAGCGGTAAGAGATAGAGGAGGAAGAGTCATATCTTCTCCAAAGAAAGCCCCAAATCTTGTAGATTTCTTCCCTACAATTTCTACAGGATGGGAACTGCCCCACTAAACTGAATCTTTATCATATGAAGAGCTCATATTTTTCTCTTTCAATGTGATACACTTGGAAAACCCCTTTTAGGATGATGAATATGCTCCTTAATATGATTTTCCTGCACATAATCGGGGAATAGTAGGACACATGCATTGAAACTGAGGATACAAGGGACAACACGAACATGGTAAGACTCAATATTATGGTCATATCACTATAGAAGACATATACGTAGCTGCGACTTGTGTGAAATCACTCCATAATGCTAAAAAGGGGTATGAAGGTACCTCGGAGCCCTCCAATAGTTACCCCACATCCAATTGTCTTGCATGAATGCTTAGTGGGAGTTCAATCCAATCAACCCAGACAATGGGGAAGACTGGCTCAACCTGCACCCATGGAAATAGATACTCTCTCAAATTATACTAGGTCAATCTACCTCAGGTACTTCAGCTCCTAAACTGTATACCCGGGAGTAGTTCCATATTAGGAAGCACTAACCTATGGCACAAAAGTACAATGTTTTGAAACATCTATCTATAGTCATAACCAAGATCACAATCCTCAATGCACTAGGCCTTTCAAAATAACTTTTGGAGGCACTTATTAAAGCCCTCCATAGCCTGCAGGAATTTTAGAGAGAAGTCACTCTAGCTAAGGTCTATCGAGTGGAGACTATGTCCTTATAATGTCATGTAGCCATATCATTTACTGATCGAGATAAAGAAGAGTCCATATAATGTCACATCTGGATCTTATATGTTTTAGGCATACTCAATAATTTCAATTTCAAAAGGGTGCTAATTGATAATGGATCTGGGATTAACCTCATCCCAGTTCAAACTCTCCAACATTTGGGATATAGAAAATGGGATTTATCCCCCAAAAATCCGACCATTTAGGGGTATGATAAATGTGATAAAAGGCCTCTCAGGAAGATCAAACTTGAATATTAATTTGGGGAACTCACATCTAATGCTGAGTTCATGGTTATCCTGCAAGACACCACAAATAATTTCCTACTCGGAAGACATTGGATCTATAGACACTTGGAGGTACTATCAATATTTCATCAATGTATGAATTACCCCATCAATGGAAAGGTCAGACAACTACATGATGATTTCACCCCCTTCAAAACTTGCAAATACACGTATACTAAAGTATATTTCTAGAAAAAATGAGGTAATCAACCAATGGCAGATGATGATATAAACTTTTATCTCCCAATGGCTTAGGGACCACACCTGTGAATCCCTAGAGTATTCTCGATGATGATTATGTGCTCCCTATAAACATGGTCAAAGTAGAAGATCTAATCTCAGAGATCTAATCCCCTCTGGTCCTCAATAAAAATGTTAAAAACAATCAACTCTGGTATCTATCTGCTTTGACTCAGATAGAAAGTGATGCTGATGTCTCTTCCAATAGCCCTCCTCACCCCAATAGTGATGTAGAAGCTCACAGATCTCCATATTCACCTAGAAATGTCTCCATAGACTCAAAAATTGAAGAGGATGAGGATGACCTCATGAATGCCCCTCTAGTATTCGAGGAACGCATTTGCAACACTATAAATGGGCTTAGACAAGTAAATCTCAGAATAGAAGAATACCCGCATCCTAATCTGATTACTAATGCCATGTTCTTCAAAGATCAAGAGATGTAAATTGAATTTCTAAGGAAACATCGATATGTGTTTGCCTGGAACTATACATAAATTCACAGAATGAATCTAGATGTGGCTACGCACCATCTCGGACTACCCAATGAGAATCAAGGCTTCAAATAGGCAGTTAGGAGGATGCACCCCTCTCATTCCACCAATGTATAGGTGAAAGTTGACAAGTTGATCCAAGCCAACTTTGACTGAGAAGTGAAATATCTAATATGGATCACCAAAATCATCCCCTTCAAGAAAAATAATGGGCATATTAGGGTAATCATTGATTTCAAAGTCCTTAATCAGCATCACCCTAAGAACGATTTCCCATTTCTAATCATAGAACTCTTGATCGATGATACTATTGGATTCCAATCCATTTCCTTCATGGATAGGTAATAGAGGTACAAATCATATCAAGATGGCCCCCAAAGATGAAGAAGCTACCACCTTCAGAGTGCGTCAACGAATCTTCTTCTATCAGATTATGACATTTGAAATAAATAATGATGGATCCACATATCAACATTTAATGCATCATATCTTTAATCCATTTTGGGAAGGATATCTGAGTGTTATGTTAACAACATGATTGTTAAATTATGATATTTATGTGATCAATTCACAAATCTCTGAACAATATTCGATAAGATATGACAACACACTCTAAATATGAATCCACTAAAGTGTACTTTTGTGGTAACATTAGGAATGTTCCTTGTCTTTGTGGTATGCCAGCACGACATTGAGGTCGACCCAGAAAAGACTAGTGTTATCTCAGTAATGTCACCCCCATAAATCTCAAAGAAATGAGGGGACTCTAAGGGTACCTCACCTATATTAATCATTTCATAACCAATTTTGTTGGAAAATCTACCCCCTTTACCAAGCTAATGAATAAGGAAATATCCTACCAATGGGATGATTAATGTCAAAGAGCCTTTGAAAGTCTCAAATAGTATGTGCTATACCCACTGATTTTGATGCCTCTAGTGGAAGGGAGACCACTCATATTATATGTGGCCACCATGGAATGATCAATAAGCACTCTCCTAGCATAGAAAATGATGCGGGAAGTGATAATAGTCTCTACTACCTTATCCGGATGATGATAGGTACTGAGAACAGATATTCCAATGTCGAAGAGAACTGCCTTGAACTCATATTTTTGGTGAAAAATCTAATTCACTACTTAAAGCACTATGAAGTCAAAAAAGTCTCTCATATTGACCCACTCAAGTAAATCTTTGGCCACCCTATGTTGAATGGGTTCTTGGATCGATGGGTGGTCATTCTATGAAAATATGAAATCCAGTTCATATCATAGAAGTCAGTGAAAGGGAAAGACCTGGCCAATTTACTCACAGTACATCCTGCCTTCGAAAATACATCAGAAGACACCAAGATCCTAGATGAAGAGGTCTTATATGCCAATGAAACTCCACAAACATGAGAGATGTACTTTGATGGAACCTCTCGAAGTCATTTTAGCACAAGAATAAAAAAATCAAAGCTCAACTAGGCTGGTCGAGGGATTTTATTTGCCTCTCAAGAAAAATAGTTCTGACTTACTCTTTCTCACTGTCTGAAGGTTGCACCAATAATGAGTCAGAATACCAAGCCCTCATTGCTGGGTTGGAACTAGCCCTATAACTACACATAACCTACCTTAATATCAATAGGGATTCAAAATTGGTGATAAAACATATCAATGGTTAATATTCCATTAAAAAGGAATAACAAAACCCCATCACTGGATATGTTATGGGATTGATGGTATAATTCTCTTTTGAGCCCACATTGATTCATGTTCCCTGATGAAAGAATGTTCACGTTGACGCACTAGCTAATGCAGCCGCTATCTTGGCCATCCCTAATAAGGAGAAAGAAATTTTTTGTATCACACACCAAAAAATGGTCTCATAAATTTTCGTATGTCATATGGAATAAATAAATCAGGTCAGAACCACCCTAGAGCATGATGAACCAATGACCACTCCTGGATGGATGGAGCCTATACTTGGTTATCTCCAAAATGGGATTATCCCAACAGATCGTGCTAGAAGGGAACAAATTCGACACTAAGTAGAAAATTTCACTCTATAGGATGGTCCAAATGAGAAAAAAGTCATCTACAAACATGTATTTGAAAAAATTATCCTCAGGTTCATAGCTGAAGGATAATTTTTTTTCATCATGGAAGAAATCCATTAAATCTCCTGTGGCGCCCCATCAATCTTGAACCAGGCTCTCCCACCAGATCAAGAGGTTGGGATACTACTGGAAAACCATGATACAAGACTGTTTGGAATTCAAAAGGAAATGTAATGCATGCTATATTCATGTAAAATTCATCCCTAACCCCCTGAAATTGCTATATACAACTAAATATTCCTGGAAATTTTCTATTTGGGGGATGGATGTTGTGGGGACATATCCACCAGCCATAGCTAAGCAGTTCAAGTACATCCTTACTGCTACCGATTTATTTTACAAATGGGATGAGGCAATACCCCTCAAGGAAGTTGGGATGAAGAATATTATCAACATCATTAAGTCCCATATCTTCATTGGGTTTGAAGTCCCTCACATAATATTAACAAACAACGACACCAATTTCTGTTCCACAGATTTGAAAAACCTATACCAAAAGTACAATATCAAGTCTAATCACTCATACCACTATCATACAGTGGAAAATGGATACATAGATACCTTTAATAAGAATCTATAGAATATACTATAGAAGATGGTGAACAATGATAAGAATTATTGGCTGGATAAACTCTTCCATGCTTTATGGGCCTACCATACCACCACACGGACAACGCCATACTCATTGGTGTACGAATGAGGCAGCATTACCCATAGAAGTACAATTTCCTTCAATTTGAATATCCATTTGTTGGAATGTCTCAGATGATGAGTAGTCTCTAAAGTGGATAGATGAATTGGAATGGCTAGATGAGAAAAGATTACGCACATTGCAAAACCTGGAGGTCCATCAAAATAGGATATAACATGCCTTTAATAAAAAGGTTCACCTTTGTTCATTCCTCTAAGAACTGGTGATGAATCTCAGAACCCCAATGATATTGGGAAAGAATCCCCTGAAATTGGAACCCTAGTGGGAATGAACCTATGTAATATATAAGGTTTATCATAATGGATCCTATTCACTAGTTACCATGGATGGGGAGCATGTCACACCACCCACTAATGTGAGATTTATTAAGAAATAATTTTCATAAGCTGTCATTAGTGAGGGAATCCACATCAGAGAAAGCCCCATAATTTTTCTTGATCACATGAAATTAAACTATATGAAGATTTTCCTAACTACATGATGTTAAACTGTACGAAGATTGTCCTGACCACATAACATTAAATTGTACGGATATCATCCTATCCGCATGATGTTAAACTGCATGATTTCTTGAGAACTACATATGGATTGATTCATTCTTTTATAGGATATGTATTTATTCCCAAATCTATATTCTTGGTCCCATCCATAGGATTACTTTCCTTTCACGTCGGGTGATCCAATTTCCTTATCACATGATGCAAAACTTCATGGATCCAAAACTCCTCCCCCTTGATGACGGGTGACCCAACGTCCTTATCGCATGAAATTAAACTGCATGGTTCTCTATAACTATGTATGGAATGATTCTCATTTTCAATGAGATATGTAGGGACTCCTTGATCCTATATCTTGGTCTAGATGGAACATGATACACAATGCTTCTATCATAATCATAAGTGTCTCTACATGATACCCTTGATATTCCTTGTTTCTCTCACCGAGAATAGCTTACGTGGCCTTAAGAATTCTGGAAAGGGGATTCCCCATAAGAACAAGGCATATCAGCTCCGACAAGCTTGTCTTGGTCCTGAATATATGGTTTGATTCTCATTCTCATGAGATATATAGTGATGACCAAACTTCCACCCTTGGGACCAACCACAATATTCCCTTCAATTCACACTAGTTCACCTCCATCCTCACTGCATGATGTTAAACTTCATGAGATTTCAAGAACTACATATGGATTGATTCTCATTTTTCATGAGATATATAGCGACGCCCAAACATCCATATTTGGGCCCAACCACAATATTACCACTTTTCATGTCAGTCCATATTATTCCTTTCCACATGAAGCTAAAATGAATAGTCCCTTAGAAAACTACATGTGGTTTGATTCCTATCATTACAATATATATAGTGACACCCAGATCTCTAATCCTAGGACAAACTAAAAAAATCAATGGAAACAATTCCCACCTCTCCTTACAGTCCAAACCAGTGAAGATAAAGTTTCTCATTTAAGAACTACATAGGGCTTGATTCCTATCACCATGGGATATGTATTAACACCCATAATTCCATTCATGGGCCCAACTATGATTCCACCGTTTCACATCAGAGGATGAATGTCCTCACCATGTGACATTAAACTACATGACTATCAATAACTACATGTGGTTTGATTCTTATTTTCATGTGATACGTAGTGATGCGTAAAATTTCACCCTTGGGATTAACCAAAAAATTTCCATCCATTCACATTAGTTCCTATGTCCTTACCACATGATGATAAACTACATGGAAGTACGTCCATACCGCATGATGTAAAACTGTAAGGAAAACATCCTTACCATATGATGATAAAATAAATAGAAGAATTTCCTTACTACATGATGATAAATTGAATGGAAGTAAATCCTTAACTCATGACATTAAACTGCAAAGAAAATGTCCTTACCACATGATAATAAACTGCACAGAAGTACGTCCTTTCTGCATGATGATAAAACTACACGGAAGTATATCCTTAGCGCATAATGTTAAATTGCAAGGAAAAAATCCTTACCGCATGAAGATAAAATTCATAAAATCACATCCTTAACACAAAAAGATAAAATGAATGAGAATAAATCCTTACCACATTGCGTTAAACTTTAAGGAAAATGTCTTGGTCGTAGGACATTAAAACTACATGACAGATGTCCCCACTACATGATGATAAACTGTGCAGTCCATCTCCCATTTTTCATTCCTTATCAAAGGGACACAAGATACTCACATCAGTCAACCAGGGTATGAGGTGATTCTAACATCTTTTAAAATAACCCTAATTGATATACCACACTTTATATCTTGTATGCATTAGGTTGTCATAATCCTTTCATTTCCCTTGAAAAGGAAAAAATTGATCTCTCAATTGGCTATTCTATTGATGCATAAGGACTTTAGAGCCACCAATTAGTGACATATTGGTCCAATATAAATGGCCTTCTAATTATCGTGAGCCCGACGTCACCAAGGAATAACTGAACATCTTAGGGTGTTATGGGACATACCCAGTATGACTATCCCATATAATTTCTCATGACCTGAGGAACTCAAGCTATGATTTAAAACATTTCCACCTCCCAATCAGAAGTATTTTGGGGTAATCTTGAACCTAGGAATCCTAATTAGGCTCTTGTGTGACATCCCCCATATTAGGTCAAAATGAGTCAATACCTTAAAATATCCACACTTTGGTCAAAGATGTATGACTGTAAACTTTAGCCTATAATGGTCCAAATCACAATACCTTAAAATGCTAGCAAAAAAGACACAAAACCTGTTAGGTTAAAAACCCCAAAAGAGAAACCTAAGAAAAATTCAACTCTACACCTACTAAACTCTTCATTTTCAAAATTTAGGAAAAAATTAGGGTGAAAACATATAAGGAATAAATCTCGTAGGGTTCAATTTTTATCCCTAGTAAAATCCAATCTATGCTGGCTGGACCCACAGGTCTAGGAAAAAGTTAGATCAATGTTTGTCACATCTTCTTGCCACAAGAATATGTTAGCTAGGTAGTGACACAACCTTTAGGGTGCTCAAACCCTTCCTGGGTATTACACTTTTTGTAGATCACAATTCATGATTTGGGTGCCTCAGATCACTGTAAACCTTTCATGGCCCTTGAAAAAGATATTTGACATCAAGAGACCCTTTAATTAACTATGCACACATTCCCATGGCTCCTGCATATGTGCCTATGACCTTCAACTAAACTCATCACTCTACAAAAAGGATATTCCAATCCTTGTAATCCCTAATATCATGGTGACAAAACTCAAGACCTAAGTATGTATGAACTAATCCTAATATTATTATCCCATATCATCCTCCCAATCTGGGTACTTTAGACTATGATTTACAGTTCTCATGCCAAACTATCCAAGTGGATTTGACATCCTCAACATTAAATCACCGTGTTTTGTACCCTTTCTCAAAAATGAAATGAGACACTTCATTATTAAACCTTTTATGGCCCATGTCTCATGATTTGAAACCAAAGGTCATAGAGATCGAGCTTCACATTAAGAGCTAAACTACCCAAGGGTGAAAAAAACCTTCATGTATAACCTTCCTTCCATACCCAACTTCATCATCTAGACATTTGATTCTTCACAAATCCTTCATAGACCTTATAAAAAGTAGAGATCATCTTTTCTTGGCTATGATACTGACACATAAGGTCCCCAACCTTCTAACTAAAGGTATCTTATCCTTTTCAGAAAGGATCTCTAATCCTTGAAATCCCTTATAACACCGTAGTGGAACTCGACACCTCAGAGTGTTACAAGTCATCCCGGGCATGTCTGCCTCATACCATGTTCATAGACTCAAGCTTTTGGGTTATGATTTATATCCTCCACACTTAAAATATATAAGAAGGCCTATTATCCATAGTACTTAACCCTCATTCATATTTCCTTCCATAAATCTTCCATAGCCCTTGGAAAATAGTGGAAATCCTCTTTTCTTGGCCATGCTATCGATGCGTAAGGGATTTAACCTACCAACTGAAGGAATCACCTCCTTAAAAAAAGGAACTCCAATCCCCATGATCCCTAGAAGCACCATAGTAAAACTCAGCACCCTATAATGTTTTGAGTCATCCTTGGTCTATCAGCCCTATATTCCATATCAGGTGCAAGATAGAAGACCTTAAACAACAATATACCAAAGGTCCGAGCTAAATGAACTTAAAATAAAGTGAAATAAGGTCAGAGTTAGAAGACATTAAACTAAAGTACACCAAAGGTATGAGCTAGAAAACCTTAAACTACAGTACAACAAAGGTCTAAGCTAGAATACCTTAAACTACAATACACAAAAGGTCTGAGAAAAATGACCTTAAACTAAAGAAACAGAAGGTCCGAGATAAATGGATTTAAACTAAAGTGAAAAAAGGTCCGAGATAAATGACATTAAACTAAAGCAATAGAAGTTATGAGCTAAATAACCTTAAACTAAATTGATAGAAGGTCCGAGCCAAATGGCCTTAAACTAAAGTGATAGAAGGTCTGAGCTATATGAACTTAAACAAAAATGATGGATGGTCTGAGCTAAAATACCTTAAACTAAAGTACATATAAATTATCTAGAATGAGAAATATTTTGAGGCCCATTACATGGTCTTAACATGATTGGGATACTCTAGCCAAAAGATTACCACTTTCAGTGAAGATAAAAAGAACTTACCCTTTAGGAAATACATCCTACCCAGATGATCCCTCTTCAAGTTAGATTATTTAAAGATATATATAATAGATTGCGAACAAATAATCTCGTGATGGTGGGAATTCACAAGCATCTCTCAGAGAAAATATATTAGAATTTCAACATTAGATTCCATAAATTCATGTTCATTCCGATAAAAATTAAGGCATGAGTATCATTGGTGATCCATAAAATATTGGAATTAGAAAATGTCATCCATCTCATGAAGAAAAGAAAAAAGTGGACAATGAATATAAAGTCTGATTGCATCTGTTTTTCAACAAAAAAACATAAAACAGGAGGAATCTACACATACCGGAGTCCCTCCCATGGAGATACAAAACTAAGAAATATTTCAATATTATGATTTCATCACAAAAGTTTCTTAGGAAATTAATTAAGCTATGTAAGTATCTACTCTATGGAAGCCAAAAATTGTCGCAATTGGTCAATAGATTCAGTTTCCACCTTCAAAACATGTTCCAATCCCTCCTCCTTGGCAATGGCTTCAAGACACACCTTCTATGCCACGTCAAGAATTCCCTGTTGCTCCAACATATCCTTTTACAATGTTTGGAGTGCATGTTGATATTGGGATAACTCTACTTGAAGATGATTGATATCAGATTTAAGACAACTAATTTCAGATTGAAAGTAGCCACTTTTGACCTTCCCAACAAAGACTAAGTCCTGATAAGTGGATGCCACCATTGCACATTGGGAGGCTTCCTTTACAACCTCATCCTAGTTCCACTTCATCAAAGAGGAAGCCTTATTAGATACTACCATCAATTAAAGGTTCCTCTTTTGTTCCCTAAAAAAATCTAGTTCCTTTACCCAGGTATGAGTAGTGGAATAATCAAAGACTTTATAACCAAGGGTAGGAAACATAAACTGAATGTGACCCAACTGATCCTTAAAATCCTCTAAGGGGGTATCCAAAAATAAAGCCCATACCTCATTCTACATGTTTTTCTCCATTAGATGATAGAATCAAGCAGATTCTAGACCCTTTCCTAGACCCATTTTAGGAACTGAAATGTATACTGGGACTAGGTCACTTAGGGAAAGAGTTGTACTCATAGTCTTTGATGATGAGGGGAGGGATCCCACCTCTGCATTGGTAGATTCGGTTGGAGGAACCCCTAGGGTAACATGTACTAAATCACCAAGATTTTGGGGTGAAGATGCTATAATAAAGGATACATGGGCTCATTAGATATAAGATGAATGATGTAGTATCACTAGGTAATCAGAAGATAAGACTGAGGATAGAATCATACCCTTATCAGTTGCATCACTGGAAAGATCCACTACCCCAACCACATCCTCAGGAGAAAAAGCAATGCCTTCTTATGATGAGCGGCCTTGCAGCCCTTATGAAACCTTTTCAAAAGAAGCACTCCACATAACATCCTTAAGGATTGTAGGGATTAAATAACAATATCAAGTGACATGACATAAATAAATAAGGTGTCTAGTCTTGAAAAATTATTTACCTTATTCAAAACTCACCTCCATTGAGGCTAACATAGTAGAAGAATAGATACCTATGTCAGCATTATCCAGAAATGCTCCCACCCATGTTGGATCAAATGGTACGATCACTAAAGAATTCATAGAAGGTGATGGGAATGATCGAGTAGGAACCCCAATTACATCCACTTACTAACAGGTTGGACCCAATAGTGAAGGGTCTACCCAAGCAACCAAACACTTGTTTGCATCCCATGAATAGAAAACATGCCTTTTTAAGTGAATCTGACGGGGACCTTCACATTTTCACCAAATCATAATGTGCTGCTAGGATGACCCAAGATGAAAAAAATAAAGTACCACACTTACTTGAGGATCCTGGAGGAGAAGGAACCAAAAGTGTAGATAATTTACTTTTCTTCTTCTTATTAAATTCTAGGGAGGACCTTCTAGATGGTGTTGAATTTGGGACTATTGCTTTATAAGTGTCAACAACTTCCTTTATCTGATCTTGTCGACCCGGGGACCCTTCATCACCGGTTTCATGGTTATCACCAAATCATTCTCCCAGAACCATACCATGGGGAGTATATTCCGGGTATGGAATGAAAGGATGATCTTAAATGAACTCACATTGCATCAACACATAGAAGGTATTCCAATATAGTTAAAAGAACACTATGAAACCTTAAGAACCGAAGTAATCCCAGACCTACCTCTTCTTTAGTGGTAGGGTAGCCTTGTTCATCCATAGTGATTTCAAGTGTGCCTGAGATGACTAATTGGTGAACAAGTGGGGAGAAAAATAGCTAACCCTTGACACTCATCAAAAACATTTCATGGTCTTGAAGAAAGGACCTGAAATCCCCACAATGGTCTTTAAAGGTGATACCATGAGGCAAAATGATATAAGAAAAACCTTCTAAAACCACATTTGATCATTCTAATAAACTTCACAGATCAGTTTATGAACACCACACCTTCCAAATTTCCCATTTTTGAGTCACAATAGGAAACAATAGCTCTGGAACAACCTCAACCCCTACCGCTGTGTTCACTATAACCATGGTAGTAGACACTTGTTTTGAAAATGGTAAGTGAATTATCTCTTTGAGAGGTGATTTTGGGGCTACTATACTTTTTGAAGCAAGTTGTTTTTTGGGACTAGGATTATGCTTCACAACTGGTAGTTGGAAAGATTCACTTAACAATTGAGATAATTTCCTTCTAGGATATGAGATAATCCAAATATCCAAATATTCATGAGATAAACCAATCACTACATTATGCGAAGGGAGGTTTATCCAAGAACCAGTCTCCTCCCTGGTAAACATAAGAAAAAATTGGTGAGCTACCATTGGATTCTCTTCAGATCTAACATAGATAGAGCGAGGAAGTATTTATTGAACACACAAGAACTGGTGACTGAACTGGCATGGTGCCTACCACTCACAGATGATTTCCCTGTCAATAAGTGTGGAAAGAACTCCTTTGTGAAGTGATACCACATAAGCTCGTGGATCAAGATGGGATTCACCATTGTAAATAATGTAACCTGTTAGTACCGACATGAAATGTCTAAAGGTGAAATGATCATAAAATATTATATAGTATCTTCCATCTTGAAATTTTAATGGGATGGGTCTCACTCCGTAGATACACTATAAGTATGGTATAAAGAAATCATCAGGAATATCCTGAATGTTCATATATTCATAAACACCTAGGAGAGCTCTTATCCAACACCATAACACTTGGAAGGGTCCCATAAGACTTTAAGGGTAATTACCCTTATAAACATGGTGCACAAGGTGATAGAGTTTAGAAAACATAGGGATGGCTACCCCGATATGCTCCCCCTACCATAGAGGCCGCCATTGGGAAAGTGGAAAATCTAACTCCACCTCTCTCCTTCATGGGAAGTAAGTACCCACTCAGGTATATGGGAAGAAAAAAAACTAGTTGAATGGAATGTTTGATATCAGGGACAACCTTCCATCCCCATTCCTTAAACTTTCCTTCTTCAATCGTGGGCCAATAAACACCCAACACACCATGATAATCCCTTATAAGTAATGATTTTGGCCTTTATTCTTCCGACTCAAAACCATTTTTATTAATAAATAACTCCACCCATGTCTTAAAAGGGATATCCACTCTAGGAATCACCCCCTTTGGAAGGGATTTCTTAGCTAGCTTAATCAATTATCGAGTCATATGAGGGGTCTTTGTTGCATCATCCCAGACATATCGAGGAGGAAAGAACTCATCATACATACCACCCAATATTGGTGCACCACAAATCTACTCTAGATCCCAAAGACTGATGCCAACCTTTCCATCTGTAATTTGGAAAGTGTTTGTATCTAGACTCAAACGACTAAACAACTCTGTCACCATACCTTTATTACAATAGGTAGACACCTGGGACATCCAAACAACCTCACACATCTTGATATCCCTTAAATCCTAGGATAATTCAGAAGAAATATACTGGACCCAGAAAATACATCCCTAATCCATACCAAAACTACCTCTAGATCGAAAATCATAGTTGGTATTCCATCCAAACTTTTGATTAGGAGCAGATTTACGCATTATTGAGTGATATATATGGACATCCTCATCATGCATGCAATCTCTAACGACCCAAGCTTGACATACATGGACCTTACATTACTTTTTCAGAATACTTAATACATGACACAAACCGACACCCAAAGACTGTATTATTTTAGTGTCTTTGGAAACATGGAACATAATATTCCAACTTAGTGAAAGATCTTCAACATCTCCCATAAAGATCTTCCACTTTTGTTTTCCTACCTAAAACCTTTCTTTATGTCATGGGGAAAAGAAAACATAAAAAATGTTGAGCTTAAATGCTTAGGATAAACATTGAGAACATAAAACAAACCCTAAACATAAGAATGTAAAAAAATGAACATAAATTTTAAACATCATAATATTGAGTTATGAAATAAATCTTGGCAGTACGTAAGGCACAAATCATAATGGAATCATGAACCATGAGAAAATAAAAATGGCATAAAACATGGAATTGTGGAAAACAAATAAGCACATAATATGATTTCCATAGTAGCTAAGGAATTTATTCCAAGACCATAATAGTGGAAAAAGTCCATTACTGAACCGGGTTTACTTGTTGTTCCATCCATGTATTACTGAACCAGATATACTTATCATTCCTGCCCTATATTACTGAACCAGATTTACATGCCATTTCCGCCATGTCTATCTCATGAGATATAAATATTTACCCAATGAATTAGAGGGAGATATAGGTCCCACCCATCTCATAATGAAATCATTTTACATGTTCCACAAAAATATAAATCATTCATCATATCATAACCCATGAAATAAAATAGGTTTCTTAAACATCATTCCATCATAACATAATGCCAACGAGCCTGTACCATAATGGTACAAGATCCTGCTTGGCATCCAAAAGACCCAGGATCAAATCCGGGAAGGGGAGAATTTCCAGGGTACTATAGAAGTACTGTAGCAGGGCACTGTAGCAACATTAGAACTGTAGCAGCGGTGACAATATAGCGGCAGAGGGACTGTAGCTGGTACTGTAGCGGCAACGTAACTGTAGCAGCACAGGTACTGTAGAAATACTATTCACCAAGGGGTCCTTTGGGACAAAAAATGGGATTTCAAGACTTTTATTCATGCCACTTGGTCTGGGGACTTCAGGCTATGAAATGGGTCTCCCTCTACCTAGTCTAAAGAGGTCTTTTTTTAAATAATAAATTGAGTCTTCGACCCTAACCTTTTTTAAAAAAATTTCCATCATAACATAATCCATAAAAGATAAATGGATTTCATAAAAATAATTCCATCATAAAAACAATAAAATCAAAGTAATAATAGGGATAGAAACATAACCCTATGTCATATTATATGAAAAATAATTTTGATAAAACACTTGAGCTTAATTCTAGAGGAAAATATCATTTCTTCTTCAAAAATGTTTTCTATTCTCAAAATGCCATGCGATTTTAAAAGAAAATAATTTATTTTAAAATAAACTTGAAATAGTGTAGAGAAATATTCATCAAAATAAGTAATCATGAAACCATAAAAATCCATTCATGCTATATATGTTAAAAAAACATTATTCTCATACTCTTTTTGGAAAAGTCAAAAAGTACCTCATATAGAAAATGAAAGAAATATTCCTTCCATACTGTTTAATAAAAATTCACCAATGGGTAAAATTGAATTTAAAAAATAGTATAATAATAGAAAGAATATTATATATTTTGTAAACATGGAGTTAAATTATAAACATAACCCAGTAAATACTTACGAACAAACAATCTCAGATAATAATGAGATTGCAAAATTATCCCTTACCTTAGATCTGATATGCTTCGTATCTATCCGAAACTTCTGTATAGTGGGTTTAAACATATTATTAACTTGTAACATAACCATAATAATATTTATGATATCATATATGATTCATTTATGACTTTATATTATCCGTTCATTTATAAATTCCATGTTAAAGCAACGTTTTGGGTAATAATCGTTTTATTTATCATATGCATTTTGACTTGTTATTCTTGATATTATTACTTATATCATGATTTACTTAATTAAAGAATATAAAAAATGATTTATATATCATATATATTCAGTATATAAATATATACAATATATATATAAATGAAATGTAATACACCATTCATGGAGACGGTAGGCCGTACGTACACATGAACGCTGTTTCCATTTCCTAATTGAATTGAATAGAAGAAATTAAATGACACACACACACAAAAACACGCACACACACATAAATCAAGTAGAATTATTATGTCATATATTTAATTATTATTTATTATATATACTTTATAATCATTCTTGAATGGTTAATGTGGAGAATAAATCTCATCGCGTCGTGGAGACGGTAAGCCGTACATACACACAATCGATGATATCATTCCATTGATGGTTAAATGGTATGAAATTGGATGATATATAAATTTTACAGAAATAATTTCATGTTATATTTATTATTTAAGTCATTTATATTCCTCATTATACCTATCTAAATAAATTATATCTGAAAAACAGTTTACACCACGACGTGGAGACGGTAAGCTGTACGTACACATACATGGTGATATTATTTTTCATAGGATAACTAAAAAGAGGAATATAGTTGTAATATAATCATAAAAACATCTCAGAATATAGTAGATTCTAGATTCATTATTTTAGTATAGTAACAACTTAGGAAGAGGAAGCAGAAGAAGAAAAGAACTTTGAAAGAAGAGATAAAATGATTACCTCTTCTTCGGGTGTCTCATTTTGATTTGCACAAAAGGGATACTTAAATTGGTTTTATGCCCAAAAGGTGGCCTCCAGGATAAAGTGAGGGAATTTGGGAGGATATTTGGGTAGGTTTTTGAAGATCCAAATGGCTTTGGAGGCGTTATTAAAAGAGATGGAGAGGTGCCCTTTTATAAGAGAGGGGAGGGGCACCTTTGGAATGTCTTGAAATATTAATTTATTATAAATTTATTTTTGGTTTATAATTCCCCCAAACTAATTTATTTAGAATATAATATGAGTATGGGTTGAAATACTCTTAAACAATAAAATTTAGACATGTTTTGATTTTATTTTAAACCTTATCATTTCGATTTATCCTTATTTAATTTTTTTAATTTTATTTGTGGTAATAATATTATAAATATTAAATGGTTATAAATATTTACTTATGTGTTGTAAATTGTCTATAATTGGATACTTTATGAAAATTTAGACCATATAATTTTCACTTTGTAATTTTTAAATATTTTTTTTCATTTTTAAGTAATTTAATAATATGTTATTTTTATAAAATATCAATAGTGTCAATTTGGACACTATTCATTTATTTGACTTTAAATAAAATCCAAACAGAAGATAAATTCAAAAAAAAATATTTAATACACTCCTAAAATGTCATATTCACCTATAAAATTATTGGAAAACATTAATTAGTTTATATGATATTTATTTATATATTTAAAAACCATTTATTTGATAGTTCTATAAATAAAATAATTTCTACATCACTATTTCGTCATCATTTATGGTAATTATTTAATATCTAAAAATTATAAATAAATTCACATGATTTAGATAATTTTATTAGATTTTTGGAGACTATTTATGATTGAAGTTTTATAATGTTTATCACTATATTAAAATTATGATACTTATAAGATACATGAGAGTGACATGTTGTCACTTTCTTTTGTTTTAATTATAATTACATAAATTTCATGGAAAAAAGTCCATTAAATGAATAAATTCAGACCCCTAGGTGATATTAGTCGACTTAATTCATCCAATAGGATTTTGGTAGGTGTTAGGGTAATTTTATTATCATTATTATATTGTTTGTTACCCTAATTTAACCGATTTACCTTTAACTGTGGTAAATAAAAATTACCATAATTACTATTCATAATATCAAAAAAAAAATAAAATAAAAAAAGTAACATATTAACGTAATTTAGACTCACTGATTTTAAATATGGAATCCATTTTTTTAAAATTTAAAACACAGAATTTGCAGTAATTAATTTAAAATTAATTCCCACTGTCAAAACGAGAAAGCGATTTTTTTAAAAGTAAAACCCATCAAAAGATTGATGTGCATTTATGTCTAATTTCAATGTTAAAATACTTCCAATGAACAATATTGGATTAAATGATAAAAAATAATCTAATTACACTTTAAAACCAATTAAAAATATAATCCAATAATATAAATAAATTAGGCAAAAAGGCAGTTTTGAATTAAAATGTAGTATTTTCACTATTCATTAAAATGTGAATTTCATTAGAAAAATACCAAAATTTAAACCAAGGTAAATTTTGATACCATAATTCCAAATAATAATTTTACAATGTCAAATAAAACTTATAAAGTTTTAAAAAAGTAGATTTAAAAAGGGTTTTCCATTAAAAGGTAGTAAAACCGTATTTTTTTGAAAAATACTTCTTTTATATGAAAAATTGAATTTATTCTTATATCACATCTAGAAAACATATAAGATGAATTTAAAACATTAAATTGAATATATTACATATATATTTCACTAATAAAATCCATAAAGATTGATTTTATAATTCTATAGACTCATTTATTTCCATTTAAATATTTTTTTTCAGAAAAAACACATCCTTTATAGTCAATTGGGTTTTATTTAATTTAATAATTAATTTAGTAACCAAAGAATCATTATATAAACATATGTAAACCATATTTTCATAATTCAGTTAAAATTGTCCATTCCATCCATTCTAACGGCTAAGTGATAACTGCCATAATAATATTTAGTTGTTCACTTATACCCGGTCTTGTGTGAAATGAATTATATCAAAACAACTTGAAATTGTGTGTAACACAAGCCAAGAATAGTGTTGCGTATACTTAAAGATAATACAATGTTTTTTATACCACAAGCTAATCTTGGTGTAGTGTATAACACAAGACATTAAATAAATTAAAAAGAATCTATCTCATAAAATCTCGGGGTGTTACATTATACCCCCTTAAAATGAATTTCACCCACGAAATTCGTCGAGGATATAAAAGGTTTAATACTTGAAAGTTTCTTTTATTGAAAACTACATCGTGAAAAGGATTAATAAAACTTTATTTTAAAACAAAAATTTCAAAACATAACAGTTGCCCAAAGTAACTCATCACTGGGTTTCCATATAGGAGAACATAGGTGGGAAGTGAAAACATGGATATGGAAGAAAAAAAATATAACCATCAAGTTCTGATGGAGAGTGATAGATAACAAGGTTATGAGAAAGTTAAAAATCAAAAAGCCATAAATCTATGACTATTTAAGGGACTATATGATTCATCAGATAAGAAGGTACTTGGATAACATTTTTGGTTTTCAATATCCTTTGCATAAAGTGGAAGAACATGAGAAGAAATACTTATTTGATTTCAATAGAATCTCACTGTTGGTTGTGACTTGAAAAATCTACACTTCATATCTCATTCAAAGAAATGAAGTTGAATTTTTAATTCATAAAGTATTAGTAGATCATGAATTCTATAAATATAATGATAGGTCATTCCATCTATCTTTATCACAAAATGGTTAGCACAAGTTATCAAATATACATAAGTCAATCTATGGTGAGATTAATCATATATGGTTTCAAAAATGGACTTATAATTCATATATCACACCAATTAAATAAAATAAAACTAATTTATACAAACTAGGGACTTCCTATAGGCCAGTGGTAGGTGATAAATGCCTGTCACACTTCAGTTGTGGGTTCGATTCCCACAACCTTGTACAACACGACGGGTTGTCACCCAACATGCGGTTTGCCATTTTTCTAAAACTATATTATTATAAAAATATATAAATAACATTAAAAAAAGATTTAGCTTTAAACAATACTATCTGATGTCCAAATTAATCCATTCCAACCTTTTGGCTTATCCAAAATACTTTTGTCCAAACTCACAGTACAAAAAAAATTACAAGAAAGGTCATATAAAAATCATGTGAATACCTTCATTTATCCCCCATATATCATAAGATATATCATGTTGATCACATTAAAAACATTTTAATGACTTCATCATGTATTCTCTTGAGTCACAGAAACAACCTAAATTATCATATATCCTTATTGAAAACATGCATGTTTCCTTATTCCAAAAATTATTGGATATATTACTTAAGTATAAAAAGGTTTTATAATTAATCCATGATAGCATAACCATCTTGTCAAAAACTCCATAATTAGTTCCCAAGAAACTATCTGTAACACCCCGAAATCTTGTACCCCTTGTATTGATAAGTTTATGTTTTCTTTTTTGATTTCCTTAATAACCAAATAAACTTGTCTCTCATAAGGAGATGATAATACAGTTTTTTTTTATTTTTTTAGAATGAAACCAAGTAAAACACAAATAGACACAAGGATATTTCGTAATAAAAATAACATCATAGTGTTTACAATTTATCACAAGGAAATATTCTATCCAAAAATGCCTAGTAAGAACCCCATCAGGACTACGGGAAGGCCCCCTAACAAGACAAAAAAACACTATAAATAAAGGAGATCCTTTGGGTCAGTAAAAACAAATAACAACACCACCATGATCATATAAATCATGCTAAACATCAACGGTAGGGAAAGAACCATATTCTTCTTCTTCTCCTCCTCCTTCTTCTTCTTCTTCAATCACCTTAAGTTTGAGACACCCTAAGACGGAGTTTTATAGGGAATCAACCGACCGTTTTCCTGATGACCGTTGAAAGATAATGAATATAAGTAAATCCATTGGACCTTGTTAAGATAATTAAAATATATTTATGCATTAATCAAATTTCAAATGTTTAATTAATAATTAAAATTATATAAATAACCCCCATTTATGAACTCTAAAAAAAATATGGTTTAATAATTCGTTTTCACATGCGTAATTTTGAAAGGTGTTAAGGGATTCGAATCACTTTGAAAATATTTCAAATACAATGATTTTCATTTCATAATCAGTGTTATAGACTATGTTTAAGTTTTTCAAATTAAATAATGTTTTGATCAAACTAAGTTTTCAAGGATACTAGTATATAAATTAGAATGTAGGTTTATTAAAATTTCCTTTTTGTAACTTTTTGAGTTAAAAAAAGGGGTTTAGTATTTTTAAATTTAGAAATACTTATAACTAATTTTTTTTTAATTTGTATTCATTAATTTTTAATAATATAAATTCTATATAGTTTTAATAAATAGACTGTTTCCTTTACAAAAAAATAGGCCCTCTAGGGCCAGCCCTTTTTGGCTAGGGCCAAGGGAGGCAGCTCACACGAAGTGGCTGAGCCTGACCCTCAGCCCCAAGCCAAGTCTGGCCCGAGGTCGAGCATAGTTTCCCTGAGGGGTGCTCGGGAGTGAGCAGGAGCACATAGGTGCACCAGTGCGGGCGTGAGGCCGCAGCGGGGTCCGGGTAGGCCGAGGCCTACGGGCGGGAGCCCGTGTATAGGGCCCCCTTAGTGGGAGCTGTGTGTTTTCTGAGCACTCTTTGGGAGGCCTGGGGTTATAAGGGAGGAAAAAACCTCTCTCTGTTTCGATGTGGGAAGCATTTGTTTGGGCGAAACACGATCTGGACCGTTGGATCACGTCGCGCACGATCTGGACCACCGATCATGATCTCGTTTCAACCTTCAGCAACCACGATTTCCCATCATGTTTTTCTACACCATTTGATCTACCAAGGATTTAATTGCGGCCATCGGTGTGATTTAAAATTCCGTGTCAAATCAGGACCATCCGATGAAACTCAGATTTGATATGAGCCGCCCATTTCCTTTTAAAAGCACATACATGTCTCATCCCTTGGATCAATGTTGGGATCGATCTGGACTGTCCGTTTTCCCCTGACATTTCCCCTAGCCGTGTCGTCTTCTTCCTCCGCGCATGGGTTACACTAGTAACCCTACCCTATGGCTCACCCCTTGTTTTCTTCACCTATGACCACTGGGGACACCCATGTCTCCTCTTTTTCTTCAAGCACGACACCCCCCATTGAATGCAATGCAAGTGGGTATGTTTTTGCATGTAAGGTGGTGTTTGAGATTTTGTATATAAATAACCGAGACCTCTCGGTTCTTCTCTCCGGTACAAGTATTCAGCGAGCCCGACCAACCCTCCCTGAAGTCCTCCTTTCCCTGGTTTTTAAAGTAAGGGTTTTTAGTTTTTCCTTGTTTTGATTCTTTGAGAATATATACACTTATATATTCATTAAAAAAATATATTTTATAACCTTACGGTTCAGTCCAAATGTTCTTTAATGTTGAACCAAGGCCTTCGGGTTCTCTTGCATTCAAATAGCTTAAAGAATGTAAGGATTATACCTAGCCTCATTTTTTTGTTTTGAAAATACATATATACTTTTGGTTATATGTATATACGTCGGTTATATGCAGGAATGGGCATGACCTTTCTACTTAGGTTATATGTATGAAGTTTGTGTATAATTTTTCATGCACTACACTTATTCACATAAACTTAATTTCATATTTAAATAATAAATAAATTTGGAAGATGTTATATATATGTTCGGGTTTTTTATAAAAATTATTTTTTAGTTGGTTTTCATAAAAAAATCTTTATGACTAAAGGAATGACCTGCCCTGTTCAAAACATTGTTGAACTAATATTTATAGGGGATTAACACACATCGGTGTGCCAATATTTCAGTTTGAGTTCGGGTACATACATATATTTTATATGTTGCATGAACCTTGATTTCAGTTGTTAAGGTCCTTACACATTTGGTCTCGAGTTTAGGTGGAGTTAAAAAGAAACATAAGAAATAGGGTGTTAAACAAAACTTATATCCACATTTAAGATTAACTTATTTATTTTTCCTATGTTTTTAATGATGTTTCTTATGGTGAAGATTCCTGCTTTCTATCATGGAAATTATTCAGTATTATGCAAAGGCTTAACAATATTGAATGTTTTAGCATGTGCAAGCTCAAAACCCTACTTTAGATTTGTGCTTCACCTTTTTAATTAATTGGATGATAAAATTTTAGAATTTCAAGAACAAAATTGCATGTGATAAATTCTAGTTTTATTTTCTTTTAGTACCTTATATGTCAATGTATATACCATAATATTCCTTTCTTCTTTCCTTTTAATAATGGTCATATAATTGTTGGCTTGGTTTTTAATCATCTAGATGCTTGTCTCACTTATAAGATATGTAAATTCAACTACCATGACCAACTATGAATGAATTATTCAAGGTGGTATGGGACATATTGAATATACAACCCTGTTTAAGTAAAGTATTGATTTATGTGGCTCACATGAAATTAAAGGCATATTAAGAGTGTGCCGTGATAGCACTCCAATACATTGGGTAAAGAATTAATCTCTAGATATGACAAGCTTCATGATACCTTGGTGAATAACCTCGGTAATTTTTTTATGAAACCTTGGGGATGGACCTCAGTGATATGTTCATGAATGTCTAAATGAAATGTTGAAGCCACATATTCAAGTCATGTTACAAGTTATTTTCAAGATGATATGCCCATTCTTTCACTACTCTTGTCCTTATGTTTTTATCAAGTTCATATTGATGTCACAAGTAAAAGTTTTGGGCATGATTCGTGTAAAATAGTAACCAACATATGAAATTTGAAGCTATTACCTTCACGCGAAACTTTGATTTAGTATTAATCTTAACTGTTTAATTTGTTCTTAAACATTCATACGTAATACTTGTTCAATATATCCTTTATTACCCTTTTTAAAATGTCCTATTTGATTCATGTATTCCTGGAAAAATATTAGTTGAGCACTTTTATGTTATGTTACATGTGTTACAGTTTTCTATAAGAGAATGTTCTTTGGATAAGTTTTTAAAGAATGTTTTCAAAATTTTCATTGGTTTATTTTAAACCCCTTACTGGGCATTCTTATTATCACCCTATGTTTTGAATTTAAAATTTTCAGGTAACAACTTTTATCAGACGAAACATCTCTGAAGTTACTGGTTTCCCAGAGCCCGAACCGAATTTGATCCTATGTATGGGACATGATGTGTGTTTATCAGTGCATGTTTCTGTTTTAAAAGGACACATCATGTTCAGAAGGCACTGACTCCTGGTTTTTTGGGGTTGGGTCTTCCCAGTTGGTATCAGAGGATAGGTTCAGGCAATTCTGGAAACCAGGTAATAGAAATATATAGCTATGAATGGACCTTACTAAGTGATTTTATTATAATTTTCAGATGGCAGATGCAAATTTTCCTACCAATCTACTATCACTCCCCACTGAGGCCCTAGACACCATTGTGTCTTTAGCTAGCCGAGAGAATTTTCTTAACTATGCCCATATCCGCATGACATGCAAACACCTGTACGATGTGTCAAACTCACCACGGGTGCTTTGGCTACATCGGGGGTTGGGATTGGATTACCTATTTATGATGATGAACCGATTCCCATCCTATGTACATTGAGGAAGGTACCATGAGGTAATTTTTTGGGTGTTCACGGCAGGTGAGGACTTTGGCTATATGACCCTCAACACTTTTCAAGAAGCTGCTGCTGCCGGTGACCTTTGAGCGGCCTATCTTTTTCAAATATTGAACTATGACTTCTGGGGCCAATTGTTAGACTTTAGAATGTTAGAAGATGAGTCCACCCGACTTTCTTGAAGGCAACAAGTGTATTTTGATGTCTCCCAACTTCATACCCCTCATGCTATACTCATGAGATTCCATAGGTTCCCCCATGAGTTTAACCCTGAATGCTCAACCTATGTTTGGTTTGAGGAGATAGGGAGTTTTGCTTCTCTGTGTGGAGTTCATGTAGTAGGTCGTTAGGGGAACTCAGGCACTGATGTTTAGTAATAAACTTATGTTTTATTGAAAAATTGTCTTTCCCATTCCTGTCTTTACTTTGTTTATACTTTTGGATGAATTTCAAGTGATTGAACTCTCATCTTAAAATTTCAGATGGAAGGACAAACCCACATGTTATCTCTTCCTACTGAGATACTAGAGATTATTTCAATCATAACCTATGAAGACGATTATCGTCCCTTCGAAAACTTGCAAGGAATCTGAAAGTAATTGTTTGAGGTGACAAATGGTCTGGAGATTCTCCACACCTGTCAAGGTAATTCTTCCATCTACTACCGCATAGGCTCAACACAATTGGCCGAGTGTAAGAGGAGAGGAAAATACCACGAAGGGATCTTCCTGTGTTTCAACCTAGGCTGAAACTACACGTCCAGAGTAAAATTTCAAGAGGGTGATTTAGATGGAAACGTTTATGCGACCTATATGTACCAAATCCTCATCATTAGCTTGTACGAAAACATCTATAACTTAGATGTTCTCGATCGAGACATAATTCAGTGAGTTCTTCGTACGTTGGTCCATATGGACATTTCCAAACTTTGTACCATTCGAGCCTCCCTCTAGAAGCCCGAGTGTTCGGTGCATGAGTTCAACCCCTTCTGCCCGAAGTGTATATGGATCATAGAACTAGAGGAGTTTAGCATCAATTTGGGTGTTCTACTAAACGCACCTAAGGATCCTCTATAATGGGGATTATGGTGAGAATATCAGAGAACCTTTATGGTTTTATGAAATAAATTGCGAGGATGCAATTATCTAAAGGGGGAATAATATAACACCCCAAAATCTTGT
Source organism: Viscum album (assembly GCA_963277665.1). Classification (NCBI taxonomy): domain Eukaryota; kingdom Viridiplantae; phylum Streptophyta; class Magnoliopsida; order Santalales; family Viscaceae; genus Viscum; species Viscum album. The sequence goes on along the minus strand of OY728120.1, from coordinate 575,434,963 downwards.
ACCCCTTTTATTGATAATTTTATGTTTTCTTTTTTGATTTCCTTAGTAACCAAATAAACTTGTCTCTCATAAGGAGATGATAATACGGTTTTATTTTTTTTAGAATGAAACCAATTAAAACACAAATAGACACAAGGCTTTTTCATAATAAAAAGAACACCGTAGTGTTTACAATTTATCAGAAGGAAACATTCTAACCAAAAATGCCTACTAAAAACCCCACCAGGAATACGAGAAGGCCCCCTAAAAAGAAAACAAAACACTGTAAATAAAATAGATCTTTTGGGTTAGTAAAAACAAAAAACAACACCACCATGATCATATAAACCATGCTGAGCATCAATGGTATGGAAAGAACCATCTTCTTCTTCTCCTTCTTCTTCTTATTCTTCTTCAATCACCTTAAGTTTGAGACACCCTAAGACAAAGTTTTATAGGGAATCAACCAACCGTTTCCCTGATGATTGTTGAAAGCTAAAGACTATAAGTATAACCGTTAGACCTTGTTAAGATAATTAAAAAATATTTATGCATTAATCAGTTTTCAAATGTTTAAGTCATAATTAAAAGTATAGAAATAAACACTGTTTATGAACTCTAAAAAAATATGGTTTAATACTTTGTTTTCACATGCGTAATTTTGAAAAGTTTTAAGGGATTAAAATCACTTTTCAAATATTTCAAATACAATTATTTTCATTTCTTAATTAGTGTTATAAACTATGTTTAAGTTTTTAAAATTAAATTAGTTTTTGATCGAACTAAGTTTTCGAGGATACTATTATATAAATTATAATTTAGGTTTATTAAAATTTTCTTTTCGTAACTTTTTTATTTAAAAAATGGGTTTGGTATTTTTAAATTTAGAAATACTTATAACTAAAACAAGTTTAATTTGTATTAATTAATTTTTAAGAATATAAATTCTATATAGTTTTAATAAATGGATTGTTTCCTTTACAAAAAATAGGCCCTCTAGGGCCATCCTTTTTTGGCTAGGGTCGAGGGAGGCAGCTCACACGAAGTGGCTGAGCCTGACCCTCATCCCCAAGCCAAGGCTGGCCCGAGCTCGGGTAGATTTTCCCTGAGGGGCGCTCGGGAGTGAGCAGGGGCGCATAGGTGCACCAGTGCGGGCGTGAGGCCGCGGCAGGGTCTAGGTAGGCCGAGGCCTGCGGGTGAGAGCCCGTGTATAGGGCCCCCTTCATGAGTGCTGTATCTTTTTTGAGCACTTGTTGGGAGGCTCAGGGTTATAAGGGAGGCAAAAACCACTCTACGTTTCGATGTGGGAAGCATTTTTTCGGGTGGAACGTGATTTGGACCATTAGATTGTGTCGCCCACGATCTGGACCACCGATCATGATCTTGTTTCAACCTTCATAAAACACGATTTCCCATCACGTTTTTCTACACCGTTCGATCTACCAAGGATTTAATCGCAGCCGTCAGTGCAATTTAAATTGCTGCATCGAATTGGGACCATCCGATGAAACTCAGATCAGATCTGAGCCACCCGTTTCCTTTTAAAAGAATGGATGTGTCTTAGCCCTTGGATCGACGTTGGGATTGATCTGGACCATCCTTTTTTCCCTATCATTTCCCCTAGTCACACCATTTTCTTCCTCCGTGCATGGGTTATACCAATAACCCTACCCTATGTTGCACCCCTCGTTTTCTTCACCTCTGACCACCGGGGACCCCCATGTCTCCCCTTTTTCTTCAAGCACAATACCCCCAATTAATGCAATGAAAGTGGGTACGTTTTTGCATGGAAGGTGGTGTGTGAGATTTTGTATATAAATAACCGAGACCTCTCGGTTCTTCTCTCCGGTATAAGTCTTCAGCGAGCCCGACCAACCCTCCCTGAAGTCCTCCTTTCCCTGGTTTTTAAAGTAAGGGTTTTTAGTTTTTCCTTTTTTTGCTTCTTTGAGAATATATACACTTATATATTCATAAAAAATATATATTTTATAACCTTATGGTTCAGTCCAAACATTCTTCAATGTTGAACCTAGGCCTTTGGGTTATCTTGTGTTCAAATATCTTAAAGAATGTAAGGATTATACCTGGCCTCATTTTGTTGTTTTGAAAATACATATATACTTTTGGTTATATGTATATACGCCGGTTATATGAAGGAATGGGCATGACCTTTCTACTTCGGTTATATGTATGAAGTTTGTGTATAATTTTTCATGCACTGCACTTATTCACATAAACTTAATTTCATATTTAAATAATAAATAAATTTGGAAGATGTTATAGGTATTTTTGGGTTTTTTATAAAAATTATTTTTTAGTAGGTTTTCATAAACAAATCTTTATGACTAAAGGCATGACCTGCCCTATTCAAAACGTTGTTGAACTAATATTCATAGGGTATTAACACACAAGGGTGTGCCGATATTTCAGTTTGAGTTCGGGTACATACATATATTTTATATGTTGCATGAACCTTGATTTTAGTTGTTAAGGTCCTTACACATTAAGTCTCAAGTTTAGGTGGAGTTAAAAAAAACATAAGAAATAGGGTGTTAAACAAAACTTATATCTACATTTAAGATTACCTTATTTGTTTTTCCTATGTTTTAAATGATGTTTCTTATGGTAAAGATTAATTCTTTCTATCATGGACATTATTCAGTATTATGCAAAGGCTTAACAATATTGAATGTTTTAGCATGTGCAAGCTCAAAACCCTACTTTAGATTTTTGGTTCACCTTTTTAATTAATTGGATGATAAAATTTTAGAATTTCAAGAACAAAAGTGCATGTGATAAATTCTAGTTTCTTTTCTTTCAGTACCTTAGATGTCAATGTATGTACCATAATCTGCCTTTCTTCTTTCCTTTTAATAATGGTCATATAATTGTTTGCTTGGTTTTTAATCATCTAGATGCCTGTCTCACTTATAAGATATGTAAATTCAACTACTATGACCAACTATGAATGAATTATTCAAGGTGTTATGGGACATATTGAATATACAACCCCGTTTAAGTAAAGTATTGATTTATGCGGCTCACATGAAATTAAAGGCATATTAAGGGTGCACCCTGATAGCGCTCCAATGCACTGGGTAAAGAATTAATCTCTAGAGATGACAAGCTTCATGATACCTTGGTGAATAACCTCATTAATTTTTTTTGAAACCTTGGGGATAGACCTGAGTGATATTTTCATGAATGTCTAAATGAAATGTTGAAGCCACATATTCAAGTCATGTTACAAGTTCTTTCCAAGATGATATGCCTATTCTTTCACTACTCTTGTCCTTATGTTTTTATCAAGTTCATATTGATGTCACAAGTAAAAGTTTGGGGCATGATTCGTGTAAAATATTAACCAACATATAAAATTGAATCTATTTCCTTCACATGCAAATCTGATTAAGTATTAATCTTAACTGTTTAATCTGTGCTTAAACATTCATACGTCATACTTGTTCAAGATATCCTTTATTACCCTTTTGAAAATGTACTAATTAATTCATGTATTCCTGGAAAAATCTTTTTTGAGCAATTTTATTACATGTGTTACAGTTTTCTATAAGATAATGTTCTTTGGATAAGTTTTTAAAGAATGTTTTCAAAAGTTTCATTGGTTTATTTTAAACCCCTTACTGGTCATTCTTATGCTCACCCTACGTTTTGAATTTAAAATTTTCAGGTAACAACTTTTATCAGATGAAACATTTCTGAAGTTACCAGTTTCACAGAGCCCAAACCGAATTCGATCCTCTATATGGGATGTGATGTGTGTTTATCAGTGCATGTTTCTATTTTAAAATGACACATCATGTTCATAAGGCACCGACTCCTAGTTTTCTGGGGTCGGGTCTTCACACTAGCATCATCTAATTTACTTATTCAAATCCAACATATCTTTATCAAAAAATCATTATCTTAATATAAGGGACATATTATGGGTTATCTTTCCCTTAATCATGTGTTCTACAAGTATATCACCTTACCCTTAATCACTTTTTGTATCCTTAGAACTATTCAATATATCCTTTACAATCCTTAATGAAAAAATTATACTAAAAATAATTATATATTTCATGATTCATATATCATAATTTTTTAATTCTGAAACATATATACCTCAATCATTCAACATTATTTTTAATCAATTACTTAGGATCCATAATCTTCATCTTTCCTAAAATATGAATCATGTCTTAAGGTTTATCAACCTAAAGATTCTAAGGTTTAATGTAAACAATACTGGAAGAACATCACATACCTTTCACATGTCTTTTACAATATCTTTATCCTCAATAGTATGACCAACACTCATACCTTCATCATGATTCTATTCATGATATATCCACTTAGTAAATTGATCTTCATAATTCCCATAATTTAGAAATCTAAAATATTCAGTGGTTAATGATTTTCTGTGTAGTTATGGTTATTGAATAAGACCAGAAAGTAAGGTTGGAGAAATACATATCATAGATTAGAAACATATAAGTAAGGAAAATTACTTATAATATTTCAATCTATGATATCTTTGGTTTAACCCTAGGTTAGTCATGATTATAAAAAAAACCTAGGATTTTGACCTATAATTGACTTATCCTTAGAACATCCCTATACATATCCTTATAAATATCTCTAGGGATCTCACTAAACTTTTCATATCCTAGTTTCCAAAGGCTGACTAAACCTTCACTCTGATATCAACTCTAACGACCCAAGCTTGATATACATGGAAATTAAATTAATTTTGGGGAATACTTAATACATGACACAAATAGATGCCCAAAGACTGTATTAGTTTAGTTTCTTTGGAAACTTGGAACATAATCTTCTAACTTGGTGAAAGATCTTCAACATCTCCCATAAAGATATTCCCCTTTTGTTTACCTACCTAAAACATTTCTTTATATCTAGGGGAAAAGAAAACATAAAAAAGGGTGAGATAAAATGCACTATAAGGGCAAAAATTGATAACATAAAATAAACCCTAAACATAAGAATGTAAAAAGATGAACATAAAGTTTACACATCAAAATATTGAGTCATGAAATAAATATTGGTAGTACGTAAGGCATAGATCATAATGGAATCATGAACCATGAGAAAATAACATTGGAATAAAACATGTAATTGTGGGAAAAAAAGCACGTAATATGATTTAAATAGTAGCCATGACATTACTTCCAAGACCATCATAATGGACAAATTCCATTACTGAACTGGGTTTACTTTCCGTTCTAGCCATGTATTACTGAACTTGATTTACTTACTGTTCCAACCCTATATTACTGAACCAGATTTACATGTCATTTCAGTAATGTCTATATCATGAGATATAAGTCTCTACACAATGCATTGGATGGAGATATAGGTCCCACCTATCTCATAATGAAATCATTCTAACATGCTCCAAAAAAACATAAATAATTCATCATATCATAACCCATGAAATAAAATGGGTTTCTTAAACATCATTCCATCATAAGATAATCCATACAAGATAAATGGATTTCATAAAAATAATTCCATCATAAACACAATCAAATAAAATAAATAAAAAGGATATAAAAATAATCCTATATCATCTTATATGTAAAATAATTTTGATAAAACACTTGAGCTTAATTTCTGGGGAAAATATCCTTTCTTCTTCAAAAATGTTTTCTATTCTCAAAATGCCTTGAAATTTTAATAGAAAATAATTTAGTTAAAGATAAAATTTAAACTGTGTAGATGAATATTCATGGAAATAAGGTGTCATGAAACCATAAAAATCCATTCATGCCATATAATATAATTTTTTTTCTCATACTTTTACCAGAAAAGTCAAAAAGTACCTCATATGGAAAATGAAAAACGTTTCCTTCCATACCGTTCAATAAAAAATTCACTAATGGGTAAAATTGAATTTAAAAAATAGTATAATAACATAAATAATATTATATATTTAGGAAAAATGGACGTGAATTATAAATATACCCCAGTAAATACTTACAAACAAACAATCTCGGATAATAATGAGATTACAAAATTATCCCTTACCTTAGGTCCGATATGCTTTGTATGTATTCAAAAGTCCTTTATAGTTGGGTTAAAAAATTATTAACTTGTGAAATTACCATAATAATTTTTATGATATCATATATTATTCATTTATGACTTTATATTATCCATTCATTTATCAATTCCATGTTAAAGCAACGTTTTGGGTAATAATCGTTTTATTTATCGTATGTGTTTTGACTTGTTATTATTGATATTATTACTTAGATTGTGATTTAATTACTTAAAAATTGTAAATAATGATTTATATATCATATATATTCAGTATATAAATATATATATATATATATAAATGAAATTGAATACACCGTTCATGGAGACGGTAGGCTATATGTACACATGAATGCTGTTTCCATTTCCTTATTGAATTGACTGGAAGCAAGTAAATGATATATATATATAGACACACAAACACACACACACAAATATAGTAGAATTATTATGTCAAATATTTCATGCATTTTTATTATATATACTTTATAATAATTCTTGAATGGTTAACGTGGAGAATAAATCTCATCGCATCGTGGAGATGGTAAGCTGTACGTATGCACAAGCAACGATATCATTCCCTTGATGGTTAAATGGTATGGAATTGGATGATATATGAATTTTAAAAAAATAATATCATGTTATATTTTTTATTTAAGTCATTTACGTTCATCATTATACCCTTTGACATAAAGTATATGTGAAAAATAGTTTACACCACGGTGTGGAGATGGTAAGCCGTACGTATGCACGCATGATGATATTATTTTTCATATGATGGGTAAATGGAGGAATATGTTTGTCACATAATCATAAAACAATCATAGAATATATTGGATACTGTATTTATTATTTTATTATGGTAACAACTTAGGTAGAGGAAGTAGAAGAAGAAAAGAACTTTGAAAGAAGGGGAAAATGATTACCTCTTCTTCGAGTGTCTCCTTTTGATTTGCAAAAAAACACTCCTTAAATTGGGTTTCTTCTAAAAAGGTGGCCTCCAGGATGAAGTGAGGGAAGTTGGGAGGATATTTGGGCAGGTTTTGGCCAAGACAAAGGGCTTTGACAACGTTATTAAAAGATAAGGAGAGGTTCCCTTTTACGAGAGAGGGGAGGAGCACCTTAAGTCTTAAAATATTAATTTATTATAAATTAATTTTCGTTTTATAATTCTCCCAAATTCATTTATTTAGATGATAAGATTAGTATGGGTCTAAATTCTCTCAACCAATAAAATTTAGACATGTTTTTATTTTATTTTAAACCTTATCATTTTGATTTATCATTATTTAATCTATTTGATTTTATTTGTGGTAATAATATTATAAATATTAAATGGTTATAAATATTTACTTATGTGTTATAAATTTTCCATAATTGGATAATTTATGACATTTTAGACCATATAATTTTACCTTTGTAATTTTTAAATATTTTTTTTTGATTTTTAAATAATTTAATAATATGTTATTTTCATAAAATATCAATAGTGAGAGTTTTAACGCTACTCATTTATTTGACTTTAAATAAAATCCACATAGAAGATAAATTCGAACCAAAATATTTAATACACTCCTAAAATTTAATATTAACCTATAAAATTTGTGGAGACCCTTAATTAGTTCACATGATATTTATTTTAATATTTTTAAAACCATTTATTTGATATTTCTATCAATAAAATAATTTCTACATCACTATTGTGTCATCATTAATGGAAATTATTTATTCTCTAAAAATTATAAATAAATTCACATGATATAGAAACTTCATTATATTTTTGGAGACAATTTATGTTAGAAGTTTTGTAATGTTTATCACTATATTAAAATTATTATACTTATAAGATATATGAGAGTGACATGTTGTCACTTTCTTTTGTTTTAATTATAATTACATCACTTTCATGAAAAAAGTCTATTAAAGGAATAAATTCAGAGGCTTGGGTGATATTTTTCATCTTTAATTCATCCAATAGGATTTTTTATAGGTGTTAGGGTTATTTAATTATCTTTTTCATATTGTTATTACCCTAATTTACCTGATTTACCTTTAACTATAGTAAATAAAAATTACCATAGTTACTATTGATAATATCAAAAAATAAAAATAAAAATAAAAGTAACCTTTTAACATAATTTTAACTCAATAATTCCAAATATGGAATAAATTTTTCAAAATTCAAAACACATAAGTTGTAGTAGTTAACTTAAAATAAATTTCTGTTGTTAAAACGAGAAAACCGTTTTTTTAAAAGTAAAGACCATCAAAAGATTGATGTGCGTTTATATCTAATTTCAATGTGAAATTACTTCCAATGACCAAAATTGGATTAAATAATAAAAACATAATATAATTACACTTTAAAACCAATTAAAAATACAATCCAACTATATAAATAAATTATAAAAAAAGGCAGTTTTGAATTAAAATGCAGTATTTTTCACTATTCATTAAAATATAAATTTCATCAGAAAAATACCAAAATTTCAACGAAGGTAAATTTTGATATTCTTATTCCAAGTAAGAACTTTATAATTTCAAATATAACTTATAAAATTATCAAAAACTATATTTAAAAAGGGTTCACCATAAAAAGGCGGTAAAACCGTATTTTTTTGAAAAATACTTCTTTTATCTAAAAAATTGAATTTGTTCTTATATCATATCTAGAAAACATATAAAATGAATTTAAAACATTACATTGAATATATTAAATATATATTTCTCTATTAAAATACACAAATACTAATTTTATAATTCTATAGACTCACTTATTTTCATTTACATATATTTTTTAGAAAAAACACATCCTTTTTATTCAATTGGTTTTTTATTTAATTTCCTACTTAATTTGGTAACCAAAGAATCATTATATAAACATATTTAAACCATATTTTCATAATTCAATTATCACTGTTCATTCCATCCATTCTAATGGCTAAGTGATAACTACCATAATAATATTTAGTTATTCACTTATACTCGGTCTTGCGTGAAATAAATTATATCAAAATAACTTGAAATTGTGTGTAACACAAGACAAGAATAATGTTGCATATACTACAAGCTAATACGGTGTTGCGTATAGTGCAAGATAATCTTGGTGTAGCGTATAACACAAGATATCAAAGAAATTAAAAAGAATATATCTCATAAAATCTTGGGGTGTTACATTATACCCCCCTTAAAATGAATTTCTCCCTCAAAATTCGTTGGGGTTATAAAAGGTTTACTAATTTAAAGTTTATTTTATAGAAACCCACATCATAAAAAGAAATACTAAAAATTAATTTTAAAATGGAAAGTTGGAAACATAATGGTTACCCAAAGTATCTCATCAATGGGTTTCCACATAGGAGAACATATGTGGGAAGTGAAAACATGGATATAGAAGAAAAAATGTAACCATAAAGTTCTGATGGAGAGTGATAGAGAACAACATTAAGAGAAAGTTACCAATCAAAAAGCCATAAATCTATGATGATTTAAGGGACCATATGATATGTCATTCCATCTATCTTAATCATAAAAATAATGATTGGTAATTCCATATGTCTTTATCCCAAAAAGGTTAGCACATGTTATCAAATATACATAAGTCCATATATGGTGAGATAAATCGTATATGGTTTCAAAAATGGACTTATAATTCATCTACCATACCGATTAAATAAAAGAAAAATAATTTATATAGACTAGAGAATTTCTATAGGTTAGTGGTAGGCGATAAAGGCCTATCACATTTCAGTTGTGGGTTTGATTCCCACAGCCTTGTCTGACGCGGCGGGTTGTCGCCTGACCTACGAGTTGTCCTTTTTCTAAAACTATATTATTATAAAAATATAGAAATAATATTAAAAAAAGTTTTATCCTTAAAAATACTATTTTATGTCCAACTTAATCCATTCCAACCTTTAGGCTTATCCAAAATACTTTTGTCCAAACTCACAGTACAAAAAAAAAACATTTACAAGAAAGGTCATATAACAAGCATGTGAATACCTTCATTTATCCCCCATAAATAATAAGATATATCTTATTGGTCACATTACAAAAATATGAATTACTTCATCATTCATTCTCTCAAGTCATGGTAATAACCTAAATTACCATATATCATTATTAAAAACATCCATGTTTCCTTATTCCAAAACTTATGGGATATATTCCTTAAGTCCTAAAAAGTTGTATACTTCATCCATGATAGCATAACCCTCTTGTAAACAACTCCATAATTAGTTCTCAAGAAACTATAATAATCTAATTTACTTATTCAAATCCAACATATCTTTATCCAAACATCATTATATTAATATAAAGGACATATTAAGGGTTATCTTTCCCTTAATCATGTGTTCTCCAAGTATATCACCTTACCCATAAATCACTTTTTGGATCCTTAGAACTATTCAACATATCCTTTCCAATCCTTAAGGAAAAACTTATACTAAAAATAGTTATATATTTCATGATTCATATAACATAATCTTTTAATTCCAAAACATATACACCTAAATCATCCAACATTATTCTAGAACCATTACTCAAGATCCATCATCTTCATCTTTCCTAAAATATAAATCATATCTTAAGGTTTATCAACCTTAAGATTATTAGGTTCAATGTAATCAATACTGTAAGAACATCACATAAATTTCACATGTCGTTTACAATATCTTTATCCTAAATAGTATGACCAATACTCATACCATCTTCATGATTCTATTCATGATATTTCCACTTAGGAAATTGATCTTTATAATTCCCATTATTTCCACATCTAAAACATTAAATGGTTAACTATGTTCTATGTAGTTCTTGTTATTGGCTAAGACCATAAATAAAGGTGTGAGAAATACATATTAGAGATTATAAACACATAACTAAAGAAAATTACTTATAATATTTCAATCTATGATATCTTCGGTTTAACCCTAGGTTAGTCATGATTATCACAAAAAAACCTAGGATTTTGACCTATACTTGACTTATCCTTAGGATATCCCTATAGATATCATTATAAATATCTCTAGGGATCTCACTAAAGTTTTCACATCCTAGTAACCAAAGGTTGACTAAACCTTCCCTCTGATACCAACTCTAATGACCCAAGATTGACGTACATGGAAATTACATTACTTTTTCGGAATACTTAATACATGACACAAACAGACGCCCAAAGACCGTATTAGTTTAGTGTATTTGGAAACTTGGAAAATAATCTTCTAACTTGGTGAAATATCTTCAACATCTCCCATAAAGATCTTCCCCTTTTGTTTTCCTACCTAAAACCTTTCTTTATATCTTAGGGAAAAGAAAACATAAAAAAGAGTGAGCTCAAATGATCAGTAAGGGTAAACATTGAGAACATAAAACAAACCCTAAACATAAGAATATAAAAACATGAAAATAATGTTTAAACATCAAAATCTTGAGTCATGAAATAAATATTGGCAGTACATAAGGCATATATCATAATGGAATCATGAACCATGAGAAAATAACATTGGAATAAAACATGGAATTGTGTAAAAAAATAAGAAAATAATAATATTTCAATAGTAGCCATGAAATTGCTTCCAAGACCATCATAGTGGACAAAGTCCATTATTGAACAGGGTTTACTTGCTGTTCCAGCCATGTATTACTGAACCAAATTTACTTACCATTACAGCCCTGTATTACTGAACTGGATTTACATTCCATTCCATTCATGTATATCTTATGAGGTATGAATATTTACCCAATGCATTGGAGGGAGATATAGGTCCCACCCATCTTATAATGAAATCATTCTAACATGTTCCACAAAAACATAAATCATTCATCATAGCATAATCGATGAAATAAAATGGGTTTCTCAAACATCATTCCATCATAACATAATCCATACAAGATAAATGGATTTAATAAATAAATTATATCATAAACACAATGAAATAAAATTAATAAATGGGATAGAAACATAACCATATTTCATATTAGATGAAAAATAATTTTTATAAAACACTTGAGCTTAATTTCTGAGGAAAATATCCTTTCTTATTCAAAAATGTTTTCTATTCTTAAAATGCCATGAAATTTTAAAAGAAAAGAATTTATTTAAATATAAACTTGAAATTTTTTATAGGAAACTTCATGGAAATAAGGAATCATAAAACCATAAAAATCCATTCATTCCGTATAATTAAAAAAAACATTTTTCTCGTACTCTTGCTGAAAAAGTCAAAAGATACCTCGTATAGAAAAAGAATGAAAGTTTCCTTGCACACCATTTAATAAAAATTCACCAATGTCTAAAATTGACTTTAAAAAATATTATAAGAACATAAATAATATTATATATTTAGGAAACATAGATGTGAGTTATAAATATACCCCAGTAAATACTTACGAACAAACAATCTCAGATAATAATGTGATTGAAAAATTATCCCTTACCTTAGGTCCGATATCCTTTGTATGCATCCAAAACTCCTATATAGTGGGTTTAAACATATTATTAACTTGTAACATAACCATAATAATATTTATGATATCATATATGATTCATTTATGTCTTTATATTATCCATTCATTTATCAATTCCATGTTAAAGCAATGTTTTGGGTAATAATCGTTTTATTTATCGTATGTGTTTTGACTTTTTATTCTTGATATTATTACTAATATAATTATTTAATTAATTAAAAAAATTCAAAACATGATTTATATATTATATATATTCAGTATATAGATATATATAATAGATAGGTAAATGAAATGGAATACACTGTTCATGAAGACGGTAGGCCGTACGTACGCATGAACACTATTTCCATTTCCTATTGAATAAAAGAAAGTAAATGATATATATATATATACATATACATAAATAGAGTGTCATTATTATGTAAAATATTTCATGCTTATTTATTATATATACTTTATAATAATTCTTGAATGGTTAACGTGGAGAATAAATCTCATTGCATCGTGGAGACATGCGTACGCACAAGCGACGATATCATTCCCTTAATGGTTAAATGGTATGGAATTGGATGGTATATTAATTTTAAATAAATAATATCATGTTATATTTTTTATTTAAGTTATTTATATTCATTATTATACCCATTGAAATAAAGTATATGTGAAAAATAGTTTACACCACGGCGTGGAGACGGTAACCCGTACGTACGCACGCATGATGATATTGTTTTTCAAAGGATGGGTAAAAGGAGGAATATGGTTGTCACATTGTCATAAAAAAATCTCATCATATATTAGATTCTGTATTTATTATTTTAGTTTGGTAAAAACTCAGGTAGAGGAAGTAGAAGAAGAAAGGAACTTTGAAAGAAGGGGAAAACAATTACCTCTTCTTCGGGTGTCTCCTTTTGATTTGTACGAAAGGACTCCTTAAATTGGTTTTCTGTGCAAAAAGTGGACTCTAGTATGAAGTGAGAGAAGTTGGGAGGATATTTGATTAGGGGTTGGCCGAGACAAAGGGCTTTGACGGTGTGATTAAAAGAGAAGGAGAGGTGCCCTTTTATAAGAGAGGAGAGGGGAACCTTTGGAAATTCTTGAAATATTAATTTATTATAAATAATTTTTTGATTAATAATGCTCCAAAACTAATTTATTTCAAATATAAGATGAGTATGGGTCAAAATACTCTTAACCAATAAAATTTAGACAATTTTTTTATTTTATTTTAAATCTTATCATTTTGATTTATCCTTTTTTAATCTATTTAATTTTATTTGTGGTAATAATATTCTAAATATTAATGGTAATAAATATTTACTTATGTGTTGTCAATTTTCCATAACTGGATAATTTATAACATTTTATAACATATAATTTTCACTTTTTAATTTTTAAATATTTTTGTGATCTTTAAATAATTTAATAATATGTTATTTTTATAAAATATCAATAGTGTCAATTTTGACACTATTCATTTATTTGACTTTAAATAAAATCCACATAGATGATAAATTCGAAAAAGATATTTAATACACTAATAACATGTCATAGTAACCTATAAAATTCGTGGATAACATTAATTATTTCATATGTTATTTATTTTAATATTTTTAACCATTTATTTGATATTTCTATCAATAAAATAATTTCTACATCACTAATGTGTCATCATTAATGGTAATTATTTAATCTCTAAAAATTCTAAATAAATTCAAATGATGTATATAATTTCATTATATTTCTGAATACTATTTAAGTTAGAAGTTTTATCATGTTTATCACTACATTAAAATTATTATACTTATAAGATATATGAGAGCGACATGTTGTCACTTTCTTTTGTTTTAATTATAATTACACCAATTTCATGGAAAAAGTCCATTAAATGAATAAATTCAAACCCCTAGGTGAAATTGGTATACTTTAATTCATCTAATATGATTTTTAAGGTGTTAGGATAATTTTATTATCTTTATCATATTGTTTTCTACCCTAATTTACCTGATTTACCTTTAACTTTGGTAAATAAAAATTACCATAATTACTATTCATAATATCAAAAAAATAAAAAAAAATAAAAGTAACCTATTAAAATAATTTGGACTCACTGATTCCAAATATGGAATCCATTTTTTGAAATTCAAAACACAAAAGTTTCAGTAATTAATTTAAATTTAATCCTCGTTGTCAAAACGAGAAAACGGGTTTAAAAAAAAAAGTAAAAACCATCATTAGATTGATGTGTGCTTATATCTAATTTCAACGTGAAATTACTTACAATGAACAAAATTGGATTAAATGATAAAAAAATAATCTAATTACACTTTAAAACCAATTATAAATATAATCCAACTATATAAATAAATTAGATGAAAAGACAGTTTTGAATTAAAATGCAGTATTTTTCACTATTCATTAAAATATGAATTTCATCAGAAAAATACCAAAATTTCTACCAAGGTAAATTTTGATATCCTGGTTCCAAATAATAAGTTTATAATGTCAAATATAACTTATAAAATTGCCAAAAACTATATTTAAAAAGAGTTCTCCATTTAAAAGCGGTAAAACCCTATTTTTTTGAAAAATACTTCTTTTATCCAAAAAATTGAATTTGTTCTTATATCATATCTTGAAAAAATATAATATGAATTTAAAAAAATGAAATTGAATATATTACATATATATTTTACTAATAAAATCCATAAATACTGATTTTATAATTCTATAGACTCACTTATTTGCATTTAAATATATTTTTTTCAGAAAAAACACATCCTTTATTATATTCAATTGGTTTTTATTTAATTTCTTACTTAATTTGGTAGCCAAATAATCTTTATATAAACATATGTAAACCATATTTTTATAATTCAGTTTACACTGTTCATTCCATTCATTCTAATGACTAGCTGATGACTACCATAATAATATTTAGTTGTTCACTTATACTCGGTCTTGCGTGAAATGAATTATATCAAAAGAACTTGAAATTGTGTGTAACACAAGACAATAATAGTGTTACATATACTACAAGCTAATACAGTGTTGTGTATAGTGAAATCTAATCCGAGTGTACCATATAACACAAGACATAAAAGAAATTAAAAATAATATATCTCATAAAATCATAGGGTGTTACACAATCAGTCCTATTAAAGTATGTGGGCCAGAAAGTTAGTATATGCCCATATTTATGGTTACCCTGAGAGATAAAGTAGTCCCCTGATGAAAGCTGCGTTTGGAAGATGTTATGGGTTGTCTGAATCTAAGAATAAGGTATAAATGATGACTTCATTGGAGGTATGGAAGCATCATTAGTAAGGCTGAACCCATAAAGAGGAAAAAAGTATGAAAGGGGATATTCAGAGAACTTTAATCCCATCAATGATGTCAAAAAAAATTTCTTTGACCTTACAAGATGACGATAAGAGGGGTCTATGCTCGCCACTACAACATCAAGATGTGCTATTATTATCTTCACTTCATTCTTCAAGAGCTTGAGAGAGGATAAACAAGAACCAGAAGCCATATAAAAATAAGTAAGTGGCATATTTCAGGCAAAGAGAATATAAGATGTTGTCAAAAATAGAAGCATGAAAGTCCTGGTGGCGTCATGTTCATCACATGAATCAAACAGGTATTTATTAATTGTATAAATGATTCATGAATCACCTGATATCCAAAGGAATAATAGTCCACATAATCCCTGAAGGGAATCGTGTGATCTCATGACCCATTTTAAGAATCATAATTGAATGATCTGAACATGGTCACGTAAATCAGTCGAATCGAATGATCAAACCATTAGTCCCCATGAAACCCTAAAATAACATAGTAGTACCTCATGGTCGATGTTTAGAAATAATTACTGAAGTAGGGTTCATGTTCAAACTAGATGAGTTCTTGAGTAGAGGCAAGTCTTACGGGATAGATCTCGCAATGAATACTCGCGAATAGGGTCTCACGACTAGGATTTGTAGTACGATATTATGACGGAGGTTCATGAAAAAAACAAAAGTGAGAGAACTCTATAGAAGTGGTGACTAGTGGAATGAATCAATCACTACCCCCTCCTATATATAGGGAATTTTTATGAATACCAAGAATCTCCCGACATACCAAATGTCACCCGAGGCACTGATTCATGACATCACCAAAAGACTCTAGCGAGCATTTACTTTCCTCATAACTAAGACCATGTCCCAACAGACATTGTTCCTGAGGGGGGGGGGGGGGATTTTGACACCCTCCAAATAAGCATTGAAAAATTCACAAGGGAAGAAATACCTGAATATGTGTATTATTTATTTTGCAAAAGAAAAGAAGAGGAAGATGGCCAAGACCCGCATATTTCTATAACCCTTAAGAGAGTCATGATTGTGTGACCATTATAAGGTCTTGTGAAGTATCCATACATATAGAATAACCTACGAAGGATCTTGCATAGCCCCCTTTTCAATGAGTCCCTATGATCTTGTGAGGGTGCATCAAATAACCAGTAACTACACAGGTAGAAACCATGTGAGTTCTCCTAGGCAACATGAGTTTCCGGCAACAAGCACCTAACAATCGAACTTGAAAATACTTTTAAAATGGGAGGAAGAAAGACTAGAAGGTGAAATCCCCTAGAAGAAATAATCTTCACACAACTCATCATCGATGATATGGGTAATTATGCTTGATAACATCCAATCCAACTCGCAAGACCTGCATTCCTTTGTGAAATAAAAAAAGGAGATAAAAGGAGAGGAGGTAGGAGCTACATGTAATCGCTGAAAGACATGCAGCATACCCCTGATGATCTAAATGATGCTACAAGTCTCTAGTGACATGTACACATCATATCACTAAGTACCTTTGTATTTTCATCCTCATCACACAAAAATTCTTGGATATGTCCGGGAAACCATGAGCTCCCCTTTAGCACTCCAATGGAAAAAATAGAATTGTCTACAAAATGCTTGTGCGCTCCCATATGACCCATATTTTTCATGCGAGGCATCATTATAAAACTGAGTAAATGTCCATAACATTACTCATGAAAACTCTCATGACACCCAACCTTTGTCACATAAACCAAAGGGGATAAAAATGAAGGAGATGAGAGATCTTGCAGTTGTAAAATGCTTGCAATGTGCAAAGGAAGTCTGTAGCTCAGTCTCGCGAGACTGCTGGACAAGTCACCTAATATCTCACAGATACCTTTTAATAGGAACTTGAATCTCATGAAGGCCCTTTGACATGTAAATATGATAATAAGGAATTCCTTCAACATTTCCATGTGATCAAACAAGTCCCCATTACTTGGAAATAATCCAATAACAGAGGCATTGACGGAGGGACCCATAATCACTGAAAATCAGGCGACGCCCTCAGAGCAGTCCATGACAGAGACTTGCGAAGCCGTGTGGTGCCAGAGCCCTTCACTGACTCTTTTTTGGATTCATTCTAGATATGCCACACTAACCGCCAAACAACCAGGGTGGAAATTCCTATAAATTCTCCACCCCAACATGAACAAAGGGTTGGACTCTATACAATTTGACTCTTGGCCTCTGGAATCTCAGATACAAGGGGTTGTGCAAATTTTTTAGAGCGACTGATCTCACGATCAACAAGTATTTCATTAGGTAATGTACCAGTGAGCATTCAGAGAAATAATGCACCATACATAAGGTAATTTTCATGATCATTCATAGATCATGAGAAGGTTTGCTGACAAGGTGCGAAAAGAACATACAACATATCCCCCAAATCACGTAAGACTCATGATAAACTCATATTCAAAAAACCTAATGCATTCACAATATAAGGGATTGAACTGAGATTAAAAGGGGAAGACTTAAGTGAAAATGTGTTTTATGGTCATCATGTGCTTCATGTGAGTCATCCAAAGACACATGACGGTACCAGGACATGTTTCCTATATCCAGAGAAGCTCCTTCAACATGATATTTGGGACATGAGAAATACTTTGAGCCTATAAAATCATGTCATAAAATCCCATTGGTCACACCAAATTGGTCTCCCAAAACTCCCTAGATCTATCACTTAAAAATTGTGACGTCCTTCAGATGCATTGTTTGAATCATATAAAGGTACCTACTCATTCCAGTCAAGTCTCACAGTTGCACCTGGGCATGACAACCGAGCTCTCACGATACACTCTAGACAAGTTAGCCAAGACCCACGATGCCCCTAGATATGCCAGCCAAGTCGTGTGATGACCACCATGGATGTTAGAAAATATACATGAAATCCTTCGAGCTATGTAATACCGAATCTTGAGACACCCTCCATATGTGTGAAACCAAATCTTATGAATGACACCAAGTCATATCATCTGGATCATGTGACACATCTTTGGAAGTCATCTAGGTCAGGAAATAACTATTAGAAAAAACCATCTGGATCTTGTGATGTCCTATGGAAAAGTCAAATGGGTCATGAGACACCCTCTAGATTAGCATGAAAGGTCATTATGGAATCCTCAGTGTGTAAGACCCAATATAAATGGAACTACAATGACTTTGATTCCTACCATATTCAAGATATATAATCCACCTGTCCTGAGGTTTGAGCTCTATATTGACCGTATAGGTTAATCCAAACATTTAATACCCTTATTCAAAGTAATGCAATTGATTAATTTTTATCCCTGGTTTCTCATAATTAGCATGGATCACATGGGATTAGGGAGTTGCAATGATCATGAAATCTGCACTATAAACCTCTAAAATAGTAAGGGAAACCTCATTTTGTAAGCCCCAATATAAAGGGAACTATAGTGATTTTGATTCCTACCATATTCAGGATACATAAGCCAGCTATCCTGAGGTTCGATCCCCATATTGACCATTTGGGGTAGTCTCAACACATAAGTCCCACATCATGAGAAATGAAATAATCATTTTCCATCCCTTGTTTCTCACACCAAGCATGGATCACATAATCTTCTGGAGTTGCAATAGTCATATCATCTGCACCATGGGACTCTACAATGATAGGGATAACCTTAATTTATAATCCCTAACAAAATGAACTATGAAAACTCTAATTCTCATTATACTCGGGATACATAGGATGTCCCTATAGGATTTGAGGTTAAATATTCATCATCCCAAAGCACCCATATAAGTACTTTCTATATGATGTTAAACTGAACGAGTCGAACAAACTACACTAGTTTTGATTACTGCAATAACGAGGATATATAAGATTACTCATAATGGATAAATCCCCTCCTCAAAATATTAATTTCCTCCTTATATGGTAGCACATTATAAAGAATTTGGTTATATGGATTCAACACATAAGTAGCTTCCTATTATTGGAAAATGATGGAGAACCTCAGATATATACATATGGATCCACTGAAGAGACCCTAGTATTTTTCACATGAAAGAGAATTATCCTATAGTCATTTTTAGGGTAACCAGTCCCATATTGGGATTTGGAAGAGATTCATGAACATATCTTAAATTTATAAGAGAGTCCCGAAGTAGGCAAAAATTCCCCCCAAAAGGGTGCAATGATCCTGACCTCCCATCCTCTTGACCAATGCGTGTCCCCAAGAGTCACTGGGATTGAAAACTTAGATGACCACCGAACTTTGGAAAGTAGGTCCATACCTAGCTATGGATGAGGTAACCATTGGGAGTTTCTAGGAAAGTCAAAAAAATGGAAAACCCAATCCAATATATTGAGTGAGGCCTTAAAACCCCCTCTCAACCAAACCATCGAGCGAAACCCATTCCACACCCTCAAGTATTGATGAAACAGTGACAATTCCATTTCAATCAAAGGGATGAGATATAAAATTCAATAAATATGGAAGGGATAATTCATTCCTTGATTTTTCTATGGAATCCCACCTTTTTTATTACATAAACTTTCCATTACATGGAACAAAATAGAGGATATTTTAATGTTTAGTTTCTTAGAAACTAGGAACATAATATATGAAAACATAAAACATTATTCAAATCAACTTGAAAGGCTTATTAATGGGTTCATCCTAAGTTACATTCAATTAATCTCATAACCTAGGGATATACATTAAAGGAAATGTGTGAGCATGAGGCATAGTAAGGGAATAAGCAAGGGAAACCGTTTACTTATGATCATAAAGAATATCAATAAGAACATGAGGAATATCATTATAGAATGAGAAAGGAAACATGAGGAATATCATAAAAAAAATAACATGATTCATAACATGGAAATGTTTCTATAATATTTAAATGATACATTCATAAGAATATCACTAATTTTTGTCACTAAAGTGTAATAAATGAAAATTACCAAGGTTATTCACCAAGGTATCGTAAAACATATTATCTCTAGAGATTAAATTAATTAAACAATGAATTGGATATCTTTCCGGGTGAACCATTAATATGTATTAATTTCATGTGATCCACATAGATCATAATAAATAATTTCATTAATAAATAATGGATAATAAGGAGTAGGTTTCTTATTAAAATCATGGTATACAAAATACTTTAAAGACATGATCATTACGCCATTTTATCCCACAAAAAGGGAATGTGGGTTTATTATGTGTAAATTCAAGAATAAAATAAATCATTTTTATATATATCTGAATACCCATGGAAAATAAAAAATTTTGGGTATCCAAAAAAATAAAATAAAAGTTAATTTCTTAAGGAGAAGAGAGAAATTTGGAGAAGTAAATTCAGCAGCATGACAGATATAAAATGTGGTCTTAAAAAAGGGTAATATGAGAGGGGAAAAGGGTATACCATTTATAAAGAATAATTTGGTAGTAATGTTATGATTAAAAGGGTAATGAAATAGAGTAAACATAATACTTATATGATATATATAAAAAAAGTTTCTTGAATTGAAGAGAAAAGAAGGATAATTCCCTTACCTTGAAGACTTACTCCTAAATCTCAAGGAATGGAACCTTGGAGGATTGAGGACACATTAGGGGAAATACTTGGGAGTAAAATTACCAAAAATTCACAGATAATTGATTGTTAGTGAAAGGAAATGAATAAATGGGTGGGTATTTATAGAAAAAGTGGAGGATTTGTTTAATAATTTCCAAATACAAGCCTTCAAAATCTGGGTTTTAGAAAATGAAAAACCATTGAATTACCATGGATTTCCCAGGGTTTGGACACTTGGAAAAAATTTTAAGTTATTTTAATCCACCATAATCGAAAATAATTTTTTATTACTTCTTTTGAAATAGTAAAGTAAAGTTTTTACAAAGTAATGTTTTTAAAGTCAAATTTTCTATTTTAGACTTTGGAAAGTTACCCATAGGTTTGGAAATTGATTAAAATCTATTAAAATACTTAATATTAATAAAATAAAATATTTTAGGTCTTGGATTGTGGTTAATTAATTATTAAATAATTATGACATAATTATGAACTCACTAAACATATCGAAAACCCCAAAATATATTTTTACAATTCACAGAAAAATAAAGTATTTTAAAAAATTATCATAAATTCACCCTAACCTAATTTTTATGTGATGATTTCAAAAATGATATTTATTTTGTCATAATAATTCTCTAAATATTAGAATTTAACTTTAAAATATAAAAAATCCTTATTTATTAAAAAAATAGCAAGTTGTAAGGCATAATCAAATTTATGACACTTAAAAATTTCCCAGGACATAATAAAATTATTTTATCATTTATATTTAAAAAATAGTGTTTTTAACATACTATTTAATTAAAATAAATATTATTCAGAATACCTTATTTTATTATAAAAAAATTATATCTTTTCTAAAAATTACAATTTTTTTTCTAAAAAATCAATTTATCAAATTCTCTTTAATGATACATATATTTTATTAAGAAAAACTATTCTTAAAATGAAATTAATGGAATAAAAATTTTATTTAAACAAAGGAATTACACTTTATATTACTAAGGTCTGGACACATAACCCCTCATAACACCCGCGTATGAACTAAGGGTAAGGTGTGTGATGGTGAAAGATTCATGGGGTGGCTCGATTAACATCGACTGAGTGGTAATTTACACTAACTTGAAATTATCCCATAATTGATTTTGTTCTAACTTCACTTGTTGAAGCCCAGATTGGGCCTAGTCAAGGGAGAACCCCAGTGATGCTACTTCCCTCCCAATTTCTAACAAATGGGCTTCATACGACATGACTCTACTAGTTGATGCAATCGATTCTCCTTTATTTATTAATTATATATTTTTTCATTACTACTTATAAACCCTAATTATAAAATTGGAATTATTACCAAAGGGTATAGTTATCAATGGTAAAATTTTACAATAGTTATATAGACTAATGGTCACATTTGACCAATGATCCTATAATAGTCAAATCCTAATGGTACCATTTCCCTTTATACTCTATAAATACCACTTCATTATTTCATTCAATATTCACTACAATAATTTTCTAAGATGTTGATTGGTTTAATAATATATTTTTAATTTCTGTAGTGTTGGGGAGATGATTCTAACAGATTGGAGCAGTCTATATTTTCCCATTTTTGTGACTAAAGTATTGATCATTATTAAAGAGATATGGTTTTTTGGGTATAATATAATATAATACACATTCTCTCAGGAAAAAGATATCATTAAAAAAACTTGTGTCATTACATATTCATTAATAGAATATCAATCATGATGTACTCAATATATCCAACTGAACCATGAACATATATTATCAGGGTTTTAATACATCTATATATGAAACTTATTATATGTATTAATAATAATCTTAAAGTCTAAGGATCATTAAACATGCTCGTAGGTAGGAATATCCAAAAACACATGTAACATGTGGAATTACTACAAGATAGGCTATCCTCATAATCTATGGACCTAGAGATTACCAAGTAAAAAATTCATGAGATTAAGTCTCATATACTTACGAGTACTCGTACATGACATTCCACATAATATCTATCCCATCAGATGACTTCATAAGACCATATGCCATATTTTTTAAGAATATCATCATAGCATTTCAAGGTTCTCACCATAGCGTGGGACTTCTTATGAACTTTTCAATATGACCAATAATATAGGAAATTATCACATTAAATTTATGTAGAAAAATAATCAATATGTGATAAGGTATTTATTAGTATTTAATCCTATGAATATACAAAAAATATATAGTTCAAATTAGTTAGTTATAGGGAACTAACTCCAATACTTACAACTTACATTTTATTAATAGAATCATATGTCATGAAATTAAATTGGTGTGTTTTAACTCTTCCCATCTACTATTTTGAAATCATAATCCATGCAAGAAATTCATCTCAAGTGATGAACTAGAACATAGAGTCAAGAAACACCTTAGGATATATTGTTAAAACTTAATAGGTTTATATCATTGGAAGCTATGTTTCATGCATCAAATACATGCCTAAATTAATATTTTCTTTGATTAATTTAAAGGAAATGAAAACTTCCTCCCTCTATTTTGTTTCAGTGATAATACTTCAAAGAATATATTTGGAATTTCAATTTTTTAAGACAATGTTATATGTAATGAATAAGATAAGTGATTATATTTATTATAGTAAAGTAATAAATCCTTCATCAAATTTTGGTTATTATATTTTATCAAATTCATAATTAAAAATAAATTTATATCACTCAAATTTTAGTGTTAAAAGATGTATTTTTCAGGAAACTTGAAAGAAAGTCTCACATCCAAAGAGGGTTTCATTGAGAAATGGAAGTTTCACTCATTTGGGATAAATTATGGTGGGAATGTGGTTTGGAATAGAAATAATAATGTATAGGTAGTGGATCCTAAAAAATATTATAACCATTCTATGAATATGGTGTGTGGTAAAATTAGAGTGAATATATGAGAAAGGATGCATGGTAACATTGGGTGTAAGAAAAGCTAATTATCAACTATTATTTTAAACCTTTAAGATTGTGTTGAGAATGAAACTATTAAGCATGTATATTTACAAGAGGATAAGTAATATACTATTAAAATTTGATATTTTAAAACACGTACATGGTAAAATCATGTGCAATTGGATATGAAGATGCATAAATTATCATTAAAATATATTAAATTTTCTATTATTCATAATAATATCAACATCAAATCAAATTAGATTTCATTTCAAGAATATTTCATCAAGTGAATAACTAAATAAATAAAATGAACATAAGGTTAGATGATTCAGACCACACATAAAAATATCTATATGTGGTCCCTCTCAAAAAATGATATGGATAATAACAATTAAAACTTTCCAAAAGTAAAAAAATTATTTTGATAATAACTTTCAAAACAATCCATAAAAATAATAAAAAAACATAAAAGTTATTAAATAATAACATATTTAATTACATAAGATTTGATTTATACTTGTAGTAACTAAAAATTTGGATAACATTAGATCAGATGGAAGTCTAAGGTTAAAGATACTAATCCATTTTCAATAAGCATAGGATGCAATGGTTTGATTATAAAAAACAAAAAAACTCTATGAACCAATGAAAATTTTATTTATATAAAATACAGGGAAAAATCAACTTTATAATGATTCAAAAATTACAATGTCTCAATCAATTAGATTAATGAATATGAAATAAATTTATTAAAATCCCCTTATAATTATATCTATGACATAATAAACATAAATTGATAATATTGATATAAAGGCCACTCTTATCATATATTACTACCCCAAATTTTTTATTTTTTCTAAAATAATTTTTTTAAAATAAAATGGTAAATGAAAAATTTTAACATCAATTTACCATATCTAATTAGGATTTTCCTTATTAAAACAATTTAAATATTATTTAAAGATATTTTATCAACTCTATTTTCTACATTATTATTCTTCATGTAAATTTTACTAAAAAAATTCAATATATAAAAATGTTGTATTTAGTTACCTTTATAAAATATATATTCACATATTTTTAAATATTTAAATATTAATATATATTATGGTAATAATTTATCTACTTTTATTAAAATTTATTATTAAATAGTTATGTGTGGGATTAATTAAACTGACCAAACCAAACCAGATTAAATAGGTAAAATTCTATTAAAATTAGTAAATCTGTTGAAATCAGTTGATGAATATTGTATAATTCACTTTTTTGATTTGGTTTAGTTTCTGTAGACTCAACCATTCTAAATTGTTTTTAACCAAAACTAAATAATTAAATAAAGTATATAAATCATTATTAAATCTTAAAGTGATGGTTATTTTTATTTGATTAAAGTTTAATACAATATAAATATTTATTGGAATTTCATTATAATGGAACATAATGAACATTTGTGATTTTTTTCCAAAATGAAAATATGTGATATATAAGTGAATATATGTCATCAAACCACATTAAAAATTGAATGAAAATTTTTAAATCCCATTTAATTTTCAGAATATATTATTGTCTTGGTTTTATATAAAAAAATTTCCTTCAATTTAATATTTCAGCTTTTATTTTTAGAGACATTCCATTTCGATTGTTTATTTTTTTTGATTTTAGCATGTTAATTGATTTCAAAAAGAAACTAATATATTGTTAGTTTAATGTTTCAATTAGGCATGTTTTAGATATTTTTTATTCTCTATAGTTTTTTTCGAACATGTTTTATTATTCTAATATATTTCTCTACATTTACAAAGGGTTATATTTTTCAATACATGGTGTTTTATTTAATTTTATGTGAGATTTATATGGCCTTTTATACATAGTTTATGTTATTGTATTTACCCTTACGTAGGTTTTTTATTAAACTTAGATCACCCATATGTTAATTGGATTACCTGTACATGTGGGACTTGGTACACTTATGTAGCCCATGTGCCAAGGGGTTTACCATAACATAGCTCTGGCTTGGTTTCCCTTATATAAAGGTTCTAGTATTACCCTTATGCCACAACTTCTTACCTTTATACTGTAGCTACCTTAGACAGGATACCCTTACACAATGGGGATTCAGTTAGGATACATTGATGAAATGATTTAAATTAATTTTATACATGATTTTTTCCATTTCACTATTTTTTGGGATATTAGGGATCCTGTATTTGTATCCATGAATTTCTCACAACCTATTGAGATATTGTAAAAAATATTCCATTATCATGGGTATATCTGGTCATAATCTCTAGATCAAGGTAGATAAATTCACACAAAGGTGTTTTTAGAGTATTTTTACCACTACTGTTCTAGGAATAGAGAGAGAGTGATAGATAGATAGTAAGAGAGATAGTGAGAGAGAGAGAGAGAGAGAGCTAGAAGTAGTCGAACGGGGATGAAAGTGTCTTCCACTTCCAGATGCATCACTACCATTTTAGATTTAAGATTGGAGCTTACCTCGTTACCATTTTACGGTTGATATTTTGTTAATCTAGGTTTAGAGGTTCCCATTAATCCCTATTATCAACACTATTTCCATCCAACGGCCCGAAGACCTTTAAATTTTTATTTATTATAATAGAACCCACTTTTAAGGGAATAAGGGGAAACCCAAGCAAACTCCATGAATATAAGACATAACCGACCTGAGGGTCTTAACAATTATAACCAGACTAACAACATGAATCTACCCCTCCCCAGCATATGATCGTGAAATTTCTCTCCACCGTTGCATGGAAATCCAGCAAGCAAGTGTCATGTGTCAATGCACAACCCCGATCCGATGACTGATGCCATACCCTCTCAACCAACCAAATCTGAAAATCATGAAAAGATGAACAGACAACTCTAAAACCTCATCTTGAGCCTGTTCAGTGTTGTCAAATAGAGGTGCAAACCAAATACATCACCAAAACAAACCATTCCAAATCACAAACAAGCACATCACGGACTAAAGAAATCTGCCATCACATACTGCGAAATCCTCCATCTTAGCACAACATCCTACATACAGCCACACCATTCCGAGAAACCAGCACAACATATAAACATGTCATCACGAAGTAGTCCGAGAAGCCACAACTCATCCCGAATCAAGAACCCATCCACCATGAAACCTTCACCAATTTTGGAACCCAATTTGTAACACCACATATATCCCATCCCCAACTAGCTGCGAATGCCAATGGACAAAGCCTCATTAGAGTCCGAATCCTGCACGGGAAGCAACCTCCAACGATGGTGACACCGCACAAATCCAAACAAACTTTGAACAATAAAGAAATATGAACAAAACCCCTTACCACATAGACCACCAAAGCTAGACCTATGAAGGAAGAAGAAGAAGACCCGCCACAAGTTAGAACCACAAGTCCTGTCACCACCTTCCAGACCACACACGACGACTAGATCCACCCGATGCACACCCATCCGAATTTGACTCGCAGCATCATCCTACACCATAGATGCAGGAAGCTCGAGCCTTGGACCCTCACCGCACCACCATGTGAAACTCTGTCCAGATTGGGGGATAGAGTGGGTAAGGCCTACAAATAGAGATAAAGGTTGAGGAGATCGAGTCTACGAAGGCACACCACCGTAGGAGAGACACCGCTCGCCACGAGCTCGCCGGTCTGAAGCAATTAGGAGAGAAATATAGATGATCCTCCAAGGGGAAGAGGAAGGTGGCAGAGGGGGGAGAAACCCTAGAACATATCCCCTTACAGGAACATCTTATTATCAACACTATTGAAGAATCCAAAATCCCCAATTTCGATAATCATTTGATAAATCTAATTGGGTGTAATTGTTTCTTACTATTCATTCTGGGATTCTTATTATGACATCATTTATTCCCATTTTTATTATATGTGTAACACCTTGGGATTATGATATATATATATATATATATATGTGTGTATTTATTTTAATTGAAAGTGTTCAATGAATTTATTTATATGAAAACTTGAACTAAAACAAACTGCGTTACACTATTAAAACATTATTATTAAATATGACTTATATCCCATAATCGTTTGATTAACAGGTTTGAATATGAATATCTAAATTAATAAAAATATGTATAAATTTTTTAATTAATTAAAAATTACTGATTAATTCCTAGGAAATAATTACTCAATTTTAAATATTAAAAATAATATCATTTTATGTTAAAAGATCAATTTTTTGAAAGTATTGTATTTTTATATATATTATGTATCTTGATCACTAATGAGATAGTATTTTGATGAAATATATTGGTATTTAATTTAAACAATTTAATAATCATTTATAAATTTATTATCAACTAGTTATAAGTGAAGATAAATTCATTTTAAGGTAAAAAGAGTTATTTATAAGAAAACTATTTTTTTGTGCGCAAAATATTTTATCTTAATAAATTAAATTAATCACTATTGATGAATTATTTTAATTAAATTTTTAACTAATATATTCAAAAAAATATATTAAAATTAATCTAATGGTTCTGACTAAGAATATAATGAGAATAAAATCGTTTTTTTTCTTTCAAAACATTTTCTCTAAAAATGGTTTTCACGCATTTTGTTTACAAGTATTAGAATTAATTCCCAAAAATTGTAGGAATTGAATATTTTAATGTGGATTATATATTTGGAATCAGAATAATTAATATTATTTAATAAATTTAACTTAATTATTATACATAATTAATTGTTACTATGGTAAAAATATTGTTACCATGGTAAGGGTAAAAAGGGTTAAAAGTGGGGTTGACCTAAGAGATAAGGTTTAAAATATCAAAAACACTTGATTTAATTTTCTTGTATGCTTTTATTTCAACCTCACCCTTATTATATTTTAATCTTTGGAAATTTAGATCTATTTTAATTAATTAAGATATATATTATATAATAAAGTGTCACATATTTATAAGTTCTCCACCCACCTCACATATAAAAGGGAACATCCCCTTCTCACTTATACCCAACAATTGATTCATTTATCTTAGAAAATATCATCCCAAATTCCCTACCAACCTGACTCTACATGACCTAGAGGTTCTAGTCTCACAAAAAGACAAACTAAGAAGGCTTAAGTTGTAAGATAAAGGATATTTTCCAAAGAAGAGGTATAACTCTTAACAGAGTTATTTCATGTTTATTTATGATTTTAACTCATTCAAACATATAATAACAATGATGTTATAATAACCTCAATATCTAAAATATATTGAAATGTTATTATTTTATGATACACCCATTTTTATCTCCATTCCTATCCTATGGAAAATGAAAACATTGCCTGGGCATAGTATGGACTACTACCTCAATGAAGCGATGTGTTTCATTTTTCAACATTATCCATCATGTATAATTATATATATATATATATATATTTAATGGATATATTTTATTTTTATAACATATTTATCATTATTAAAAGATAAAATATTATCTATCTTCTTACCCACTAATCTGTTGGATAATGATAACATCTCTCGTGCATACGTGTGGACTGCAACCTCCACGAAGAGATGTGATTCGTTTTTAATTTATGCTTAACACGTGTGGTAATAATGATATATTTAATTAATATATATTATATAATTACAATTATGGAAAGTTTAATTTTTATTTACCTTTTTCCATTCATACCATTGAAAAATGAAAACATTACTTATGCGTACGTATGAACTACCATCTCCATGAAGTGATGCAATTAATTTTTCATCACCACAATATATGGTTGGTTATAAAATTTTATATAATGAATAAATATTATAATTATGACATTATTTATTTTTTAGATGATGAAACAATGACCAAGGTTCAAGTATCGAAACTGTCAAATTGAAACATGCATAGAAAACATACCATTTTCACTCAAAAAATGATTTTAATGAATACTTGTTTATATTTGGGTAATTAGAAATTATAGTGGAATGATATATAATAAGATAAATATGAATATTTTTCTATTATATATTTATAATAAATATAAATGTGTTATATAGGAGTATAAGAATAAGTATGAATAAATTCAAGATTTTATTCAAGGGTTCTTCATCTCAATATTGTTTTGTTGAGACACATTTCATGTTATGAACCTATTTATGTTTATATGGAGTATGTACTACCCCTTTTATATGTTATATTATAAATTTATTTATATTTATTATATTTAAAGTTTTATTTCAAGTTATTTATTTCAATGGGGTTATAATTCAAAAGTTATTAAAACGGTAAGGGTTTATGTTTCAATCTCATTTCTTTTAGGTATTTTCTATGTGAAATTTATATTGAGGGAAATTATATGATCCTTATATTTTAATACCCATTTATTTTCTTCACCTATGATTATTTATGGGGTTTCATTTTTTTACATTCATTTTCCTCTCTTTTTTAGTTAAAATGATGAGAAAATGATTTTTTGAAATGTCATCCTTGTTTATTATTTTTGGTTCGGGAATATTTCTCCTCCATCTAAATGTTCTTAAAAATGTTTTATGGAAGTTTTTATCTATAAATTAATGTTTGAGAAATGTTATTTTTACCACCATTTAATTTTTTTTATAAATTATAAAAAGTTATATTTTCAAATGTTTCTCATACAAATCACTTTTTAATTTTTATAAAAGAATGAAAAGAATATACTATTTTAACATATTCAACTTGAGAAAATTTTACCAACATCACATCCTTCCTTTTTAATGAAGAATTATTTACAAGTTTCCATGGGTTTTCAAAGAAAAATATATTTACATTATTTTTTAATTTTTTATTTTTAAAAGTTATCCAAAGAAAAGGGATTTTTTTCTCGATTTTCTAAGAATATTTTAGATGATTTTATAAAAGATATTTCTTCGTCCATGTAAAAATACTTGAATACTTTTTATGCATAACTGGGGATATAATCTTATAATACCATCCACTTTCTTTCTCTAGATATCTTATGATGATATTTTAAGGATGATTATATGAAACCCATTACTTATGATGAAATATTGATGAAACCCATGTCATTTTTATGTGTTATTATATTATAAATGTTTTTATAATATCATGGAACACTTATATATGGTTTTCAGTATGTTATTGGTGTGCCTAAAATTATATATTCATCTAATGGATTGGGTAAATAATGATATATCATGAGATAATATGAACTGGAATAGGGAGTGAACCTAGTTCAGTAAGATAATCTGTCCACTATGATAGTATTGGTAGTGATCCTTGACTAAATAAATGATGGAATAAGGAGTGAACCCAATCCACTATGAGAATATTTTCACTGTGGTAGTCTTTGCAGCGATACATGACTAAGGAAATTATTTTCTATTCTTATGTGTATGCCACAAAATTATATCTTATGATTATTATATGTTCCCATGGATAATGATTTATTATTGATGATTCCAAACTATAATGACTTATGAATTTTGTTATGACAAATCCTTATACAATGAATCCTAAATAAAGACCTTTAATTGATTGCGTATGAATTTCTTAATTTATGATCATGTTATCATACCCTTTTGCTTATCTTATTTTCACTTATTTTCAATGATTTATATAAACTATTCTTACCCTTACCGAGCATCTCATCTCATCCTTTCTTATTTTTCCATTTCTCTAAGTTATAGAGAAAGGTTTTAAGTAGGGTATGTGTAATATGTGTACTATGTGAGAATAAATTTATGGTAAATGATGAATATATTTCATAAAATAAGTTGATTATGTATCTAGTATTCTAATACACCAAACCTTTATAGTTATATGGAATGTATTATTATGATAAGTATTGAATATTCATCTAAAATTATGTAATATATATATATATATGAAATGATTAGGTTTACTAAGTTAGTATCAGAGTAGGTTATAGTCATTTTTGAAGATTAGGATTAGAAAAACTTTGGTGAAAAATTCAAGGATAAGTTTAAGTATTGGATAACATCTTGAAGTTTTCTTAAGGTGGACATTGTTTAGTTTCCTAGAAATTAAATCCCTATCTGGATACAAATAGGTGGATTCAGTCTCTATAATAGATGCACCTAGGGAAAATAATGCTAAAATTTTGGTTGGGTATTAACTTTATATTCACTTAGTAAATGATAAAAATCCTAATTTCACACCTGGTTTTACACTCCTAAGGTATATTCTTGGTTAATACAAATTCTCTTTATGAATCATTATTAATAATGAGAGGATATAGTATATGAAAACCTATAATGAACTTAAAGTGATATATGATAAACCTAAAGTGTTATAGATTGATAAGAGGGTGTTATAATTTAGGATATATTTGGAATGATTTTTATGATTATATGATTTCTAACTCTGATTAATATTGATTAATACTCGCATTGATCATTTTAGTTTTATTTAATGGCTATAACTTAGAGTAATAATGTGAATAACAAGTGTGATAGATAATGTAATGACCACCCTCATGAGAAACCAAATGGAATAGAAGCAATGATGAAAAATATTATGGTTATACCTACTCAACTATCTTGAATATTTATTAACAACTTAAACCTAGTTGAGATTACGAAAATGAAGATTCAATTTTAGGAAAATTTAAGTGATAAAGATAATGGAGGAAAGAAGATTCAACTTAATACATGTCAAAAATATGAAAAGAAAAACCTAGGGAAATATCTCAAAGGAATTGCGAATTTTTTTATTTGTAGAATAGGAGGGACTAAAGTAAAAAGGTTTTAATGAAAAATGAGGAGTCCAGTTAACACAATTATAGGAAATATAGTTCATCCTAAGGTACCATTAATAGTTCAAATTCATAAATGTGGGAAAATTTGGAACTATCCATCTAAATGAACTAATCCAAGGGATAAAAAGGATGATATGAATCAATAAATACCAAGGCTAATGAAACAAGGCAAATCCTTTGTAATCATAACTAATTAAGTGGATCCAAAAAATAAAGTGAAGTAATAATAACTGATCATCCACTAAAGAAATTAGAGTGTTGTATTTGGTTCTTTTTCAACCCACTCTTTTATGCTTAGAATGTTTAATAAGAAAATCTCTCTGATTAATGGATATTGACTTATAAATAAGAAACTTCTAGTGGTAAGATGATCACATATCAAGTATATAGCTTCACTATGATAGATTTTTGTAGGAATTTACTTCTTATAAATATCATTATCCTTCTTATAGTAGAATTTGGCGTTATTTTTGGAATGAAATGAATTTCTTTATATAGAACCCACATCATTTTATGAGGAATGGAAGTTAAATTTTATATTCTAAATTAACCTATTATTTTATATTGGTACAAGGATGCACATGAACTTCCAATGGAAATTACTTTCATTATATGGTTTTTACTACCTATTCGTAAAGGGTATTTATATAAAATGGTTGGGGAGAGACCCAACATTTAAATTATGGAGGAATTATATTTATGGTGAAAGGTGATATATATACTAATCATAAAATCTTTAAGTATATATTCACATATAAATATTTAAATATTCACCAAAGGATATAGTTGGAGTTGTTTTAAATTATGACTTCTCAATACATTAACATCCTGGGAAGGTGAACAAGGTGGATGATGCTCTAACCTAGAAATAACATGCTAGTTTTTACATGATATGGATTGAAAAAGATCCAATACTTAGGGATTTTTAAAAGATAGATCTTTAAATACTGAGAAAAGTGGACACATCATATCTTTCTAAAACGAGTTTTCAACCATATATCGATGTAAATATTGAAGAGGTGAAAATGGGGGATGCAAAATTATAGAAGAAGTTGAGACATGTTACTGAGTTCAACCATAAATGTAATGGAATGATAAGATTAAAAAACTAAGTATGTGTCCCATCGATACAAAATTTTAAGGAGTTATTGAATAAATCTCATAGTTCATCATTATCTATTCATAACATAAGTATAGAGATGTATAGATATCTTAAAGTGAATTTCTGGTGAGACACTATGAAGTGGAATATTGCAAAGTATGTATCTCATTACTTAGTATACCAGTAATTGAAGTCTATGATACATAAGTATAAGGGAATTTTACAACCATTACCTATACTACAATGGAAATGAAAAAAAATCACCATGTATTAAATCATTATACTCCCCAAGATATCTAAAGGGAATGATGCTATTTGGGTTGTAGTTGATCGCCTTACAAATTCAACGTGTTTCATTACTATTCTATAAGATTTTTCTCTTATACAATTTTCAGGATATACATTAAGAAAGTGGTAAGGTTTCATGGAGTACCATATTTTATTTTATCTTACCAAGATATGAGGTTTACCTCTATGTTTTGGAAAATCCTTTAGTAGGCGTTGAATATGGTATTTATCTTTAACACTATATATCATCCTCAGAAATTTGTTTATTCTAATAGGGAAATTTAAAACCTAGAAGATATGTTGAGAGCTTGTTCTGTGGATTTAAAATTGGATTGGGATAAACACCTTCCTATAGTACTATTTTTCTACAAAAAAATAGCTTTCACTCGAGCATTCATAGGGATCCTTATGAATCCTTCTACAGAAGGAAGTAAAAAACTCCAATTTGATAGAATTAAGTTTTAGAAAGAAAGATATTGGGACCAGAGATATCTAAGTAAATGGTATAGATGGTTAGATCCATTCAAAAACACATAAAGGCCTCCCAAATTTTATAGAAGAGTTATGATGACAATCATCAATGAGATATAGAGTTCAAAGTTGGTGACAATATACTCCCTTCATCGGTATATGATTCAGGGTGGAAGAAATCGGGCGATCTATGCTAAATTGGGATCATTTGTTGTTAGGGTGTGGTGTTGGCCCTAGTTAGACATGATTTGGAAATCTCAAAGGATGACATTGGGGGTTCCTATGGATGATTAAGTGTGAGACTGATCCAGTGTCTTTGGCTCATTTTCCAAGCATAGATTATGATGGAGGTGGTCAGTTATGGACATCATTGGTGTTTTTCTCAGTAACCATGGATCATTATTTGGCCTTCAATTCGATGGTTCTATTTATGGTTCATGGAAATATATTTTTTGGGTGATGATGTGCACTAGTTCAGTGGTTGGTGAATAATTATAGTTTTTGAATAACATTTGCGCTTTTTTTGTCTTGGGGATGGTTATTTGCTGGGATATAGATGTCGGTGAGAGTTTAAGTTTTTTATCTTGTTTCATTTGTAAGGAGGTTATTCTCCTTGCATGTATTGTCAGGCAGGAAGCCTCAAAAGAGGGATGGGTGTGATGACACCCATTTTTTATCTATCATTCATTATTTTTGTTGGATGGATGGGGACCCTACCATTGATTTGTTTCATGGTTATTTCAGTATGATTTTGCAGTGCATTAGGTTTATAGTGTAGTGAGTGTCTCCCAAGAACCATTAGGTGGGTGTCTCGAAAGAGAGATGGGTGTGATGACATCCATCATCTGCTCCTCCACCCACATATTTTTATGGGTAGTAAGTGTGATCTACCATGTTGTATCGACTAGCATGACACAATTCTTAGTAGGGGTGATGCATCATCTTTGATAGGAATCGCTAATGCATTGTTTGATAGGGGGGATGAGACTTTTGACTGGTATTTTTTCATGATGTATTTTTCCTATTGGGAATTTGGTACCATGTTTGGGAATTCAGGTCATGTTTCTTTTAAGATTTTATACATCTGGGTAATGTAATGGGTTCCCCCCATTTGGAGTTTCAAAATGGTATTTCTCTTTTTTATGTTCAATAAAGGGGTCTTGACCCTCAACCTTTAAAAAATAAGTTAATCCCTATATATATCTACCCATTTAAAATTATTGATCACATCGAGATGGTTTCTTATCACTTAGCGCTTCCACCAAATCTCTCTCAAATTCATGATGTGTTTCATGTATTGATTTTGAGAAAGTACATACCTGATCCTTCCCATGTACTGAAATTGGAAGTTGTACCACTAGAGAATGAAATTTCTTATGAAGAAAAACTTTTGGCTATTATTGATAAAAGATATAAAGTGATACAAAATAATGCAATTCCACTGGTCAAAGTTTTTATTATGAAACCATAAATTTGAGGAATCTATATGGGAACCTGATAATGTGATGAGGTAAAGGTATTCTCATTTTTTTGTATAAGAGTAATATAATTTCAATGGAAATATTATTATAAGGGGGTATAATGTAACACCCTAGGATTTTAGAATATATATATATATATATATATTAATTCAAAGTGTTTGATAAATTTCTTTATATGCAACCTTAAACTTAAAAGAACTGTGTTATACTATTGAAATATTATTATAAAATGTGAATATTATTTCATAGCAGTTGGATTGAAATGTATGAATAGGAATAACTAAATTATGAAAAATATGTATAAATTTTTTTCCTTACTAAAAAATTATTGATTAATTCCTATTAAATAAGTACTCAATTTTAAATGTTAAAAATAATATCATTTTATGTTAAAAGTTTTATTTTTTAAAATATATATTTTTTCTATATATTATGTATCTTGATAACTAATGAAATAGTATTTTTATGAAATATATTGGTATTTAATGTAAAAAAATTAATAATCATTCATATATAAAATATCAATTGGTTAGAAGTGTAGATAAATTCATTTGAAGGTAAAAAGAGTTGTTTTTCATAAACATGTTTTTTTTGTGTGCATAATGTATTTTATCCTAATAAATTGAATTAATCATTATTGACGAATAATTTAAATGAAATGTGTAACTAATATATTCAATAAAATATATTAACATTAATTTGATGTTTTTTACTAGGAAAGGAATGAGAATAAAATCATTTTTATTCTCAAAAAATATATTTTCTCTAAAAATGGTTTTTACAAATTTTGTGCACAAATATTAGAATTAATATCTTCCACTTATAGGAATTGAATTTTTAAAATGGATTTCATATTTGTAATTATAATAATTAATATTATATAATAATTTTAACTTATTTTTTGTCCATAATGAATAGTTAGTATAGTAAAAATACTGTTACCAAAGTAAGGGTTAAAAGGGTTTAAAGAGGGGTCAACCTTAGAGATAAGGTTTAAAATATCAAAAAAAATTCTTTAATTTTATTGGTTGATTTTATTTAGACCTCACTATTATTATCGTTGAATATTTGGAAATTTAGAGCCATTTGACTTAAGTAAGACATATATTATATAATAAAGTTTCAAGTATTTACAAGTTTTCCACCCACCTCACTTATAAAAGAGAACATCCTCTTATCATTTAACCACACACTTGAACCCTTTATTTGGATGAATATATACCAAAATAACCTCCTTGAAATGTCTTGAATCATATTCCACTAAAACCAGTGCTCCAATTTGCTTCTCCACAAAACCTCAATCACACCTCCTCATATTCTAGAGGCTGCGGACTAGCAGCGAGGGTCTAAGGTGGAACTATGATGAGACTATACACCCATATTCGAGTGCACAACCAGAAGTAAATAAAAAAACACCATACACATAATAGAAAGTGGAATAATAAATAAATAAATTTAAACCAAAACATGATGTAATAAAATGAAATACAACAAAGCCATGAAAAACCATGTCATACATACAACAAAAATCACACACTAGGCCAATCACATAAAAAATTACTAAAAAATAAATACCGCATTCCCTACTAAAAAAACTAAGAAATATCACATACCTGGTCTCCAGTACCCTGACAAGCTTCTCCAAGCCAACTAGTCGACTTTACATGAGCAACCCGCTCTACCATGAAATCCTGGGCCTCAGACCGATCCATCATGTATCCATGATCAACCTAAAAGAAGACATAAGGTATTAACATAGACTAAGGTTCACATACAGGGGTGATAAATAAATATCAGTAGAAATCCCCCAATTATAAACTTATAAACTACTTCCATAAGTGCATGCTCATGAAATATGCTCAGCCTAGCCGATACACAACTAATAAACAAATACAAATAAAAAAAACATTGTTCCTTAGGTTTGATACCTTGATTAACCATACCTAATTTGACCAATGTTGGAGTATCTTTGAGCATGTATCAATGACCATGCATCCCGAATAACCTGTTGGATCCATATCCATGGAAACCATGACCAAACCTGACATATATGGGGATCCATCCTATGATATTCATATCATCCAGAATACTAAGATATGTGATCCCATACCACGATCATGATCCAAACCATTATATCATAAGTGGTACCTCGACACATCTATCCCAATTACCACACAAAAGTACTGCCAACCCTAGACCATCAGCCTAACATCTATCTTATTTATCATAAAAAATAATGCCTAGATCATGATTCCAATACCAAAACCATAAACCCAAAAAATTATTTCCAATACTAAACACTGACCTATCATGTTTGTCACATAAAGTTAGTGCTCAAAACCTCTATCTAGAAACCATATATACATAACATCGGTGGTTCCCATAGAATCAGTCTAGCCTAGCCCAAGGAGAAGGAACATTAGTCCAATATCCTATTCCACATGGAATGCCATCATCACCCAAAGAATCAATCTGTCACTCAAACCATGAAGTATATTATCAGTGTCTAGAGCCTCAATTTAAAAATATATCCATAATATACATCCTATGATTGAAACCTTAGTCCAACACCATACCACATACATGTGACAACACATCCACTATACTCAACAGTATAAAGTAACATGCTCAGAACCTCAGTCCAGTTTTCAAACCATGGATTCTGAGCATCAGTCCACCATCCATATAGCTGGTATACTATCAATTACTAGAGAATCATTCTATAACATAAGAAACAAAGTATACTTTCTATATCTAGAGTTTTGGTCTGACACATAATCTATATAGTATACTATCCATTCCCAGAGCCTTATTTTTAAAAACCTCAATTTAGGATATCCGAACCAAACCGATGGATAATTTGTTCAACTCTCTCATCCATCCCAACCCTTACTAATAAACTTGGTTCCAAAATGTGTAAACCCAACAATATTAAAACCACCCCACATGAATAATCAAAGTCTTAACCAAAATAAACTAAACATAAAAAAGCATATCTATACATCCATCTCATCCAATAAAATCTCAACCACATTGGATCATACATCATCTCGATTTGAAAAGAAACATTCATAACCAAACTACTTAAGAATATGCACTTGATCAGGTTCATACTAACAATTAGGCCCATACTTGGTCTTCTGGGACCACACATAAACAAAGGCATCCCTCCTTGGATCTTCAAAACTATTATGAAAGAAAAGGCATCACCTCCCAATCCATGGTAACATCCAAAATCTCAATCCAAGGCATATCACAAGAAACAACCTCAAGTGGCCCTTAGAGGACTCCAATAGATCCTCAATAAACATCATGCCGACAAGGAATACAAATGAAAACCCATGTGACATGAGAATTCTCAACATCCAACCACAACATCCAATAATAATTTAACTATAAATAGCCCACTCTGGGCATTATCAAGAGTTCCTCAAACTCAAATCAACACCACAACAACACTCGGCCATAACCACCATCCCACAATGACAACTAAGACCAAAGGCTCCAACCACCCAAATCCTAAAATATAGGATCTAAACCTTAACAGATACAACCTTGAGAAACTGGTCCCGATATGCAAGGACAAAACAAGATCTCCTTAGAGATACTACTCAATCCCACCTCCCAAGATCCATCTAAGGAGACTCAATCATCTTTCCATGGCAAACTCAGGATAGGATAATCACGAAGCTCGCAATCCTTACTTAAAATCATAGATCACATCCCAACCCACTAGAGGATTATGAATCCAAACCTAAAGGAAATCCTCCCACTAAACTATCATGGTGTAGAACACCATCCATATAACCTCTATAATATAAAATGATCTCACCAACACGATATACGTAGAAAAAAACTCATAATGGACTACTCACAATTTTAGTTCTATTTTAGAGGTAAACCCCCCAAACCCCCTAAAGGGTATCCAAGGAGCATCACACGCCGTGTATGCATGAACTCACAATGTGTTCTCCCATATCCCCACATGGTCGTGTACTCCATCTAAAATCGGCATGTATAACCCAGGTACACTGTGTGTAAGTTAAGTACACAACGTGTACCCTACATGGGTTACCTACTTCTGTACCTCACATGGCCTGGCTATGTGCCCTTGTATGGCCATTTAGTCACACACGACATGTCACCCACACGTATTCTGGATGTGTACCCTACATGGCCATTTCCCTCCTACACGGTTCATCTGGTCATGTACTCGGCCACATGCCAAGTGACACAATACATGTCCTCTTGAATACATGTCATGTAGTCATCTTCTTCTCTTATTCTCTGAATTGGAAGAACACATGGAATGTGTTCTTAAAACTACACACCGTATAGTTGGGGTTTCTGAATGGGGAACCTCTGTGAACCTCTCAAAACCCCCTTTTCCCCAAATAATCATAGATCGACCCCCATGGGTTCCTTAGCAGTCATAAAAAGTCTATAAAACTTGAAAAAAATTAATCTAATGGGATTGTGGAATAAAACTAAAATAAAATCCTACATTGTGGCGCAAAATGTCAAAGCTTTGGGTCTAAATCCACTCCCAGAAGACGCTGCACCTTGATTCGGTCCCAATCTATTCCATGTATGGAGTCCATTTGCACCTCCTTCTCCTCCCCTCCTGGTCCAGATGTCACATGAGAGGGAGGTTCCATCCCCCCTTATGTGTGTAGGAACCCCAATTGAGGTGGGGGAGATGTTTTATTAATTTTAAATTAATTAATTACCCATTTAACGGTCGTCCTAATTTACAGAATTCGAAGTGGGTTTATACTTTGCCTAAGAAAACCCCCAATTTAGGACTCAACTAAGAAGTAATAATCTTAATCTGATACTCCGTTCAAGAGATATCACCACCCGAACATGTGTAAATAATTTAATGTTTAATTAATTAAATATTAAATATTCCTCCAAAACTCAAAGTGCTCAGAATTCCACCAAAATCCTTTATTAGGGTAAAAAACTATTTTGGGACCAATGGACTAATAAAAAAAATTATTCAAGATTATATGCAAGGGGAAATGACATATTTACCCCTCATGAGAACCCAAAAGAAAAAAAATTCAACTTTCTGATCAAATTACAAAACCTAGAAATACTTGGTTTTCTACACTCCCAAATTTCCTCCCCATGACCTTGAGGTTATGATATCACCAGAAGACCAACCTATAAGGATTAATGTGTAATCCAAATGAGGTTTTCCAAAGGATAGGTATAACTCTTAATTGATTTCTTTCATGTTTATTTTTTCTTCTTCCTCATTCTAACCTACCATAAAAATGCTGGTATAATAACATCAATATATCAAATATACTTAAATGTTATTATTTTTATTTTACACCCATTTTTCATCTAATTTTCCATCATATGAGAAATTAAAACATTGCTCGTGCGTACATGTGGACTACATCCACCACTAAGCGATGCGTTTCATTTTTTATCACCACCTCTCATGGATGGTTAGATAGATGGATTTAATGGATATATAAAATTATTATAAATTATTTATGATTATTTAAAGATAACATATTATCTACCTTCCTACCCTCTTATCTTTTGAAAAATTATAGCATTGCTCTTGCATACTTGTGAACTACCACCCCCACAAAGCGATGTGATTAATTTTTCATTTCCACTTAACATGGATGGTAATATGGATAGATTTAATGAATATATATAATATTTATGATTATTTAAAGGTGAATTGTTATTTACCTTTCTTTCATTCCAACTATTGAAAAGTTGAAGCATTACTCATGCATATATGAACTACCATCTCCACAAAGTGATGTAATTAATTTTTCATAACCACCCTATATGGATGGTTATAAAAGTGAATATAATGAATAAATATGATATTTATGAAATTATTGATATCTTGGATATGATAAAACCATGAAAAAGATACAATGATAAGAAATTTTTAATTGAAACATGCATGGAAAACGAACTAGTTTTCACTCCAATAACTATTTTAATGAATAATTATTAATGGATGAATAATTATAAATTATAATGGAATGATATATAATAATATAATTAATAATATGGTTTTGGTACATATTTATACTAAATCTAAATTTATTATACATGATACTAATAACGTATAAGAATAAAGTCAAGACTTGAGGTAAATTTTGTTCATCTCAATATTGTTTCATTGAGACATGTTTCATGTTCTGGACATATTTGTGTTTATATGATGTATATACTACTAATGTTATATATTATATAAAAAATATCTTTATATTATTTGTATTTAAGGTTTCATTTTATGTTATTTTTTTCAAGTGGGTTATGAATCAAAAGTTACCAAAGCGGTAAGGGTTTATGTTACAATCTCATTTATTTTTGGGATTTTCTATATTAAATTTAGATTGATGGAAATTATTTGATAATTATATTTTAAACACAATATTTTTTATTATCGTCTAGTTATTAATAGGTTTTTAATTTTCTCCTTATATTTTCCTCTCTTTGGTAGTTAAAATAATGAGAAAATGTTTTTAAGAAAATCCTTCCTTATTTCTTCTTTTTGGGTCAAGAATATTTCTACTCCATGTACATGTTCTTAAAAATGTTTTATGAATGTTTTTATATATAATTAAATGTTTGAGAAAGGTTATTTTTACCAAATTTGAATTTATTTACAAATTAATAAAATTAATGTTTTCAAATGTTTTTTGTATGACACACTTTTGACTTTTTGAAAAAGTATGAAAACAATGTTTTCTTTTAGTGTTTACACTATGTGAATATTTTACTACCATAATATCCTTATTTCTTCATGAATATTAATTTAAAAGTTTCCATGGTTTAAAAAACACTATTTTCATTATTCTGGAATATTTTAGTTTTAAATTTCACCAAAATAAAAGTGTTGTTTTCACTTGATTTTAAAAGTGTATTTTAAATTCTTTTATAAAAGATATTTTTTTCATCTATGTAAAAATATTTCAAGGACTGTTATGATTCAATGAGGATATTATTTTATAAAACCATTCACTTTATTTATCTAGATGGATTATGATTATGATGTTCTAAGGATGATTCTATGAAAACCATTACTTTCTCAAGGGTTAATTAAGTTATGATTATCTCTTTTCCTTGGTTTATGCTATGATGAATGTTTTTATGATCTTATGGAACACTTATGTGTGGTTTTATTTACATTATTGGTGGTTTAAAATCATATATCCCTACAATGAATTGGGTAAATAATGATATCTCATGAGACAATATAAACTATAATGGGGAGAGAACCTGGTCCATTAAGGGACTCTGACCACTATGATAGTCTTGGTAGTGAGTCTTGACTAGGGAATAGAGTGGGGAGTGAACCAAATCCATTATTGGACTCTTTTCACTATGATAGTTTTAGCAGTGAGCCTTGACTAAGAAAATTATTTTCTAATCTTATGTGTATACCAAAAAATTATATCTTATTCTTATGATATGTTCTCATGAATCATGATTGATTTTCGATGTTTTTTTCACTCTTATGACTTATTTATTTTGTTATGAAAAATTATTATTCCATGACTTGTGATTAATGATATTTGACTGATTATGAATGAATTTATTATGTTATTATATTATTATCATATTCTTATGATTATCTTATTATCAATTATGATCATTGGTTAATATATCTTATGTTTACCCTTACTGGCTATCTAAGCTAACATTTTATTATGTTTTTATTTCCCAATATTATGAAGAAAGGTTTTAAATAGGGTATTTTTAATAAAGATACCATGTGAGAAGAACTTTATGGGATATGTTGAAGATATTTCATGAAATAAATTGATTATTTATCTAGTCTTTAAATACACTGAACCATTATTGTTCTAGGGTGTGGATTTTTATAAAATGTAATGAATATTCATCTAAAATGATGTAATGTTTATGTATGAAATGATTGGGTTGCCTCAT
This sequence comes from Viscum album, assembly GCA_963277665.1. Taxonomy (NCBI): domain Eukaryota; kingdom Viridiplantae; phylum Streptophyta; class Magnoliopsida; order Santalales; family Viscaceae; genus Viscum; species Viscum album. The sequence continues at coordinate 575,390,544 of OY728120.1, read as the reverse complement.
TATTCATGTTGTCTTATGTTATTATTTTATTGTTTTTATGTTAAGAATTAATAAAAGGTAGTATAAGGTGGTTTTCTTACTATGAATTAAGACCTAACTTGTTAGAACCATGTTAAATATACTATATCCTTTATTTCTGTCTTTCTTTTATATTAATTCCATGATTTTCTTCATTTGTTTATCCTTTATTTTTAACTATTTTAAAACTAGAATCTTATTTCTATGTATGATCATGAAAGTTGAATAAAGGTGTTATTAGGTCAGATCTATTTAACATTTAGTGGTAAGAACCCCATAATCCTACATGAAAATTGGGGGTTCAAAACCCATTAGGTGTAGGTACTGTAGCGTACTGTAGTAGTGGTGAAACTGTAGCAACAACGGGCACTGTAGTGGTGGCAGGTCACTGTAGCGGTGGTAGAGCACTGTAGCGGCGACGTGTACTGTGTGGTACTATAGCAGCGTGAGTACTATAGCAGTAAAATTCACAAAATGGGCCTTGGGCCAAAAAATTGGGCCTACAGGCCATGTATTGGGATAAATACCCACTGGGACTTCGGGCTATGTAATGGGTCTCCCTCTACCCAGTTAAAGAGGTCTTTTCTTTGATTTAATAATAAATGAGGCTTCGACCCCAACCTTTTAAAAAAATGAGTGCTTTGTTAGTCCAACATGGGATGTAAGATGAAAAAAATGGTCCCATGAAAGACCATACAAGTCATTACACTGATGGAAGGACCATGAGCACCTTCCTAGATGTCCTTAATGACATTTTACTGAAGGTCTATAGCTCTTTAACATTATCCTCAGCTAATAAAGTCCCATGGGAGGTTGCTTATGAAACTTTGACAGCTGTTATTTGGTCTAAGTTGGAAAAATTATATATGAAAACATCATTACTAGATCATATACATAATAAACATAAAATGAACACCTTCAATATGCATCATAGAACTCCAATCTAGGAATATATTGATGAGTTCAATAAAATATTGTTATAATTATAAAATATCGATGTTAATATTGAAGATGAGGATCAAGAAATTATTCTTTTTATATCCTTGGATAGTTCATATGAACACCTTATAGATTATATGATATATGGAAGATACTCATTAACCTTAGAGGAAGTCAAAGATTACTTACTTTATCTTGAGTTGCATGGAAAATTTAAGGTTAAATCTAAATCTAAGTGTTTGAGTTTTGTAGGTCATTCTGAGTTTGACAAGAAGAATAAAGGTAAGAATAATAAGGGAAAAACGAATTATATCTAGTCTAGGGAGTCTAAGAATAAATAAAAACCAATATAGGTTACTTACTATCATTATGGTAAACCAAATTATTTAAATCCCAAATTCCCTAAGTTGAAGTATGGTGATAATTATAAATAATCTTGTGATCATTCACTTTCTACCGACTAAGCCTATGAGACCGCTGAAGTGTTAATAGTGTCGCATGACATACTACATGTTGAGTGGGTTTTAGAATCAGGGTATTCTTTCTAGTTGTTCCCAGATATGAATTCCTTTATTAATTTTACTAAGGCAACAATATGGGATGTTGTGTCATGGGTAAATGTTCGATTATGATAAAACTCTCAAAACATTATCTTATCACCTTATTAGATGTGAGATGGGTTCTATATTTTCATAGGAAGCTTATTTCATTGGATTTATTAGATCATAAAATTTTTACCTTAATATATGAGTTTGGTTTCCTTAAAAATTTCATGGGTTCTTGAATTGTTCTTAAAGGTTTCTTATTTAATAGGTTGTATGTCTTGAATGTAAAGAGTTACACTAAGTTATTGTGTATCAATTATGTCACCATTAGTTATGAATCTATAATTTGGAATAGAAAGATGGGGAATATGAGTGTTAAATGTTTATAATAACTAAGTAAGCAAGGTTTGATTACTTATGTTACACAAAGTAACTTTCCCTTTTTTGTGGAATGTGTCCTAGGTAATTCTAAAATAGTTAGTTTTCACAAATCCATCTTCAAAGAAATTTAACCACTTAAGTAAGTTCACTTTTAATTATGGGTTTCTTCTAAGATTACAACCCATGGTGGAGGATCATATTTTATCTCCTTTATAGATGAATTCTCTAGGAAAATATAGATTTATATATTGTGAAATAAATATGATGTCTTTTATGTGTTTAAAACTTAGAAATAATCTATGGAAAATCAATCTGGGAAGAAATTAAAGGATTTTAGTACTAATAATGGACTTGAATACCTATTTGTCAATTTTACTAATTTTTTTTGATGATGTTAGAATTTTGAGATACCAAACTATTTTCCATACTCATTAGAAAAATAGTTTACCAGAACACATGAACTGTACTATTCTTTAGTGAGTTCATATTATACTTTCATGCTCAAGATTTCCCAAGTCCTTTTGGGCAGAGGTTATCACTATGACAATTTACTTGATAAATAGGTGTCCCTCATTTTAAAATGGTTTTAAGACTCTATAAAATCTTTGGAGAAGCCATCCCTAGTCCTATTGACATCTTAGAGGGTACAGATGAGCTTCCTTTACTCATGTCAATAATTACAAGTTTGATCCTAGGGCTATCAACTGTGTCTTTATAGGTATCCTGAGGGGGGGGGGGTGAAAGGGTATAAGTTGTGGGTAGACGAACTTGGTTTTCAGAATTGTATTGTTTTTCAGGAAGTGGTATTTCAATAGTCTTTTAATTCTATATTCCAGCCTTCCATTCATGGTAGTGTTTATCCCTATCAGAAGAGGGATCTTTAGACCAATCCTTCCTCTAATGGTGAGTCTCCTATTGAGACTTTTCCACCCATCACTCAGCTTGAGTCAGAATCTGAGGTTGAATTTGACAATGCTTAAAATTTTGGAGCTCTTATTGATATTAAAGATTGTAGTCTCACTAGGGATAGAGATAAGAGAGTGATTATAACACTTTCTAGGTACATCCATGCTGATATAGTTTCCTTTACATTGTATGTTTCCCAAGATCTTGATAGTAAGGATCCCCAAATCTATAAGTAGGTTATCAATGATAGAAACTCTAAACACTAGATTACTTCCATGGAAGATGATATGGAATCCATTAGAAAGATCCATACATGGTCTATAGTTAGTAAACCACCTACTTCCAAGGTGATTAACTACAAATGGATCTATAAAAGAAAATATGATAACACTATAGGAAATAAAATGAAATATAAGGCCATACTTGTGGCCAAAGGATTCCTTAAATGTGAGGGAGTTGACTATTCTGAAATATTTTTCCATTATTTAATAATTATTCTATTATAATATTTACTTATTTTACTACTTATTTATATTTTTATATTGAATAGACTAAAGTCAAAACTGATTTTTTCCATGATAATTTAGATGAGAAATTATACATGAAACATATAGCTGGTTTTGAATATGAATTTAAAACTAACACAATGTGTTTTAAAAATAAATAAATATATTAATTAAAAAAATATATAGACAATGGTATAAAAAGTTTTGTTCATTTTTGTTACAAGAGTGTTTTAATATGAGTCAATTTGATGAATATGTTTATTTTATATCTACTAAAAATTACATGCTTTACCTGCTACTTTATGTTGATGACATGTTTCTCATATGAAGTAATATAAAATTAATCAATGATGTCAAAATACAACTTAATTAATCCTTTTAAATGACCAATTTTGTTTTTTCTAAGAATATATTATGTTTGGAAATCATTCGGGATAAAAAGAATGGGTTACTTTATCTGTCTCAATAATCTGATGTGCTTAAAGTGCTTAAGAGATAATTTTTTGATGAATTGAAATTTGTTAGTATTCCTCTTTATCAACATTTAAAATTTTCATTTTCTCAATATCCTATCACTAATGTTGGAATTGGATATATGAGTAGAATCCCAAATGCTAATGTTGTGGGTAGTTTTATGTATGCTATGATTTTTATCTGGTCGAATGCATGCTTTTCTCTATGTACCTTGAGCAGGTTTATGGAAAATATGGGCAATTTACATTGGAATTATCTTAAGTGTATATTAAGGAACATCTCTTATAAATAATCCCTTTAATTTTTTATGGAAATAATTTTAATTCCAGATACTTAGTGATTAGTTCTATAGATTTTGATTAGGATGGAAATGTTGACATAAGGAAATCACCCACTAGATTTTTTTCAAAAAATGTGGAGGATTTATCTCTTGGAAATGAAATATGAAATCAGTGGTAACCCTATTAACCACTAAGGCTGAGCATATATCATTGAAAGATTCCATAAAATAATAAATTTGTCTTAAGGGTTGATTTTGAACTCTATTTATGTAATTCTATTATTAATGTTCTTTGTGATTCACAATCTTCCCTACATCTCTATAAGAACCTAGTATGCAATAGTTGGTACACACATAAATATATTACATTTCATTTTATTAGAGAGGTTATTGAAAGTACACTACTACAAAATAGGGCAAGGGAAGCACCTTGTTTTATCAGCGCTAAACAGAAAGTGCTGATAAAGGGGGGCCCTTTATCAACACTAGCTAAAAGAACTCATAAATCTACCCTTTATCAGCACAAAAAAAGTGCTGATAAAGGTGTACCCTTAGTGCTGATAAATTGTTTTAATAATAATTTATATACAATTATTATATTTATATTCAAAAATAATGTTTATTTGTATATATTAAATAAAAAACACATGTTTATAATTAATTTTTTTTTAATAATTCAAAAATATATATAATGTTTTAAAAAAAGTATAAGATTGTAATTAAATATATATGTGTTTCCAATGAATTTGGTCAATTAATATATTGATCATGTATGCATATATGTTATGTATCATCATGAATATTCATTTATACATTACACTCTTATTATTATTCATGTTGTCCATTGATGACTCGTTTTTTATTATGCATATTTTACTAGGTGTATATGATTAATTCATGTTACCCATATACTATATTATATTCTCAATACTTATAAAATCACATTAAATATATTTAAAGAATAAATATATTTATTATATTTATAACTATTAAATTTTAAGTATGTATAAATACTTTTAAATATATTTATTTGTAATTATAATTATAACTATATATATATATATTTAAATAATTATAAAATTACAATACATACATATATTTATAAATATATAAAAAAATTATAAATAAATAAATATTTATAATTATAACTATAAATAAATATATATAAGTAAAAAATTATAAAATTATAATAAATTTATTTATTATACTACTTATAAAGTTATAAATATATAATTAAATAAATATGTTTATATACAAATATTTATAAATAAATACAAATAATTATAATTATAATTATTAAATAAAAATAGATATATTTAAATAATTAAAAAATTATAATAAATATATTAATTATATATATATTTATATGAAAATATCTATGAATAAATACAAATAGTTATAAATATAATTCCAAATAAATGTAGATATATTTAAATAATTTAAAAAATAAAAAAATATATCAATTATATATATTTATAAAATTATAAATATATTTGTTATAAATTTATAATTATATATATATATATATTTATAATTACAATTATAAATAATTTATTTATTATAATTTTTAATTACAAATAAATATATATTTATATATTAGTTATAAATATAAATAAATATTTATTTATTTAAATAATTATTAATTCATAAAAAATAGATTTATTATTTTCATATATAATGTTATATATAATTAAATAAACATATAGAAATATTGAGCAATAAATACAAATATTTATATTTATAGTTATAAATAAATAAAAATATATTTAAATAATTATAAAATTATAATAAATATATTACATATAAATATTATTAAAATTATAAATGTTAGAAATATTAATTTTTTTATAATTTTATAATTATTTAAATAAATAAATATATATTCATTTATAATTATAATTATAAATAAATATATATTCATATAAATAATTATAAAATTAGAATAAGTATGGTTATATACATCTATAATCTTATAAATATATATAATTAATATATTTATTATATATATTTCTAATATTATAAATATAATAACTACATTTCTTATAATTTTATAATTATTTAAATTATAATTTTATAAATATAAATATATATTTATCATGTATATAATTTTATAAATAAATATAATAATAGAAATAAATTATTAACATTATATCTTTATCAACGCTTTTTTAGTGTTGATAAAGGCCTATCCTTATCAGCGCTATAAAAGCACTGATAAAGGACATATTTATCAGTGTTATATTTTTAGCAGTGATAAAGCCTTATCTTTATCAGTGCTAAAAAAGCGCTGATAAGGACATGTTTTATCAACGCTTTCTATTTTAGCACTGATAAAACATATCTTTATCAATGCTTTTTATCTAGCACTGATAAAAGGTTCACCGGGTTTTATAAAAAACCCTAACTTCCTCCTCCTTCCTCGCACCCCTCAAGCTCTCGTGAAAGTCGATCGCTACCGTCATGCCTCCTCCTCTTCTCCTGCCGCCTCTCCTCTGCCACGAACCACACCTCTGTTGTGCACCTCTCCGCTACCATGAACTAGACCGTCGCATTCCTCTCCTCCACCGGGCGCCACACCTCCGCCGTGCGCCACACCTCCACCACGCGCCACACATTCGCCGTGCACCACACCTCCACCGCACGCCTCTCCTCTATTGTGCGCCTCTCCTCTACTGAAGGACTTTTTTGCTGTGCGCCTCTCCTCTACCACGAACTCACCTCCGCCGCACATTGAACAACATCTCTGTGGTGATTTTTCTTTTCTTTATCTTTTTTTGATGGTGACTTTGTGAATTAAATGGGCTAAATGCCCCGCTGAAAATCATGACCGTTGGTGGTCCTTGTTTTCACACTAAATGAATTGCATGTTGGTTGGTTTTTGAAGGGGATTTTATTGTTATTAAACTTTAGTGTTCTTTTGTTATCATTTTATGAATCTTATATATTAATTTGATTTTGTAATATTTAATGATATATTATATGATTTTGGACACCCCATTATGTATTTTTGATATATTTATGTTGGAATTTAATTCATTTATTGTTTAAAGGAGTTGTTCATTAAGTTTTGAGTCGTGTTTGGTCTCCAAGGAAAGATTTTATGTGTTCAACTTGGGTGAAATATTTAAGTATCATATGAAAAATTCTTAAAAATAATTTCATATTTTGGTTATCAATGAATTCTCAAAGGCCTAGTTGAAACTTTATAAAAATAATTTTTGATTTGGGAACGTTTTCAATATATTATATTTGTATTTTTATGGTTATATAATGTGGGTTGATTTTATTTTGGAATGTGTTATACGTGGGTGAAAGGGTTTATTTCATTTAAGGGAGTTTAGAGGTGAGATGAGTAGTTTTTTTATGTCATTCAGATTTTATGTGATTAAATTCATGATTGATTTTGATCTCCTCCATTTCATTTATCATTAGAACCCCAGTTACTTAGATAGGACCTATGACATGTACTTGCTAGACATTGATCTGCTCTCCCTAGTATGGGATTACATCCCCACACTTACTAGGAATCAATATTCTCTCCTTAAATATGGATCAAAATGCTTCACTTTCATGGAATTGATACATTCTCACTGAGAACCATTGTTTCACCAAAACCTCGACCAATCATACTACTTGATCCCTCCCTCTACTACACATACACCATTAATGCTCAACATATTTGAGGCATGTCCTTCTTCCCTCTTGGTTCTAGATTCTCTTGGACACACCTTTAAAAAAAATTCTAATGCTTTCATCTCATGGTTTCTCATTATACTGAACACCTTGATTCTGACTAATTCCAAATCAATGTAACTTTTGAACTCTACAAGAGCAGGAAGGCCATTTTCCCCCAAAGTCTGAATCCTCCACCATTTAATATCAATCCAAACCTTACCCATTTAAATGGAACCACCACTTTGTTACAAGTGCAATTATACTAAATCTTAGTAAACCACTCCACTAGAGGAAACCCAGTAGTCTAGAAACCAAGACTTTCCATCGAGTCTTGATAAAATAATCACCATATGTTATGTAACCAATCTTTAATACCACGTTTTGGTAACTGATATTAGAATAATAAAAAGAGTTGATACCACTAGTTGGATTTGGTACAAATCAAAAATCTTATTGTCGAACCACCAAAACATAAATTAAACCCGCAAAACTTCAGATAGAGAAACAAATTCTAGAACATACCTGAATTTAATCAAATCCCCAAACCTGATATACCCTAACATAGAAGTAAAGCTACATCTAAGTCACTACATCAGATCTCTACCTTCTAGTTCTAGTAACCTCATGGTTTTGAAAATACCACCCCAAAGGAAAATGAGCAATAAAGGATAAACACATGATATAAATGGAATAAGCACACCATAAGAAATTTATGTTATTTGGATGAAAATCCTACTTCATAGGGGAATACATTGATATTTTTATTAAGGGATAAATTGAGTTATAATGGAAACATATCTTTTGTTTGCCCTGCCTATCCAAAGCTACACGAGACACTTTCTGGACACCCTAGTCAAATAACCATAACAACACATGTAATGAATCCTTCCACCAACAAGCACTTTATGGTGAATCCCCTCAAAGGGACAAATGATATAATTCAAGTAATTATCAAATCATATTTTATTCATAGAATAATTTTATATCTAAATATATAAATTATTACATTATTACAACTTTAACAAATTATATGAATGAATTATTAACTACTGATATTTAATGTTATGAAGTGGTTGTGACATTTAGGTTAATGCATCCCTCAAAGGTACCGAAACTATATTTTCTTTATGAGGTTCTAGACTATTTTGGGGATTGATGATGTTAACCTCATAAATGAGTTTTGGAGAGGTAATAATTCTCTTGAGACTTATAATGATACTCTCATCACTTTAATTCTAGAGGTTACTAATATGAGTTTAGTTAAGAATTTTAGAATGACTAGTCTTTGTAATTGTTGACGCCCCTTTTTTGTCATAGAGTTTAAACGAATGCAAAGGGAAATGCCTTTGTATAAAGTGATTCATCCTTTGACAAAAACATAAAAAATTAACAAAGGCATGAACAAGGCTTCAAATGATCTTGGGTCGCACAAGTTCCCTCATGGTCGCGTAAGTACACTTGCGCGCCGCCTAATGTTCGTGTAGGTGACTTGCGCGCCCTCTTTGAAAATTCTCCCAGGGTCTCTCCAGCCTATAAATACCCCCGGTGGGCCCCCCATTTCGAGAGGATTTTTTCTAGAATTCAGATACAGAGCTCTGAACGCCCAAGTCTCTTCTTCAATTCTTCCGAACACTTATAAGGTAATTCTTTACCTAGAATGGAAGGTCTAAACAGGAAAAATAAGGTCTAAGTGTTAGAATTCACTAACACTTGCACGCCTTAGTGTTTTACCCTTAAGGGAAATGGACACACTTGCGCTCCTCCTTACCTACTCATTGAAACTTGCGCTCCACTCTTCTAAAAGTACCTTAGGATAATTCAAAAGGATTTGGTCAAGGATCGCCCAAGTATCACTATAATGGTCAAGGATTTCCCAAGTATATAGGTGTCACACAAATATACTTGCGTGACCAAGACTTGCGCACCCAACCAAGACTTGCGTGACCCCCAGGACTTGCGCACCCTTCTATTTTTGGGTGCCCTTCCTTCCCATTTCACATTTCTTATGCCATTCCACCTCTCCTATTCAATATTCAGTCTTCAAGACACTATTCAAATCCATTTATGGAATGTTTTCTTGATTGACTTCCTTATCTGAAAGGAATTCCATAGAACATCTCTCAAAACCTAGTGATTTACACATATTTATGTCACTAAAGTTAGAGAGTTCATTCATTCAACCTCATCCTTTAATATGAGAGAACCCTCAACCTGGGATTCCTTTTTAGGAGTAAGACCCAGTCTCAAAGTCCTCATTAATTTGGGCATCCTCCTTAGGATTAAGCCCCAAGTCCTCATTAATTTGGGCATCCTCCTTAGGAGTAAGCCCCAAGTCCTCATTAATTTGGTAATCCTCATTAGGAGTAAGCCCCAACCATGGTTCTCTTAACCTGGGCTTCCTTTTAAGGAGTAATCCCCAGTCTCAAAGTCTTAAAATCCCTTAACCTGGGCCTCCTTCTCAGGAGTAAACCCCAGTCTTAATTTCTCTTAACCAATCCTAATTTACTTTTGATCTGGGATTCCTTTTCAGGAGTAAAACCGAATCATAAGTCCCCTCCTAACTTGGGCATCTTCCTTAGGAGTAAGCCCAAAGTTTAGAGTATTCAAATATCCATAAAGTACATATACCTTTATGGACCCTGTTCCTGTATTTCTTCCCTGAAGTAAATCTTAATATTCATCTGTTTGGGAAGTCATACATACATGATCCCCACATCATTTCTTATGATTGCATCTTTCATGGAACAATTGTCTGGTTTTACCAATACCTCTTGTTTCTCACACCGAGCATGGCTCACGTGAGATTAGAGTGTAAAAGTAATTATGACATCTTTATTTGATCCATCAATCATAAACATCATACTCCCTTAATCGAACTATGTGGGTTCTGATTCCTTTTCTAAATAAAGGATACGCAGGTAGACCCTCTTCAGGTACGATCCCAACTCTGAAATAATCTATGTCCTTCTGAATGACAATAAACTTCAAGTGCCCCCCTGAGTGGCTTTAAAACCATTATGGTCATCATAATGACCAAGAGACTTTTATATAATGTATTAAAGGATAACTTTGACTAAGAATCTCTAACAAATACAGATGATTCTCTATCGATGAAGAACCTCTAATACATATAAAAGATTCTCTAAATTTCCAACATATCAATCATTGATTGTCAGATCTAAAAGAAAGCTCATTTTATACTTGGTAATGTAATAAGGATTCACGAACATAACTTAAATCTATAAAGAGAGTCCCGGAGTAGACAATAATTCCCCTCAAAAAGGTGTGATGAGTCCGACCTCCCATCCTCTCGGCCAATGTAAATTTCTAAGCCTCATCGGTCCACAACTAATGAGCGCCTACCTTTGTAAAGTAGGTCTAAATTGATATGGAATCATTGGATGTTTCCGGTTCTACGAACAAACTCGTTAGAAACCGATTGGAATGTTTGAACCTTAAATCAACGAGGTCATCCCCAATTCCATAGGGAACAAAAAATGGTGAACCCGATGTGAATCCTTAACCAAATTAAAATGATGCTTTTCTTATTTGTTAGGCCCATACTTAAAACTCAATGAGAGGGCCAACAAAGAAATCATTGACATATTTTCTCATCCAAAAGATTTAGTGGCCGGACTTATCTTGATTATGTATATTATATCAAACATGCACTCTTTTCCAAGATCTCCTGCATTTCCAAAATGGATTCTCTTAAGTTCACACCCGTGAATACGTCTGCTGTGAAAAATTCTGCTGCAAATGCCACTGCTGCTACTCCTACTGGATCGTCGTCCGCTCTGAAAAAGATATCACCTACTCAGTGTCTTCAACGCTGGGTATCAAATGCACTGGTTAAGGAGTACCGTCAACACGGTACCATTCCAACTCTGGAGGCTGCCCGATGAGCCCTCCAAGTGAAAAACTCACACCGGTCGTCCAGACAATGACGAACAGTGATTAAAAAGCAGGTGGTGCCTACCACCATCTCCAACCGTTTCGGGTCGTTATCCTCGGAACACAATCACCAGTCCCTCCCATATTCTGGGGAGGTGAATGAGCAGGTCACTTAGGGCCTTAATTCAAGGAAACATGAGTCCTTCCCAAGGGTTCCCATCAACAATCGCCGCCAGACTCGTGCAGCAGTGCTCCCTCAACATGATGAGGGTATCGTTTCCAGGAATTCGGCTCAGGTTCCTCAAACCCGAGCAGGCAAGATGAACCGCCAGAGACGAAATCCAGTTAACAGTGAGCAGGTTCTCATTTATGCCATCTCCAAAGAAGTCCACCAACCTAACTTGGTGGCAAGCAGCGAACCGGCACATACACCCATCTGTTTTAATTCTGCTATCTAGAAGACCCGTTTGGCAGCAGCACGCCAATCCTGCCAGGCAATTCTAGTGGAGTACTATAGACAGGAACACACACCTGTTTATGAATCATCATCTAGTCAGAAGGATCATCTGACTACATATTATGGAGCCCGCCTACCCAATGTGTTGACCACTGGTAAACATGCACATACACCTGCTTACACTCATCAATCCTGATAGCAGCCTCTTCTGTCAGTTTTGAAGGAAGTTCGTTAACCACATTTGGTGGAGTGCAATCAACAGGCACATACAACTACTAGTATTGATCAATCCTACCAATAGTCTCATTTGGTAGCACCAGGAGAAGTCAGTTGGAAAACTCCGAGGACAAACAGGAGGCAGACTCAACTCTCTGCCCCCACATTTGAGTACTGTTAGGATTCACTGACAGGAAAAGGAGGAAAGGAGAAGGAACATACACCTGCTCCAAGCACAGAATGGACGTATATCCCCGTTCCGGTAGCTGAAGTCACCAACCACATTCTGTTAATGGTGAAAGAGAAGAAGAAAATCCACACTCATATCTTGGATGCCTGTCAGGATATTATAACATCTTAAGCAGCATCACAGGGAAAAAAATGCAAATCTATCCATACCAGTGGAGTGACTCATCAACAGATCACTCCGGAGCAGATACACACCTCTGTTTTAGTCCAAGAGGTTTGTGGGGCGTACTCCCCCATATCATACGGACAACCAAGTCAGACACATACACCTAATTTGAGTGGAGATCATCAGCCTAACCTGGCCATCTTTCTTGATCAGGCACATACACCTGCTCAGAGTATCCACTTTCTTCAACAAGTGGTTTCCAAGGTGAGTAAGAAGGCATCTAAGAAGAAGACCCACCAAACAAAGTCAAGAAATCAAGATCCAATATGTAACAAGGCCTTGCTCGATGCTGGAGTTCTTGAAGCCCTTAGACAGTTATCTGTTGGAATCCAAGATTCTACTCTCTCATTTCCCCAATAGTGGGAACATTAATTCTGAAGGTCTTCAACATACACTTCCTCATGAAGGCTTGCTTCATGACAGTTAGGTCAATATTGAAGTTTCATCTTTAGATGAGAGCTACAATAACCCTCTGTGTGGCCAGAAGACCAAGGAGCAAGAGATCTCATCTTTTGCTGTAACCCACCATAGTGGTCCTCCCCATGATGATGAATTTCGCAGTAAAAGTCCTCTCCGCAGTAGTGATTCACATTGCCCGGAAAATGCTCCAGTGGACAATGTAGTTCCGAGAAATCCATCTTATCTTGAGGCACTTGAAAATGAAAAACTAGTCATGTCTGATGCTTCATCGCTAGAAGGTGAAATACTTTCTCAATCAGAAGATAGTCCGGGGTGTAGGTCATTCTCCGAACCACTCCCGGCTCATTCATCTTCTAGTTTGATCAGTGAATTCTCTACCAATCCTATTGAATTCAATGAAGCAACAAGGAAGCACCATCTCTGGTCAAATCAAGTAGAATAATCTTCATTGAATGATAAAGAGGAAGTGTTGAATATGAGGAAACAACTGGAGAAAGGTAAAGTGACAGTCATGTTTTGGCCTTTGGCTGACTCTCAGTATGACATTCCAGAGATGTTGATGGAATATGGGATTGATGACATTCGTATCAACATATGGAAAAATCTTTGTCAGTTGAAAAAGAAAATATTATCTTATGATGAATATGAAAATCATGTCAAGATAATAGAAGGGTTACAATGCGAGATTGATTTGGCATCTCTCTCAGTCTCTCGATATCCGAAGGCTGAAAAGTAGCAGAGATCCCTTCAGCGTTCATGCCTTCGCGCACTAAGAACATTGTGCCAGTTAATTGCAAATGCCCCATCTGGTATTCATGTCAGAGGATGGGGTGTTCATGGAGCACTACATTTCACTGTACTCTCCAATCAACAAAGCCCACCAAAGGTGGTTTCATGCAATGTTATCTCTATGAATTGACCAAATTTGGATGGTTTTGTGCAAAATCAAAGGCTTGCCCAAGAACAAGCCTCAACTAGTTATTCTCAAAGTCGAGAATACAGAGAAAAAGTTGTTGAATTACTCCTACATCAAGCGAATGAGAATATCGAACATGACTCTCGTATGGAGCAAGTACATCATCAAGTGACAGAAGTGTCAGAAATAATCCAATGGTCTTTTGAGCCGGGTGATAAAAGTGGATGTTGATTGATGCATCCAGCTAATTTCCAGACCAAGGTCCGCAAGATCAAGAGAGATTTTAAGAAAGTCTCAGACATAGCATGTCAAGAGCCACCCCAGCTTTCCAGACTGGGGACTCTTTTAAACCAACCCTCGGAATCAACAAATAGGATTCGAGGAGTTGAGAAAAGATAGCAGGAACAGTCCCAGTCCACCGGACTGGGGACTTTTTCAAATCCTCAATCCCTCCCTCAGATAAAGTCAATCTTCTCTCAATTGGGGAAGAATCCCCAAGAGGAACGAAGAGCCAAGTTATCAAGAGATTCTCTCCAAATTACGATTCATCAAGAAGTTCCTGAGGGATCGAATCAACAAAAGGAAATGTCTCATCGAAGACATGGAAGAAGAAAATATCACAGAAATGATGATAGGAGGGATGAAATTAATTATGCATCAATCAATTCCATCAATGCTGTTGTTGCTGATCCACCAGATGAGGCTCACTTAGGGGACTCAGATGAAGAGGTTCCTGCTCAAGAAGTTGTATGCACGGACACAAATGAAGAAGGTGTGCATACATGAAGTCAAAGGTTTACCCAGAATCTGGGTGTTCCTTCAAATAACCCACTTCCCCCTCTCCAAAAGGGATCCAAAAAAGGGAGGGGAAAAAATCAGGTTACATACCCTTCCTCTGGAGAAGGCCAATCGCTCTCACTAGAGCAAATATTTTCACAACAAGGGGAATAAATGAAGGAATTGAGGAGGTTGAACGCATAACTACTTCAAGGTAGTCTTCCTCCTAAGCATACTGGAGTCAGTCAGCCAAGGGAGTTTGTTGCAGCTATTGAGATGGATCAAGAATATCCTCCTTTATCAGTACACCCTTACAGGTTTAATCCTATGGGTCAAGTCCAACAACAATCAGAAGTGCTGCCGTTGGTTGCAGTACCAGCTGCCACATCTGTACCAGCTCTAGTCATTGCACATGTTTAGGTACAAGCTCAACTGGATGTTTCTTAAAAGTTAATAACTACTATTGAGTCATTAAAAGCCCGGTTAGAGACTATGGAAGGGAAGCGTGCACAGGTTCAACCAGAAAAGAGAGCTTACCCTGAATGGGTAGATTTAATCCCTCCCCCATCAAGTTTTGGGAACCCTGTATTCCCTATTTTCAATGGATCAGGTGATCCTGAACAACGTTTGACGCATTACGTGTCTTGTTGTGATCCTATGATGGGAACTCTGGAACATCAAGAAGCAGTGAAACTCAGATGCTTAGTGCGAACCTTGAAAGGACCAGCTTTTGTTTGGTATACAAGCTTACAATCCCGATTAATTACCGGATGGGAAGATCTCCGTCAACAATTCCTTCTTCAGTTCAGTTCAACTTTTCCAAAGACAACAGTTTTTGATCTTACAAACTGTAAGCAAAGGGAGAATGAAAGGGTTTCAGATTTCATTGCTCGCTGGAAGGGATTAACATATTCCCTAAGCTTAGAACTCCCTCAAGAAGAACTGTTGCCAATCTGTGTGGCAAATTTACATGATGAGTTGCTCACACTGCTGATCCCTGTGAAATACACAGGAGGGTTTCAAGACCTTACTTTAATCGCTCAATAGATTGAAGATTATCTTATAAAGACTAAGGATAAAGCTTGTATAATTCCATCATCTCTAGGAAGGAGAATGAGTAAAGTAGATAATGCTACAATTATTCTTAAACAAGCACCTATACCTGCTTCTACTTCAAAACATTCATCTTCTTGAAGGGATCCACCTCCTGAGCATAAACAACAAAGGCTGTTTCGTTAAGATGATCAAAGAGATCAAAGACAGAAACAATCTTAGGACATGAAGAGCAAAGTTTACTCTTTCCAAAATGAACAAGTTCCTAGCTACTTCATTTCAGCTTTGGAACATAATTTGGTTCAGTTGACAAGGCCCAAAACACCAAACAAGGAAGGAGATGAAGACCGTCCCAATTATTTCCCCTTTCATCAAATGTTGAGGCATCCCATCCAGGAGTGTTTTGTCTTCAAAGACCTCCTGCAAAAGATGGTCGACTTGGGACAAGTCAAACTAAAAGGCTCTTCAGCCCAGGTAGCATGTGTTACTGCTACAGTTCCAGAGGAAAAAGGCAAATGACAAGAAGTCAAAGCAAAAATGCGCAGAAATATGATGATTGGATGGCCAGGAAAACGATCAACCAAACTCATACCATTTTGTGAATGAAATTGAAGAAGCCAATTGTGTCTTATGCTATGGATGCCACAACAAAATCCTCTTTAGAGGGAAAATCCTCAAAAGGGTGGCATAGTTCGAAGAAAAAAAAGCAATTAGAGGAAGATGAAATTATGTCAAAGCCTAAGTTGTATTTAACTCTGGCAGATTTCATGCCATCTACTTCGAATCCACGGGCACCGCCCCACCAAACGGCACAGCCTAAACAGGCTAATCAGGTAGATTCTTCATCAAATGAAGATTTGATTTTCGGTTCTGTTAATATGATTCAATTAACAGATCCATATGCCAGTCGCAGTTTCAATTTCGATGAGCCTGAATTCCCTGTATCAAACAGAGGAATGAGAGGGAGTTCCAAGGGTCTGGGATACAGAGGAAGACGTAGATATCTCAGAAGCCACTATTCCAATTCTACCCCTTCTAGAACTGTGTATGCAGTAGAAACTCATGGATGAGCCATTCAGCGAGCTCAACAAGAACAAGCAAGTTCTTCCACCAATAACAAGTTTAGTCCTGGTACAATTATTTTGGAGGACCGGTTGGGGGTTCCATCTTCATACTCTCAACAAGTAAATGGATCTAATCGGTCTATTCTTCCAAAGCCAGGAATACTACCAACTCCTATCCCGATACAAGATACATCAACTTCCAAAGAATCAACTTCCAAGGCACCTGCTAAACCACATGTTCCTGTTGGGAAACACAGACCTCTGGATCAAAATTATGATGTATTGAAACACCTGGCCCATGTACCGGCCAAGTTATCAATTTTGGATGCTTTGAATCTGTCAAAAGATCTTCGGGAGGCACTCATCGAGGCTTTTTCAAGTCCTCAGGAGTTTGAAACTGAAATTGCTGCAGCTGAAGTCTATAACGTAGAGAATAATCCCGCGGAATGCCATGCAGTGATATATTTCACAAATGAAGATGAAGTTGATGTCGTACATGGGAATATTAGACCTTTGTACTTATCTGGAAAGGTCAATGGTGTAGACATCCGAAGAGCTTTCATTGATAATGGTTCAAGAGTCAACCTCATGCCCATTCGTACACTTCATTGATTGGGCCTCACAGAATCTGATTTATCTCCTTCTACTATGATGTTACAAGGATATGATAAAAATGAACAAGAACCACTGGGCAAAGTTACACTCAGAACTCAGTTTGGAGATCTTTTATCCAATTCAGATTTCATGGTTGTTGATCAAGACTCATCCTTCAACATCTTGCTTGGAAGACCCTGGCTACATCAATATGCGACTATCCCTTCATCATACCATCAATTTCTCAAATATTGTTTCGATGGTCAAGTTGGGACATTGTATGGTGATAAGGCCCCATTCAAGACATGTGAATCTCAATACTTTGAGGCGGAATTCTATCACATGAAGGGAAAGGAGAAATCCACAACAAGGGAGACTACCAAAGTTAATGCTCCATATGGTTTGGAGAAGATTCCAGTAAATCCATCTGTACATGTGAGTAAAGATTATGTGTTGCCTATCAGTCAAATTGACAGGATAGACCCAAATTAAAATACTCTTATGGGAAGATCCATAATGTCAATTATAGAAATCGAGCCAGACAACATTGGAGAAATTGGTGATCCTCCAGGCGATGATGAAAGCTCAAATGGAGATGTCTTCATTTCATCTGTTGAAATCCAGCAAGTCTATACTTCTCCAACCAGGCCAGAAGAAGTTATAGAAATACCAGAGGTGAATGATGATGTTGATTCTCAATCCATCATCTTCTCTTTATTACCCAAGGAAGACCCTTCATCATTAATTGGGTCATAAATGGAATCTTCTTCTTCAAGATGTTCAAATTTTAACATCTCTTCTGATCATGGAAATTATGCTTTATCATCTACTATGAAAGTCGAAACAGAAGAAATAACACATGTTGAAGAAGAAGATGAAGATCTCAGAGATGCTCCTCCATCATTTGAAGAGGGCATCTCTACCACTATGGATAAACTCAGAGAAATCAATCTGGGTACAAAAGAAGATCCACACCCCACTTTAATCAATGCATCCATGACTCTTGAAGAACAAGAGATGTATATTTACTTTTTAAATCAAAATCAAGACATATTTTCTTGGAACTATACAGAAATGCCCGGTCTTGATCCTGATGTTGCTACCCATCACTTGGGTTTACCAGAAGAACATTGAGGATTTAAGCAAGCCGTAAGAAGAACACACCCAACTTATGCTTCCAAAATTGAAGCTGAAGTGGATAAGCATATCAAAGCTAACTTTGTCAGAGAAGTTCAATATCTCAAGTGGTTGGATAATATTTTCCCTGTGAAGAATAAGAACGGACAAATTAGAGTTTGCATCGATTTCAGAGATCTTAATCGGCATTGTCCTAAGGATGATTTTCCAGTTCCGATTATAAAACTTTTAATCGATGCAATAGCTGGCTATGAAGCACTCTCCTTCATGGATGGATATTCCGGATATAATAAAATCTGAATGGCTCCAGAAGATGAGGAATCCACAGCCTTCAGATCCCCTCAGGGTGTGTTTTGCTATCGGGTAATGCCCTTTGGCTAAAAGAATGCAGGCGCAACATATCAGCGTGCCATGCATCATATCTTCAAACCCGTTTTAGGGAAGTTTGTTTAATGTTATGTGGACGATTTGGTGGTCAAATCCAGATAACGTTATAATCACTTGGCTTATTTGGAAGTCATATTCCTCAAGCTTCGACAACATAATTTGAAGATGAACCCCTTAAAATGTGGTTTTGGGGTAACCTTAGGAAAATTTCTCAGCTTTGTTGTATGCCATCGTGGTATTGAAGTTGATCCTGAGAAGACCAAGTCAATCCTTGGTATGTCACATCCTCGAAATTTGAAAGAATTAAGAGGCCTTCAAGGACACTTAGCCTATATTTGTCATTTCATCGCCAATTTGGCAGACAAAAGTTTACCCTTCACCAAATTGATGAAGAAGGGATTCACTTACCAGTAGACTGAAGAATGTCAAGAAGCATTCGATATTCTCAAGAAATACCTCTTGAGTCCACCGGTACTTATGCCACCTGTTGAAGGAAGGCCACTTATCCTCTACGTGACAGCCTTAGAGCAATCATTGGGTGCCTTTCTTTCTCAGAAGAATGATGCTGGGAATGAAAACAGCCTATACTATCTTAGTCAGACTATGCTTGAAGCCGAAACCCAGAATTCAAATATTGAGAAGTGCTACCTGACATTAATCTTTGCAGTTCAGAAGTTGATACACTACCTATAATATCACGAGGTCCAATTGGTATCTCGCAATAACCCGCTCAAATTCATCCTTAATCATCCAATGCTTACAGGACATCTGGCAAGGTGGGCAGTTATTTTGCAGCAATTCGACATTCAGTATGTGTCTCAAAAAGAAATAAAGGGCCAAGCTCTAGCTGATTTCCTTGATGAACATCCTTTAGTAGAAGATACATCTTCAGGTATTGAACTCCCTGACGAGGAAGTCTTCTCTATTCAGGATAGTCCTCAAGTATGGGAAATGTATTTTGATGGTGCTTCCAAAAGTCCAACAGGGAAGAAAATGGAAGATCCTAAATTCAACAACGTTGGATTAAGAGTTATTCTTATTTCCCTGGAAAATTTAGTGTTACCTTATTCCTTATTATTGTGGTAAGGTGGTACCAATAATGAAGCAGAATATCAGGCCCTCATCGCAGGATTAGAGTTGGCGCTTCAAGAACAAGTGAATCACTTAAGGGTGATGGGTGATTCAGACCTGGTAATCAAACAAGTCAATGGGTATTATGAAATCAGAAAATAAGAATTGATCCCTTTGTATGATTATTTTAGAGAGTTAATGGTGTAATTTCCTATGGAACCGACATTTTCTTATGTCCCGCGATCACAAAATGCTCAAGATGATGCATTGGCTAATATAGCCACAGCTCTGGCAGATCCAAATCGGGACAAAACAACCATCAGTATTGCCCACCGTCATACAATTTCACCTTATGTTCAAACCAGAACAGAGGAGATAAATGAAATTAGTCCCATTCCTGAACCGTATGGTCATACTATAGGATGGATGACACCTATCAGGGAACACCTTCAAAATGGAACACTTCCACCTGATACAGCCGGGAAAGAACAAGTCTGGAGACGTGTGGTCAATTTTACTCTTTATGATAGCCCAGATCACCTAGAGAAAATTCACTATAAGTGTGGTTTTGATGGAGTCCTCTTCAGATGCATTGATGGTGAAGATACAATGGCTGTCATGAAAGAAGTGCATGCAGGAGTCTGTGGTGCCCACCAGTCTGGACATAGACTGTCTGATCAGATTCGAAGGCTTGGATACTTTTGGCCTTCAATGATACAATATTGTGTTGATTTCACAGAGAAGTGTCATTCATGCCAAGTACATGACAACTTCATTCATCAACCTCCAAAGTTGCTTCATACAGCTAAATACTCATGGAAATTTTCCACATGGGGAATGGATGTGGTGGGACCTTACCCTTCAGCTACGACCAAACAGTTTAAGTATATTCTTACTGCTACTGACTTCTTTTCCAAATGGACAGAGGCAATACCTCTCAAAGAAGTTAGTTCTAAAATCATTGTTAGCTTAATCAAGTCTAACATCATTACCAGATTTGGTGTCCCTCATACTATATTGACGGACAATGGCACCAACTTCTGTTCATCCGAGGTGAAGAAGTTGTATCAAGAATACAACATCAAATCCAATCATTCATCTCGGTATCATGCAGCAGCCAATGGCCAGATAGAAGCCTTTAACAAGACTCTTTAAAACATACTAGAAAAGATGGTGGATAAAGATAAGAAGTCATGGCCTGATAAACTCTTTCAGGATTTATGGGCTTATCAGACCACCACCCGCACTGCAACACGGTCAACTCCATATTCATTGGTATATGGAACGGAAGCAGTCTTGCCTATTGACGTTCAACTACCCTCACTCAGAGTAGCTATTTGTGATTAGTAATATATAGATGAACAATATCAAAAGCGATTGGATGAATTGGAACTGTTAGATGAGAAAAGATTGTGCACACTGCACCACTTGGAATTTTATCAGAATCAAATAGCACGAGCTTTCAACAAAAAAGTTCGTATTCATTCATTCATTCAAGGAGAACTGCTATTGGTTCTCAGAACTCCAATGATACTAGGAAAGAAACCTCCCAAGCTTGAACCAAAATGGGAAGGACCTTATTCAATACATAAGGTTTATTCCAATGGAGCTTATTCTTTAATCTCAATGGATGGAGAACTCATCACTACTCCAACCAATTCCATATTTCTGAAGAAGTATTTTGTATAAACACAAAATACACCATCAATGGTCCATGCATATGACCTTAAACTATTTTCATGTCCCTTACGTCCAACACGACGTTAAACTGCACCATCCAGGGTCCATGCATATGACTTTAAACTATTGGAACTTACGTCCAACATGACGTTAAACTGCATAACCAACAGTCCATGCATATGACCTTAAACTATTCGCACTTTTGTCCAACATGAAGCTAAACTGTATCATTTTTTTTCGTCCAACATGACGTTAAACTGTGAAAAAGTCCCTAATAAGTCCAACATGACATTAAAATGTGTTCTCTTTTGTCCTTACTATATGACATTAAACTGAACAGTCCTCTTTTTATCCAACATAACATTAAACTGTATTGTCCCCATCGTCCTAACTACATGACGTTAAACTATATTTTGTCCCTGCTACATGACACTAAACTGTGCAGTACCAATATTCCTAACTACAAGACTTTAAACTGAATAGTCCCTTCATATGTCCTACATGACATTAAATTGTGCATCGTCAAGTTTGTTGCTACCTCTTGTTTCTCACACCGAGTATGACTCATGTGAGCTTAGAGAAAACTTCAACAATAACACCCTCTCTAGGCTGCTAACCATGCGTAAGTCCCAACATCATTTTTAGGTCGTTGTCCCAAAAAAAAAACAACTTGATCACTAATTCATTATTTAATTGAACTACACGGACTTTGATCCTTGCCTTCCAGGATGAGTACGTAGGCAACCTCCCAAGGTTCAAGCCCAAAACCAATCTCTTCACATCGGTTCACCTCCATCTCATAGGATGTTGATTTGTGAAACCACCCCTAGAATCAATATCTTTACATTGGTTCAACTTCGTCCTTTCTATATGATGTTAAACTATACATCATTTTTTTTCCTGTATGACAATAAAATACAACATTCTTTGATACCCTCACCTGAGAGGAAATCATTATTTACATTGATCTCCAATCATGTTTTATTCCAAAGACTACGTGCATACATGGCAATGCCTGAATCTTTTATTTTGGGTCAAACCATCATTGCACTAAAGTCCCCTTTCACCCTTCACTTGTACGAACCAAATATGTATAGAGGGTATTTCTAGAACTACGTGGGCTTGATTCCCATCCTTATGGGATACGTAGGAATGTTCGAGTGTCCCTCAAATCCATCCCCAAGTCTTTGGGCCTAACCCCAAATTCCACTTTCAGTCCCTTGGCTGAAAAGTCCCTATGAAAACACAAACTGTGTATTTCTTATAATGGTCCGAGCTCTATGACCCTAAAATAAGATCTCCCATACTTTAGTCCCACACGACATTAAACTGTATTTTGAAGAACTACATATGGATTGATTCCCATCCTTATGGGATACATAGTGAAGTCTAATATTTCAATTCAAGACCCATCCACAATGTGATTATGGTTAGTATTGATCTATGTATCTTTACATACATTGAACAATACCCATTTTATGTGTCATAATCCTAACCTTAAATATTTTCAGATCTTCATAATCTTTTTTCCTGACTTCTAATCAAAAAATGTCCAAATTCTGAAAATTCTTTTTCTTGACCATGCACCACGTTCCCTTAGGCGGCCTTGCATAAACAGTCTACATAACAGACCTTTTAGCCAAAAGATGCTATTATTTGACTATGCAGCCAATGCCCTTAGGTGGCCCTGCATAATTAAACCCCCTAACGGGTTTGTTAAATAATTGCAACTTCATTCTTAGGAAGAAAACCTCTTTTTTTCCTTAGTTGTCTTAACGAAGATATGTAGGGATCCGCAAAAATATCCATTCTTTACATATTTGTCTCATACTCTTTTTCATGATATGAAAATATTCAAGTCTATGGTTTATATTTTCCTTCCCTATGTTTGGGTCAGACCTTCGTAGGATTAACATTCATACAATTCTTAGACAATATTGATTGAAAATATCTTCTCCATATTCAAGTAACTATTTCCATACATCAAACTCTATACTTTGGAAAAGTTAAATCCCCAAAAACTTTCACTGGCTTCTTAGCAGTAGAAAAGTAAATTTCTGAGAGTTCTTTTTCCTGACTATGCAGCACGTTCCCTTAGGCGGCCTTGCATAAGTAGTCTACATAATGGACATGTCAACCAAAAGATGATATTTATTTGACTATGAAGCCAATTCCCTTAGGTGGACCTACATAATTCAACCCCCTAACGAGTTTGTTAAATAATGGTAACTTCATTCTTGGGAACTACTTATTATAATTCCTTTTATCTCTTTTTCATATCATTCCTCAGATTCAAAATTTCTTAAGTCATAGTTTACATATTTTCCCTCATACTTGAGTGTGGTAATATGTTTTCAGATAAATTGTCAAGGAATTGAGTCAATTTTAATCCATTTTTGGTCAAAGCTATTTCGAACTTAAACATTAGCCTTTTTATGGCCGACGTGCATGGCTTTAAACTGCCCACAAAAGACAAAGGAAATCTGAATAAAAGTCAAGTTCCCACTCACTAAACATACATTTTGTATGATTTAGGTAATATTGAGAAATTAAAAGATTCAAAGTTTTTAGGGTTATTTATAATAATCCTAGTAAAAATCAAACTATGATTACTAGGCTCATTGGCTTAGGTAAAAATTTAAAGCAGGTAGCAGGAAAATGCGTGCACAAATGATTGTAGATGAAAAAGTTTTTCATTTGGTGTACAAGAGATTAGAAGGACGTCCACAGATTGGAGTCTCTTCTCTTTTACAGGAAATTACAAGAGGCTGTCAACATAAGTCTTCACTTGATGAACAACATCCCGAGCTTCATCAACAGCTACTTGAAGCTCATGCACTCGACCTAATTCACTCTTTTCAGCCTGATTGAGTGCTTTATTGGCATCCGAAATGGACTTCATACCATTCCTTTGAGCTCCCTCCAGTGAATTATTGAGTTGGTCAAGTTCCCCAGTAACAACGTCTAATTGTTGCTGAATGCGCATCTGCTGGATGACTTTATCTTTGATCTTATGCTTCAGATCCTTCATCTTGGCAACATAGTCAGCCTCATCTCGGGATAATGTAGCCTCAAATTCACTGATGTTGGCTGACAGCTTCACTCTGGTCAAATCTTCACGACATTTTTTCTCCTACCCTCTCCTGAAAATGACCTGTTTCACCGCAGCATGGATCTTTTCATATCCAAAACCGCCAAGTCCCAATATGAAAAATAAGGATGACGGCCGAGGAATCTTCGATGGCAGCTCCTCTAGAGGCACTTCATATATGATTTTACATATGTTCTGCCATGACTTGGGTCGTGAAAATTGGAATGCCTTTTGAACTTCCGGGTCCGAATCAGCGTCACTGTCATAGGGGGGAGTATAATCTGGGATTAATGCACTTAGGGAAGTTCCCTATTCTGCTCCTTCCCCCCTGACCCGTATTTCTTCACTTTCGATCCCCATTGGGGAGGAGGCTGAGGCCTCACCTCCAGATCTAGCCACGACAATTGATGGCCCTACATAATCAATTTAAAGCTTTGGTTAGTTTCAAAGGATAAAAAAATTTAATTGGTTGTCTTGCAATTTAAGTACAATCACAAATATTGTTATTCCTTACCCAAAGGTAGATCAGCAACCTGAGAAGGCTCCTCCCCATCTTTCCTAGCTTCGACAGGATTTTTAGGATGAGTTTGAGGAAGCTCTATTGGGATCAGCTCCACTTGTGCTAATGTCTCTACAATGGTAGGGTTTTCTGTACCCCCTTCAGGCATGGGTAGTTCAACAACTTGCTCAGACAAAACTGCACATTTGAACTGATCATGATTAGACATGTAATAAGAAGTTATTCTTAATAGGACTAAGGATAACACTCACATCCATAATCTTCTAAATTACATGGCAATTTAACATGATTTATAAAATATTCAAAAGATGCACCAAGTTCCATCATTTCATCTAATGTCATCTCAGAATCCTGGTTATTCTCACCAGTGGGAGCATTTGATGTGTCTTCTTGGCGACCTTCATCCTGCGGTCCTTGACCCTGGACTGCATCTTCAGATAAAATCGCGACATCAGTTGCAATAGCCTCCAAAAGCTCTAATGCAGGGGTTTAACCTGAAGTATTACATAATGAAAGTTAGTTGATGTTTCATTCAACATTTTATGAAACATTGTTAACTTACTAGAAGCAAGTTCTTCTCTTCTTGCAACAGTAGCATGAGGGATACTGGGAACAGATGCTAGCTCTTCTCCAAGAGCAGCTAAGTCAGCCTGAATTTGTGATTGTTCCACAGCACCCTCCATGGTCCTCAAAGGAGGATTAGTCCTTTCCCTCAGAGGGGAAATTGAAGAATCCCCTGCAATCCCAAGGAAAATGAGCAATATTTTTCATGATTTAAGACTCATGATTATCCAAAGGACTTACCACTACTGATGAAGCATTTAGCTGTGGACTTCTTCCTTCGATGCCTTTGTCTCTTTGGTTTTTTGGGAGTGTTGGTAGTCTCCCTTATAGGCACTTGAATTGGAGAATGGAAGGCCATGTCCAACTCCTCATTCATGGACTGCTGGCCTGGAGATATCTCGCCCGACTCACGAGGAAATTCAGCAGCAGCCCCGATGGCAGTACCACCAGGGCTATATTGTGGCGAAGGAACCTCATTAGTTACTTTCTTTGCAAGATGCAAGATAAAAAAAATAACTTCCTTGAATAACAAAGCTTCAATTGAAATCAATTTGCAAAGAAAATAAGGAAAGAAAACTTACATCTTCCGGGGCCACGTAATCGTGACACTCCTCATCAGTCCCCTCAGCGGTGCCACGATCAATCATTTCCTTCACCCGCTTGGTGACAGGAATAGAATCATCGGTGGCATATATGAGCATTTCCAGCTCTCTGATATATGATTGCACTTCATCGGGGCTATCTTCGAAATTGATATCGGTAGGAGC
Source organism: Viscum album (assembly GCA_963277665.1). Taxonomy (NCBI): domain Eukaryota; kingdom Viridiplantae; phylum Streptophyta; class Magnoliopsida; order Santalales; family Viscaceae; genus Viscum; species Viscum album. Next base: position 575,363,797 of record OY728120.1, on the reverse strand, counting down.
CCGAAGAGTCCCTATTCCAGGGAGGTGCAGCCCCTCGCATAAATCCAGCCAGGCAGTTTCAATACCACAGTATAAACTCTACCATGTCTAGACAGCCTATGGTCATAGATATTCAGTGTGTGTACCAGAAGGATGTGAGGAAGGTCCTACAATCTTCGATTTCAGCTTCTTCCCAGCTCCTGCAACTACAAATAGAGAATAAGAAAATAAGACTTATTGCTCTATAAAGTGGTAATGATTAAAATACCCCAATGAAGTAAAATCACCAGGAGTTGATAGAGTGGGTCTTTTGATTCTGACTGGAGGGTTATATCGGTCACGAGGCTACTTTTACACTTGTTGTTCTTCATCATCCCCATCTTGGGAATCCGGTGAGCCAATCCTTGATGAGGAATCCGGCGAATCAGCTTCAGGTGGGGAAGCATCACCTTCACGAGGAAGGGTTTCTTTCTCTACAGTCCTCTTCCTTTTCCCCACCCGATAAACCAGGTGATTTGGCACCCCTTTAGGGTATGATGCTATCCATTTCTTGGAATACCATGTAGTCAAGTTATTTTCCACTTTTTCAACTGGTAGCTCAAACACTACCCCGGTCCTCTCCCTAGATGTCAGCAACCATAGTTGCCAGGAAACCATCGGATGTTGCTCTAACCTGACATGTACAGGGGGAGATACAACAGTCTGCTGTAAAAACTTGAATTGATGTGAAAATCTATATGGATCATAGGCCTCGCATATAATCTCTCCGTCAATCCTGGCGACCAACACACCATCTCTGCAGGCCAGTATATATGCACTCAAATTCAGGATGTCTATTTTGTCATCAAAAAACCGCCCAGTTGGCGAATTTCCATAAATAAAGAAGTTGAATTCATGATACATGCTCAGCCTCACCTTCATGTCATAAGCATTGAGAACTAATGGAGCAATTCCAGAGAATTCCTGCACCGATAGCCTGAAAGAACTTCCAGGAATCTGTACTCCATTCTGTACATTGTATGTCCTGAAGTGAGTGGTGATCCATCCCCACAAAACTTGGAATGGTCCAACTATTCTCAAAGGAGACTTACCCATGAATACATAGAGTAAGCTCCTGTGAATCTTTTCTAAAATGGGGGTAGCCAACCCAACCATTTTCCCCTCAGCCAACTTGGCTGCAATAACGAAGGTCCTTGGCCTGACGCCTCCCTTCGAGTCCTTGACTGGAAAGAGATAAACACTGAGCCATAAGGCCATGAATCCCGCCAGACGAGTCTTCTTTGGAATCCTCTAATTCACCTCATATCCCCACTTCTCAAATTCTCCTACTTCTAGGGTTGACCAGAATGTGCCAGGAGCACCCCTTTTCTCTGTTTTGGGGCAGGTGGTAGGACGAGTGAGCATCTTCTCCTTAGACTTCTTTTTCTTGGATCCCTTCTCCTTCGGCTCCTTCTCCTTCGGTTCCTTCTCTTGTTTTTTGGTAAGAAACATATCCATCCACTCCTCTGGATGAATATCCTTTCTGGAATGATTTAGGGAGGTCTCTGAACTCTTGATCTTGTGGAAGATTTTAAATAATTCCCGAGCTAAAGCTGGAGTCTTCTCCGAATCATTCCAAGTCACCTTGGAAGGGATGAATTCATCATACATATCACCCAAAATTAGAGCCCCTGAGATCTTGTGGACATCCCGCAGACTGATGCCTAATTCTCCATGAGTCAAATGGAAATAATTTGTTTCTGGGATCCAATGGATGAGTATCTCTGACACAAAGTTATCATGTCTGTAAACATATGTTTGCCCAACCCAGACAGCTTCGTATATTGAAACTCCTTTCAAATATGCAGCAAACTCTGCACAGGTTTGTCGTACCCAGTATGCCCACATCCAAGTTGGTTTCACACCTCCTACAGGATGAAAGTCCCAACTTCTCTTCTAGCCTTTGGATTGATCCATCTGAGAGTTTCGGAAAATTGAGGGATACCAATGTGGTTGTAGCTCGAGCTTATGAGGTTTCAGATCTGGTGTACAAGGGCTATGATGCATCATTTGAGCCTTCTCCACTGTTCTAGCATTTATAAATACTCCTCCAAATGAGATATTTTCTGAAGCAAAATTGGTGTAGTTCTGAAACCAAGAAATTGGGAGATAGTTCTTTGCCTTTGGAATGGTAACTTATCACAGATGACCATAGCCATACAAAGGCAGATAAATGATCTAGGGGAAATCACGATGATACTTCTTCAGATACTTGGCCAAATCCAGGAGAGTGCTATCACAGATGGTATAATAATCATGGCCAATGATACTCATCATATCATCATGTCTCTTGCTTTCCAGTTCATCAGCTATTCCGATTCTCTTGGGAGCCATTTATTCTGCACAAAAGTTGAATAATTAACTCTTAAGTAAGTTGATTTTTCATAAATTTTTTGAAAGATTTCAAAAAAATGGATAAGGCATTAAGGCGCACAAGTATGAATGTGTCGCGCAAGTATTTGGTGTGTAGGTATCACCGCACAAGTCCAGATACCTTGACAGTAGCGCGATATCAAAGAAATAGTGGAAAAGAGAGAAACCTGCACGACGAAGGTAACCTGCGCGATGAGAGCTCGAAAATCCAAAATTCAGTGCTATGCGTGACAAATGGACAAATATATATAGGCCCGGCCGCACCCCTGCACGTCTACTGCCAACACACTCTATAGACAACATGATCAAAACTTGCACGCCGCCCTCTGCACGCTCAGTACCTACGCACTGAAGTTTCCTTGGTTTTTTTTCTTTTCTTTCCTCAGAGTTACATCCTTATTTTTCTTTCAGATCCAACTCTGAGGGGGGTCTTTTGTTGACGCTCCTTTTTCATCACAGAGTTTAAACAAATGAAAGGTAAATGCCTTTGCATAAAGTGATTCATCCTTTGACAAAAACATCAAAACTTAACAAAGGCATGAACAAGGATTCAAATGCTCTCGGGTTGCGCAAGTTCCCTCATGGTCGCACAAGTCCACTTGCGTGCCTCCTAATGGTCGCGTAGGTGACTTGCGCGCCCTCTTTGAAAATTTTCCCAGGGTCTCTCCAGCCTATAAATACCCCCGGTGGGCCCCCCATTTCTAGAGTATTTTTTCCAGAATTCAGATACAGAGATCCGAACGCCCAAGACTCTTCTTCAAGTCTTCTGAACACTTTTAAGGTAATTCTTTACCTAGAATAGAAGGTCTAAATAAGAGGAATAAGTTCTAAGTGTTAGAATTCACTAACACTTGCGCACCTAAGTGTTTTAACCTTAAGGGAAATGGACACACTTGCGCGCCTCCTTACCTACTTATTAAAACTTGCGCGCCACTCTTCTAGAAGTACCTCAGGATAATTCTAAAGGCTTTGGTCAAGGATCGCCCAAGTATTACTCTACTGGTCAAGGATCACCCAAGTATATAGGTGTCGTGCAAATATACTTGTGTGACCAAGACTTGCGTGCCCAACTAATACTTGCGCGACCCACCCAGGACTTGCGCGCCCTTCTATTTTTGGGTGCCCTTCCTACCCATTTCACCTTTCTTATGCCATTCCACCTCTCCTATTCAAGATTCAGTCTTCAAGACACTCTTCAAAGCCATTTATGGCATGTTTTCTTGATTGAATTCCTTATCTGAAAGGAATTCCGTGGAACATCTCTCAAAACCTAGTGATTTACACATCTTTATGTCACTAAAGTTAGAGAGTTCATTCATTCAACCTCATCCTTTAAGACGAGAGAATCCTCAACCTGGGCTTCCTTTTCAGGAGTAAGCCCCAGTCTCAAAGTCCTCATTAATTTGGGCATCCTCCTTAGGAGTAAGCCCCAAGTCCTCATTAATTTGGGCATCCTCCTTAGGAGTAATCCCCAAGTCCTCATTAATTTGGGAATACTCCTTAGAAGCAATCCCCTACCATGGTTCTCTTAACCTGGGCTTCCTTTTTAGGAGTAAGCCCCAGTCTCAAAGTCTTAAAATCCCTTAACCTGGGCCTCCTTCTCAGAAGTAAGCCCCAGTCTTAATTTCTCTTAACCAGTCCTAATTTACTTTTGATCTTGGCTTCCTTATCAGGAGTAAAACCCAATCATAAGTCCCCTCCTAACTTGGGAATCTTCCTTAGGAGTAAGCCCTAAGTTTAGAGTATTCAAATCTCCATAAAGTACATATACCTTTATGGACCCTGTTCCTGGATTTTTTCCCTGAAGTAAATCTTAATCTTAATCTATTTGGGCAGTCATACATACACGATCCCCACATCATTTCTTATGATCGCATCTTTCATGGCACAATTGTCTGGTTTTACCAATACCTCTTGTTTCTCACATCGAGCATGACTCACGTGGGCTTAGAGTGTAAAAGTAATTATGACATATTTATTTGAGCCATAAATCATAAACATCATACTCCCTTAGTCAAACTACGTGGGTTATGATTCCTTTTCTAAATAAAGGATACGTAGGTAGCCCCTCTGCGGGTATGATCCCAACTCTGAAATAATCGATGTCCTTCTGAATGACAATAAACTTCAAGTGCCCCACTGAGTGGCTTTAAAACCAGTATGGTCATCATAATGACCAAGGGAATTTTATATAATGTATTAAAGGATACCATTTACTAAGAATCTCTAACAAATACAGATGATTCTCTATCGATGAAGAACCTCAAATACATATAAAAGATTCTCTAAATTTCCAACATATCAATCATTGATTGTCAGATCTAAAAGAAAGATCATTTTATTCTTGGTAATGTAATAAGGATTCACGAACATAACTTAAATCTATAAAGAGAGTCCCAAAGTAGACAATAATTCCCCTCAAAAAGGTGTGATGAGTCCGACCTCCCATCCTCTTGGCCAATGTAAATTTCTATGCCTCATCGGTCCACAACTAATGAGCACCTACCTTTGGAAAGTAGGTCCAAATGGATATGGAATCATTGGATGTTTCCGGTTCTATGAACAAACCCATTAGAAACCTATTGGAATGTTTGAACCTTAAATCAATGAGGTCATCCCCAATTCCATAGGGAACAATAATGTCATTTATAATGTATTTTTAAAGATTTTAGAAAATAGACTATAGAAAATCATACCATCTATTAGTTTAGTACCATAGTTCTTTTGTTATTTTGTCTTGATACAATATGTACTTAAAAGGATCTAGAAAGAAACATAGTTTCTTCTAGTGATGAGTGGCATAGGAGAATTATTTGTGTGAAGGGAATGACACTCAAGAAATTTTTTATTATTTAATGGGTTCATGCTTACAGATTTTCATAGGTGTATTTATAAAGGAAGGAACCAATAGTACTTCATGTGAGAGACATATAAATTGTTCTTTGGGTGTACAACCAATTGATTTGGTTTGAGCCAAGGATCACTGGGATAATGCAGAGTTTGTAGTAAACTGGAACACAGGTGTTTCATTGTCACAAGTGTGGTAAATGACTATGAAACATATCCATTGGGACTCTGGTGTTATGGTGAAGAATAATTGATATAATTTTACAATGTAATCATGGATAAGGTACATACCATGGTTGTGATCACAATATAAAATGATTTTGGAAATTATTATTATTACACCTACCTTTGAAAAAATGTGATTGAATAATACAACAATGATTGATTTGGGATGAATCAAGGTGTTTTATATGTATCTTTTATATAGTGTATCTATTGGGATATATATCTTTGTGAAAATTCCAAAGTGGATATTTTAAAAGGATTCAAGTTTTTTGAACTGTTTCTTAGAGGGATGTCGCTCACTTTAAATGATTAAGACTTTTGGGTCATGAATTTGTCTTGAATGATTTAAAAAAGGAATTGTGGTTTTTTGAGAGAGTGCGTGGAACTGATTGATTTCTTTTAAAAAGGTTGTGTTATTTTAAAGAGGAATTTGTGTAAATGTTTGGTTTTTAATGGGATTTCAAGTGTGATTTTTTAAATAGTTTTCAAAGGAAATTTGAACTATAGTTTTTTCATAATATTTTAAGTTTATATTTTTATAGAATTAAGAAAACCATTACGTTATATCAATATTTTGTGTATTTATTTTGTTAAATACTAATATCTCTAAATCAAATAGGATGGATATGAATAAAGACTAGATGGATGTTAATCATTTGATAAGAGAGTATGAAGATGGACTGAAAGAGTTCATCAAGTTTACAAAAGATCATGCATATTAACCTTCTCAAATCCTTTGTCCATGTTTATGCTATTGTAATTCAAGACAAGTTAGTCCAGAGGAGTTGGAAGAACACTTAATCTATCACAGAATAGATCAAAGTTATAAATGTTGGAATAAACACAAGGAAAAAGAGAATGTGGCTAGTGGATGGGATAACAATGTGTTTTATGGATCATCTAATATGATTAAAAGTGTGGAAAATGAAGAAGACCATATCATGGACAAGATTACAAATGTAAATGATGATGAAGATTGTATTGAAGAAATGACAAGGACAGTTGAAGATGAACTTCGTGATTGCCCAAAATTGTTTGAGCAGTTAAAGAGTTGGGAAAAGAGGAAGTTTTATGGTGGTTGCATTAAATATATAGTATTGTCATCCGTACTGAAGCAGTATAATTTGAAAGTAGGCAATGGATGGAGTGACTCCAGTTTTAAATAATTAATTTCTCTCTTGAATGACATGATCCCAGAAGATAATGAGCTCTTGAGACGAGCATACGATGCCAAATGAATGCTACATTCGATGGGTATGATCTTTTAACGAAGAAAAACCTACCTGAATGACTTTATACTGTTTCTCAAGGACCAAAAAGCAATTAGAGAATGACCAAAGTGTGGTGCTTCTCGATATAAGAAAGAAGAATCCAGTCCTACTAAAGTTGTACGGTACTTTACAATCATTCTAAGGTTTAGGCACCTATATGTAAGTTAGGAGACCATGGAGAAATTGACATGGCACATAGAAAGAATAAATAAAGATAAAAAACTATGTCACCTAACAAAATCTCCTTAATGGAAGAGAATTGATCATGAGTATCCTGATTTTGGAAATAGGTTGAGAAGCCTTCATCTTGTGTTATCTACAGATGGAGTGAATCCTTTTGGTTTTCAAAGTATCACTCATAGTACATGGTCAGTTATGTTGGTAAATTATAACTTTCCACCATGGTTATGCATGAAACAAAAAAAATCATGCTATATATGCTTGTATCAGGACCAAAACAACCGGGTAATGATATTGATGTTTACTTGGATCCATTGATCGAGGATTTGAAATTATTGTGGGATTCAGGTGTTATGTTGTATGATTCTTATAGAAATGAAGATTTCACATTGAGAGCTATGTTGTACGGGATGATAAATGAATTTCCTATTTATGGGAATTTGTTAGGATATAGCATTAAAGGGACTCATGGGTGTCCTGTTTGTGAACAAGGTAGATAGTGAATTAGGTTGAAACATTCATAAAAAACATGTTTCTAGGACATACCATATTTCTACCTGGACGAAATAAGTACCAATCTTGGATGACATCATTTGATGGAAGTTCAGAAGAGCATACATCACCATATCCACTAATTGGTGATCAAATTTTTGAGAAAGTAAAATATGTGGAAACTGATTTTGATAAACCATTTTCGAAAAACCTTATGAAAACCAGTTGGAAGAAGAGATCAGTTTTTTAAATTACCATACTGGAATTGTATATAGTTCAGAAACTTTCTTGATGTTATGCATGTTGAAAAAAATGTATGTGATAGTGTCATAAGAACATTGCTAAATATAACCAGCAAAACAAATGATAGAATAAATTCTAGGTTGGACATGGTTGACATGGGAATATGAGAAGAGTTGGCACCAGTGAAGGGTGAAAAATGAACTTTTCTTCCTCCATATACTAACGCTCTTTCCAAGAAGAAGAGATATCAGTTTTGAAACTTCTTGGATGTCATAAAGGTTATAGAGGGGTATTCATTGAATATAAAGAAGACCATGTCAATGGTCAATTTAAAGTTAAAGGGTTTTAAATCACATGGCTGTCATGTTTGGATGTAATATCCAATTCCTATATCTTTAAATTTCATTTTCCCCAAGAATGTCCATTATATGTTAACGAAGCTTTGTTTCTTTTTTAAATCTATATACAACAAAGTTATAGAACCGATGAAATTTCTGAGTATGGAAAGAGAAATTTCCATCATATTATGTGAATTGGAAATGTTCTTCCCACTGAAATTCTTTGATATGATGGTTCATTTGATGGTTCACTTAGTGAGAGAGATTTGACTATGTGGTCTTATACACTATAGATGGATGTACCCCATTGAATGGTATATGAAGATTTTGAAAGGGTATGTCAAAAATCAAAGTCATCCAAAGGTTTTTTTGTGAAGTAATATATCGCTGAGGAAGTTGTTGAATTATATACCAAATACCTATCCGGTGTGAAAGCATTGGCCTACAAAAATCTCGTCTCACTAGGCAGATTACGGGTTAAGGAATTTCTGGAAGAGTGGTTTTCACAATCAATATTACAGACTGGGAGCAGGACCACCTTTACATTTCTCATAACAGTTTGGAGGTTGACCCATATGTCAAAACCCAAAAATAAATTCTTAGGAATTTGAATCTATCAAGGGATGAAAATGGATATCAAATACACATAATCGAAAATTTATAGGATGGTTTTGGGACCATATATTTAAGAAGTTATATGAAAATATAGACTCAATTTCAGAACGACTTCTATGGCTAGTCAGAGGACCAAGAATTTATGTGTAATCTTATAATGATTATGTAATTATTGGTTATAAATTCTATACTAATGAACATGATGAAGACAGTACCATGAATAATAGGGGATTTACACTTGTGGCTTAATCTATTCATGTTTTTGGTGATAAGGACATAAATCCAATTTATGTGAATATGTCATACTTTGGCATCATCAAACAAATATGGGAGTTGAATTATATGAACTTCCATGTGCCAATTTTTAAATGAATGTGGGTTGATAACAAGAGTCATGTTAAAATAGATGAGTTGGGATTCATGAAATTTGATTTCAATAAGGAAGGGTACAAAGAAGAACCATTTATAATGAAATCACAGGTAGTACATGTATTTTATGTTCCAGATCCTACAAACTAAAACTAATCAATTTTTCTATTATCCACCAAAACCACTAAAAGGTCAGATGAAAATTCAAAAGAGGATGAACATTTCATTGGGATTTCGTAATCATTTATTACCAGTCCCAATGTAGACGATGTTTTTTATGTCACAGGAAACCATAATGAAGGGATTTGGATAATCTATAGAGGGGTCAAATCCCTTCAGCCTGTAAAAAAAGAGAGTTCATTAATCATATTATATTTTTTTGTAATATAAATCATGTTACCGTATGTTATTATCTGTTTAATTCTACTTTTATATAGTCTAAATGAATTTTTAAACCACTTCTATAGATAATGACTTCTTCTTGTGATGATGTTCCCAATCCTGAGGCACAACATGTCTCTCAACCTGTTGCTACTCATAATGCAGAGGTCCAATAGGTTTCTCAACTTGTTGTTGTTGCTTCTCCCAGTGTAGAGGCACAAACACCATCTGCACATGCTAATGTTAGTGCTCTAGAGGAACATATTGATGATGTTGAAATCGAGGAAATAGTAGACAATGAAACACTTGTGGTGTAGAAAAAATAGGAGTGTCTTAGTTTGACAATGTTAGAAAAAATCCTTATGAAAAAACCGAAAGGCATAAAATACAATGTAGGATGGAATAAACGGGGCCAACATGTTAACCCTAATAAGTCCATGTTCTGTAGTTACATTGAAATCGTCACTCATCAACGTGTTCCGATTTATGTACAGTTGTGACACCATGTTTTCACTAGGCTTAAGAAACTAATGTGAGGAGATATTAAGGTAACATTATGATATTATTTCTTTAATTTATTAAAAAATAAAATAATGAAACATTGAATTACTCTTCATCATCCCTTGTAGAGTACATTTACAGTGGATGACTCACACAAAGACTATGTATTAGGGGTTACTAAAAGGATTCATAGAGTCTTTCTCACAATTTTAACGAAATTTTATCTTAAATATGCTGAAGGGAAAATAAACCAGCACCTACCTCCTATTTATGCACACCTGATAACCCAAGGAGTGTGGTATGTGTTTACTAGCCATTGTGCGGAGAAGTATTTTCAGGTACATTGTGTTTGGTAATACATTACTTGATGATATGTGTATTCATCACTTTGATTAACAGTTTTTTATTTATGAAATAGAAACTGAGTGCTAAAAATAAGGAACGAGCAGAAAAACCAATGTACCCCTACTGTAAAGTAAAAATGGGGGATGCTTCACTTGAAAAAAATGGTATATATTTTAAATCTATCATAATAATTGTATGTGACATAAAATAACACCATAACTATATTGATCTATTTATATGAATATTGATGAATCCAAATCCAATGTCACTTCTGTCCCACACCATGTGCTATGGAAGGAGGCACATGTAAATAAAGATGGGATAATAATAGATGCAAATACACAAAATATGTGGGAAACATGTGTAAGTATGACATAATAAATATTTGATTTGATTTAAATTGATATTACATAATAGTAATTACTTATTTTCCTATATTTTCTCTCTAACATATTCACAGGAATCAGCAACACCCAAACTATATGCATACATACTTTCGGTGGCCTTAAAGAAGCCAGAAAAGTATGGCCGCATCAGAGGTGTGAGTTTTGGGGCAACACCCCAAACATTTTTTGTGAAAAAAACAAGAGATGGATCAAAGTGAAGAAATCAAAATTATCAGAGAAATAATATCTATCCTTGAAGAACATATAAAATTTTAGATAGAGTTCATGGAAAATATGATGGTGGAGGGGAAAAGAGAAGAAACAACTCAAGAATAACCATCACGTGAAGATCACACCCCACCCCACACTAGCTTTGAGGTGAGCCATTCCACTCAAAAACTTGTCTTAGCTGAGGTAATAAATCTTCTAATAATTGTTTTTGTGAATTATGAATAAAATAGACAATGATACCTTTCCTGTACTGATATTTTACATGGTGAAAATGATTGTGATTTATATCTATCAACACCCACCCATCACCTTGTAGCGAGGGTTACGATGTTCAATATCCATAACGTCATGATACACAACAGACCACTTCCAACAGGTCATGTCAAACTATTGATTAATGTAGACCATGATCCGAACACTAAGCTACATGTTCCAATTGATTATGAAGATATTCATAAGTTTGAACAAGATCTTGGAACATTCATTACAGGGTGGTCACAACTTGTAAAAAACATGTCAACAAGGAGGTATTCATTTCCAATTTATTTTTCAAGATAAAACTTTAACATTTAATGAAAAAGGTCTAAACTAATGAATTTTATTACAGACCGACACAGGGAAGGGGGTAAAAAGAAAGAATGGATCAAAACCATCATAAAGATCAACCAACCGATCAAAACGATCTACCAAAATCACCTTAAACCCAATTGTTCTATATCTGAATTTATTATCATTTAAGGATCATGTGAATACGAAGTTTAAATATGGTGGGGTTCACACAGTTCTTTTTGAAGAAAATATGTACAAAGAGGAAGATCCATATTTCATTAGTGTTGAAAATGTAAGTGAAATCCTGGAGTATGATTGGCTAGGAAGATCAGTTGTAAATGCATACATGAGGTATGTTTTCATGATTTTATTTTCCCAAAGTTGATATACTATTATAATTATGACTAAATACATTTCATATTTTTTGCAGACGTATATATGGAAAGAATTTAAGGTATTTACCCATGAACAAAAATTTAGACTCACTATCACTCATGTCACCTCTATAGAACAAAACAAAATAAAATCCAGGAAAGAGGGTGAAATAATTGTAGGCCTCCTCAAATCATTTAATAGAAAAATTATGGATGTCAGACTCTTCTTAATACCAACAATATAGGGGTAAAACTCTAAAATTTAATCATATAAAATATATTTTAATTTCTTTCATTACTTTGTCTTTTTTGTTCTTAGGCAGCATTGGATGCTCATTCCAATCAATTTGGATACTCTAATGATTTATTTACTAGATTAAATGCATGAATATCTAACAAACAGACCACACATGATGGAATTTTTCAATTTGTAATACACTACATCCAACATTTTAGAACTAAACATCTAGTTATATAATTTATATTATCTTTTAATGAGTATTCTATTATGATAGGGCAGTGCATGAATATCATCTACATCATGGAATGAGGCCATGGGAAAAGGATAAGGAACATCATAAGTACTACAAATGGATACAAATCAGGGTATATATAATAAGATTTCAATATCCAAGATATTTAAAAAAATTACTTATTTTCCTCAATGTTTCTGCAGTGTATGAAACAAACAATTGATAAAGACTGTGGTTATTATGTTTTTAAATTTATGAAATAGATCGTATTCCATGAATAAACTATCATCCCTAAAAAGATATTTTTGAAGATAATTACTATTTAATTTAAAATATTTATTAATCCTTTGTGTATTTATATTTTTTTAGTACTACCATGATTTTCGAAAATAATCCTATCACAAGATGAGATAGATTTGTTTAGAAATGAATAGGAAGAATACCTGATGGAAAAATGTACACAAATAGCATGAATATGTGATTGATATGACTTGAAATGTCATTTTTTATTTAAAATTGTTAGTATTTTTAGTAAAAAGATCAAGCTCCATACTGAAAACTAAGAAAAAACATTAGTACTATTTTGATACTTTAGGAAAACGATCCATAAGTCATTTGTGATGTGTAGGAATCAATCACACCTCAATCCGATAAACGATGTGATCAATACGACTAAAAGTGTCCGTTATTAGTTTAAAATTGACATTTTAGATCAAAACATGTCACTCACTGAAAGCCAAGAAAAAATTCTCTGATTGTATTCAAAATTTAGGACAATAATTCATAAGTTCTTTGTGACGTGTATGAAGCAGTCTCATGTCAAACAGACACATAATGTGACCGATATGACTCAGAATGTGTGTTTCCAGTTTGAAATGATATTTTAGTAATAAAAAACTAACATACTAAAAACTGAGAAAACACATTAATATTGTTTTGATACTTTAGGAAAAAGACCTATAAGTCATTTTTGATGTGTAGGAATCAACCACACCTCAAGAAGACGCATGGTACGGCCAGTATGACTTAAAGTGTCTCTTTTTATTTAAAATTGACAATAATTTTAGTTAAAAAACACAACTAGCATACTGAAAACCAATAAAATGCATTAGGATTATTTTAATAAGTTAGAAAAATAATCCATGAGTAATTTTTGACATGTATTAATCAACCCCACTTCAATAAAACACACGATGTGACCAGTATAAATCCAAATGTGTCTTTTTATTTAAAATTAACATTAATTTAAGTAAAAAGAACAACTGACATACTGAAAACCAAGAAAACGCATTCAGATTTTTTGATACTTTAGGAAAAAGTTCCATAAGACAATTTTAATGTGTAGTAATAAACCTCACCTCAATCCGACGCATAGTGTGGCTAAAAGTGTCTGTTATCAGTTTAAAATCTACATTTTAGCTCAAAACATGTCACTCACTAAAAACCAAGAAAACGCTTTCCAATTGTCTTTATAATTTAGGACATTGATTCTTAAGTCCTTTTTGACATGTATGAATTAGTCTCACATTAAAGAGATGCATGATGTGACTGGTATGAATTAAAAAGTATGTTTTTGGTTTGAAATGATATTTTAGTAAAAAAACACAACTGACATATTGAAAACTAAGAAAACACATTTGGATTGTTTTGATACCTTAGAACAATGATCCATGAGTGATTTTTGACATGTAGGAATCAACCATACCTCAATACTAAGAATTATGTGACCGGTATAAATCCAATTGTGTTTTTATTTAAAATTGACATTAATTTAAGTAAAAAAACACAACTGACGTACTAAAAATTGAGAAAATGCATTCAGATTGTTTTGATACTTTAAGAAAATTATCCATGAGTCATATTTAATGTGTAGGAATCAAACTCACCTAAATATGATGTATGGAGTGACCAGTATAACTAAAAGTGTCCGTTATGAGTTTAAAATTTATATTTTAGCTCAAAACGTTTCACTCACTGAAATCTAAGATAACACCCTCTGATAGTCTTCATAATTTAGGAGAGCGATTCATAAGTCCTTTATGACATGTATGAAGCGGTATCACCTCAAACCGATGCATGATGTGACTAGTATGACTCAAAATGAGTATTTCTAGTTTGAAATGATATTTTAGTAAAAAAACACCTGTAATATTGAAAACCGAGAAAATACATTTGGATTGTTTTGATAATTTAGGATAATTATCCATGAGTCATTTGTGACATTTAGGAATCAACCACATCTCAATCAAATAAATGATGTGACTAGTATAAATCCAAATATATCATTTAAATTTGATATTGATTTTAGTAAAAAACAAGGGACATTCTCAAAACCAAGAAAACCCATTAAGATTGTTTTGATACTTTAGGATAACGATCCATAACTTATTTGTGATGTGTAGGAATAAAACCCACCTCAATATAATGCACGGTGTGACCTGTATAACTCAAAATGTTTCTTTTTTAAGAAAAGTTGACATTTTATTAATTTATTCTTTCATATAAATGTTTAATTTATTTCTTAATAGTATTACTAACATAATATTTGTTTTCTTATATAGGTGGAACATTTTGCTATAGTTTTGATGATTTGTTCGGTAACTAATACTATTGTCAGACATTTTTTAGAGTGGATCACAGATGTCAAAGGATGAAACATTGTTTGAAATATATATAGAATTGTTTTCCAAACCCTTATGTGTGCTGATTTGTTCATGTGTGTGCTACTTTGTTCTTATATGTGCTGTGTAGGTGCTATTTTGTGTAGGTGGTGTGTGTGTGATGTGCAGGTCTACTAGTGGGTGTTCTATTTATATGTGCAGGTACTGCTGGTGGGTGTGCTATTATATAAACAACACATCACAGGTAGTTATTCCTTTATCAACGCTAAAAATAGTGCTGACAAAAAGTGTCCTTTATCCATGCTAAAATAGCTCTAATAAAGGGGGTCCTTTATCAATTCATTTTTTAGCATGGATAAAGGACGCCCTTTATCAGCACTTTTTTGCATAGTTAAATAGGACCCCTTTATCTTCGTTGATATTAGTAGTGCTTTTCTAGCACTGTTAAAAGAGTTTTCTAGTGCTGATAAAAGTACTATATGTAGTAGTGGTAGGATAGTGTGTGTCACCAGGATACACACAAATGATAAACCAACTGATAGTTTGACTAAGGATATAGATTTATCCAAGTTCAAGCATTTTTTACATATTTTGAAAATGGTTCCAATTGAATAAAATTCAGTTTTAAGAACATAATCCTTATTTTGTTTTAGTTTATTTTGAAAATAGAGGAGTTTTGTTGATTTTTTCATGTTAATTAATTTACAAATAAACTAATTTCCTATTAGTTTAATTTTTCAATTATACATGTTTTGAGTATTATTTTTTATTCTCTACAATTTATTCTGCATTGTTTTATTATTCATAACTTTTTCTTTAACATTATGTGAGGTTTTTTTAACTTTACATGGTGTTTTTATTACCTTTAAATGATAGTCACATTAAATTTATACAAAGTATGTGTTATTAGTTTTAATATTATATAGATTATGTGTTACTCTTATGTAGCCTATATGTTGAGTGAATTACCCGTATGTGAGGGACTTGGTGACCTTACACACCCTAAGTGTGGAGGGGTTTACCATGATGCATCTCTGGCTTGAGAACCCTCATGTGAAGTTTATGGTATTACACGTATGTATGTAGCAAATTCTTACCTTTATGGTGTAGCCACCTCATTTAGGAAACCCTTATGTAATAGTAGTTCAGCTAGGATACCTTGACATAATGATTTAAACTTCTTTTATGCATGATTTTTTTTGTTTCACTATTTTTCATGTTTTCCTTGAAGCTATTTTCCAGTGGAGATTATGTTTCTTTGGGTAATTAGGTTCCTATTACTTCATATTATCGACACTTTTAAAGAATCTAGATTCCCCATTTCTAATAACCACTTGGTAAATCTGGTTGGGAACAAGTTTTTATTACTATTATTTCTGGGTTTCTTGTCACAATATTGTTTTATATCCTTTGGATTTTATGTTTTTTCTCTTTTGAGATTCTTGTATTTTTTTTGGGTTTTGATAATTAATGAAAGGAAATATAGGATAGTTTTATTTCTATGGAGTAGGACCACATTGGTCTGAACCATGTTAAATCTTATGTGTACTTTATTGTTTTATTTATTTATTTTCTTATCTTAGTTCACTAATTTTATTTGTTTGTTTATCCCTTATTTTTCAACTCTATGAAAATAGAATTCTTGTATTTGTGTGTGATCCCAAGAGTTGAATAAGGGTGTTCCCATGATGGTTCCCCTTAACATATTTTACTGTAATCTTCATGCTATCTTAAAAATTTTAGCTATAAAAGTTGAATATTCTATATATTTTTTTATGAATTATTGTTGCATCATGGTTTTTTCTCCTTATTTTATTAACAAATTTAAATTAGTTTTAGAAGATATAAACAAATCGGTTCGGTTTGTATTAGTTCTGAACTAATCATCAGTCAATTATGATTTTCTCTTAGAGTGTTTTTTTTTCTATTGGTCGGTTTAAAAGGTATCCTTAACTAGTCTAAACCGACTGTGTATACCCCTATTATTATATATAATTTAAACTTTTTTCCATTAAAAATTTTTTCTTTTGGAGACACTTGTATGAGTTATGTTACATTTAACTAATAATTCTATTTACAACTGGAATTTTTTCATACAATTTTATCAGTTTATAAGAGTTGATGGAGGATTAATTTTTTACTGATAGTTTCTTATAAATAAATATTTTCCATAATTCCAACCCTAATGGATTGTTATGAAAACTCAAAAACATGAACATAATAACATAAAATAAAAAAATGTGATCATAAAATATTATTATAACTATTATGAAATCCTATTTAAATTCTAGGATTTGATTATATTAATCATAAATCATCCATATTTAAAAAATTTAAAAACAAAAAAATTTAATAGTATTATTTAACACACACACACATATTCATTACCCCATACAAAAAGTTGTTTTTAATTTAAAGAAGTTTACTTTATTATTGTTTTAATTACTATATATTTTCTAATGTTTTCAACAAAGAAATACCACTTAAGAGATTCCACTCTCACACAAAAAATAGTTAAAAATAATTCCTATAATTAAAAAAATGATACATTAATGTTAATTAAACCATGATTGTAACAATTAAGTGAAAATACATGTATAAGTTATTTACTAACATAGTATATTAAAAATTTCTTTAAATAAAATGGAAGTTGAAGTGAAAATTAAAATAAAAATTGAACGTAAATGAAATATTGCATCATATTTGATAATGTAGAAAAGAAATATCAATATTTTATAATTTTAATTATTATTAATATAATAGAATGAAATATCATTATAAAATTATTATTAGTATTAATTGTATTTATATTTTTTGGTGAATACATATCAATTGAAAATAATTTAAAAATTAGTAATATAATTAAAATTTTAACTAATATAATTAAAATAGTTATAATTATAATTAAATAGTATTATATTTAAAATTATATACTTTTTAGAATTATTTTATGTATAATAATTTATTTATTTATTTATTTATTATAATAATAATAGAAATAATAATTTATGTTATAATTACTTGAATAAAATCTAATTACGATTAAAATTGTATTTCTATGTTAAAATTTATAATTTAATTCTCAAATCTACGACTCCTTGGATTGAAACCATTTTCAACCTTTAGGGTGAAAATGAATTTCACAAAGAATTTATTTTATTTCTATAAATGAAATCAATTTTTATGTTACAAATGTTGGGAAGTGTTCCTCTGTACAATTAATTAATGATTGAAATTGTGTTCTCTAGAAGATCACACCTGCCAATGGTTCTACACTTCGGAAAAATCCACTAGAACATCCCTGCATCTCATAGCATCAAAATAAGGAATTTAGTTACACCCTAATAACCTCTATCAAGTCACAATTTTCACACACACTTTCATAAATCTCATAAAACATTCAAAGAGATAGAATGAAATATAAAATGGAAAAATAAAGATTTACATGGTTTGGACTTTTCATTATATGTCCACAAGAGAACACTGAAAAAAATTATTTGACTAGAAAAACAAGGATAAGGATCACTATCGCTTAAGTGCCAGTGATTACAATTAATCTCAAGTAAAAGTTTCCATCAACAACTGGTCTCACCTCTACTTTATAATGTTAATCATCTAGTCAAACAACTTGCACCACTATACAACATTTATGGTCATCCTTCCATTGAATTCACCATTCTTCTGTGTCAAGCATCGAATCAACCACTATAGCTGATTGATAGTTCATAGCCTCCATCTAGTGAACATAAACTAGCCTAATCATCCCATAAAAAGTTATAAAACTTTCATCAACCATACCTACATGTTGAATACACTATTGTTGCTTCCTTGACAAGGCCCAAATGATCTTAAGGAGTTCTTCCTTATTGTAAGTTAAATATGGAACCTTAAACAAGTTTAAAATTCTCAACAATATCCCACTTGAATATTTATTTAAGATATCTCCTTGATGTCCTTGAACAATTAGGAAAAATCATCCGATTTCCTCTATGCATGTAGTGTTCTCCATCATATTCCTTTCACTGAAATCCTGCTATGGAACAATACTATATAAAAATTTCATGGAATAAAACCTTAGAGAACATGTAAAATATATTTTTCTTCCCTGTTACCTTCCACATCTCTAGTACCTTATCTTCTAGTAGATTTCAAATGAAATTAAATTTTAAGTTAATGTGTTTCTTTCTTGTATGAAACGCTAGATTTCAAGTAGGGTAGATAAAACATTGACTATCATAAAATAATACCCAGACCAATCCAATTCCTTTTCCTCTTCCATAAAAGCTACGTATTCTACTTCCATTATAGATAAAGTAATCACAATCTGCATTTGAGACATATAGCTGACCACCTTTCCAAAATACATAAACACGAATCCCATTGTGACCTTTCATGTGTCTGCGTACTCAGCAAAATCTACATCAACGAATCCATGAAAGGATCTTCTTCACAAAAACATAGTGATGTATACTATGATCTATTCAAGTATCAAATGATACAATTTATGTATTCTCAATTTTCCTTTTTGGTGTTTGAAATGAACTGACTTACCACTCCCACTACAAAGGAAATATCTATCCATGTACATATCATTGCATACATCAAGATTCTTAATGCTGATGTATATGGAAATTTCTCCATGCACCGAGATTATTCTTAAGATGCAAGTGATAATGACTTGGATAAATTGATGTCTTTGATAAGGGGGGTCGAGACATATTTACATCTATTCATTTGACACCTTTTAATGATATTTTTGATTTACTCCTTCTAGGATAATAATATAGTACCAAATTTTTTATTCCTCTATCCCCATCTATACTATTTTCATGTCTTGGTTAAGATCCTTCATTTCAAATCTTTCAAAAAACTTTCCTTTCATCTCATGAATATGTGAACTCTCTAAACCAGCTAGCATCATATCATCAATATAGAGTAGGAGTATCACATAAGTATCATTACCCCATAACTTCTAATAACATCAATGATCAGAGTCGCATCATGTGAAACCTTATTCATTCATAAAAGTGTCAAACTTATAGTTCCATTAATGAGGTGTTTTTTTCAAGTTGCAGAGGCTTCAATTCAACTTATAAAAAAGGAACTCCTTCTGATGGTCTTTAAAACCCATGGGTTAATTCATGTATATATCCTCTTCTAATTAACCATGAAGAAAGGAAGTCTTATAATCTATCTATTTTAAGTGTAAACCATCAGAGGTATAAAGGATCAACACTTTCCATATGGTAGTATGCCTAATTACTAGTGAAAATATTTCTATGAAATTGATTCCTTCCTTTTATTATAATCCTTTAACCATCAATTGTGCCTTGTGACTTCTACTTATGTCAGATTCCTCTTTCAAATGTAAAATCCATTTTTTCTTCAGTTCCCTATTTCCTTACGGTAGTTTATCCATATCCAATGTTATATTAATCTTAATAGAATTCAATTATTCCTCTATGGATAACTCCCACTGCTTTGATTCACCGAGTACTTGTAGAGACCTGAAGCCTGACGTACATGGACATTACATTAATTTTGCAGAATACTTAGTACATAACAAAAACACACACACAAGGACCGTAATAGTTTAGTGTCTTTGGAAACTCGGAATATAATCTTCTAATCGTGGTGAAAGATATTCAACATCTCCCATAAATATCTTCTTTTTTTTCTAAACCTAAATCCTTTCTTTATGTCCTCGGGAAAAGAAAACATAAAAGGGTGAGCTCAAATGCTCAGTAAGGGTAAACAAAAGAAATATCAATCACGTCATATTCATAAGAATATATCTTTTGGAAATCTTAACCTGCAAAAGAGATCATAATTTCATAACATGGGATAAATCTTAGTAGTGAAATGTAATCCCAATAATCATAACTTAAAACATGAAACTTTGTGGCATACACACATAATCATAGAGAACCATTTCTTGTTAGTCAAGACTCATTTCTAAGACTATCTTAGTGGACAGAGTCCCTTTCTGAACCGAGTTCATTCCTCGTTTCAGTCCTGTTTCACTGAACCGGTATAACCTACCGTTCCAGCCATGTCTATCTCCTGAGATATAAAATCTTTACCCAATGCATTGGAGGGAGATATAGGTCCCACCCATCTCATAATGATACCATTCTTATGTGTGCCACAAAATCATAAACCATACATCATTGCATAACCCATGTAATAAAAATGGGAATCTTAAACATCGTGACATCATAAAACAATTCATATAAGATAAAGGAATTCATAAAAATATTTCCATCACAAAATAATCAAATCAATGTAATAATAGGGATAAAAACAGAACCCTTTATTATCATAGATGGAAAATAATTTTGATAAAACACTTGAACTTCATTCTTGAGGAAAATATCCTTTCTACTTCAAAAACACTTTTCCTTTCTTAACATGTCATACAATTTTAAACTAAAAGAAGTTGATTAAAAATAAACTTGAAAACTTTAAAAGGAAGCTTCTTGGAAATAATTTTTTAAAAATCGATTCATGCCATATAAGTTAAAAAAAACATTCTTCTCGTACTTTTGTCGGAAAAGTCAAAAAGTACCTCGTACGAAAAACGACAAAAGATTCCTTTCATATCCTTTACTAAAAACTCACCGAAGGGTAAAATTGGATTTAAACAATTGTAGGTGGATGGAAATAATATTACATATTGAGGAAACATGGATGTGGATGATAAAATACACCCCAGTAAATGCCAAAGTATAAACAATCTCAGATAAAAATGAGATTGTGATATTTTCCCTTACCTTAAGTCCGATTTGCTTCGTAAGTGTCTGAACCTCCTCTTTTTGACGCGCCTTTTCTTAACCTCCACTTAAAGAACTAAGGATGGTATTTGAAGAAGACCAGGACCTCTAGGATGATACTAGGTAAGTGGAGAAGAGATTTTGGCAGGGGTTGGCCGAGATTGAATGCTCAAATTGGTGTGAGGAGGAGAGGGAGGAGGTGCCCTTTTATAAGGGAGGAGAGGGGCACCTTTGGGAAAACTAAAAATATTATTTTATTATAAAGTCAAGTTCAGTTTTAAATAGCTCAAGATTGATATATTTAGAAGCTAATGTGGGGATGGGTCGGAATCCTTTCATCCAATATAATTTAGACAAGTTTAGGTATCAATTTTAACCTTATCATTTAGATTTAACTTTAAGTTAGATAATTTAACTTTTACCGTGTCTTCTTGTTTTCTTACACTATAAGGTTAATAAACTTACTATATCAAGCCAAACGAACCCCAAGTTGTTTATTATTAATATATCTATCCTTATATAAGTCATTTGGCCGAACCTTAGATTTTTAGGAATTAAATAACAATTAATAATATAATATTTGTTTTAAAAACTAATTTATGTCAATTTTGACACTATTTGGTACATGATTTTTATGAAATTCATAACAGAATGTTAAGTTCGAACCAAGTTACTTATATCAACAATAACATGTCATATTAACCTAGAAAATTAATTTAAGTCATAAAAAGTCTCAAATTACATTTATTTGGGCATTTATAACATCAATTATGTCAATATTTCATTAATAAGACAATTACTGCATCATCTTTGTGTCATAATAAATGATGATTATTTAATACCTAAAAATTCTAAATAAATTCCTATGATGTAGATAATTGTATTAGATTTATGGAGACTATTAATGTTCGAAGTTTCATAAAGTTTATCACTAAATTAAAATTATTATACTTATAAGATTTAAGAAAGTGACATGTTGTCACATTCTTTGGTTTTAATAATAATTAAATTATTTTCACGGAGAAAAGTCCATAAAATGAATCTAATCCGACCCTTAGGTTATATGGGTCTACTTTTAGCCATCCAATAGGATTTTTTCAAGTGTTAGGGTAATTTTATAATCTTATATTTACCCTTAATTACCCGATTTACCTTTAACTGTAGTAAATAAAATTTACCGTAGTTACTATTCACAATGCCCAAAAATATAAAGTAGCTTATTAACATAATTTGGACCCACTGATTCCAAATATGGAATCCATTTTTACAAATTCAATACACAAAAGATGCAGAAATTAAATTAAAATTAATCCCGTTGTCGAAAGAAAACGGGTTTTTCTTTAAAACATTGCAAAAGATTGAATTGTTTTAACCTACGAATTCAAGGTAAAATCAATGCTAATGACATACATTATATTAAATGGTAAAAATATATTCTATTTATACTTTAAAACCATTCAATATTATAATTTAACCACATAAGATATTACGATGAAAAAAGTTGTTTTTAATTAAAATATAGCGTGTTTTTACTATTCATTAAAATATGAAAGTTATCGGAAAAATATCAAAACTTTATCTAATGTAAATTTTTATATCCTGATTCAAAATAAGAATTTTATTTTGTCAAATTGAACATATAAACATGTCAAAAACTAGATTTAAAGTGGGTGCGCCATCAAAAGGCGGCAAAACTGCATTTTTTGAAAAATACTTATTTTACCCGAAAAATTTATTTTGTTCTTATACCATGTTCTAGAAAATGTGTAAGATGAATAATAATGTTATAAAATTCAAAATTTAGTTAATAATATTCATAACGGCTAGTTCATGACAATATTATAATAATATATCGTTGTTTATTAAAACCTGGTATTGCGTACAACACACGCTATCGAGGAAGGTCGCGATTGCGTGTAATGCAAGCCAAGTCAGGGTTGCGTGTTGTGAAAGAATCCTTCATTGTTTCGTATAACAGAATCCAACCATATTTCATTTATATATTGAATATATATATATATATATATACTCAATGTTGCGTAGAATAACTATTATCAAAATTGTGTGTAACACGATCCAAGAATAGTGTTGCGTATACTGCAAGCTAATACAGTGTTGTGTATAGCACAAGGTAATCTTGGTGTAGAATACAACACAAGACATTAATGAAATTAAAAGAATATTTTTCATAAAATCTCGGTGTGTTACAGTACTAATTCCTCTTCCATGCATTTAGGCTCCCCAATATTCATTAGAAGTAATAAATTCACATTAAACCCATACCTATGATATGGTATTCTTACTCTATAGGATCTTCTTAACTCTGTATGAGACTCTTATCTTTTCAATACTACAATTTTTAACACTCATAATTTCAACTACTCAACTTTTTGAACTTCCCCTTAGGCTTCAGCAGACCTTGAGCATTATAGTGTGACTTTTGGTGGTTGAATTTATGGTGAAACTATGCTGATATCGAGACTCACCTGATATTTGGATATTCTGGTGATTTATCCAAATAAAATTGTACTTCAGTAGTTGTGTTATTTACCTCAACATATAATTCATCCAAACTTTAATACTTCCACAGGATCTTATCATTTAATATAATATTTTAACTTTTGATGATTGTTCATTTTCCATCAAATCATATTTTAAAACCAAAATATTTATTTCTATATCCCATTATAAAATAGACTTTGTACTTAGCCTCAATATTATCTCTATAATTTTCAAAAATTAGGGCATAAGCTAAGCTTTCTAATATTTTTAGTTATCCTACTTCTAATAATTTATCACACCATAGCTCTTTCATTAGGCTTTATACCATATAATCTAATAGAGTTTAGTTGGCCAAGTATTTTTCCATTTTTATTGATTCCACCTAGATGAAATTGGTCATTCTAGAGGGTGAACACATGAATGTTTCCTTCTCAGTCAAAGTCCAGTTCATCTAACCTTACACACTATTCAACTTGGTGTTTTGGGTTATATCCTCTAAATCTTAATCCCCTTATTCTAATAAAAGTTCTAGAAGTTGCTTCCACTATACTCACCACTGTTGTTTTACCTGAGACATTTTTAACTTCCAGCCTCTATCTATTTCAAACATATCTTTCCTCTATAAAAATTCACTAAAATTTAGAATTATGATTAAGGAAGTACACCCATACCTTCCTTGTCACTTATTCAATGAATGTGACCATGTAAAGAGATCCTCTGTGAGTAAGTCCTCATACATCTGAAAAAACTTACTCCATCTTCCGGGATATGGGTTTCTAGCCTTTCAAATTGAATGAACCCCTATTTTTATTTCCAAATAAAAACCTCTCACCACTTATAATAGTTTTATAATCGAGATTTATAATTCTCTACCCAACTAGAACCTTTATGTTCTTCTCACTAAGGTCATCAAGTCTACAATACTAGACCTTTATATCTTCTGAGGTTTTACTTTTGACTATTTCACTTCCATATAAAATTATAGTTAAATAAATGGTCTCATCTTGTACTCCCCACACTACAACCATAGAACCATAGGTCACTTTACCATCTCCATTGGAAAAGGTCATTTAATTTTCTGTATTATCCAGCTTCCCCAAAAATATAATGTTTTTTGGATACCTGGAATGTATCTCACTTTATTTAGTTATAGGAAGAACCCATTCTTCATATGGATATTCACATATCCATTTATAATAAATTAAAAATATTCATCATCATTTAGATGAAAGTTCCTAAATCTTATAGAAACATAGTTAATCATGGACCTATGATCTATTTTTGAGTGGAAGGATGAACCCAAATCAATCACCCATGACTCCACTAGGACACTAGTGTTGAGTAATAGGTCAGTACCATATTATTTTGTATTAGTGAATTTTGAACTTCCATAAGATGTCCTTATGGTACCTTCTTTTAAATTTCTATATTTCTTCTGGATACGTCCTTGATTTCCCTAATAAAAATATGCGAGTCTTGAACAAATAGAATTTCCTTGAATTTTCTTCCTAGAATTATACTCTGGTTGTTGATGATTCCTTCTCTAGGGTGATAATCCCCTTCCATTTATATTAAAATCATTTTCATAAGGTACTTGGACCTCTATTATATAGAGTTCATCATCGAGGGTAAAATTCTAGATATCTTATAACACCATATCATTATTTCAATAAGATTATATTACTATAGTAACCATAACACCCCATGATGTTGGTAGAGATGAGAGTAGTGAGGTTTCCTATATATTATCTATAAAAGTCACTTCCATTGCTTCAAGATGGATTTAGATCATGCTAAAATCATTCACATGATTTTCCACTGAACTTCCTTTAGATAACATCATTATAAATAGCCTTCTCTTTATAAAAATATTTTTCAATTACATTGGATTTTCATACATTTTCTCTAGGAATTCCATCATATCAACTACATTATTATTCTCCCAGATGTTTAAAACTACATTTCATTCCATCGACATCCTCACTAATATAAGTGAATTTCTATAAAAATTATTCCATTCACTATTATCCATTTTTAGGCTTTTCATATTATAATGGAAGTTAAAAATATTTTGGGTTGAGATAGTATTTTTTATTTTCTATAATCTATAGTTATTTCCATCAAATTGATTAATATGACCCTTGACTTCTTCCATTGTCTTATTTTATGATGAAAGTATACCCAACTAAAATTAATATGACTGTGGGACAAGTAAATATTACTTGAGATTTTGAGTGTGACCAACCAATATCTTATCCAAATTATTAATAATCATACCTTCATATGATAAACATATGATAGAACTTGAATTCTCTAGAATATCACACCTATCGATAGTTTTGTACTGCGGAAACAACCACCAGAACTTCCCCACATCTTAGATCACTGAAACTAGGAAGTCATCTTCACCCTAATCACCTATAATAATTATCAATTTTATATACTATTCTATAAAACTAAAAAAATTCAAATATATAAAAGTAAAGATAAAATAGGCACACAAAGATTTATTCAATTTGGAATTTTCATCCTAAATCCATGAAAGAACACAGACAAATGTTATTTTACTGGAAAAATAAGGATAAGGATCATTGTAACTTAAGAGATAGTGATTACACTTAATCTCAAGTAAAATTAACCATAAAAAACTAGTACCAATTATACCTTTTAGAGGTAATCATTCAATCAAACATGTTTCACTTCTATTTGATCACTACTAGAAATTCAGCCTATACCCACAGTTTGAAATTGTGGGTATAACCCACAAAACTGTGGGTATAGGCTATACCCATAGTTTCAAGGAACCATGGGAAACCGAGGCATCGATATATCCCTAAGATATACCTATAGTTTTAAATACATATACCCACAGTTTCCAAACTGTGGGTATATGTTCATTACACCATGTCATTGACCATATACCCATGGTTTTAAAATGTTGGGTATATGTTTTAAAAAATCAACGACTGTGGGTTTTGATTCCTAGACCGCCTATATATGGTTATGGTGCCTAAAAACTACACCCTCTTCACTTATTGATATATAAATATATATTTACTTATATATATTTATCAAAACTACAACTATAGGTGGAAAACTGTGGGTATTGGTGTTCCCACAATTTTTTTGTCCCGTGAAAATTTTATTTTCCCACCATAACATGGGAAAGCTATACCCACAGTTTTCAAAAACCGAGAGTATAATTATTGAAAAAAGTCTATACCCATAGTTTGTAAAAAACATGGGTATTGGTCTCAGAAAAAAACCTATACCCACAGTTTCTGCAAAATCGTCGATATAGGTCTTGAAAAAAAACCTATACCAATGGTTCTGCAAAAAACCATGGGTATAGGTTCCCATACTATCTCTATACCCATGGTTTTGGAAAACCATGGGTATAGGTCCATTTTATAGTATCATATATTTATGGTTATTCATCCATTTAACTCAACATTATTCTGTGGAAATCACCAACTCAATCGATAAAACTTGTAATGTCCCGAATTTTTCGGTATATTATTTATAAATATTATATGAAATTAATTCGAGACCAGGTGCTAAGACAACATGTGATTCCAATGCCCAGTGTTCCCAAAATAAATGTTTGAATAATATTAAAATATTAAATATCATGCACTTGCAGTTTTCTTGAAAAAGTGGAATAACTTCTAAACAGGTGTTTGGATCAGAAATCCGAGGGCACCATTTCATTCAAAGTAGCGAGTTTACCCTAGGTGTGACCAAACATTGACTGTCATGAGTCAGTTGTGAAAATTAGTTTTTCGAGTTATAGTAAATAAAATAAATTAAGAATTTATTTTATTTTAACATTTCACAGTGGTGAAATTATGTTTCTTTTAAGTTAGAATTTTAAGTAGGGATCCAGGGTTAGGCTCATAACCCTAGAATTTTCTAGAGGCTCTAGAGAGAACCCCAAAGAACTCTCTTGACGGAAAACGACGATGGAGATTGGATCAAATATTTATAGATGTTATTTTTGACATATCTTGATAACGGATGTGACGCGATGATCGATCCTCTTTAGCGAATGATCCAACCCTGATATAGGGTGTTGTTATTTGGAATTCTTTCCCTTTTTTTAGATTCAAAAATAAACGTGGACCAACTAATGAATAGGTTGATCTGTAGTTCGATCGTTCTTACGGGATGGGCTTTAATTATGTGGTTTTATTGGGGATTTGATTATTGAGAATTGATTTTGTTTTATTGATCGTTCTTATGGAATGGATTGAGTTCATAATGAACAAAAGGGGAGGTTCCTTCTTTGGGTTTTTCATTGTGTTTTCTTCTCCCCCAATGTTCTACGCGTTCTTCATTCTTTGTGGATTATGAAAATATGATCATTGCACCCTCATTTCTTGGAATAAAGATCCAAAATTGAATATAAGACCTCGTGAAGACCAAAAGGAGGTGCGACGATGAAGGACATGGACAAATCAAATTGATTTGGGAGATATCATTCTTCGAGTGATTTTCACACGGGTGATCGAAATCAGTTTTTGGAGCTGATTGAAAGCCCGAAACCCACTGATTCAGTGTTGTAATGGCAAGAAAACCTTGTATCTATAGTTTCAAGGTGAAAAAATAATTTTATTGAACACATGAGGATTTCCAAGGTGTATAGAGGAAGAACGGTGGTTCTAAAAATTCATAATGAACACAACATGTAGTCTAGTCTACACGACATTTGGCCCCCACAAAGTGGTATATAGGGTTTCAAGATTTATTTAAACACTAAAAAACATGTAAACCTATCACCCAATGTGTAACCCCTTACCAGAGACTCGGATTGTATCTCAAGAGATACATAGAAATGGGGTGGAGTACATGGGTTGCCTACATGGTGTGTACCACACCACAAGACTTGTCCTGGACAAAGTACACAGACTATCCCATGTATTGCTACATGAGAAGAGCTACATGGGTTGAAACAGTGTACTGGCACATAGCTAGAGTACATGGGAGGACCTCAAATGGAAGGTAACAACATGTAAGTCTTTTTACATGCCATGTAATCTCTTTTTACATGACATGTTCTAACAATATGGGTCGTTGTACACTGGAAGTACCCAGGGTCAAGGATCATGGAATGTGACCCTACTACACGCTGTGTATACCTTTCTACATGGATTTATTATCTTTTCCACCATATATTGGAGAAGTTTCATTAGAGTTCGTTCCCATTATTTCTTACCTGATGGTTGGTGGGTATTGTTTCCTAAACATATGAGTATGATCTTGAAAGGCACTGTCGTGGGTGCTCTCAAATGCTATTCTGTTTCGGGTTATTAAGGTGAAATAGAGTGGATGACCAAGGTCATATCTCAAAGGAGGAATTAATTTAAAAAAACATATTAAAGGTATTTTTAAAATAAAATTAAATAAAATAAAAAAATTAAAAGTATAGGGGGAGTGTTGTTCAATGTTTATAAAATAATAAGAAGAATTATGCTGGAAGAAGATTGTATTTTTTTTTGTTTTTTTTTGTTTTTGAAATGAGATTAAGAAAACACAATGAGAAGATGTTTTCTTTGGAAAATATTTTAAATAGGGTAATCTATCTAACTCTACATATTCACTGAATTATTAATCATTATCATTTAAATTAATATCCAATTAATTATGATCCCCTAATTTTTTAACTCTTGAACACTACGGGAGTTAACATTACCACAAAGATGAAAAGAGTTAAATCCTAGGCCAGCTTCAGAACATGCAATCCCAACACCCTACTTTGATTGATGTTCTAAATCTAGATTATGGTCAGTGGTAAATTATAGAAAATATCTATTCTGTAAAATGAGTATGAATTGTGTTTAGGGATTATATTTTATCTCTACAAATTTATCCTATGTAGTTTGGTTTTACCGATTAAGTTTGTGCTCTCCCAATTTTCACAAATCTTGACCTCAGGTGTTTTTTGTGTCAATTGTTCAATTTCTTTCTTAGTTTCTTCGATTTTAAAAACTCAATTCATGGATCATATTTTGTGAATTACAGTATCTTAATGATTCAAAATAAATAAACGATGAAGGTAATAGGTTGATCGATTACTAAGAAAAATACTCTTCCATGGGCGGCGTAGTCATTGTAGAAAAGAATTGCATTTGAAAATATTTAGAAAGGGTATAACCAAATATTGTTTCTACTATTTGATTTACATAACAAATATGAAGTTTAATAGAATAATAAAATTGAAAATAATAGAATAAATGAAAGAGAAACTAATATTTTATTGAAATCACAACAATATTACAGAGTGAAGAAGAAGAAGAAGGCTTCAATGAAGGGATCCTAGCTTCAAAATCTCTCCATCTTGGAATGCCTGGATAAATGGATTGAAACAAATTATCCTCTGATTTCAATCTCCTAATTCACTTACCAACCCCTTAAAATGAGAAAAACACAAATTTATAGTGGAGGGGAGGCTAGGTTTAAAGAGGTTTCAAGTGTGAATGGGGAAATTCAGGAAAATGAATTAATCCAAATTTCACCACCTATTTGGACACCAAAAAAATGAAACAGATGTCCTTAAAAAATGATTATTTGTGTGAAAATGAGTCCTAGAGATCCTATCAAAATCTGGGCCTAATACAAGTATGTATGAAGAAGTTATGTCCCAAATACAAAACAGATATCCAATCTATCGAGTCTAGCCCATCTTTGACTTCATGACACATTAAGTCCAATAAAATTCACAATTCAGCACATATGTCCTGAATTAAAGTTATATCCCATTAATACAAGAACACATTTAAAAAATATTAAGTTCAAATAATTCAAATAAAATTATTTATGTTCAAATTACTACAGTTAATTTTTAAATGGTAAAACTGGAATTTTCATCAAATTTTCAAATTAATGATCTAATCCCAAATATTTTATAAATAAAAATATTTAACACAATGAGAGGATTTTTTTCATTTATTATCAATAAAATATTCAAAAAAATTGTGTTTTATCAACTCCCCCACACTTACCCTTTTTCACTCTTGCGAAAAACCTCATATCATGTATTCCAAAAAATTGTGACAAGTAAACATCAATATCAAATCCATTTTTTTTAAAACACATATCCTTGAGATCCCAAAATTCCACACTGAGAAAAAAATATCATTCCTCATAAAAACCATTATTTCAGGTTCTCTATTTATATCATTAAATATATTTCCACTTCATTCCTCCTCCCATGCACAAAAAACACTTTCCTCACTTGAATTTTCTTTTACCACACAAAAGTCAATTTTTCAGCAATGTCTTTCTCATCCAAACTCATACAAGGGTTACCATAGGCTTGATAAATTCTTATATCTCTACCAGATGTTAGTCAAGGACATATTTTTATTATGATTACTTTTCATGGTTGTTCTATGGCTTTCATTTGGTAGGATTTAGATGTGAAAAATTCTAAGGCTGAATGAGGAGGGCTTGACTCTTTTTGAAGAAAAATTGCATTATTCTAATTTTCACTAAAGTATAGTCTCCTCCCCACTCCCCTTAGTATAAAATAATCTCAATCATCATGAAAACTCATGGAAATTTTACACCATTCATCATTTCAGCAACAAAAATTTCAATCTTCTCAAATATAGTTTTTTCATGAAACCTCCAGATAAGCACGACTTTCTTTCTTCATTGGAAGCTCCAGAAAGGCACAATTTCTTTTATCATGAAATCTCTAGAAAGGAACAAATTTCAAAAAAATGATTTTTTTCAACATAAAACACATATCTTTGGAATTTAATTTTCCATCCAAAGTATCAAAAAATGTGGTATCACAACACAAGATAGCTTCCCCCACACTTAAGTTCATCTTGATTATACAATTTCACTTTAAGAGTTGGTTGGATAGGGTTTTTATGGCTTGTAATGTGGATAAAATAATAGAATGTTCATGGATTATAAGGCCTAAAAGGATTAAATTTTCAAGTTATACCATTATAAAAATGATTCTTTGAAATAAGGGATTTAATACCAAACAAATTCCTCAATCATTTAAAATACAAGTACCTCAACCCCTTATGTTTTGTGAGGAATAAATCAAATTCTGGTTAAATAAACTATGGTTTGGTTCCCTCAAGTAGTGAGGTAAATGTAAATAATATGAAAATAATGGTTCAGAAGCCTCACAATAAAATGATTTTAAATATAAATGGAGTGAGATGTGGCATGGGATTCAAAATTAAGAGTACTTTTCATGAAATTACTAAATATTTGAACATGAAACAAAGTCATTTTCAAAATTCATTTAAGCTCAGTTTCATGGGATAAATTTTTTAACTTATTTATATGGATTTCAAAATAGTGATGAGAATAATTTCAGCTTAAAAGATTTAGAAACACTCAAAAATTTTAAAAAAACAAACACATTTTTTTTGAAAAATAGAAAACAGTTGAAATTATTAAACTAAAAGATTCCATCGCCCATACTTAAAATATTTAATTTTACTCAATGTGAACTAATGATATGATATGTACACCTGAAATACATAATTTTAAATAGGAAAAATAATATAAAAGTGAAAGGGTTAGGAACAACATGATATTCTCAAGTGATGATGGGGTCATGCAGTGTGATGAAATCCACTACATCAGTAGAAATTCCCTCAATGTATTACTTCAAACATTTCCAATTGACTATAAAGATTCTTTCAATTTCCTCTTGTGTGATCTCCATTGCACCATAAAGAAAAAAATTAGATAAAATATAATTACCTAATCATCTGGAACACAACTTACCAGGCATTAACTTTAGTCGTGAACTATAGAGTAGGACTTTCTCTCCAACATGAAACTATATTTTTTGGATCATTATATCATGATATTATTTTGATATTTCCTTGTAGAGACTTGAGTTATCATATGAAGAAAATCGAATATCCTCAAGCTCTTTAATTTGTAGCTTCTTTTGGATTCCATATTGGGCCAAATCTGTGTTGCATTTCTTTATATCCCAATATGCCCGATACTGGACTTCCATAGTGAGATGAAAAGCTTTCCAAAAAAATATGAAATGGGGACATACTGATGGGAGTTTTGTATAATGTCCTATAAGACCATAACACATCATCCAATCACTTGATCCAATCCTTCCTATTCGGTTTCATGGTTTTCTACAAAATTTGTTTTAACTCCCGATTTGAAACCTCAACCTGACCATTTGTTTGGGGGTGGTATGGTTTTGATGTTTTGTGTGTCACCCTATAATTCTAAAGGATGGAAGACAAATTCCAATTGTAAAAGTGCGTCCCTTGGTCCCTGATGACGGCCTTTGGTACTCCAAACCTAGAAAAAATCTGTGTCTTGACAAAGTCCACTACAACATGATAATCCTCAGTCCTAGTGGCCTTAGCCTCTATCCATTTTCTCTCATAATCAACAACAAACAAAATGTATATGAAACAAAAAGAACTTGAAAAAAAACCCATAAAATCAATTCCCCACACATAAAAAATCTCACAGAATAATATGGGTCGTTTAGGCATCTCATGTCTCCTAGAAATTTTTCCCATGTGTTGGAAACGTGAGTACAACCTACAAAACAGATGAGCATCATGGAATAATCTAGGAAAATATAATTCAAAGTATAAAATTTTCCTAGTTGTTCTATGGGGTCCAAAGTGTTCCCCATATAAAAGTGTGTGGAAAAAATGAAGAACAAACTCAAACTCATGATCAGGAACACACATCCTAATTACTTGGTCACTACACATGCACCAGAGGTATGGATCATCCCAAACATAAAATCTTGATTAACTCTTTAACTTTTGGACTTGATGTTTCTTTAAATTTTTAGGGATTTTAGAGGAAACAAGGTAGTTAACTAAATCACATACCAAGGATGCATATCTGATATGGAATAAAGATGCTCATTGGGGAAAGTGTCCTGAAGTGGCACCTGGTCCAAGGTATCATCCTCTAGTGTGTGAGTAAGCCTACTCATGTGGCCCACCACTAGTTTTTTTGACCCCTTATTGTCCTTTATCTCAATATAAAATTCCTAAAAAAGGATCATCCATCGGATTAGCCAGGGCTTTGCATCTGGCTTGTTCAAGAGGTACCTCAGAGCTGTATGGTCAGAAAAAACAACTACTTTAGAGCCTAATAAATATAAAAAAATTTATCTAAAGAAAATATGATGACAATAAAATTCTTTTCTATGGTTGTTTAGTTTTATTGTTCTGAATACAGTGTCCTCAATGCATATGAAATCACATATGAATGTCCCTCCACCCTCCGAGATAAGACAGATCCATCCACAAAGTTAGAGGCATCTCAGATAAGATCAAAATAAAGATCCCACCATGGGGGCTGTATGATTAGTGGAGTGGTTAGATACTTATTTAGCTCATCAAAGGAATTTATGAATGAATCATAAAACAAAAAATCATAATCCTTTTGAAGTAATGGTGACATAGGAGGGGCAATTTTTCTAAAATATTTGATGAAGCGTTGATAAAATCCTGCATGCCCTTTGAAAGATCTAACATCACGCACACATAAAGGATATGTTAAGGATGAAATAATATCTACCCTAGATCTATCAACCTATATCCCATGTTTTGACACTACATTCCCTAAGACAATGCCATGATCTACCATAAAATGACACTTTTCAATGTTCAAGACCAGATTCTTCCCAATAAAACGATTCAAAACCTTTCCCAAACTAGAGATACAATCATCAGATGAAGACTAATACAATGTAAAATCATCCATAAATACCTCCATGATAGTCTCAAGAAAATTAGAAAAATACTCACCAAACATCTCTGGAAGGTACCTGGGGAATTGCAATGTCCAAATGGCATCCTCTCGTAGGTAAATGTATCGAATTGAAAAGTTAATATTGTCTTCTCCTAATCCTACAGAGAAATAGAAACCTAAAAATATCTAGAAAATCCATCTAGGAAACAATAGTGTATTTTCCCTGTTAGTCTCTCAAGCATCTGATTAATAAATGGGAGGGGGAAATGGTCCTTGTGAGTGGAATGATTTAGTTTCTTATAATTAATACACACATGCCAACTATTTTTCTCCCTCATTGGAGCTAACTACTCTTTATCATTTTAAACAATAGTAACACTGCTTTTCTTAGGCACAACCTGAATAGTACTCACCCACTGCGAATTTGAAATGGGATAAATTATACCTGCCTCAAGAAAGTTTTCAACTTCCTTTTTGAAATCTTCCAGAAGAGTTGGATTCAGTCTCCTTTTTGGCTTCCTAATTAGTTTAGCCCCGTCCTCTAAAATAATCTCATGAATGAAAATATAGGGTCTAATACCTGATATGTTAGCCAAGATCCACATGATTTCCTTAATATTCTCCCAAAAAAGATTCAAAAGTTTTTCTTCATGTTCAAAAGGAAGATAATTAGCAATTATAATAGGTAATATATCACCACTTTACAAGTATGAGTATTTGAGATTTGTTGGAAATGGCTTGAGCTCCAATGAAGGGGGGTGATGTATGGATGGAGACATTGAAGGAACTTAAATATGTGAAAAAATAAAATCACTATCATAATAAAAATCATCAAAATCAGAGAATAATTCATCAAATCCATCAGCATATTCAACATCCAGGTCATAATTAGAGTGAACATGATAAAAATCAGAATATGAATCCATTTCAAAATCAAATATAAGAGAGGTTTGTACATTATAAATAGGTGTATAAGTTCTCTTATACATCAAACTAGAACCAATACTCATAATATCCCTAAGAATAAGACAATCAAATTCCATGGGGTTTTTATTTGGTGGTTCAAAATGGGAGGTAACAAAAGCAGAATGGTCCTCTGAGGGGTACTTCATGGATTCCATAAAATTAAATATCACAACTTCATCTCCAAAATCCATGGAAAGTGTACCCTCATGAACATTTATGATAGTTTTTGTAGTTTTTAGGAAGGTCCTACCTAAGATAATGGGAGCATGAGAATTTATCAGATCATCCTCTATGTTAAGCATGTACAATTCTACTGGAAATATCATGTCTCTTACCCGAACAAGTACATCCTCAAGGAATCCCACTGGATATGATGTAGCTCTAGTCATCAACTACACCACTAATCTTGTTGGTTTCAACTCACCAACCTATAAAGAAGAAAATACAGAGTGATTCATCACATTTATGGAAGCTCTTAAATTACAAAGAGCATTAGAAAAGTGAAACTCCCCTATGGTGCATGGGATGATGAATGTCCTCAGATCCTTGCACTTTATTGGCATTTCTAGAGTTGGTGTAATGAGTGATGACATATTACTTCCAAGATTGATCCTCTCATTTCCATTTATCCCTCTTCTATTGGTACAAAGTTCTTTTAATAATTTGGCATACCTTGGGATTTTCTTAATGGATTCAAGTAGCGGGATGTTGATCTCTACACACTTGAATGTGTCCAAAACCTATTTTTTCATCACCTCCTTAGGAATCTTCTTGGTTTGTAAAAACCTATTTGGAAAGGGAAGGGGATTAGGAGGAACATCATCAATATTTTTCTTACCTTTATATTTTTCTTTTGGTTCATCATCAACTCATCTTGAATGGAGCTTCTCCAGAGTTGAGGTGAATACCGGTGGAATGGTGGGTGTAGAAGTATCATTCATTTTCTTTCCACTTCTCAATGTGATGGAACTGGAATTACCCTTGGTATTTGGATTAGGTTGGGAAGGTAGATTTCTTTAATTCTTACTTACAAGTTCATGGAGGGCAGTGTCAATATGGATCATTTGAGTCTTTAACTCCCTCAGCTCTGAACCTTGACTCTTCAACTCATTTGGTTGATTAAGAAAAATTTGTTTTAAAAGATCATTAGTGTTAGAATATACATTTGGTTGAGAATTCCCTTATTTCTGACTTGTTGGTTCTTGGGCTTCAAATCTCCTTTGGGTTTGTTGGAAACCCTGCTGGTAAGGCGGAGGCTGCTGGATGTTTTGTTGAAAAGGGGGCCTTTATTGTTGTCCAGATCCACAAATCATGTCTAATTTATCTTTCCACCCTTGGTTGTATGTTAGTGAAATAGAATCATACTTCTTTTGGGGATGTGGCCGTTGTTGCTGCTGATATGGTGACCTAGGGAATACTACTGTACAATCCTCTGACTCTTGTAATTGGGGGAAATTATCAGTTGGGTGGTCTATTTTAGTGAAAATTCCACATGGCCTCATAGGAGTGGGTTGAGATTTATTTTGATCCAAATCAATATGCCTCACCATAGTGTTAAATTCTTATAACTTAGTATCAATCAAATTATTTTCAAGAGAGGAAGGACTTACCTGATGTACTCCTCTAATATATGTTGTACCTCAATCGCCAAATTGTTGGGAGTTTTATTCCATCTTGTCAATCAATGAACATGTATCTTCTGGTGTTTGGTCGACCAATTCCCCTCTATCCGCGACATACACCATGCTTCTCTACATATGTGTGAGTCCTTCATAGAGGTACTGGATGAGTAGGTGCTCACTAATTTGGTGATGTGGGTAGCTTACACACAACTTCTTGAATCGTTCCCAGTACTCATACATTAACTCCCATTGTGATTTCTTGATCCTAGAGATCTATTTTCAAATGGATGTGGTCCTTGATGCTCAAAAAAATATCTATAATAAAAGATGTTTCAAATCATTCCAATAAGATACATCTTTAGTTTTCTAAATAATACATCCAATCTTTCATAGCTCCATCAAGTGAGAATGGGAATGATCTTAGTTTGATTTGATCTCCAGATACATTTCTTGGTTTCATGGCTGAGAAAATCACATTAAATTTACTAATGTGTTTGTTTGGGTACTCACTAGATAAGCCATGAAACTTTGGAAGAAGGTGAATTAACCCAGATTTCAGTTCAAAGTATGATTCAAGATTTGGGTATTCAATGAAATTTGATTGATAATTAATGTATGGTGCAACCAATTCTAAAATGGTTCTATTAATTCATTTTTTTCAGCCAATGGTTCTTGTTTTAATATTTATTTAGAAGTGTTTCCAATTTCCCTGTTCCCACAATAGATAAATTCTCTAACTGGTTGAATGTTGAAACTTCCTATAGACTGAGAATGTTTGATTTGAGCCTTAAGGATGTGTTCAATATCAGGTTCAAGATCTAAGAGATATTCAAGATTAGTTCATGTATTAAATAAAATAAAAATTAAAATAAGAAAATTGGACCATAATAAAATAAAAATGAGAAGTTTGAGTTGATGGTCCAAAAAGAAGAAGAAAAATAAAACAAAAG
Organism: Viscum album; assembly: GCA_963277665.1. NCBI lineage: Eukaryota > Viridiplantae > Streptophyta > Magnoliopsida > Santalales > Viscaceae > Viscum > Viscum album. Next base: position 575,325,424 of record OY728120.1, on the reverse strand, counting down.
GAGAAGAAAAATTCAGATTGGGTAAACAAGGAAGAAATAAAAGAAGAAATAAATAAAATAAAAAATAAAAGGAATACCTCTAAATGGTTGAAATAATTACTTTACTCCCCACAAATGGTGCAAATTTGAAAGGCACTGTTGTGGGTTCTCTAAAATGATATTCGGTTTCAGGTTATTTAGGTGTAGTAGAGTGGATGACCAAGGTCATCTCTAAAAGGAGAAAGTATTATAAAACAACATATTAAAGGTATTTTAAAAATAAAATAAAATAAAATAAACAACTTAAATGTATGGGGGGGCGTTCAATGTTTATAAAATAAGAATAATAAGTATGATGGAAGGAGATTGTATTTTTTTTTGTTTTTGAAATGAGATTAAGAAAATGTAATGAGAAGATGTTTTTTTAAAATATTTTAAAAGGCATAATTGATATAAATATACATATTCACTTACTTATTAATCATTATAATTTAAATTAATGTAAACTTAATTATGATCCCCTAATTTTTTAACCCTTTAACTCTATGGGAGTTAACATTACCACAAAGATGAAAAGAGTTAAACCCTAGGCCAGCTTCAGAACATGCAATCGCAACACCTTGATTTGATTGACATTCTAAATCTAGCTTATGTTCACTGGTAAATTATGGAAGATATTAATTATATAAAATGAGGATGAATTGTGTTTAGGGATTATATTTTAACTCTACAAATTTATCTCGTGTGGTTTGGTATTACTGATTTGTTTGCGCTCTCACAATTTACGCAAATATCGATCTCACATGTTTTTGTGTCAATTGTTCAATTTCTTTCTTAGTTTATTCTATTTTAAAAACTCAATTCATGGATCATATTTTTTGAATTAAATTATATTAATTATTCAAAATAAATAAATGAAGAAGTTAATAGGTCAATGCATTACTAAGAAAACTACTCTTCCATGGGTGGTGTAGTCATTGTAGAAACAAATTGCATTTGCAATGATTTAGAAAGGGTATAACCCAATATCATTTATGATATTTTATTTACAGACTAAATAGTAATATTAATAGAAGAATAAAATTTAAAATAATAGAAGAAATGGAAGATAAACTAATATTTTATTGAAAGCACAACAATATTACAAAGTGAAGAAGAAGAAGAAGGCTTCGATGAAGGGATCCTAGCTTCAAAAGCTCTCCATCTTGGAATGCCTAGAGAAATGGAGTGAAACCAATTATCCTCTACCTTAAATCTCCCAATGAATTTCCCAACCCATCAAAATGATAAAAAAAATCAATTTATAAAGTGGATGGGAGGCTAGGTTTAAAGAGGTTTCATGTGTGAATGGAGAAATTCGTCCAAATAAATTAATCAAATTTCACCGCCTATTTGTCCATAAAACCGCATGAACCATCTATCCTTATGGAAGGATTATTTGTGATAAAATGAGTTCTTGACCTCCTATCAAAATTTGGGCATAATCCAAGAACTAATGAAGAATATATGACCTAAATACAGAACTGATATTCAATTAGGTGAGTCCAGCCCATCTTTGACTTTATGGCCCATCAAGTCCAATCAAATGCACAATTTAGCTCATATGTAATGAATTAAAGTTATATCCCATTATGTTAGGAACACAGTTACAAAATATTAAGTTCAAGTAATTAAAATAAAATTATTTATGTTTGAAATACTACAATGAAAATTTAAAGGTTAAAACTGGAATTTTCATCAAATTTTCAAATGAATGATCTAATCTCAAATATTTTATAAATAAACATATTTAACACAATGTGAGGATATTTTTTCATTTATTATCAATAAAATATTCAAAAAAATTGTGTTTTATCAGATCCCTTCAACTGGACTTCTTAGATAGAGTCGTTGGAATCCCCTGAGATGCCCGACGAGGGATCCTCTATTCATTATTTGTGCCCTAGGTAGATTCCTTTATATTGATGTGACCAAATTCATAGAGAATAAATCCCCTACTTAGTTGTTTAATCCAGATAGAGTTGTTGGTATTAACCCATGACCCTACTTGTGATCCACATATGTTGTATCATATATCTCTCTTCAGGTCTATCGGTGTATCTCTCTCATGATAGTTTCTGATGAAAAGTACTTCTTAGACAGACATCATCAGTGATATTAGACACACGAGTGTGTTCTCCTGGATGAGTGCTTTGTGGAATCTTCATATTGAATCCATAGATTTGGTATTCAGTGTCCGTGACTTACCTCTAGACTAAACATCTTGGTTTGAGTATATATAGATATTCTTATTATATGTATTGCAGACATATACTATGCAAATATGAATTTATCTTTACTTTTTGTATCGCTTTATGGTTTCAAGGTGTCCTACTAAGTATTTTTATAGTCACCCCTGCATGGAGTTTTCCCATACATGTCATGTCTTGTGCAGACAAGTGACCTTTTGATGGGGTCTAGGGCATACCAGGATTGGATAGAGCTTTTTGAGTTCAGGTAGGCCGAGGTGTTCCTACAGATTCGAGTATCAGTCATAGTACCTATTTTGTTTACTGGTTGGAATTTGTAGTTTTCATACTCTTTCTTTTTGTGGGATTGTATTCTAGATCAGTTTACATTACTACAGTTTACTTCCTATCATACTCTATTGGTTAGGATAGTGGTATGCATGCACTTTCTTCTTAGTGGTTTTTTATATTTCATCATTTGTAGGCTTGGATATGTGTGCATGTATATAGGTACATAGGAAATGCCTCCCATGTTAGTGATATCCCCATTATATTCTAATCCCTAGACCCTGGCCTATTGGATACGGGCTTGGGGAGCTGTGATATGGGCCCCACTAAAACAGGTCATGATAAAGTGGTATTAGAGGTGTTCAGTTCTACCTTAGGACCAATAGTCTATGATATTGGTTTGGGAAAACAATATTAAGTGTTTCAAGTTCGACTTTCTGGCCAAGGAATCCAGTTTTGGTAAAGACGGTTGACGTATCCATACACTGCGACTCTAATAACCTATTTTTCAACTTGAGACATGAGAACACTATTTGTAGGAAAAATAATGGTACATGCATCATATAAGAAGGGGTTGTGGTTCCATGTCCTTCTTGAGTCTTCTCTCTAGATATAATCATTGACAGTGTTACATCTTGTTTTATTATAGGATTCCCTCGAGATGCAAAGCGGCTAGGATTTAGCAGATCAATCATGAGGATGACCCCCTCAGTGATGAGGCTTCGATACATGGAACAATTCCCCAGATTTCACCTCCCGGTGGTGCACCAGTCATACCACCACTTTTCAGAGTAGTATGTGGTACCCACAGTACCAGAAAATGAGGAGTTCATGCTGAGTGTGCTTCACGAGTTTCAGAGATAGAGACCCCTCAGGTTCTGAGGTGAGGCCGACCTTCAGGTGATTGGGGACTGGCTTGAGGTAGTGACCTGAGTTTTCTATCCAGTATGGACCCCAATAGATCAGATGGTGGTTCTAGTGGTGATCCTTCTACATGGATCAGTAGGTAGATAGTGTATTTTGACTATCCATATTGATGATAAGGGGACTCTTTCATGGATAGAGTTGAGTGTCTCTTTAGAGAGTATTTCTCACCTATTATGCTAAGAGATATGCATATACAGGAGCTTCTTCAGCTCCAGCAGGGTTTCTTGATAATGGATGACTATTCATCTAGGTTCACAAACCATTCTAGGTACTCGATAAATATGGTCAAAGATCAGTACTTTAGGGCCTAGACCTTCAAGCGAGGTCTCCATAGAGACGTTCGAGCCAACATTATACCTATATGCATTCCGACTTGTTCTGTAGTGCTCGAGCTATCTTGGGTGGTCGAAAGATTCTTGTATGAGTAGGTACAACTGGAGTTAGTCAACAGTGGATGAGAAGGTTTAGATACCTCAGCAGTAGGGAGATGACATCAGTCTCAGGGATCCGAACATGGGATACATTTCAGGATAAGATCCCAGGATAGAGGATTTTCAGTTCAGGGCTCACAGTTTAAGTCCAGTCAGCGTAGGGAGAGGTGGTGTTATTCATGTGATGGTAGGGGACATTTCGGTTGATATTTTTCGACCTACCGTGCTACATACAGGTAAATAATGGATGGACCACTGAGGCAGAGATAACGATAGGACCAGGTAAATCCACCAGGCGGCAGATGTGCTAGAGGAACTCGGAGAGAAGTATGAGGTGGTCGACGTTTCAATTTGTTACCACCACCACCCCTAGGAGGTCACACTTGGCTCAAGGAGATGGAGGACATGGGAGGGGATAACTATATGCGGTCAAGACATATGACCCAAGGGCTTTGGGATTGATTCAAGGTACGATTTATATCGTTTCTACTCTAGTTGTAGTATTAATAGACATAGGTTATAGTCATTAATTTCTCACCACATATCATGTTCGAGATCTATAGATTTCAGTTGAACCATTGAATCTACCCTTACTCTTAGAGATACCCACTGGAGAATACCTAGTGATCACATATTTATGCCGATAGTGTGAACTAACCCTTGGAGGAAAGAGCTTTGGTTGGAACCTCTTGGTGGAAGCATTGAGGCCTTACAATGTCATTATTGATATATATTGGTTATCCACAGTCCATACCAATATTGACTATTTTAGGTGAAGGGTGCGGTGTGTTCACAATGATAGAGTGAGGTTTTCATTTTTATATGAAAAGGAAACCCAAGCAGTAGAGGATGGACTCATGCATAGGAGGGTGCATCTGATTACTCCTGAGTTGGCTTGCCTTACCCTCAATTTAGTATATTTTATGAGTTTTCAGTTCCTAGTAGTATTGGTGGAGTACGAGGACATATTTCCTAAATATGTTCTAGGATTACATCCTCACCAAGATATAGACTTATGCATCTACTTACACCCCAGGAAAACACTGATATCTTCACCAAAATATCAGATGTTTCTCACAGAGCTTTGTGAGCGGAGGGTGCAGTTGGAGGACTTGCAGAATAAGGGCTTAGTGAGAACCAATGTTTCACCTTGGTCGGCCCCAGTTTTGTTTTCCAAAAAGTTATATGTGAGTTTGAGTTTGTGTGTAGACTATCGATTCTTGAACTATGTGACTTTGAAGAACAAGTATCCACTACTGAGGATCGATGACCTCTTTAATTAGTTGATAGGGGAACAATGGTTCTCGAAGGTTGACCTTCGATTAGGATATCACAAGCTGTGAGTACAAGATGATGATATACCAAATATGACATTCAGATGTCGTTACAGTTAATATGTGTACTTGGTGATTCCATTTGGTGTGACGAACATCCCAGAAGTGTTCATGGGACTCATGAACCGGATCTTTCAGCCTTACTTAGACTAGTTCATGGTAGTATTCATTGATGATAAGATTGTGTACTCAACATCTGAGGAGGAGAATGTGATACACCTAAGGATGGTTCTAGATGTACTTTGAGAGCACCAACTTTATGAGAAACTCTCAAATTTCTAGTTATGGATTTAGATAGTCAACTTTCTGGGACAAGTTATCTCAGCATATGGAGTAGCAGTGGACCCGACCAAGGTGGAGGCAGTGTCAGCATGGGAGCCACCTAGGATCGTGACCGTGGTGCAGAACTTCCTTGGTCTAGTAGGTTATTACTAGATATTCATACATGATTTCTCTAGGATATTATCACCTATGAATGATTTGACTCAAAAGGGTTAGCCTTTCATGTGGATAGACAAGTGATAACAGGATTTTCAGCAGTTGAGGCAGAGTTTGACGAGCACCCCGTTATTGAGATAACCAAAGGAGGGTGTCGAGTACGTAGTGTTCTGAGATGCATCAAGAACCTAGCTTGGTTATTTCCTGAATCAGAGTCAAGTGATGATTGCCTATGGTTCATGAGAGTTGATACCACATGTTTAGAACTATGCGACCCATGATCTTGAGTTGGCAATGGTAGTATTCACATTGAAGAAGCGATGACACTCCCTGATGGGTGAGCAATTTATAATTTACTCTAATCACAAGAGTCTCAAGTATATCTTCTCTCAGAAGGATCTGAACTTGATATAGAGGTGATGTCTATAGTTCCTCCAGGATTATGAATTTGATATTATCTATACTCTTAATAAGGGGAACGTGGTGGAAGATTCTCTCAGTAGGAGATCTAGTTTATAGCTACTGAATGAGACATCAAAAAAGTTAGCATTGTTATAGTTATCCTTTGTGGATGGAGATGGAGTAGCTTACCTCCATTTGATGGTTGTCACCCCTTCACTCTTACAGTGAGTTAGTGAGGAAAAACTTGGGGACACCGACTGTGAGACCCTACATGATCAAATGTTTGTAAGACATGCACCTGATGGATATTACCAAGGTGGGGAGAATGTAATCATTTTTAGATGATGCATAGTTATAACAATTATGTTGTAGGGGTAGGTTCTGTGGGAGTTTCATATGTCCCCTTTGGTGGTACATCCTAATGTGGAAAAAATGTATTAGGATCTCTGACATCAGTTCTGGTGGTCAAGGATGAAGAAGGCAGTGGTAAATTTCATTTTTCGATGCCTTATGTGCCAACAAGTGAACGATGAGATCTAGGTTCTAGAAGGTTTAGTTCAACACATTGAGGTTTTAGAGTGGAAGTTGGATGAGATATTGATGGAATTAATGACAGGTTTACCAACTACATCCATGGGATAAGATTCCATCTGGGTGATCATTGACCAACTCACCAAGTCGGCCCACTTCATAGCTATCTGAGAGCAGATTTCAATAGAGAGCTTGGGATGGCTCTACATTCATGTGATAGTTCAAATCCATGGAGTTCCATCAACAATAGTTTTTGATTATGATGCTATCTTTATATCCCAGTTGTGGAAGGGATTGTAGGAGGTGTTTGGGACTCAGTTTTGATTGAGCACAACATTTCACCCCCAAACAGATGGCTAGACAGAGTAGAGCATTTAGGTCCTAGAGGTCATGCTGCGAGCTTTCATGCTGGCCTTAGGTTGTAGTTGGGAGGATCACCAACCTCTATTTGAGTTCACGTACAACAACAACTACCATTCCACCATTGGTATGGAACCATTCGAGGATTTTTATGAGTGAATATTTCGGTTACCACTTTGATAGATTGACCCATGAGAATCAGCACTCACGGGCCCAGAGTTGGTGTGAGCTACCACAAAGAAGGTTCAGATCATCTAAGAGAAGATAAAGACTATAGAGAGCCAAAAAAATTCTTATTATGATAGGCGGCATAGGTATTTGGAGTTCGAGGAAAGAGACCATGTGTTCCTTTGGGTTTCACCTCGATGAGGATTACAGAGTTTTGGCTGGGGTATCAAGTTATCTATAAGGTTTATCATCCATTTTTAGAAACTACCTAGAGTTGGAGAGGTGGAGTACTGCTTAGCTCTACCCCCATAGTTGGAACGGGTACACGATGTCTTCCACATGTCATAGATGAGAATGTACATGCATGACCCATAAAACATCATCTACTGGGGTGAGTTTGACATCGATGATGGAGAAATTTTTGATGAGTACCCAGTGGAGATCGAGGATTGGTAGGAGAGGATCCTTTATGGGTGACCGATTCCTTTAGGGTGTGTCTGAATGTTGAATTGAAATCTCTAGGAGATAACATGGGAGAAAGAGGCTTAGATTTTTGCTCAGTACCCACATCTTTTGAGTATCCTTTTTTTTGGATTTTGAGGACATAAAGCCCCAAGGTGGGGAGAATTTAATGTCTTGGATTTTTCTATGTATTATTTTTAAATATTATATGGAATTAATTTTAGACCTGGTACCGAGACAACGTGCAATTCTGAGACCCGATGTGCCCTGAATAAATGTTTGAATAATATTAAAATATTAAATAGAACGCGCACGTAATTTTCCAAAAAAAGTGGAATAAATTCAAAATAGTTTCCTAGATCATATATCTGAGGGAACTATTGTTTTCAGAGCAGCGATTTTACCCTAGTAGTGACCTAACATTAATCGGTGAAGGTCATCTATGAAAAGTAATTTTTACTTTTTAATAAATAAAATAAATTAAGAATTTATTTTATTTTAATGTTTTGTAGGGATGCAATGATTTTTCTTTTAAGTTATACTTCAAAGTAGGTATCCAAGGTTAGGCTCATGACCTTGGAATTTTTTTCTGGATTTGGATAGAATTCTAGATAACTCCCTCGATGGTAAACTATGACAGAGCTTGGATCAGAGATTGATGGATGCTATTTTTGACGGATCTCACCAACAACAATGACACGATGACCGATCTCCTTCAGATAATGATCCAACCCCAAGGTAGGGAATTGTTATTTGGAATTATTTACCCATTATTTGATTCAACAATAAACATGGACCAACCAACAAATAGATTGATCTACTGTTTGATCGTTCTTACAGGATGGGATTTAATTGTGGGTTTTTACCTGAGATTTGATTATTGATAATTGATTTTGTTTTCTTGATTGTTCTTAAAAAATGGATTATGGATAGAATGAACAAAAAAATTGGTTTGTTCCTTGGGTTGTTCATTGTGTTTTCTTCTCCCTAGATGTTCTATGTGTTCTTCATTCTTCGTGGATTATGAATGGATGATTGTTGCACACTTATTTCATGGAAAAATGATCTGAAATCGAAGATCAGACCTCATGATAACCTAACGGAGGTACGACGATGATGGAGACAGATGAATCAAAGCGATTTGGGAGATATTTATCTTCTAACAATTTTTATGAAGGTGATTAAAATCGGTTTTCAGAGCCGATCGAAAGCCTGTAACCCACCGATTCGATGTTGCATTGGTGAGACAACCTTGGATCTCAAATTTCAAGGTGAATAGAGTAGTGGATCAAACAACAAAGGATCAAACGAGGCGTGCAGAGGAAAAATGATAGTTTTGGAAATTCACAATGAACACGGTGTGTAGTCCGGTATACACGATGTGTGGCCCCCACAGAGTAGTATCTAGGGTTTTCAGAGTTAGTTAAATTCGACACGACATGTGAACCTGTCACACGGTGTGTAGGAACTTCCTAGAGACTTGGTGTGTATCTCATGAGATACACATGCATGGGGTGAAGTACATAGGTTGCCTACATTGCATGTACCCCCCCACATGACTTGGCCTGGACCAAGTACACAGACTATCCCATGTACTGGTACATAGGTAGAGTTACACGAGTTGACATCATGTACTGGAATATGGTTATAGTACATGGGCTGACCCCATATGGAAGGGAATTATGTGTAAGTCTTTCAACATTTAATGTACTCTCTTTTTACATGAAATGTTCTAACAACATGGGTCATTGTACACAGGTAGTACCCGAGGTCAAGTAACACGACGTGTGACCCTAATACACATCGTGCATACCTTTCTACATGGATTGATTATCTTTTCCATTTTATATTGGATAACTTTTGTTAGGGTTCATTCCCTTTATCACTTCCCTAAATGTTGGTGGGTATCATTTCCTACTCATAAGAATGTGATCCCTTCAATTGAAATTTCTAGATAGAGTCATTGGAATCCCTCAAGAGTCCGGGTGTGGGATCCTCAATTCATTCTTCATGCCCTAGGTAGATTTCTTGGTATTGACATGACTAACTTCACTGATCATCAATCCTCTACTTATAAGGATAATCTAGATGGAGTTGTTGGTATCACCCCATGGCCCTGGCTATGATCCTCATCACCAGTATCATATCTCTCTCTTCAAATCTATCAGCATATCCCTCTCATGATGGTTTCCGATGAATTTTACTTCTTGGACAGGCGTCATCAGTGTTATCAGACTCAGGAGTGTGTTTTCTCGGTTGAGTGATTTGTGGAATATTCAAACTAAATCCCTAGTGTTGGTATGCGATGACTGTGACTTAAATCTAGACTATGCATCTTGGTTTGAGTATATCTGGATATTCATGTTATATGTGTTGTAGACATATATTATGTATATCTGACTATATATTTACTTTTTGTATCATTTTATGGTTTCAGAGTGTCCTACTGAGTATTGTTATACTCACCCCTACACGGGCTTTTCCTACACGTGTTTTGTGTTTTGAAGACGAGCAAAATTTTGATGGATTCCATAGTGGACAAAGAACAGAAAAAGATTTGTGAGTTTTGGAAGGACAAGTTGTTCCTATGGCTTCAAGCATCATTCCTCGTACCTATTTTGTTTATAGGATGTACTTTTTAGTTTTTAGAATCTTTCTTTTTGTGGGCTTGTATTATGTCCCAATTTAATTTACTGCACTTTACTTTCGGTCATACTCTATTGGTTAAGATAATGATATGCATGCATTTGTTTCTTAGTGATTTTTTACATTTCAGCAATTGTGGGACCAGAGATGTGTGCATGCATACAAGTACATAGGAAATTCCTCCCATGTTAGTGATATGCCTACTCAGTGCTGGTGACCAGTCCCTGACCTATTCGAGGTGGGATTGGGGAGTCACGGAACGTTCCCCACTGGGACGAGTCGTGACAACTGGTTGAAAGTTCATAGCCTCTATTTAGTGAACATACACCTTCCTACTCATCCCATAATAATTTTTCTAACTTATGGAAACCATACCTGCATGCTGAAGATGTTGTTGCTGCTTCCTTAACAAGTCCAGGCTGAGCTTCCATATTTTCTCCTTCTAGTAAGTTTAATTTAGTACCTTTAAAAATATTTACATTATCATAATAAAATCCATTATAACATTCATATACTAAATGATCAATGATATGAAATACTTATTTGTTATTTAAAGTAATCAATAAAATGATTATATTTTCTTATCGGAAGAGAATTATCCTAGAGAATTATTAGAGAAGTTCGACTTTGAAGATCCAAAAGCAGGTTCTACTCCTATTTGAGTAAGAAAGAATATTTACCATGATGATGAATGAAAGGATTCGTATTAAAAATAATTTAGAGATAAATAGAAATTTCTTATACCTGATAACTTCTATACTTAATGGAATATAAGTTATGAAATTATTCACTCGCTAAAAGATTTATGCATATAAATTATCACATCACAAACAATTACATGAGCTATATCATTATTTATGGTATGAAATATCATAAGAGTTGATATAAAAAATGATACGAGATATAATAGGTTATGAATTTACTTTCATTCACATTAAACAATATTTATCTTCAGATTATATATCATGTAATGTTGTATTTAATGATAAATGATTATTCAAGAATTTAATGACCACTTGTGATAAATAAATCATACATTATAGTTGTATAATGTATGTGATCAAAGAGATATTCAAGTGTTTGAGAACTGTTGAAACAAAAAAGTCTCCTTTATCAATGAAGAAGATTTGTAAAAGTGATATGCTTTATTTATAGCATACACAGTTTCATTATTATGAGAAAAATTCTTTCTAAAAACCTCTTATATTTCTTTGTTACCTAACCAAGAGGAGATAAAATAATAAATTTTTAATAAAAAAATGTTCTTCTGATTTTTTTTCAAATTCTTCAGCTGATGGATCACAATTGGAGGTAAGAACTAGGGATAAATTACCAAGTGGTTACCATCAAATACACACAATAAAGATATTGGATAGAGGTATATTCAATTTATGTTGTTTTTCTTTCCCATATACCAAATGATCATTGCTTAATGAGTTTTAATTTTTGTACCATTTATATATATTTTTTATCATTAAAACTCATTAGTTGTGTTAGAAACATCTTGGTATAAATATTAGAGAATCCTAAAATTCTAAAAATTCTATAAAATGAAGAATAATCGATATCCCAGATAATGATGTGGTTATATCATTGTATATGATATGATCGATGACAAAAATATATTGATATCACTATCCATGGTTTGATTTGGCTTAATTCAAGCCAATCGTCATAGTAACATGGAAAATGACATGAGATATAGATCCATGAAATATGTTTATATTGTGCCCTAAAAAATAGAGCATCGTAACACTTAAGAAATATGTGGATATAGTGTCATACAATACAGTTCAAATTTGTGTGGTTTTGGTTGTTATAGGAGGTTATATAAATATATCATTTTCTATGAATCCTATCATGACTAGAAATAGATGAAACAAATATGCTAATAAAGGTTATGATGTGTACTATAAGAAGTGATATGGGATATCTATACCCATGATAAAAATGATAGAGTTATGAGATAACGTGGTGGGATATAGGATTTCTTATATTAGAGGTAGTGACATATGGATATCGTTATCCATGATATAATTTTTTACAAAAAATTTATTTTTTTAATACAATGAATAATTTATAAATTATAAAAATAAAGTAATATAAAATATTTATAATAGTACTTATGAAATGTTTAAAATATTCCATGCCTTATTTTAAGTAATGTAAATTATTTACATTAATGATAAATATTTGAATTAATTATTTATTTATTGAATTCCTTATCTAATATTCATATATATTAATTGTTTATATATTATAAATGTCTACATGCTTCAATTTAAAATGTTTAAATCACTTCTTAAAAGTATTATTACATGATTTTAAAGAGTTTTAGGGTAGGTATTATATAATATTTAATTTAGGTAAACCAAAATCAATGATTTGATTGTTTTAATTAAAAAAGTGTATTTTTTATAATTATTTTCATATTTTTTATTTTAAGACTGACTTATAATTAAGATCCATCTTTGGTAGTTGGGTTGGACTTATAATGGATCAATTAAAATGTTTCTATTTATAAATTTGAGGTTAAAAACCTGTCACACTAGGCATTATCTTTATATATTTTTTGGTTTCAAATGATTTTATTCCATCACATGAAAGAGTTTATTATGAAAAATTCATGTGATACATATGGATATGTATTAATTATTATAATTCTAATTATAATTATAAATATATAACTAAAATCTCTAATTTTGTAAGAGTTATGAATTAACCTAACTTAAACATGTTAATTTGGTTAAAGGTATGAGATGTGTAAATTAAATCACTGTAATCATGAATACATTTAGATAATGAATGAGATAAACATATAAAAATGTGAGATCAGTAAAACCCCCTAAAAATATGAAGTATTATATTTTTTATGAAGTGAACATTCATTATGACCATGATTATTTAATATTAATGACCCTAAAAGTTAGGTATCCCTGAATTATCTTGTGTAAGGTGGATGGGAATGAGTAATACTAAAATTTAGGTAACCATATAAAATTGTGATTTGTTGGGTGTCACTTGGCTAGTTTACCCTATAAGATAAGTATCTAATTGTAACAACCTACATTGTTGAGGATTTTAAAATTTATAGGAAATTTGAATTTTTGGTCTTAGATTAGGATAGAATTATAGAATTGGGATTCAGATCCTAATTATAAGGGTTGGAACATCTCTAGAATATGTTTTTTGTTGTGTTCAATGGCCTAAAAATATTAATTATGGGTTATTTTTTATTTCTGGGATTTTGTATTTTTATTTTAAAATTTTAATGGTTTTCTCTCTATCACATGGTTATCTATTGGTTAGGAAAATCTGTATAGATTTCCTAAGAAAACTATTCATACAACTTTTAATTTGTGGTGTTAGTGCATAACTTTCACATTATAAGGGTGATCAATGTGATGGAATCATGCACAATGTTACAACTTATTATAGTGAGAGAGACATGGTTTTGAAAATTGTGTGGAAAAACTATGAAAATGTTTTATTTTGATCCAGTATGAGATTCGTAGTCAGCACATTATTTGGTAAATTGTTTGACTTAACCATGAAGCTACCCAAATTACTTAAAAATGGTTAATTTACCATTTCCCCTGTCGATTTTTAACCCTTCCTCAAACTTTTCCTCCCCCACTCATGTGGGAGAACTAGAGTATCTCAAAGGGGCACCCTTCCTCCATGTTTTTCTAATTCTCCTTTTATTCCCATTATATAAGTGTGGTTATTGGATTATTCCATGGTGTATTTGAGGTGAGTTCTTCCTCTTTCCCCCTAATTCCTTATCCTCCTTCATCACCTTTTATTTTAGATGTTTTCTACTAGGGGTTTATTGACGATTCAACTAGATCATGGTGGAATCATCCTCTAAGAATGGTGATTTTTTATAGATTAATTAGAGCACATCATGGGAGGATTAATGCAAAAGTTTATTTTCTGTTTTATTATATGTATGTTACATAAAAAATTTATTTAGTGTTTTTGATTAAATTGGATGAAATTGGAAGGTAACGAGGTGTTATGTGTTAGGTATTTACTTAATAGATATTATAGGAGCATTCCAAAATATGTTAGAGCGTCATTGGTTGTGATTATAACATTTCTACACTGCCTAGTGAGTTTTTATTCAATTTTGAAATTTTGAAATTAAATTAAATAATTTATTATAATTTATTATAATTGAATATTTAGACATTGCATCTTGAGATATGATATTAGGTGTTTATCTGAGATTATAAAATATTGGTCATGGATGGGTGGGATGTCATGAGGATGATAACTCCATGTATGAGGTAGGTTTTCCAATGAAATTTTCCTATGGATTATGCATTGTGTTTATGGGAATGTGATATATGGTCTCTCCAAAATGCGTGGTTAAACATAAATTTAAAATGGACTATTTCCCTTAAAATTCCTCAAGTAAAACAGAAGCTACTTATTCCATGAAGGACCCTTGAACACTAGCTTGATGCTCTGACCTACAATAGTTGAGGGATTGACCATGCATACATACATATACATACATATATATATGTTCTATGAGATACTTAGACCTTATAGGTGAATAAACCATGGGATTAGGCACAATGGGCCTAGATATAGGGTTTCCTTATGCCTCATAGGTTTTGAGTAACTTCTCTAGAGATGATTGTGGAGAATAGAGTCGCCCAATGATTATGTCAGAGGGGGGGGGGGGTGAAGATACTGATTGGAATTACGAGAGGATTAGGGTAGGTACTCAGTCTTGAGATGAGAAAAAAATATCCTAGGTTAGTTTATTTTGGCTATTTGTGTAGGTATTAAAGTCCTAAGCCTAGTGGTTATGGTGGGATGACCGAACATGTGATATATGACGTGGAACACCCTCATAAGGGTAATTTGGGACCTTGGTGAGTGACATGAGTGGGATAAGTCCTACAAGACCATATACAACGTGAAATGAGATTTACCCCTAATTGATGGCTCAAGATATTTTCTAAGGGAGATGTGAGATGGACCTAAATAGGGTCTAGGGTATTAGTAGAGGACTTTATATGGGGGTTCCTAGGGCCTTGGTGTGAGTTTGATCATGATGATCCTTGGTTAGTGGGAAAAAGTTATGATGTTGTAATTGGACAAGGATTTGGACCATACTCTTAAGGATAGGGTTAGTAAATGGGACTATAGGATAAGATTATACTACCGGGTAATGGTGATGACTTGGCGCTGATGTGTATAAACTAGGATGGGTCTAAAGTACACTAGTGGATGTCCATGTGGCAATTATGATAATTTTTATGGGTTTAGTGTAATGTGCTTTCGAAACTAACATGGTATTAAATGAATTATCCAGTAAGTATAGATGGAAAAAATAGATATTATTTGAGGCTTAGGCTAGGCCTTGAGTGATGAGTCTAGGTTGTGTGATTGAGAGGATAGCCTAGAGAATGTGTATCAGGTTTGGGCATGTGGCTAACCCATATGACATGTGATATGATGTTACAAGGAAGAATATACCTATGTGTGTATTATATAAAGGGTTATAGGGTGTGATTCCTGCTAGGTGTATGCTATATGAGGTTCCATGGTGAGCACTAACCCCCAAGTATATCTGTTATTTGGAACTGGAGTGGGGTACGATCCCCAAGTAATAATTTCATAGTAATGTTTATAGGTAGGGGATTTGACCACCATGTGGATGATAGATAATGGTTTCAAGTAGGCTATGTGACCAACCAGGTGGATGAAATATAAATGTTCATAGAAGGGTATGCGAACCCTTGGGTGGATGATATATGATGGTTTAGATTATCAGATGTGACCCCTGGGTGTATGATATGTGATCATTTTGGGTAAGGGATGTGACCCCCATATGGATGATATATGATAGTTTCAGGTGGAGGATGAGACCCCTTAGGTGTATTATATGTGATGGTTTTGGATAGTGGATGTGACACCCCTAGGTGTATGATATGAAATGGTTATGGGTCAGAGATTCACCCCTATGGTGGATGATATATGAATGGTTCTAGGTAGGTCATAGTTCTCCTAGGTTAATGATGTTATGGAATAGGTTCTGGGGTAGGACATAGTCCCCCTAGGTGTGATATTATAATTGATTATAGGGTAGGACATAGTTCCCCCAGATGAATATTTCACTTACTCAAATACATCCAACATTGGATGAAGCCAATATGGTTGACCTTGGGTGTAACACCCTAAAATTTGGTTTTAAAATAATAATAATCTCGATAGCTTGCTCAACACACAACATTGAGATTTAAGCGAATTTTGATATATTATAAAAATATTATTATAACCTAGAAATTGAATTATAAAGTATGAATATGACTGATTGTATTATGTAATATGTGTATAATGGTCCTACTTTATAAAAAAATATTTATTAAATCTTAGGAAATAATCACTAATTTTTTAGTGAAGTTGTTTTTTTCTTCCAAAATGATTTATATTTCATTTTGTGTGTGGAAATTATAATTAATTTTTTCCACTTTTAGAAATTTAATTTTATAAAATGGAAATCATTTTTTAAATTAGTATATAAAAATTATCTTAGGGTGAAATTTTGATATTTTTCAGCGAATATTTAAAAATACCGATTTTTAAAGTACTAGCATTTTTTTATTAAATTAAGTAATTTAAAAGTCCCATTATATTTTGGATTTGATCATAAAGTGAAATATGATCCATTTTATTTTTAATCATATAATTAATTCCAATTTAATCAAAAAAATCCAATATTTTTATATAAGTTAATTTCTATGCTTAAAAAACATTTTTTTTCGTAAAAACTGTTTTTGTTGCATTTTACGTACTTATATTAAAATATATTTCTTCCAATTTTAGAAAATTTATTTGAAAAAATGATTTTTTAAAATTTCAATTTCAAAATTATCTTAGAGTGAATTTTTAATGTTTTTTTGAAATTTTTTATTTTTTATGAATAGTGAAAAATACTGATTTTATTGAAAACTGACTTTTCATTTAAATAATTTAAAAAGTTAAATTTTATTTTAAAAATGTTTTAAAAGTAAAATTATTTCATTTATATTATTAATAATCCAATTAAATTCATTGGATTCAATTTTATTTTTTATTTTTATATAAAAACTTTTTATACTTAAGAAAACATTTTTTTGGAAAATCGCTTTTCATCGCGTTTTTTGGGTTAAATTTTAAATTAAATTATTCCCCATATATGTGTTGAATTTGGTAAAATGGTTTCTATATTTGGAATCATAATTATTAATATTATATAATATATTTAAATTATTATTTTTACAATATGAATAACAACTAAGGTAAAAATTCATTAACTTAGTAAAGGTTAAAACGAGTTTACTTGGGGGGGGGTAAACCAGGAGATAAGGTTAAGTTTTCCAGTTAAAATTTTATAAATCATATTGGGTGGAAATATTTTGACCTTTTCATACCAAAATTTAAAATATCTATCCATTTTGAAACATTTTAATTGAATGTGACTTTATTATATTTTAATCTTTTAATAAATTCTAAGTGTGTCTTCTCCTCCACTTATAAAAGGACACCGATCCTTTATCTTTTTTACACCATATTGAGACCTCTTTATTGACCAAAAACTACCCAATTATCTTCTAAAATTACCTATATAATAATTGGAGATGTGTCTCCTCTTAAAATACCACTCCAAGGGTTCTTAATAAGGGATCTAAAGGAGGTCTACCGAAGAAGAGGTAATCACCCTGCCCGACCTCTTTCAATTTATTTCTTATTATACCTCCTCCAAATATGTGGTATTTATCATAAAATAATAACAATATTACCATAAATATATTTAAATTTTATTATTATTATGTAATTTTAGTGACCCTATGTTTTCCTTGTAAGAATTTGCAATATATTAAGAATTGTTTTTAGAGTTAGGCATTGAGATGATGTGAAATTCTAAGGCCCGGTGAGCCTATAATTGACATAATAAAAATCTTTAATATATTAATATCACATACACATAGTTTTCAAATAATAATGGGTTATATCCTAAGTAGAGTCTTATATCTAAAATCAAATATCACATTTGAATCTAAAACATGGGTTCTACTCTAGGCGCGACCTAAAGTTGGTCGACACCAGACACTTGGATGAGGGATCCATTGGAGGATATGTTTAGAGGATTAATTAATTGAATAATTTAATTAATTAAATTAATAGAAAAAGCTAAATTCTATCTATAAAATTACTACTATAGAAATTAGAAAGTTTTATCCACATAACCCTTGGAGATTTGAGAGGAGATTCAAAGTGTTCTTTGTTGGCGAATCAGAATTGGATGACGAACGATGATCAGATCGAGGTAGATCAACACAGAATGAATACAACAGGATCCCTACATTCCTGGTGAATACGTTATTCACAAAATATTGATCCACAATCAGGGTAGGAATTTTCAATTGTGGTTTCCACCATTTATTAAAATACTAAGCATGATTATTTGTTTATTTGATTTTGATATGCATTTTTCTACCCTTTTCATGAGTCATTAATGAATTTAATTGTTATTTTCAATTTATTCTTTTCTTATGTCAATATCTCATCATAAAATCCCTATTTTCATTAATTGGATAAATCTTGACTGACGATGTTTATCAACCTTTGTTATGGTGATTTTCCCCATTATTCTTTATGTTCTTCATCATTGGCCTATGAGGCCATGGTTCGACACTGTCGGGGTGGGTTCGAGCATGATCAAACCCCTATATTCATAGAGGTTGTGAAAAGGATGATTGTGATGGTGATTTACATACAGATGAAGTTTTTTTGTGGGATTAAGGTGATGATTTATGTAGATCTAGGATCCTAGATAGAGCGATAGAACTACAGGAGAGGATCATGTGTGAGGGATCATAGATACAGAAAAAATGTATTTTCTATCTACCAGAGGCTGGGAAACAATGGTCGGAGGTGACCCCATCAATTTTAGTTTGTAAGATGATAGAAACCGAAGTAGGAAAGTTGGATCTAGTGAAAACATGAAGAATATGTAGATTATATAAAAAACACAACTGCACAGTATGTAGTCTGATGAAAACACGTTGTGTAGTACCCCTAGATACAATGATAGGGTTTTGGGTGGTGTTAAGGATCACATGTCTTGTGTCTAGGCCCACACATGGTGCGACCCTCACCATGTGTCCAAGATGTGTTCCAGATAGCATATACCCATGATACCATGCATTAGGACATGTCATGTACTCTGGGAGTACACCGAAATGTGATGATACCTGGACACAACCAAGTACATTTCTAGGTACACGACATGACATGATGAACATGAGAATGGCTAAGAGCACATGGGAAAGCCTCAGGTTTCCAAGACATGTTGTTTGGTCCCCTTACACACTGTGTACAATAGAATGGACTTTGAGACATGTCTAGAGGAGAACTCATATATGTAGTGGAGCGAGACTGCATGCTATGTGGACCCCATACACTCTATGTACCCCCTTTTGAGAAACTTCGACCTTTTATATCCCCTTCATCTGGACTCAGATTTTGGACCATGAGTAGATCATCTTGAGCAGTTTTCCATATATAAGGAGATGAAATCCTTCATATTATCTTTTACAATATGAAGTGAAATGTTCCAAGCATGATTCTTATTTAGTAAATGATTGATGATGGTAGTGATCAGACAGGACCATCAGAGAGAGGTTGAGGTTGGAAACCCTCTCTTGAATCATGGTGTGGGTCCCCTATATTCCTTACAATGGATTGAGTGGAACCCCCTATAGCACTAGGGAGTGGGTCCTCTTCCCACTAAGTGTCACCCCTATCATACTATGGTGTGGTTCCCCCATGTATAGAGTGTCATACCCTTACCTTATTATGGAATGAGTCCTCTATTTATACTTACCGAGTGTCACCCCTTATGGTACCAGAAAACTAGTCCACTCTATATTGAGTGAAACCCCCTAATAGACAAGGGTATGAGTCCTCTACCATTACCTATCAAGTGGAAACTTATATCAGTCTTAGACATGGGTCCTCCAAACATTTAGTGGCATACCACTATCACACCAGGGTGTAGTTTTTCCTGAGTGAGGAATAATATTTATTCATAATTTTTTCTAATCATAAATATTCAGTCACCAGTGATATTTGAATTATAATATATATGTGAGTTAAATTAATATTCAAGTAAATAAATAATATTTATTTATTTGGTTAGATGAATATTAAAAATAAATATTTATTAAAGAACTCACTGAATATAATATTTATTTATCACTTTCTTTATTTGTAAGGTAATAAAAAATATTTATTTATTAAAATAACTATCTATTTAGTTATGGGAATATTAAAATAAATATTTATTCCTAAGGTTATGAAATTAATATTTATTTATTTATCAAATGAATAATATTTATTTATTAAATATTTATTACTCAAGGATTGTTAAATGCTGAGGAGGAGAGTTAGGCCGTGTCAACCACTTGGTATCAAGAATTATATAAGCATTAAATATCATTACATAAATATTAAGTTATTTAATTAATAAAATGATATTTAAAAAATTCATGTGTTAGCTTATCCATATAATAAAATAATATTATTTTAATATAGGGAATATATGGATTTTAATATTTGGTAAAGGTACTTTTGAGAAATTATCAATATTTAAAACCATAACTCTATATACTAATGAAATATATCATTTTATTGGGTTAGAGAATTATTGGAATACATATCCTTGTGCATAAAAAATTAATCCTAGATAATTCTCTCAAGAACACCACCAAGGTTCTCTCAAAACTGAGAGGATTATTTTACCTCCTCCTCTCTCTCAAGACCGAGAGAATAAAAATTTGCCCCGTGATATCGAAGGATCACTTATTATTATCACACAAGAATGACATGAGGTGATCAATTAATTCACTATAGTACTTAGAGATCCATTGCTGATGTTTTAAGATCAAGGATCACAAGTGGGTCACCCCTATAGAGATTTTATTTTGAATCCTGATAGATCAAAAACAGTTCATTTTGAATGAGGCTTGAACAATCAAAATCTTCATGGAAGAAATAATTCCAGACTAAAGTAATTATTTTTATTAAATTAATTTTAAATTTAATGTGAAATATTGTATCTCTGGTTCCAGGATTATTTTATTGTTTTTATTTAGATATAATCATGAGACATGTCATTTTTCATCATGTTATTAATGTATTTTGTTGGAAATGGAAGAAAAATATCATTGGGCATGCACTTTATTGGCTCCCACTATATACAGAACCTTTAGAGGAAACTAAAACCATACATATGAAAGTAGATGAACCTACTCCATCATTAGTTTATATTAGTCTATTGTATTACCCTATCTAAAACCTTATACTGATCCAGGGGTGTAAACACCTACATTGATGATTTTACTATAACTATTTTCCCTTATCTACCACATCAGCCTCCTCGACCAGTCCTCCAAGGAGGTGGTAAAATACATATTGTAGATTAATATGTTAATATATCATGTGATTCCTAGATCTATTGTGCTCACTAATTGACACTCTTAGATGAGTTTCATTAAAAAAACCTTTGTAGATGGCCATACTAACCTCATAAGTGACATTGATTCACTTCACAGGTACAATATGGATTGATATAACCAATGAACCCGCATTTATAACACCATGTAGAATAATATATCAAATTTGGATATAAAGGTATGTTAATACCATAGATCTCCTAGTAATATCCAACCTAGCTCATCTCCCTCCATCATTGTTTCTGACCATTGAGGAACTATCCACCATGGTTTGTATTGAGTCATTTTTAAATGACTTCTTTTATTTATTATTTTTATAAATCTTAATACACTATAACTTTTATAATTTATATGTAGAATTTTTATTTAAGTTTTATTTATATGTATCCATCCTTTTGAATGCACTCCATCAGAATGTTGATCATTATGAAATCAAACAAGATTTATTAGAAACCAAATAAAAGTAATATTATATAAATTATTGACCAAAACTTTAGAACCCCATGTCATTTTTGTGGTATATTTTATATTATTTTGGAGATTTTTTGTGTGGAAATTTTGGGCTTGAAATTTTGAAATTTATGTCTTTTTTTGGGTGTCAAATGGTTACTTCATAAATAGTAGAAATTGTGCGAGCTACCTGTACATAGTACTATACTTTTTTTAGTGATCTATACATGGTTGAAACATTTTTTTCCCTATACTTTCATCCAAAACATGTGGGTGTGCAATGATTATCTAGTGGGAATCACATGTTTAGAATCTGGTTTGATAAAACATGTGGCCTAACTATGTGAACTACCAAATTTTAACACAAAAGTTATTTTACGCCTTTTGCCTCCTCCATTTTAAGGGTTTATACACCCTTTCTTCCTCTATTCAGTCCAACTAAGTCCAGGGAATACATAGGGAGATATCTACCTCTATTATCATCCAATTTCATGATCATAAACATTGATTCCAAGTGGGTTTTCAAGGTAAACTCCTCCTTCCACCTTGAACTTACCTTCTTCTTTTTCCCTTAGATTTTTTATTCTTACATTAATAATAATAACTATGTAGGTTTCATTTAGGTTTTGGGGTTGGTCTAACCATTGGTTTTTTGTTTTTAGGGATTTTAGAGGGTATTTTTTTTCCAGTTTGGAATTCACCATCAACAGTGACACATTACAACTTGATTTCACTTGGATTGAAGTAAGAGTTTTTGTACACTTCCCTTAATTAAAATGTCATTAAATTATTTATGTTTGATAATTATTTATTTTCCAAATTATAGATATGTGTTATTGTTATAATGGATTTCTTAAACGTCTTAAGTGTTTTTACATTTTCCATAATATTTTTTAAGGGTTTTATGGATTTTAATGTGTTATTTTCATTCTAAATACTTATGAAAATTACTAAAGGGTTTTTCTTTAAAGTAACTTGATGTTTAAAGGTGTTTGACCCCATTTGGATCATTAATTGGGGGAAAAGTTTGTTTTTAGGGAATTATTTTAAATGGAATAAAATGTTTTGGTTTCTCAAATTATTTTAAAAGAAATTGAGATATGCTTTGAATGATTTTAAATGATTTTTCCATGGTTGGTTTTAAAAGAACTTTTAAAAGTGGGATTTCAAATGGTTAAAAATAACTTATAATCCCAAGTAGATTATGGAAATTTCCAATTTGTAACCTTATAATGATTTTTCATGTTAAATATAAGACCCTCAGTCAATCCCCTTAATTTTTTATACTTGAAATTGTTTTTGACCCCCATCGAGGATGTTATATACATTATTCATGATATGGATGATGTAGAAGGGGTCGTTTCTTATGAGGGAGTTAGAGTTGAGATGAGATTTATTTATATATTTTTGACTATTATTATGTTATATATTGATTTATTACATCTAATTTATTGATTTCATGGATACTTAATCATCAATAGATAGGTTTAGATTTATGATATTTTAGTTCATCCATCACACTATATAGTGTCCCCTAGTGGGTTTCATTACCTAAGATAAAGGTGTTCCCCTCATGAAGCTAGTGTGAGTAGAATCAGGTGGATTTTGATTTGGGTTGGATGCAACATAGGCACGAAGTTGGTCCCATTTTTGGGTAATGTATAGTATTGTTTAACCTATGGACCTAGTGAGTTTCCAAATATACTTAGTACACATTGATGACACTATGTAAAAGATTATCATTTTTCCTTCATTGTATCACCTAACTAATTTGGATTATGTGGAACTATGGTGTGGTCATATGTGCCTGTTTACTTTTATTTGATGAATGACATGATGCCCTTTTGTATCATCTTACCTCTTATATTGTTTTTTGGTAAACTATTTTAAAAAGTGGATTTAAAAGGAGGGTTTTTAATAAATGTTTTGGTTTTACCTTGGAAAATATAAATTCCCATTTTTAATGGTTATTAAAGAATTAATTTCTGGGTGAAAGGTAATGTTTATAAAATGGGTGTTGGAATGATATTTTTTCATATGCTTACTTATAGGAAAAAGTCAATTTTCTATTTATATTTCAAACTAGAATTAATGAAATTTAATTTGAAAGGAATTCCTCAAACTCTATGGGGGAATCCTACTAGGAATGTTTCCACTCACACCCCATATACACCGATTGGTGTATGAAGTTATGATTTTTTATTTTAGGTGTACATGATATGACTTCATTTTGGATTTATATACAAGTTCCTATAGTAGTGGATGGTTGGGAAATGAAGAGTGATCGAGGGGTCACATAGAGATGGTTGGTAGTTGTTCGTTTAAATTTTTTTATCTTGGTATGTTTATGTATCATCATTGTTTTCCAAGATTTTAATTTTAATTCTTCTTGTTCAAGTAGTGTTTCTTACCTTTATATGATTAGATTATGTGATAATGTGATTTATAAGTTGTTTTTATCATTCCTTTATTTTTATACTCTATTTATATGTTTCATTTTTATTTTTATTGATTATTTATTGAACGAGAATCCAATTTATGAATGGGTCATAAAAAATTTATATGTAAAATACATGAGGAATTTTTTGGATTCCAAGGGTTAAATAATTCCCACTTGGTTAGTTTTGATACTATAACAGTGGTTTTGAGGCCAAGGGAATTAGGAATACACCTTGAGCCTCTCCATAAAATAAACAGGGTTCCCAGTTTTGGGGTGACCTAGGTTGGTTCATGACATAAATAGTTAGAGTTAAAAATATCATCCCAAAGATCCCATTGTTTTAATTATAATAAAAATACATAAATAGTAGACCAAGGCTTCAAGGACTAAGTGTTGAGACACCAAAATTTGAGAGCTACTCACTACCTCAGAGATTGAGAGCATCTATTTTTTTTAGTTTATCATGATCTAAGTGATATTGTTGTGATGATTTTATGTAAAATCACTTAGTTTTATTTTTAATTTTTTTTTTGTTTCTGATCCTATGTGATCGAAAAAGTTTTTTGGATATGAAATTCTTGTACCAGACTTCAGATTGAAGAAGTCTCAGGGAAAGGATTCACTGATGACTCGGTTGAAGAAGATCTAGGGAAAAATCTTGTCCTTCAAATCATATAAGTGAATAGGTTTTCATTCCAGAACCATGTTCTTACTTATTATTAATAAATTCATTTACTTATTTGGGTAAAAAGATAAGAAGTTCTGAGGTTAGGAACTTGGTTATATTATTTAATAAAATTTATTCAGGGGTTTACAGATCATTACCCTAATCCTCATTTATTTTCCTTGATTTTTTATTTATTTTATTCCATTGTTTCATTTATATTTATTTATTTAGTTAAGTTTTATCTTTCAAATATTTTTTATTCCATGGAAATTATTTCTTATTTTTACTTTATTAGTTCACAACTTTTATCTTTAAAAATTCAATTTTTTAGAGAGAAATTTTTATAAGTTTTCAAAAACTTCAATTCTCCCCATTTTAAGCTTCTATATTAGGATAAATGTTTGGTTAGGTAATGAGATACCATCTCTTAGCCCTCCAATGGATACCGCATTGGCCAGAAAAACCTTCTTCACTACTTAGGGGAATCTAAAAAGGTTGAAAATAATTACTTATGTCTATAATGGTTCTTTCAATCCCATATCAAAGAAACTCATTTTATATTCCTCATCCCCAATCAGATATGGGGAAAAGTGATGAAGGTTTGTAAACATGGAATTATAATCCATAACGATCGTAAAAACCTACTGAAGGTTTGTGGACCTTTTAATTTAACCTGATATAGAGTGTAAAAATAAAACTTCTTGAATAAAATATCTTGGAAGTTCATCCAGGTTAGGACTTGGTCATTATTATCTTCCAGTATGACATTGCACCATCAGTGAGCTTCCCCTTCAAGTATGAAAGTAATTATCCTAACTTTATGTTTCTATGTATTCTTGTTTCTTTAAAAGATATAGTGAAGGTGATTGATCCTATATCTAGCCTCTTGAGAAGTATCATCGCCCCAAAAGATATAATGTTGGTGAAATTGAAAATCCTCCATAATCTCGAAGGAGGTAGGATCCTTTCCTAGAGTTCCCTAATCCACAACATAAAGAAACAATGAAATAACTTCCAAGACATGAGGGACTACCATAGTCCATTTAGGTGGGGACTGATCTCTTTCCCCTTCTTTAATGGTAGAGTGTAGTCATTGATGAGACATATTTTATAACAAACTGGAGAACTATTTTAAAAATTCTTCTCTAAAGAGTGATAAGCCCTATGTTCAAGAAATTCATTATTTATGTTAGGTTAAATAATATTAGTCTCTCTCTTTATTTAATTTATGAAAACACTTTTCCTTCAATTATATTTTGAAAACCTTTTAAAATTAATTCTTACATGCTAAAAACACTATTTAAGAGAAAAAGATAGGAATTTTTTAAGTTTATCATAAAAGGAGTAAACTATTAACAATATAAAATAGGTTTAAAATCCAGGAAACTAACTATTAACTCATATTGAACTAGTCATTAACATTAAATATATAATAAAATACTATTTATTTATTGTTAATGTTTTAGTTAATATGAATCACAAATCGATTCGAATAGTAATACAAAAAACACAAGTAAGCACACAGTATGCTATGATGTTCTATCTATTCCTACCTATTGACACCTATTTTGATTCATATGACTCAAGAATTTAATTCTAACTTAAGAGAAAAAGGAAAAACATATTCTGGACTAAACCTAGTAACTCAGGCTTCCAACATAACTATGCTAACTAGAATTATTTATGGGTTAATTCCCAAGTCTTGATAGAATTATCTCTTATCCAATCTCAAGATACATTCCCTAGATCCCTTAATGTGGGATCTGATACTATTTTGTAATGATTGTGTCCTAACTACCTGAATAAAATTAGGTTGGGTCACTACACCACCATAGGCATGGCTCCTAATTGTTAGATGTAGGTGTAAATATTGGGGGTTGAAATCAATATTTATAGGAGTTGATTTACCTCCCTGGTAAAATATTGTAAGCATAATGGTTCAATGAAAAAAGTGGAAAGACAAAACTAATAAAAAGATGTAGGTAATAAGGAAAGATTTACAAGATTCATGATAACATGTACATAAAACCACATATGATATACTAATATAAAACACACAAAAACTATACCCTAAAATGACACCAAATAAAGACATAATATAAAATTGGTGGGTAATCCAGATGAGGCCTAATGAATAAAAATTTGGATATCCAAAGTGAGATTTTCTATGGGTAACACTAGGGAAAACCCCTATACATCCATCCCACACACCCTCCAAAAAGTTAAAATGGAACCGTCAATGATCTTGAATCCATTTGTGACTAAATATTATGATCAGGTGATTTTCATTTACCTCAGTTGTGCATAAATGGGTCTGAACATGTCCTAAGAGAGGCCCATGTAAGGTGTGAGTATGATATATCAAGTAAGCAGTCACCACATAACCCTAACCACCTACCATATACTCAATTGTATACCATAGAATAATGGGTATAGGGTAATGGATAAATATGGGAAAAAATTTCTTAACACACTTTAAATCTTTTCATTTACAACCAAATTAAATAACACCATATATCGGGAGGGTCCATACCTGAATTTAGGGTGAACAACCCATTCTATTTGGGGGAAATGAAATCATATATAATAAATTCAGGACAACCAATATGAACTTACCATTTAGGGATAGGGGAATGGGGTATACTAGAGTTAGGGTCCTGCAATCCCATCTCATTCCATCAACTTGTATAATGAAAAAAGGTGTACCTGATCACCTTTATATACATGCATAATATTCCCATTTCAATCGAAATTTAACAACCTCAATTATCCAAGAAATAAACACACTATATATAATTAAAAAAATTACTAAAATAAATTATAAATGGACTCAAATAATTTAATATAAGAATTTGGGTGGATATCAATATAGGGATCATGTTTTTTAATTAATTTTTTTACCCAAATCAATTACATGGCATGATTTATATATTACCCAACATGGAAGGAGGAAATAAGTTCAACCAATCAATTCAAACACATAAGTAAAACTAGTTTAAGAAATCCTAACCATATTTATCTAAAAAATATTATATAAATATTTATTATAATAAAAACCATTGGTTTTTAATTAAATTCACTCGACCCTATGTTATTTCTAACCCAAACCTTAATGAATATAAGAGAAGGAAGGGATTAATCTACTTTTTCTATCACATAGTATTTACTTGGAGTCCAAGAAAGAAGATCAAGATACCACTTAAATATTAGGATCAACATAATATGAAAAGATAATTAGGGATTGGACCATTCTTAGCATAGAGGATGGAATTGAAAAAAAATTCATGGTAGATACTGGCCGATAGAATCACTCACAATAACTAATCTGGAAGTGGATTTAATGAATGAAGTCAACCAATAATTCCTAAGATAATAATAGGATATATTACACCCACTAATATGAGGAACAATGGAAAAAACGAGATTTAGAGGTGATCCAAGGCCATAAATCTTCAAAGAAGAGCTTCTATGACCAAGTAATGACATGCCGAGCAAGGGATTTATGGTGGATTCAAATGGAATGAAGGATAAGGTAAAATAAAATACCAAGAACCATTTAAAACTAAAAATGGGAGTAAAATTCTAGTTAATTTGGTTAGGGTAATGAAAGAATCAATTGGAAATAAAAAATACCCTTTTATAAAAGGATATTTTTCTAGGAACCTACTGGGTAGTTGTTACTAAGCCATCAGGTACCCGATGGTTCATGAAAGAACCAAATTCACCCCAAGTTCCCCATTGGGTACCCTATAATATACTACTGGGTACCTAATTCTTGTTTCACATCACCCCTTACCCTTTCCATCCAAATCCTCTTGAAATATCCGAATACCCCCTATTTCTTAGAATATACTAAAAAATAAACTACAATGGATACATATTAAAGAAAATCACTTATTATAGGGTTAATGTTTTTATATCTATAAAATTTAATTTCGATGATTAGAAGTAAAAACTCATCATCCTTTGGTCATATTTAACCCAACATTACTAATTGGAATAAAAAATACAAAACAAATTACGTTGTCCACATATTTGTGTACATATATGATAAAATTGATAATTTCTTACTATAAAATTATTAAATTTGAAAATTCCATATAAACATCATTAAAATATGGGTAAAGGGTTCATGTTTCTCAAGATTTGGGATAAGAAAATCATTAGTATGATATTTTTATTTTTTAGTAATACAAACATTCTTAGTTGTATTTTTTACCTATTATAGTACAGTTAATGTGAAACCTCTATCTAGATTTCCAACCAACATTCATATTTACAGTAATTTGTTAAATCCTTGTGATAAAATCATGTTACTTGATCTTCACCCTAGTGATCACCTTTCACAAGGCTATTAGGTTCTTACTAAAGGTTCCATATATAGCATAAGTTCCTATTTTTTCCATTTCAAACTCAGTCTTGTTTGGATTCAATGATTAATATACAATTTATATGACAAATATATCAGGACCAATGAATTTATTCAATGAATTATTAAGAAATATAATTGAAACCGAAGATCTGATATTTTTTATTTTAAATTTATTATTAATTTAAAATATGAATTACCTAGATCCAAAAATTATTATTCAATGTAGATGTTGAAAGTTCAAACCTCAATCTGGTGGAAATATAGTTGTGTTAAAAATACAAAGAATAATCCATCTAGAAGTTATCCATACATGATCCTGTGATCTAAAAGAATCACCAATGGTACTCTAGGTGTGACGACCAGACCCACTAGGGCCTACCTAGATGGAGGTAAGATAAGAATGAAACCCCAAGCCAGCCTCTAATAGTAAAGAGGTTGATGATTATCACTAAGTATGAATATCACACACATGGGAGGCCTTTTCCAAAAGTACCTATAAACATAAAAACATCCCCATACACTAGTATAATGTAAAAAGATACATATATCATATTAAAAATGCATGAATAACATCTATCCCACATTAGATTACAACAAGTAGTAAAGCAAAAGAAAAAATTTCCAAATACAATCCCATCAAAAACTATAAAAAGGACCCATTCTGCTAACAACATGGGGTTAGATACCCAAAAGTAACTTCTAGATACATTTGAATTATATCTAGCATAAATAAGTTCTAACTAAACTTTACCTACTTATGGAATACCTAGGAATACAATGGAAGGTATATCGTCTACATAATACATGAAATGTGTGGCTAGAGCCCTTGCAGGGGTGAGTATATACATACATAGCAAGACATCTTGAAATCACTGAACATAAAACATCAAAGAGTGAGAGTAGTCATCCCAACAACATAAAGGCATTTCAATCATTAAATGAGACGAAACCATAATAACATAGATATTCTCAACAATAATCCCCAACTAAGAGAGAAAGGGGATCTCTATATCCACATCTATCTAATAATGATGATTCATCATGTAACTCCATAGTCCATATCTGATGCCCAACATCACATGAAACCACAAGAGAATCTATGTAAAGGGTCAGCACCTCACCACAATTCTCTAAAACAAAGGGGGAAGTATCTCCTAGCCATGCATCTCATGTAACCATTCAAGAACCCATGTGGAGGTCCCGAACCTCACTACTACACACCATAGCTTAGGGGGAATAATCTCTAGTGGAGGACCTGCTCCTCATTGAATCTTGAATATGGGGGGGGTACCACTCTATAGAGAGAGTACCCTCACCCTATAAAGTATGGAAAGTTTTCAAATCTACCTATATAAAGAGTATGGGGACCTACACTGTGGTGTTACATAGGGGTTTGAAAACCTTGTTAACATTTTGATGATCACACCCAATTTATGTCACTGACTATGCATTACTGAAAGAATAATCATGATTGTACCACCTTGTTTATAATCTATAATACAAAATCGAAGGGCACCATCTTGTTCTATATGAAACACTTCTCAGGATAGGCTTCTCACGAGGCCCAAATCTAAGCACTAAAGAAGGAGACATAGAAGGTGCAAGATCAAGGGCTCCAACTTTCCCTGAAAGGAGTACATGATGTGTCCTATGGGCTACGCAACATGTCTCTCTAAGTCTAGAACTTATCATGTCTCTCCATTTCACATGGTATGAATTTATCCATATACATGACATGTTTAATGGGGGTACACGAGGTGTAGAGGTTGGTGGGAACTCAGTGTGATCCATCTGGATACCCCATGACCGTGTACTTAGGGTGTTCCTGTGTACACTATCCATGTATGAGTACTTTTAATAGTACACATGGTGTACTTAATGTCACAAAATGTGTAGTGGTCAGGTCGTTACTCAGTGCGTTCCTCCCTACAAATCTTACGTACCTTCTAAAGTACATGGAATGTTCCCTACCACACATGGCGTGTGAGGCCACATGGTCTTTTGGGATTTTAACAAATTCACATGCTGAGACATTTGACAAGGGGTTATACAACATGTGAAAACACAACATGGCATGTCAGGTGACATATCCTCATGGGCATATAATCCATTAACATGATGAGATGTCTGACTAAGGGTCACATAGTGTGTAGATTCACCAAATGGCATGTGATATTTAACTCTACATGGAACCCATTGCCACCAAATATAAGGGAATACACTATGTGTGTTCCTGAACTGTATGCCATGTATATTTTAATTTTTCATAATCTTAGAACCTTTATGAATCTTCTCCCCACACCTATACTTTCTCCATTCTATCTATGATTCTTAATGTAAAACTTGGATTTATCATGGATTAAACCTTATCATTTATAGTGGACTGATTATGGCCATCTAATCCACTTAGTAATTGGCCCCGTTGCACCATGACACCACCATAACACCCAACTTCACATGAAGAACACCAATTCAATCCCGATACAGTTCTGGTTATCCATAGTAATTATCAAACCTCGATCATTCCAACAACCTTAACCCAAACCTGCGGTAAAAATCCATTACACCCAAGAATGATTATGAAAAAATCATCGATCAAGTATTTTATTGAACCATCAACCAAAGGAAATGCAGAAAATGAACATGAAAAGAGCGATGAGAGAAATGAAAAAAAACATGAACATGAGGAATGAACCTCATCCATTATCCAGGATAGCATCAATCCATTACTATTAGAATGATAAATGTAGACAAATAAACAGAGATAAAAAAATCACAATATAGGGATAAAAACTAATCAACCGTAAATCATCATTCGACCCACATATCAATTTTCAAGAGGATTGATTCATTCTCAACATGGAGAAAACACATAAAAGATTAAAATAACATAAAAAACACCCTAACCTGGTTTTGGATTGATCACTGGAAAAGAAAATGTTTTCATTGGTGAGATATAAGAACTCCTTCAGTAATGGTGATCCTCACAGTACTTCGATAATCGATCAATGATCCCATGACCATTCACCAACGCACTTTCCACTAGAGACCTCTATCCTCTCATTATCTAGGGTTATTTGGATAACCCTAGGGAATTATCCATAACAAGGTTTATATAGAGAAAAATAGGCCTAGATATTAATTAAACCAATAAATAAATTATTTTATTTATTCATTTATAAATCCACCCATGACCATTCTTAAACCAAATGCCCGATATGTACAAATATTATGTCACACATATAGTATACCAAAATTTTGGATATAATGGAAATCTTATAATTCCCATATGAGATTCTATTTTTGTTTTATTCCATTATTTCTGAAAAAATTCCCACATGTGATATAATATATATTTAAATTTTTTAATATATCAACATTGAGGATGTACAGGCCTTGAAATCCTGTACTTAATTATCACTTGACTTCAAAAATATTCCTTATAATATTCAAAAGTCTTACAAGGGAAGAAAAGTGTTTTTACATTCACCCCAAATTTAAGTATTTTCATCATGAAAAGAAAAAAATAACCTAGATAGGAGGGTATTGATGTTGTATCTAGATCTCCCACACTAATGATCTATCTTGGATATTCTCACACTTCCAACATCAAACACTCAAGGGAAACATATTCCCATGAAGGGTCCCCTCCTATTGGTTCTCAAACACCATTTCTATCCTTGAAAAGGTAACTCCACCCTCAATGTTTAGCTCATCCTAGTTAACATCAGGAAACTGGTCATGCCCATGTGTCCTTAGTTGTGACATTTGGGATACATTGTGTGCATGATCTAACTACACCGATAGGGATAAGTGGTACACCCCTTCACTAACCAAACATAGTAACCAGAAAAAGGTCCTACAAACCTTCGAGAAATCATACCAAATCATCCAAATAATCACAATCCTTAAATAGGTGAGATCTCTCAGAACATAATATGTCCTTATAAAACTCTAAAGGCCTCTATAATTGGTCCTAAAATGAATCTTAATGATTTTGGAAAATCCCCATTCACTCCTGGATGAACTGCACCTCCATTACTATCAACCCCAACAACTTTAGGACCAAAACACCGTTTCCCACTAGCTCCGACCAGTACAATAGTAACCGACAGAGTCTCTCATACATGGCCTCGAATGGTGATACACCAATGGTGAAGTGGTAACTATCATTATATGAAAAATTTACCAATGGTAGATGATCCTATCATATATGAAAAAATAAATAAAAAGGAAACCCAAATAATGTTCTCTATAACCCAAAATGTCTTCCTTTACTAGCCATATATATGGGGGGTAGAAAAACCATTATCAGTAAAAAAATAATTCCCAAAGGCCTCTTACATCCTCTCTATAATCAGGGTATAAAGAAAGTATCATAGTTTAAAACAATCATCAAGGGAATACCATGAATCTAGACTAACTCATTCTTGAAAAAGTATCCCAAACTCTCCCCTAAGCTATTCTCTCGAATGGTTAGGAAGTTTATGTAGTTCTCTGACCCAATTAGCCACCCAAACTGTGATTCGGGCTAAGTTCCACTAGCCTTTGGCATGCCTCCCCATACACTAAAGGATGACAACTAGAAACAAGGGTGTAAAAGGGATTATAATGGAGAGACTATACCCCATTTTTATGATATAATAATGGTATAATATATATAAATTAATGGAAAAGAAATACCAAATAGACTCTGGACTAGTAACCCCACATGGCGAAAGAAAAAGAAAAAAAGTAGAAGTAATAATAACTAACAAGCTCAATACCTTTTCCAGAATAAAATAGCACTAGAAACCATTTGTAGATACTAGAATATAACATGAATGCATATCAAGTCATACATATTAATAAAAAAAGGGTCACCAAAGGCTGACCTCAGTATGTACATATATATACTATTACAGTAAGGAAACAAATGGAAATAAAACTTAGGAAAGAACCCATAGTCCCTTGCCTTCCATCCCATGCCAACTCAACCACTAAGATCTATCTCCTAAGCCCAAACCTTTACCTAAATGTAAATCCATCAAATATATACACATCTTGAGGGTCCTATATAGGGTATGAGAAAGAATCTCAGTAGTCCACCACCAATGTGTGCCTATACTATATTTGTGATTAAGTAGGTGTGTCTAAAAAGTAAATATAGAAGAACAATATGTATACATAATAATAAACCACTCACCTTATACTCAGTAGCCATAAGGAGTGATCACCCACATTGGTGAACACCAGAATACCATAGTGTAGAGGATCCTTAGCATAATCCCAAGTCATCCCCTAATGTAAATCCGCCCAGGTGAACCCTTAGGTTCCACCTCCAATAGAAATTCCCCAAAACTTTTTCCAATCAACACCACATGTCCAAAACATTATGATACATCCTAAACACATGCCCAAAAAAGTATCTGGTCCCTCAGACCTCAATTTAAAAGTAAGTTCATCGGCTCAAAGCTCTACATATGAGACACAAAGATGTCTTCCCTCCAAGTAATATCACCATCAGATCAACAACTGAAATCCTGAGGAATAACGATGTCCATCCTTCCAAAAACTTCATGGCCCAATGACCTCAAGTATGGAAAATCTTATCTCATAAACGATAGTTTCAACACTATTAACTGATGCCTCCTCACCATCCCCATGGATTTCTATGGAAATCACCTCCAACCATTTATCTAAGTTGCATCTAATATAGGCCTCTACCCACATGAGTGGTCAATATCATCTCATCATCTGAGTCATACTGTGTATAGACGACTCCAAATGGCGCATTATACAACATGGGT
The DNA here is from genome assembly GCA_963277665.1 of Viscum album. Classification (NCBI taxonomy): domain Eukaryota; kingdom Viridiplantae; phylum Streptophyta; class Magnoliopsida; order Santalales; family Viscaceae; genus Viscum; species Viscum album. Next base: position 575,289,993 of record OY728120.1, on the reverse strand, counting down.
GAGTATAAATCACTAAAAATAACTAATCCAAATCAATCGGAACCTTATACCCCTGTAACCATGTAACTAAAATATGATGGTCAACACTATCCAAAATCACACGGCCCATTCCCATAACCTGAAAACCTCATCACCTCATTTGATGACTGAGTCATGTAACCTATGATCAACATCACCAAAATATATATATCTGGAACATATTTCCTTCGTCTAGATTGAAAACACCATCTCAATCCTAAGGAAAATCTCATCACATTTCATTGAAACTAAAAAATTCAATATAAATAAATTAAAAAAATTCAATTTAATAAATTTCGCACACCGACCTAACCTGCCCAAGGTCTGAACCCACTCACACAACTCAAACCAATTTTATACTTAATAGAGAAGGCCCATAGGAATCTCCCATGGGTATAATTAATTAATTAAATTCTACCATTAAATTAATAAGGTCTTGCTCAGAATATCCAATGGATCACTCAAAGACACACCCAAAAAATAACTGAAAAATTAAAAAGAAAGATGGGAACAATATACCTCATGTTTGTAGATTCCCGCATGTATGATCATATCCTCTAACTCAAGTCAATTTGGAATAACTCATATTTTTAGATGAAGGCCCAAAAAATAGGGTAAATCAACTCACATAGATTTATCCCTTTGTATGGTGAGAGAAAATAAAAAGAGAAGTAATAGGATTTGGAGCCTTACCAATACTGATCCAATGATGTAGATAGATCTAATAATAGAGCTCAGATGAAGGAGATGGATCACATTGTAGAGGAGGAGGAAAATGGAGTTCCCTCAGCTGTGCATGACCAAAGGGGGAAGGAGGAGGAAAAATCATTTAAGTTGGGAATGGATTTTTTGTATTTTCATACTTTTAATGGGCCACATGGATTTCTCACATGGTTTGGAAAACTATGCACCAACCACGTGACATCCACTTTCCAAAGGGATAGCATGGTTTTCCCACACAGTTTTCCAAACCATGAAAAAACAGTTCGAATCACCTCTACTAAAAATTGCAGAGGTGCCACATGACCGTGAACCCCCTCCAGCACAATTTTCTAAACCATATCCAATGGACCTAGAGGGATTCACAATTCCACCTAGGAGGCTACACGGTTTGTAAAAACTGTGCGCCCCAGTATGCACATTCTAAGAGTTTGGGTTTTCAGTTTTTGACACACCCTAAACATAAGTAAATCCCCAAGACACTTACTAAGAATTAATACTCCTCTAAAAAAATGTCTTGAGTCAAATAAGAACTAGAAATTAAGTTATGCTGATCAAGAAAATAATTGGCACCCCCACCAAACATCAAAAATTCAAAATGGATGATGAATTTAACATGCTCTAAAAACCTAGGATGTTACAATCTCCCAGCCTTAACATAGCTCATCCCCGCATTATAAAACATAAAGCCGAGATGGTTCTGAACATACCCATATCACCAAATGTAACCTAGAGTATCCCAGTCAAAAAGGGCATAGGTCAGCTCCCTCAAGGCGCTCTCCACCTTAGGAGTTACCTACCCCAGTCGTACCCCAACCCAAAATGTAAAGAAAATCTATGGTTCATCAACCATCCCTAGACTCAAAAAGTCCTCTCATGATGCATTTTCATTCCTTCACCTCATCAGATGATCCTACATCATACAAAACACCCATAATGTCCCACATCACATTATATGCATGTCTTGTGTACATGCCACACATGACACCTATGAGACCCCTCATATCATCAAATGATCAAATTAGTCTTGATTCCTTACACCTCAAACAAGTCCTACATCACACTGATTTCTAGATGCCTATGCACCTCACATAAGCCTATATCACATAGATTTTCATATACCAATACACCTCATACAATCCACATATCCATCAATGGTCACATCTAAATCCTAGTGTTAGGCACCTCATATATATATATATAATGCATCTGAACTAATTCTAACCAACTGACTATCATCTAGTTTGTCCATAAATACATCTCGTTCACCTCATGCACCTGAAATGGACATGACTCAAAAATGCCCATGATAAAATAAAATAAAGATCCTCAATCATTCCCACTACATACCTTTGACTATCATTGGATCACCGATATGATCTGACCCTGACAGCTCCACATCATGCACCTGGACTAAAGCCTGACTACCTGAAGCATGAACTCCCTACGATGATACACTAGCCACCAGCCACTAAACCCAAAACTAGTTCCCACTGTCTCTACCATGACATCTACGTGTAGATGACTCCTAACTACCAACTCCTGGTACTACTCCCAATATGATATTAGATCCCTGAGTCTGCCCTGACCCCTGACTGCTAGCTTTCAGAGAACGCTTCCTACAAAATTTATCAAGATGCCCAACCTATCTGCATACTCGACACTCCTTTGGTTCCTAATAGCAATGAGTCCGCACATGACCTGGCTACCCACACTGGAAGCACACCATCAATGAACCACTCCAAGGTGGTCCACCTAATTCCTTGGTATGAATTCTATGTTTTAACTCCTCTCGGAATCTCTTCCTTATATCTAAATCATCACCACTGAAATCACCTAAAGCCATCACCCGGATCGAGTAAAACCGATCCTTGAAGTTTTCCTCAGATAAAAGTTCCCGATTCACCATCTCTAAGAGTGAGGTCAACCTAAATATGTTAACCTACACCCAAATAGAAGGCCATAAACTATCCTCAAAACAACTCACCCTCGAGGCGTCATCACCCACAATACTAGGTGTGAAACAAGAAAACTCAGCGAATGTCACCACATAGTCCATGATGGACATGTCACCCTACTGTAGGATCAAGAAATCTTGATATTTTTCTATCTTGAATGTATCTGGGAAGAAGTTATCTAAGAACTTGGACTCAAAAACCTTCCAGGATAGTCCCCTATGTATGTCTTCCTGAACCTGCTCATCCCAGCAGTGATTTACTAGTCCCCAAGTCATGTAGATCTCTAGCTTCACTCTCTACCTTGGTGGTGTATCAAGACAATCAAAGACCATATTCATTAATTGAATCTAGTTCTCTGCCGCCTGTGGTCCACCCTCACACTAAAATAGTGGTTGGTGATGTGAATAGAACTCCCGAGTCAGATATTCCATGGAAGGATATTCTCCCTGATATCCCCTATCAATGCCCTAGTTGACACGTACCATACTCACTCTGAGTTTCTCATCAATCCATTACCCAAAAGCTATCAATAATGCTATCCACCCTTCCTACACCAGAGCTTGTACCTAAACCTGTACCTACAACTCATTCTCACACTGACCCTTTAGGGCCTCATCTCAAACCTAAGGGGTCTCATCCTATGACTTCCCATTCAATACTAAATCATCACCCTCTTGACGCTCTATTAGAGCCCGTCTAGGTGGCATCCCACTGAATAACAATACATAGTCCGAAAAACCAGATAACATATATATAACAAATATAGGGAAAGTAGTAAAAGGAAGAATAAACTAACAACCCTTACCCTTTGTCATCTCAACCATGTCTCATGATATCTGGCCTCTTGGCCCCTTACCCACCCATATCAGATCCATGTATCACATATTCCTTGGGTCTCACACCTTTCCTAATGAACAATGTTGCCTCAAACAAATGACCACATCGCCCAACCTGGTGATCAACATCACCCCATATCATCATATATTACTTATACAATAAGATCCATTCCCATACATATATATCACATATATATAAATAGATTTTATTAGTTCCACTTTCCCAGGTTGGTTGAGTAAAATTCCACCAAACAGAGTCTAGGTAGGAAAATGCTGCTTAGCTTCCTTTATTGAAAATTTTAACAACCTAATCCCTCTTATCACAATCTAGGTCCCCAATAACAATCACAAGAATTTTCTATCATAGAAACAAACACACACACAAATATATATATATATATATATATATATATATATATATATATAATTAAAACATTTTATGTGCCTAATCGGAAAACATAAACAATCTCAATTTTCCAAACCGGGATAAGGGTCCAAAGATACCCCTTACCATACCAGGCCAAGGGTTACATGTCACAACAGATAACAATCACATTCCAATTGAATTACTCGAGATTGAAATCATATCAACTATAAAATGAGAAAATAAGAATAACAATTCCCACCCAGAGCAACTTGGTATGTTCCTCATACATGGGGCTGCAGGCACCCAAGCATGAGTTCTAAACCTAGTTCTGACAACACCATAGTATCCGATCTACCACATCCCAAATAGTAAGACCAAGAAAAAGGTAAAATAAACTCCTCTGATACAATTATTATCCAGGAAAATGATAATACTAATTCCTAGTTTATAACTTCTCTGATACCATTTGTATCACCCCGACCCAATTATCCACCCAAATAGTGCTTCATGTCAAGTTCCACTATCATTAGGTGTGCCTCCCCATATTCCCAAGGCTACTGAATATCAGTGAGGGTGTAAAATGGCTGATAGTGGGGAGAATATAACATCTGGGGATGATATAATAATGGTTTAATATATATAAATAAGTGGAAAATAAAGACCAAACAAACTCTGGACCAGTAACTCACCCATGGTGGAAGCAAAAGCAACAGCAGTAGAAGCAATAATAATAAACGGGATCAATACCATTTTCCAAATAAAATAGCACAAGATACCATTTTTAGATACTATAATATAACATTCATTCATATCATCTCATACATATCAATAATTAGAAGGGTCTCCAAAGGATGACCTCAGTACATACATATATTGCATGCTATTACAGAAAGGAAACAAAAGGAAATCTCTATGGGGAAAGAACCCATGGTCCCTTTCCTTCCATCCCATTATAACTCAACCACTAAGATCCATATCTTGAGCCTGAAACTTTAACTAAAGGAAAATCCATAAAATATACACACGTCCTGATGGGCCCATGTGGGGTGTGAGAAAGAATCTCAATAGGCCTCCACCAATGTGTTCGTATCATAAAATTTTAATTAATCAAGTGTGTATAAAAAGTAAATAAAGACATAAAACACACATACATAATAATATCCCACTCCCCTTGTGCTTAGTACCCATAGGGAGTGATCACCTACTTCAGATAACACATGAATACTGTAGATAAGAGGATCCTTAGCCTAAGCCCAAGAAATACCATGATGTAAATCATCCCATGTAAACCTTCAAGTTATACCTCTAATAGAAATTATGGTCACCTTGTTCCAACTAACAAATAGTGTCTAAAGAATTATATGAAGTCCTAAAGTCATGACCAAACAAGTACCTAGTCCCTCATATGTTAGCACAAAAGTAACTCCATCAACTTGAAGCTTGACATCCGAGGCACAATGATGCCTTCCCTCCAAGTAATGTCACCTTCATCTCAACAAATGATGTACTGAGGAACAGATATTTACATCCTCCCAAACAAGTCCTAGCCTAATGGCCTCATGTACAATGATCCTTGGCCCCCAATTGATAGTATTAACACTATCAACTAATGGAATCTCACCACCCAAAGGATTTCTATAGAAAGAACCTCAAACAATTTATCTAAGACACATCTAAACATGGACTCTAACCACATGAGTGGTCAATAACACCTCATAATCTAAGTAATACTATGTTCACATGGGTATAAATGGTTCATTGGAAAACACGGGTGGGCAACAATCCCCAAAAGAACCTAATCTACATCAACCGACACTTTGTGCCCATGAGACCATGTTTCTCAAATCCGATGGTCAACACCATCCAAAATCACATGGGCCATGACTATAACCTGGTCACATCCCCAACTCATCCTATAACCGAGTCACCTAACCTGTGATCAACATCACCCAAATATATATATCTTGGACCATTCCCAACATGATGATCATATCATCTTAGTCCATATGGACAACACCATATCAATCCTCAGGCCAAGCCCATCACATTCCATTAGAACTTAGAAATTAAATATAAATAAATTAAAAAATTAAATTACATAAATATCACACCTTTACCTAACCCTCCCAAGTTCCAAATCCACTCACATAGCTCAAAAAACATGTATAATTGATATAGAATTCCCATAGGTATCTCCTATGGTTCTAATTAATTAATTGAAGGAAACCATTAAATTAAGAGGGTATCTCTCAGACTATCCAAAAACATGCTCAAAGTTTGACCCGTAAACAACCAAAATATCACAAATAAATGTGAGCACCACATATATCATGTTGGTAGATACCCACATGTTTAATATTAGCATCTAACTTGATCCTAATTGGATGAAATCAACATTTTAGATGAACACCCTAAAAATAGGGTAAATTAGATCACATGGATTTAGAAGTGAATATGGTGAGAGAATAGGAAAATAGAAGTAAGTGGGTTTTTACCCTCACTGAAAAAGATCCAACACTACAAAATAATCAAAGAACAGAGCTCAGATGAAGGAGATAGCTCACACCTTATAGGAGGAGGAAAAAGAGGATGTTCCCTCTACTGTACGTGACTAAAAGATGATAAGGAGGAGGAAAAACCATTTAAGGAGGGAAGGGAATTTTAGTATTTTCACACTATTAATGGGTCTCATGGTTAGGTCAGAAGGTGTAGAAAACTATTCACCAACCGTGCGACACCCATTATCCAAAGGGGTACCTCACATGATTTTCCCTCAATGTTTTCCAAACCATGAGGAAACAATGTGAATCACATCTATTAAAAACTGTAGAGGTTCTTCCTGACCATGCAACCCCTTCAACATGGTTTTCCAAACCATGTATTTTAGACCTGGAGGGCCTCACAAATTGTACAAACCATGCACCCTAGTCTACACACCCTGAAAAGTTTGGGTTTTTGTCCTCCGATACACCAAAAACCCAACGGAAACCTGAGGAAACTTTATGATCATTAATAATCACATAAAAACAAGGTCTTGGTTAAAATGAGAACTCATAATAAAGTTATTTTGGTCAAGAAAATAATTGGGACAACCCCCAAACTCTGAAAATTTAAAATGGGGAAGGAATTTGACCCGCTCTAAAAACCTTGGATGTTACAGTGGCTAACTTGGTGAGTCTGTCTATGATCAATAAAATAGAACTATGAACCATCTATAATAATAGATTCCCCATAAAGAGAACAATAAAGATATCATCCATTTTCCACTTCCACATGGTACCGTATCCTTTACTTACTGATAGGTGGGGCATCGAGAGATAAAATTTGAAATACACTACAACATCCTTGGATACCCAGTCCAATACTGAAGGATCTTGGTACATACTCACCAATCTTGGATTTAATTCTCAATGGAATTTTAAAACCACATCAAAACCACCTATCACAACATTATTGGTGAAAATGTTCATCCTCAAATGCAGATGACATGCATCCTACCTTCATAATGTCCATTAGGAATATGTCCAATGGATATTTGGTCATGCAAGAGATCACAGTAATTATCAACAAGTTGGGACTACTTGAATCATTGGAGAAATAGAGGTGTAATAACCATCGACTAGAGGTATGATACACCATCCTTATCCTTAAGGGTCAACTGTAAATAGGTTAACTACTCTATAACCTCACCCCCAATAGCGAATGGAAAACCTTACTCTAAGCATCTTATACTACTACCATTATTTTGGGTGGATCCCAACAAGAACTACCTCAAACGTTTTGGGTCCACTATCTCTCCCATTTTGAGAAGACATATCTCACAAAGTAGACCTCCAACATTCAAAACAAATACTTCAAGAGTTTCACATAATGTTGGTACTCTTGGAGCATTTACTAAACCATCCTCAAGTGTCATGAGTTCTCCACCAATGTTGTTGAGTACATGAGGGTTCCATCGAATAAGACTACCATGAATAGATATAAGAAGGGTTGAAAGATCAGGTCTATAAGTCCCAAAATAACTGTTGTGGTGTCCAACATATCAAAATGTATCACCTTGAACCCAAAGAAACTGTAACGGGTTTAAAAATACACCCACTACAACATAAATCGCCTTTAGCAGCGGTCTTTTAGCTGCAGTTTTGTAAATAGCTGCTAATTTTTTTTAAAAGGGTTTAGGGGTGGTTTATTAAAAAACGTTGCTAAACCCCTTGTTATTTTACAGCGGCGATGCTTACCGCCCCCCCTCCCCCCACCCGACCCCGACCCCCCTTCTCCCCCCAACCCCCGTGATACCATCTTCTTCCCCCCGACCCAAACCCTAGATCGGCTCCCTCCCATGTCACTGGTGACCTCGCCGTCCATAAGTGCTCCCCGCCGCCCATCAGTACACCTCACCATTGACCCGCTGAAGCCCTAGCTCAGCTCCCAGTTATGGTTTTAAATGTTCCAATTATACATGAAAATAATTTGAAAATTATTCTAACAATGTCATATCATACTCATCACCAGCACTCATCAAGAAAAACATATGTGTTTATTCAAGAAAAGAATAATTAGGATTGTGAATTGGATTTAACCCATGATTTAAATTTAATATTTGACGTTTTAGTATATTAGGATGTTTATAAAGTATAAAATTTTAATATATTTTAGTCTTTTTTCCTCCCACTATAATTTAATTTTAAAATAAAATCCAACCCCTCACATTAAAGATTATTTTATAGGAGTAAGTGGATGTTTGTGTGTGCTATTCAACACTGGAGAGGTAAATTTCATTTTATCATTTTTTTTATATTTTCTATAATTATATTTAGATCTATAATTGTACGAAATTATCAAGAGTTGAGAAAATATTTATCTTTTTATAGATATAATTTCTAACTTAGAGAGGGTTGTGTATGGAGTGACACCCAAAAAGAATGCGGAAAACCACACCAATAATTCTTGAGATACCTTATATGGGAACCCAATATGAGAAAATAAGTGGTAAAATTTCACATCAATGAGTGGTAAAAATAATGCTTCTAGTTGTGTCTCGATAGGCATCCCTATGGTGACTATGAACTTAACTAAAATGGTCATGGACTATGTTGAGCGGGAATTCCAAATAACCAGTGGTGGATGGTCAATCAAAATATTTTAAAAAATGAGATGATTTATGTTTGTTATAAGCAGCCTCATTCACTATATGTTTTTACCGCTTCTAGGGGAGCTAACTTCCTATTTTTCAACATAGATCAGGTGATCTATAATAATAATTAACCATCTATTAGACATTCAAACATTCTCAATTTTCTACCCTATAATGTTTATTTTAACTCTTAATAAATTACACTTGTAATTTATCCCATCCCAATGGAGATGACCTGGTACATACAAGTATTCTGCTGCATTAAATAGAGGGAGTGTTTATTCCACCACTACAAATGATATATGTATTATATAAGGAAATGATAAAACACATTCTGTATTCCATTACAAATAATTTTAAGTGGAATTATAATGGTAATTATTAAACTTAAAACATTCATGTATCATAGGATATATGAAAATGAAAAAGTATATAATCATACACATTTTAGTGTTTTATGACAATAAATGGTTATTATAAACACAATAGCATCCATCATGAACTTGAAAATTGTTTATAACATGATATAAAAATGAGAACATAAAAATCATATAATATTCTAAATCTTGGGAAGTAAAAATAATCATGGATGACTAATATAGTAGTTGATGACCTTAAAATAGTGTGTGAAAAGTAGTTTGGACTAGTCGGTTTTGACAAGAGTGTTGTGGAACCCTATGTGATTGTTTGCAAGGTGGAGTGGGGAATCAAGGTTCTTTCCAAAATTTATTTTTTCATTACTTTAAATATTTAACCCTCACCAGTCATCAAATATTATTCTTATGTGAGCCATATCATGATTAATCTAGAACTATTTTGTCATTGACATTGAATTTCAAGAACAAATATGGACCTTAATGCACAGAAAAACATAAGGTTTTATTTACTTGTTTCACATGCACTAGGTTTCATCTAAATGGAACACACAAGATGAAGTTTCAATATAAAAAAATTCCCAATAAAATAATTTTTCTATTAGATATAAATATTTTAGTTATAGACACTACATTCCAAGGAACACTTCCTTTATAATTATTTGGTTTTTGATCAATGGTCACCCAAGTGAAACTCCATTTTATTCATTCTACACACACTAATTCAAGGAAAAAATTGGTTTATACAATTGTATTTCTCTTCCATATTAGTATAGAAAGCTAAATTTTGGTACTTATTTAATCCTAGGTTTTATGTGGTGTCGATATCAATGTTTTTGTGCACTTCTTCTTCAAGGCCAGATGATATCATCTTCTTGATGAGAAATTCAATTAATTTAACTCCACATAACGAAAACAACAACAATATAAAACTCCATATAAAGAATAATTCTATCAATATAATTATCTTATTATGCTCTATTTTAATCACAATCAACTATATTAATCATTGTAACTCCATAAACAATAAAACTTTATCCTCAAACACCTCATTATGGAACTGTAAAGTTGGTTGAATCTTACTTTTTTATTTTAAATCTTGATTTTTGTGGTATGTTGTTCCATTTATAGGTTCCCATTGTGGTGTGGATTCATGTGGTTTCAATAATGGTAATCTACGATCAAGATCTTAATTTACCTCCCAATTGTAGAAGATTTTGTAGCATGCTTTTTTTCATTATTTTTTCTAAGTATTAATTTTCATCCTCAGAAGGAAGATCAGATAGAGAGAATGATCCAAATTATAATGGATGTATTGAAGATGTTTATTCTTGATTTTATAGGTTCTTGGGTGAATCATTTCCCTTTGGTTGAGTTTTATTATTATAATAACTATTTATTAACCATTGGTAAAAATCCATTTAAAGAATCGTATGAGTGTTCTTACATATCTCTATTGTGTTGGAACGAGGTTAGAGAGTTAATTAATCTTATACCAAATTTGGTGAAGATAATGATAAAGAATGTGTAGTTTTTCTATGAGTGAATAAAACATGCTCAAGACCATCATGTGATGGACCCGGGTATAGAGTTGTTTAAGTGAGATGGGTTTGAACTAGTGAATAGTAATTTATTTCTCTTTTTATTATTTCTTGCAAATCAACCTAATTTACCTATTAGAGTGAGAAAAATCACTGCTTAACTCACACACACTATGAAAAAAAAATTCAAAAAAGACACTTGATATATAAGTGTCACCACCCAAATTGATAATTTAACCCTTGGCGTGATCCAGAATCACCTAAGACTATATGATCCACTAGAATCACCATGATGGATTAAATGAGAAGGATATATATTTAACTTGTATTATAACATTAACAACAATTTCATCACCCAAAATATCTCATTATTGTCTTCTCTACCATGCCAAGACAGTCCACACCAGGACCAAGAGAAACAAAGAAGACAACCCAACCTCTATATTTCAAAGAAGACATGGATTTTTTATATCCTTGTTATTCCACTTATACCTACCCACCAATGGGTTAAATATACATTGTATACTTACCTATATACTTAAATAAAGTTCCTAATTAAGGTAAGAGTTTGTTTCCATTTCATATTCCTAACTTCTATTCAATTATTATATTATTTATCAAGCCCTTACCTTAGTGATATCAAAGTTATAGCATCATTAGTTTGTCCATCTATTTTGGTGGAGCACGACATACAAAAAACTACAAGGATGGGATCCTTGTTCTCGTCATCTTTTATGGATCTTTTTAATTTGCATGCTTTGGTTTTCTAGTGGGTGATTTAACATATATATTTATATAAGAAAAAGTTATGTAACATATTTATATATTTTTTTAACTAGTATATATGAATCTCTTTCCCTATTTAGAAGTAACTATGTGTTTTAATTTTTTTGATATTGTATAGGAACATTGTGATATACATTGATAAAAGATGGATCACATTACCGAGGAACACACCTCAGTTTGTTAAGGGTAAGAAGACGTTTTTAGATTTTTCAATTTCCAATCGATCTTCTGAAGGGATTCCCTAATCAATATTTGTGTTGGATTTGGCATGGAGAATCGAACGTTACAGAAAGGTTGAACACTGATGTTAATCCACAGAATGAGCTCCCAACTTTGTCAAAAATGGAAAATGAAATGAAAAACCTCATAAATGATGAATTCGACACTGCAATACACCACTATCAACATCAAAACATAACAGAACAACCAGATGAGGGTGCTACTGAAGGACCCCAGGACACCCTGAGAGGGGAGGGGTGAATCAGGGTGACAACTTTTTATTTTAATGTGATGGATCTTGTTCCCATGTTGGTAGGAACTTGTTGAACCTGTAAGATGAATAAGATCAGAAAGAAAACATTCACATGCACAGAGAAGACACATCACTTTTTACTTGGTTCACCACTAAGGGCTACGCCCAAGGAGTATACACCGACAAGTTTTCGGTCGTACCTAATTCCACTAATCTTTACTAGCTGTGGATTACAAAGGTTCGGGCACAGTCACTCTGTCCCTGGATCACTGCCTTTACAGAGGTTTAGGGATAGCTCACTGCGTCCCTTGGGTCACTCCCGTTGACTTCCCCTGGCTCACTGCCGTTGGTGAAGTCCCACTCAGTTTATAGAAGTGAAGGTGTCTTCATCATTGCATAAGAATGCATCCTCTGTCGTATGTAGATGCTTTGTTGAAGTCCATTGTTCATCCACTGACAAATACCCCTTTGTCTCTTAAACACCGGGCAAACAACCTTTGGAAAGTACCTTCGCAAAGCACCCTACTTCGTGAGGCTCCCAATTTCGCGAAGCTCAAATAAGCCTTCACGAAGCTCCTTCCTTTTCACGAAGCTCACAATTTCGTGGAGCTCAGACCATCGCAAAGCTAAATCCTTCGTGATGCTTAGATCTTCGCGAAGCTAATGTCATTGCAAAGCGACTTCCCTCACGAAGCTCACTGAGCCAACGCGGATCACACGACTTTCGCGGAGCTAGAATAGCCACCGCGAAGCTCCTCTTTCGCGAAGCACACTGCCTTCGCGAACTTCCTTCGCGAAATGAGAGCAAAGAATTTTCCCTAAAAAATCTCTCCACTTCTCTTGAGGGGGTTGACCTGTATTTATAGGCGATTCCACCGACCCTTGACCCTTCTGCACAAGTCAGCGCCACGTCATTCCCTATCGCGAAGCTCCGAAGTTTCTTCCAGAATTCTGTCCAAATCGCGAAGCACCACGACAATTTTCTGATCGCGGAGCTTGTCGTAATTGCATAGAATTCTGTCATTTACTTCACGCCGCCGCCGCGATGCTCCCTCAAGTTTCCTTTCAACGCTTCCATTCACGAAGCTCGTCGTAACCACGAAGCATCACTGCCTCTATTTTTCTAGTCTTCGTGAAATCCAATCCATGCATCCCATATTCGCAAAACTCATGCCTTTGCCATATAAAAATATGATCTTCAAGAAAAACCTCTTTTAGAGATACTCACCAAACTCCAAATTTTGGACCCCAAAAATTTGGCAAACACTGGGAAACAACGCTACCTTCAATACTGCTGTCTGCTTGAACTGTATGATCTCTTTGCGGGTACACATTCTGAACTTCCACTGCTGATTGACGACAAACACAAACCAGACTCCAAATCATGCATAGAAGACCATGGTTCCAGCAATCTCCCCCTTTGGATTTATTGGCAATCAGAAAACAAATTCAACAGATCTCCATCCATGTGAAAACCAAAAATGCAAGAATCAACTCAGCCAACACTCTAAGTCTACGTGAGCAATGCTCAGTGTAGAAAACAAGAGAGGAAGCTTGAATTGGGTTCCAATGTTTTCCTTCTCATTATTCTCATCACAGAAGCATTACTTACAATGTTTTCCTTCTCATTATTCTCATCATATAAGCATTACTTGCCTGAATTTATTCCTTTCTCCCCCATTGAAAATAAATCCAAAGACCAGTAATTTGTTCAATGTTCATCTCAAACCATACTCCCCCTGGATAGTATCTCCCCCATAAACCTGCATCATAGCTATAAACAGATAAAAATAGTTATCACAAAATGGGGAGAGGGGTAATGCGTAACCTCTTATGCACTAGGAGGTGGCTGAACACCAAGGTTCAACCGATGCTTCTCAAACACAGCCGCGGACAGTGGCTTGGTCAGGATATCAGCCACTTGCTCATTAGTTCCCACATGATCCATTCTAATCACCCCTTGTTCAACTTTTTCTTTGATAAAGTGATACCTGATTTCAATATGTTTCGTACGGGAATGATGAACAGGATTCTTTGTAAGACCAATTGCGCTCTTGTTATCACAGTAAATTACCATTGGTTACTTTACCTCATCACCAATATCTGTTAATTGTTGCTTCATCCATAGCAGTTGAGTGCATGCCTTTGTGGCAGATATATATTCAGATTCAGTAGTACTAAGAGAAGTACATTCTTGTTTCTTTCTCAACCAGCCAACACATTTCTGCCCAATATAGAAATCTCCACCACTAGTGGACTTTCTGTCTACTACATCACCAGCCCAGTCAGCATCAGAAAACGTTGATAATTCATTGTCCCTGCCTGCAACAAAAAATAACCTGAAGATATGTGTACCTTGAATGTACCTCATGATTCTTTTTACTACCACCATATGTTCTTCCATTGGATTATTCTGAAAGCGGGCCGCAAGGCATGTGGCAAAGACAATATCTGGCCATGTTGCTGTCAGGTACAGTAGGCTCCCAATGATCCTCCTGTACATGGTGGGATCAACAGAGTCCCCATCCTCATGCCTTCCAAGTTTAGTTCCAACTGCAATTGGAGTTGACATTGGTTTGGAGTCTTTCATATTAAACTTCTTTAGAAGCTCTCTTTCATATTTTTCCTGAGAAATGAAAGTTTATTCCTTATTTTGAATCACCTGCAGCCCCAAGAAATATGTGAGCTCCCCAATCATAGACATTTCAAATTATGATTTCATGTGGTTGGAAAATTCGTCCACTGATTTCTGCCTACTGCCACCAAATATGATATCATCAACATAGACTAGAACCATGAATTGATCTTTTGGAGAATTCTTAACATAGATATTGTGATCAAATCCTCCTCTTTTGAATTCCAGCTTCTTGAGATATGAATCCAGCCGTGAGTACTATGCCTGTGGTGCCTACTTCAAACCATATAGAGCTTTTTTAGTTTGAAGAACATTGTTTCATCAGTACCCAAAACAAAGCCCACTGGTTGTTCAATGTAGACTTCTTCTTCGATTACACCATTCAAGAATGGTGTCTTGACATCCATTTGATATACTTTATATCCTCTTTGGAGTGACATGGCAAGGAAAAGCCTGATTGACTCCAGTCTATCCACTGGAGCAAAGGTTTCTTCAACATCAATGCCTTCAATCTGGGAGTATCCTTTACATACCAGTCGTTCCTTATTTCTGATCACACTTCCATGATCATCAAACTTATTTTTGAATATCCATTTGGTACTAATCACATTGTGTCCTTCGTGTCTCTGGACAAGATCCCATGTCCGATTCTTGTCAATCTGATCTAATTCATCATTCATGGCTTTCACCCAAGATTCATCATTTGCAGCTTCTTCGAATGAGGATGGCTCTACAACTGATAGAAATGCAGATTGCGTGTTATTCCTCATCCTTCTTGTTTGAGTGGGTGCACTCCTATCCCCAATTATGTTGGATGGATCAATATCAGCTCTTCGATTTCTCCTGAGAGGTTTAGTAGCATTCTCTTCAGCCACAATTTCTTCTTCAGATTCTTCTTCTGAGTCAACATCATGATGTGACTGCTGAGTGTTTTGAACAACTTCCTCTATTTCTCCATTTGTATTTTCTTTATGTTCACTTTCTTCCGGCCTTTCTATCACATCAGCATATGACGTCCTTGAAGAATTTGTGCTTTTATCTTCAATTATCTTAACATCACTGCTTTCCACAATCCTTCCTAAACACTGGTTGAAACATTTGTAGGCTTTTCTGTTCATTGAGTAACCGAGGAAAATTCCTTCATCTGCATTGTCGCCATATTTCCCTTGATTTCCTTCTTTGTTCCTGATGAATCATTTACTTCCAAAGACACAAAAGTATTTTAAAGAAGGCTTCCGTCCATGCCACAATTCATATGGTGTCTTCATCTCACCCATATAAATTCCTGTTCGATTCTGAATGTACACTGCAGCTTGAACAACCTCTTTCCAGTAATGTCGTGGAATATGACTCTCAATCAGCATAGTTCGTGCCATGTTGTTCACCTGTCGATTCCTACGTTCAACAACACCATTTTATTGTGGAGTTCTCACAGTAGCTACCTCATGTTGTATCCCATGCTTCTCCAGATAATTTTCAAATTTAATGGAAGTGTATTATCCTCCATTTTCAGATCGCAACACTTTGATTGTTCGTCCAGTATCATTCTCGGCGATTCGCCGATATGTTTTCATGCAGTCAAGGACTTGTAATTTCCTGTGAATGACCATCACACATGCCATTCTTCTATAATCATCTATGAAAAGGACAAAGTACCTTTCTCCATGAGTTCCATAAAAATTTAACGCTCCACATACATCTGTATGAATCAGATCAAGAAGGTGAGATGCCCTTTTCTTCTTTGGCCGATATGAACTGCAGACCAGCTTCCCACGAATGCAAGAATCACAAGATTTTTCACGCTCACGATTCAGGTTGGGAATGTCCATGACAATTCTCAATTTTGATATTTTCTCCATGTCTTGTTGATTGATGTGTCCTAGTCTCCAATGCCACAAATTGTTTTCTTCTTCAACAATCATGTAACATACATTTTCTTCACTATCAACCTGATACAAGTTGCCTTCTGTTCTGCATCCCTTCATAAGTGAATTTCCTGTCTTTCCATTGATAGTGCAACCTTTCTGATTAAAAGTAACTATATGTCCCGAGTCATAGAGTTGACTCACACTGAGGATACTATGACGTAGGCCATCTACGTAAAGGACTTCAGTCTTCTTTAGTTTTCCATTATCTAATTCGATACTTCCACTCCCTTGGATTTTCAGAGCCCCATTATTACCAAATAGTACTGTACCATCAACCGTCCTTTTGATATCCATTAGCAGGACCGCATTACCTGTCATATGAGATGAACAACCGCTATCCAGAATCCAGGTACTGTTGTTCTTTGTAGCATTGAGGGCCACCTCTACAAGGTTGGATTTCTCAATCTTCCTCCTTTCCTTCCATGAGACATTGTATTGAGTATATAGTACTGATGGCCTTTCAATTGTCTCTTCCGCATACCCAGGTTCTTCATAGTCAAAATATTTTTTGAGAGGAGAAAACCTGTTTGAAAGAGAAACACTTTCTTACTGACGAGACTTGACTTGTCTTGAACTTCGGTATGAGGTATCCATGTCCCTTCTCTGCCTGCAATTAGCAACCTTATGACCAAAGTTAGAACAATGATAACAATATCCATAGAAATTGTTTCTTCTATAAGAATTAGGATATGAATTTGTTCTTATTTTTTGAACTTATATATCTTCTACATTCAGATATCCTCTTGCCTCTTCGCAATAAGACATGGTATGTCCCATATAGCCATAGAACTGACACTTCATGAGAGGAAATGTCTTCTCACTTGAATTTCTCCTCACACCTTCTTCCTTGAGAGATAAGTTATATTGTCTATCATTTTTGAATGTTTGAGGATAATTTTTAGTTCTCCTTTTAGTTTGGATTAAGGGTTCCTTTTTCGGAACATTATGTAACGTTTCAACATGTTCAGCTTTCATCTTATCTTTCTTTTGGATATTTTCACTTCCAGTAGTTGATGTCTCAGCCTCACAGCCAATTCCACTCTTTCCCATGCAAGCGGGTCTTTGATCACTCAAGATTTTTCCAACCCCATCTGAACCACACTTGGCTCTTGCTAGTAATTCTATATCTGAGAATATTCCAAACTGTATTTTCTTCATCGATTCTTTTGGAATTGATTCAGTCTCAAGTTTACTCCTTAGAGTAACAACTTCCTCTTCAAGACCCTCAGCAGTCTTGGATTTTTCATCAAGTCTGGAGGTGAGGTCATTGATGACATTTTCCTGCTCTTCAATTCTCAGCATCAGATGCACTACATCATCATTTATTTCAATCATTTTAGACTGTACCTTCACAAATTCATCCAATCGTTCAATTTCAGCTTCAAGTTGATCAATGTATTCAGCTGATTCTTCTATAATTGATTTCCACTTATTGCAACTCTTAAATTTAATCTTAAGCTTACTAACGACATCCTTAAGTTGCATCTCAGGATCTACACAAGTTTTCAGTTGTTCTTGTCCACCAGTATCTTCTAACTTTTCAACATTGGCCATCATGGAAGCATGGTTCCCAGTTTTGAATTCTGGTTCTTCTTCATCACAGAATTCATTATCTTCTTCATCCTCTTCACAGACAAAACTCTTCCTTTGCATTTTATTTCCAAATTTGAAGTCTCCCTTTTTTAAGAACCTTCTTCGAGGCTTCTTGAAGCTTTCATCTTCACTATCTTCATCATTGATCTTTTCTTAAGCACTGAGAGGCAATGTGCCCAAATTTTCCACAACAAAAACATGCGAGAGGTAACTTCCCTTTGAATTTACCTTTCCCCTTCTGGAACTTCTTTGAAATGAGATAAAGAATTTCTTTTTCTTCTTCATCTTCACCACTATCATCTTTTGAGATTTTCAGTTTATCCATGGCCTTTAATTCCATTTCCTTGCTCACACGATTCGTAACATCTTCTGGTTTGACTCTCATTTCATATGCTACCAAGCTGCTAAGTAGATCATCCAGAGAAAGTTTTGAAAGATCTATTTCCTCAAGGGATGACACCTTTGCATTGTACAGAGGTGTAAGTATTCTTAATATTTTCTTTACAATATCAATGTCTTTGATTTCTTCACCTAGACCCTGAATTTCTCCAACCACTTCAGTAATTTGATTGAAGAAAGAGTCTGCATTCTCGTCTGGATGCATCTTCAGATCATCAAACCGATTGTACAGCACTTGTAGGTTCGCCTCCTTCACTTTGCTATCTCCTTCAAAAATATTCTCGAGTTTATCCCACATGGATTTCGCTGAGGTGAAATTCATCACCTTTAGGTAGATCTTATCAGAAAGGGATGTAGTAAGTGCATTTTGGGCTTTAGCATCTGCATCAAGAATTTTCCTGTCTGTTTTAGTCATAGCCAGGCCTGTTGGGTCAGTGACTTGTATTCCTTGCATAGTAGAAAAGAGAACTTCCATTACAAGAGATCTTAGATGAGATCTCATTCTGTTCTTCCAGATCTGGAAATTACTTCCATCGAAGTGAGGGACTCCCCTGACATTGACTGCATTCTCCATGACGATAAAGGACAGATTCAACACCAGCAACCTTAACCTCCCTCTGATACCAATTGAAGGACCCCGAGACACCCTGATAGGGGAGGGGTGAATCAGGGTGACAACTTTTTATTTTAATGTGATGGATCTTGTTACCACATTGGTAGGAACTTGTTGAGCCTGTAATATGAATAAGATCAGAAAAAACATTCACATGCACAGAGAAGACACAACACTTTTTACTTGGTTCACCACTAAGGGCTACGTCCAAGGATCATATGCCAAAAAGTTGTCGGTCATACCTAATTCCACTAATCTTCACTAGCTGTGGATTACAAAGGTTCAGGCACGGTCACTCTGTCCCTGGCTCACTGCCTTTAAAAAGGTTTAGGGATAGCTCACTACGTCCCTCGGGTCACTCCCGTTGACTTCACCTGGCTCACTGCCGTTGGTGAAGTCCCACTCAGTTTATAGACATGAAGGTCTCTTCATCATTGCATAAGAATGCATCCTATGTTGTATGTAGATGCTCTGTTGAAGTCCAATGTTCATCCAATGACGAATACCCCTTTGTCTCTTAAACACCGGGCAAACAACCTTTGGAAAGTACCTTCGCAAAGCACCCTACTTCGCGAGGCTCCCAATTTCGCGAAGCTTAAACAAGCCTTCGCGAAGCTCCTTCCTTTTCGCGAAGCTCACAATTTTGCAGAGCTCAGACCATCGCAAAGCTCAAGCCTTCGCAATGCTTAGGCCTTCGCGGAGCTAAAGTCGTCACAAAGTGACTTCCCTAGTGAAGCTCACTGAGCCAACGCGGAGCACACGACTTTCGTGGAGCTTGAATAGCCGCCACGAAGCTCCTCTTTCGCGAAGCACACTGCCTTCGCGAACTTCCTTTGCGAAACGAGAGCAAAGAATTTTCTCTGAAAAATCTCTCCACTTCTCTCGAGGGGGTCGACCTGTATTTATAGGAGATTCCACCGACCCTCGACCCTTCCACGCAGAGTCAGCGCCACGTCATTCCCTATCGCGAAGCTCCGAAGTTTCTGCCAGAATTCTGTCCAAATCGCGAAGCACCACGATAATTTTCCGATCGCGGAGCTTGTCGTAATCGTGGAGCGTTCCATCATTTACTTCGCACCGCCTCCGCGATGATCCCTCACGTTTCCTTTTAACACTTCCGTTCGTGAAGCTCGTCATAACCGCAAAGCATCACCGCCTCCATTTTTCTAGTCTTCACGAAATCCAATCCATGCATCCCATCTTCGCGAAACTCATGCCTTTTCCATATAAAAATATGATCTTCAAGAAAAACCTCTTTTCGCGATGCTCACCAAACTCCAAATTTTGGACCCCAAGAATTTGGCAAACACTGGGAAACAGTGCTACCTTCAATACTGATGTCTGCTTGAACTGTATGATCTCTTTGTGGGTACACATTCTGAACTTCCACTGCTGATTGACGACAAATACAAACCAGACTCTAAATCATGCATAGAAGACCATGGTTCCAACAACTACAAATTTCAACATGACAAGGGGTGTTTCTGAGACTGTAACACAACTAGATCAAGATTGTAACATATTATTGGATCCTCCTTTTGATTCTGTGGAGGAAAATGTAAGAGAAAACTTCACTGAGGAAAATACATTTCATGATTTAGTTGACGATGGAAATATAGAGTTGTATAGTGGATGTTTGAAATATTCAAAGCTTTCTTTTTTGCTAAAGTTGTACCATATCAAATGTCTATGTGGAATTACAAATAAGGAAATGTCCATGATATTGGAATTTTTTCATGATGCATTTCATAATGCAAAAATCCCCATGTTTTTTTATGATATGAAAAAAGTTGTTAACATGCTTGGTCTGAATTATACAAAAAATACATGCATGTCCCAATGATTGTATGCTTTATTGGAGAGAGGATTCAAGTAGACAGAATTTCAAAAAAAATTCTTCTTCTAGATGGTAGTCAATGGGTGATGTTGGAAGTCTGAATCAACATAATTTCATGAAGAAGAAGAAAGAGAACACACCTATAAAGGTTTTTTGTTACTTTCCTTTAAAGCCCCGATTGAAAAGATTATTCATGTCATCAAAAACTATCAAACACATGAAGTGGCATTCTGTAGATAATAACAATGATGGGTTAATGAAACATCCACGAGATTCATAATCATGGAAGACATTTGATTCATTACATCCAGATTTTGTAGCTGATCCTAGAAATGTTTGATTGGGATTGGATGCTGATGGATTCAACCCATTTGGGAGTTTGAGTACTAGTTATAGCATTTGGCCAGTTGTTTTTATCCCTTATAATCTACCTTTGTGAATGTGTATGAAAAAAAATCTTTTCTCATTTCGATGATTATTCCTGGAAAACAAATGCCTGGAAATGATATTGATGTATACTTGCAGCCTTTGATTGAATAATTATAGGAGTTATGGAGCAAAGATGTTGAGACATTTGAGGATTCTTCTAAAAAAATGTTCAAAATGCATGCTTCTTTAATGTGGACCATTAGTGACTTCCCTGGGCTTGGGAATTTATCTGGTTGGAACATTTACATGGGTTTGGCTTGTCCTATTTGTAACTTTGATTTTCCTCCCAAATGGTTACCTCACAGTAGAAAATGGTTCTTCTTCTCCCATCGAAGATTTATCAATGCATCTCATAGATTTCGGATGAACAAATCAAAATTTAATGGTTTCATTGATCATAGACCACCTACAAAGTTGTTAAATGGTTCTGAAATAGTAACACAACTTGAAAATGCTGAAACTGAATTTGGGAAGGTTCATCATTTGAAGGATAGTGGAAAACAAGTTCTAAGTGCATCTTCAAGTGAAATCAGAACACAATAATGGAAGAAAAAAGTATATTTTTCAATCTTTTGTATTGGGAATTTAATTTGTTGCGGCATAATCTTGATGTGATGCATATTGAGAAGAATGTCTGTGACAATTTGATTTTCACATTTCTTAATGAGCATGGAAAGTCGAAGGATCGTCTCAATTCTCGTAAATACTTATAAGTAATGAACATAAAACGTGATCTCTAGCCAGATGAGGATGAAAAGTATGCTCCGACAATTTTTACAATGAAAAATAGGGATAAAGATATATTCCTTTGATTTTTAATGAATGTGAAGGTATATAATGGGTATTCAAGTAACATCTCGATGTGTGTTGACTTAAAGAATTGTAAGTTACATGGATTGAAAATTCATAATTCACATATTTTGTTACAACAGTTACTACCATTGGCATTGTGTACATTAATATCTAAAAAACTTACTGCTATTTTACTCCAATTCTACACGTTTTTCAGACAACTATGTGATAAATCTCTACATCCATTTCAGCTTGACAACCTCCAGGAGAGGTTTTTATTGACTCTTTGTGCAATGTCTATGATCTTTCCTCCAGCGTTTTTTACTGTCATGATGCATTTAACTAAGAATTTGGTTGAAGAAGTTAAATTAGGAGGCCCCGTTCATTATCGATGGATGTATCCAATTGACAGGTACTTTATTTATATGTTTTTCAATTAAGTAAACAATTTATAGCCCTTAATTAAATTCATAATTATTTTTATTTTATTTCACAGATATCTTGGGCATTTGAAATCATACATGAAAAATAAAGCTCAACCAGAAGTCTCTATTGCTGAAGGCTATTTGGCTGAGGAGTATCTTAACTTTTGTTTTAGATACTTGGATGATATTGAGACAAGATTTAATTGAGTTGGATGTGTTGACGACACATCGAATCAGTCTCAAATACATCAAAAATCAAAAAAAATTCATGCTATTGGATAATCAGTTGGGAGGACCTCAGATGTGACACTGACAGAATTGGAATTATTACAAGAACATAGATATGTGATGCTGAATAGTAACATTGTAGATCCATTTATTGAAGAGTTGATGATACAAAAAAATAGAAGAATGATAGTCCAAACACAAAATGATAAAGATATAATGAAAGCTTTTAATAAAGATCTTGTAGATTGGTTCGCACGACGTGTAAGTTTATAAATATTTCAATTAATACAAATATTCATTCAACACATATATTTTGTAAATCTAATAAAGTATATTTCTTTTTTAGATCATGAATAATGATACTTGAGTAGAGTTGTCAAAAGATTTGAAGTTTCTTTCTCTAGGTCCTCTAAAACAAGTTAGAAAGTTTGACGCTTACAATGTGAGTGGCTTTAGATTTCGTACAATCGATCGAGAAAGGGGTTTTAAAACATAGAATAGTGGTATATTTACATTTTCTGAATTGGGATACTATGGAAAGATGACTCATATTATGGAATTAAACTACCACAAGCATTTTTTAGTTGTTTTATTCAAATGTAATTGGGTCGATATTATTAGAGGTGTTAAAAGATATTCCTTGAAATTTACTTCTGTGAACTTCTCTCGCTTTATGGATGTTGGTGATCATAAAATGCATGATCCATATATCTTATCATCGCAAGAAAAAATAGTATATTATGTGAATGATGTTTTGGATGAAGGGTGGAGTGTAGTTTGTCATGTAATACAAAGATATTTGTATGATATCGGTGATGATGTGGAATATTTGAGCTCTGAAATTGAATCTCATCAACAATAAGAAGAAGAATTATTTTTCCATCATGATATTGAAAATATTAGAATCTCAAGGATGAATGAAGTAGATGAAGTAATGGATTATGAAAACGATATGATTGAAGGGGAAAATGATTGTATTTACAGTTATTTATTCATTCAATAACCACTTATTTCATTTGTGCAGTCATTAATTATCATTATTATATATATTTTGTTTGTTAGTGTTGGGAATCTATTATCATTTTTAATTTTTTTTTTGAATATTTTTTTTGAAATATATATTCTGAACTTAATTTTATTTGATTAAATGATAGGAATGCCAAGGAGGAAGTGATACACTGTTTCATCCACTACTGTGACAGATGACGATCCATCTGTCTCCCTCCCTATGTCATCTGAGCCACTAGTTGCTTGCCCCCTGCACCATCTCCCCCTAAACCATCTCTCACACCCTCTGTGAGAGTCCCTTTATAAGATGAGTCTTTGAATCCTTCTTCAGCAGCCTCAGTAGTGGTGCAGTGGTGCGCCACTTCTAGTTTATCATGGGGATACTGGAGGGTCATTGTTATAGGTACAATTTTTAATATAAATAAATTTATTTCACTTTTTTTATACTAATTATTAGTTCATTAAAGATGAAATAAATGAAACTACGGAGAAAAATATCAAAATTGTAGATGTGTGGAATATGAATGAAGAGAAGATAGTTGTTCCATTTGATTCATATGGGGTCCCTATGGATGACGTCGCGAGATTACTTGGCCAAATTCTAGGCCAGATGGTAGAGGATCCCATTTCCCTTCCCATTTCTTATGATGATTGGATACATATGCCTCCAAGTTGGAAAAAAGAAGTTTTTGATTCCCAAATAAAGGTAATTTTAATACATTATGGTGTAATTGAATGTCATGTTATTAATATGTTCAAAATGAATTTCTGTATACAGATGTTTTTCCACTTTATAGTTTTTGATGTGATAGCAAGAAAGTGGATGTTGAAAAATCTTGGTAAGAAATGGAAAGGCTTCAAATAGAGATTGTGGAGAGATGTCAATGATACTTCGTTGACCGTCCAACAAATGTATGAGAAGTTACCCAATAGGGTTCCCAAAGAATAGTGGAAAGTTTTTATTGATAGAAATCGTGATGAGAAGAAGATGGAATTTAAATATATATTATCATATTAACCTTATTTTACATTTATACATGTATATCAAGAGGAGATTACATTGAATAAATTACTATTAAATTGAATTTTACTTATTTCAGGATCTCTCAAGAAATAATGCATCATGTCAGGCTAAGCAAGTCATCCCTCACACTACGGGGTCAAAAAGCATTTCTAGAAGCCGATCAACTATGGTAATATTTTCATTAGCTTAAATATTTATAAGAAAATATTATCTATTTAATATATTAAACTGTTCATTTATCATTGATTAATGCAGTCATAGAGTTTAGGGCACGAATCATCCAGAACTGAAGTGTGGTTGGATGTTCACAAAAAATTTGATGGAAGTTTTGTTAATGAGCCTGCCAAAGAATTTGGGGTATGAACTCCTTTTTTCATTATAATAACTTATTATCAGTTTTAAAAATGTTAATATATATTGATGTTTTATTTATAGGTAAAAATTAAATAAATATGGGATGCCAATCCTGGGAAGTCCTACTCAGTCTCGCAGGATGACCCGGTTGCTAAAGTCCTTGAGAAGAAGCATCCTGGTAGAGTGCACCAGATGGGTTTGGGACCCGTACCATCTGAGGTCTTTGCTAAGCCATCAAGGATTGCAGCTACATCTACTCTTGGTTGTAGTTAGTCCATACACGGAGATTCTCAAAGAGATATTGTTTCCCTACGAAGCATAATTCAAGTCCAGGGGGATCAGATATCTGCTTTGCAGAAAGCATTGACTGATATACATCAGCAGATGAGCAGATATCCCCCCGGTGGTATTGCATCGACTAGTGATGAGTAGGTAAATAAAAAAAAAATTCAAAATCATTTAGTTTTCAAACTTTTATTGGTTTTATGTTTAAATATAAATATAGAGGACTATTTAATTTTTAATATAATGTTCTTACAGGTGGTAGCAGGAAGTGGAGATGGAGGTGGAGAGGGTGACGATATCTGTTCATCATCAAGGAATGATTAGTAGTATTTTTGATATGTGGAAAAATATTGACAGTTGGTTTTTATATGTATCATGTGTGACACATAGTTGCCTCCAAACATTTTCAGGACCTAAAATTTTCTTGATTTCTCATGTTTCCTTTTATGTATTTTATTAATTTCTGATGTTTCCTTTTATGTCTTGATTTCTCGAGTGTGGTATGCACCATATATATCAACTTTTTATTGTGATGATTAATTTTTTATGGCTAATTTTTCCTAAATTCATTTTTTCATTATAATAACTTATCCTACATTTTCTAGCCCAATGCATTTACCACTACATTTCCATTTCTAAGAATTACTTCTTAGTTATGCTATTGTATCAATCCCTAGGGACAAGAATGTGTGTCTCGCTAACATGTTTAAGATAGATCACCCTTTAGTGTGGCATAATCCTAGTATCCAAAATTTAAAAAAATATTTGGAATCCATAGATACTGATATGAGATTAGGGGAAATTTTGCTACATTGTCTGAAATGGGGTTTTCCCACCATTTCCAAAGTGGCCTCCAAGAACAGTCAGGCCGTGTGAATGGCAGTGTCCATTATCTCAGTAGGCATGACATGCCGATGGGAAACTCCTAGTATATTATGTAGAAACCCCTACCCTAGAAAAATGTTAAATAGACTACATGATCAATTACGTACCATTCATAACATCAACTACCCTATCACAAATAATTTATTATAAGAATCCACATTCCTGGATAGAATATATAAACCCCCTTCATGAGACACTCTTCCCTTTGAAGGAATGTTCCTGATCACTTTTATTATATTACGTACATCAAAATAACTAGGATGCATAATGGTAGTTACAATATATTAGGATCCAGATTCCATTCCTTCTAAGGAAACCACACTAAAGACTCCTTTTCCAAAGAAATCACATGAGTGAAACAAATATGATACTTGAACCTGATGCATCACCCTTAAAAAATTAGGAAACCTTATCCATGGGAGAGATGATTTTACCTTTTTTCTATCTTTAGTGTCAATTATAATAATTCCACATAGAATAACCCAAGCGAGATATGATTTTACCTAATTCCTATATTATGTTTCATTTATAATAATTCCACACAGAACACTAACATAATTTAATCCCAAGAAAATATTACCACATCATTATTCCCATGATAAAGGGTCTACCACCAACATACTACACCCCACATATTTTGAGTAACTATATAATACATAAATAACCACCCAATCATGTATGTAGCTATATACTTATATTAATACTGATGAATAGACCATGACATAACTCATACATCGCTAACCAGTATAACGAGCCTATGTGCTCATGTAATTGGGTACATGCCCTATATCCCAATAGAGTGAGAGACACCATGAAACAACACATGGGATGTTGAGTGCACCATCAGGTCAAAATTCTAGTCATGAAATGTGGTGAGTAAATCACAATACTTATATAGTAACATTTTTGTGATACACCATGCTCAACACCTAATGTAAGGAATTGTGATATCTCCTTGATCAACAATCTCATACCATCATACCACAACCTCTATAAAGGCATAAATTAAATATAACTAGCAAGGGGAATTACCTCAAATCCATCTCTTCTATCTACACAATATACATAATAATGGCATAATCATTTGTGTCATAATAGATAAGGAATAAACACTTATTCATGTCTTTATCCATGTTCAATTCCCATTTAAAATATTATAGTTCATATGAATCATTTTATAAAGCATAAATCAAGAGCATGACATTACAATTACTTGGGGTCATTCCATTTAAAACTAATTGATTTATTTTAAGAAAGTAAACCCATCATTAATTATCCATTTCACATTATCAGTTACATTTAACTCATTCAATTCATTAAAACATGGGAAACCCATATATAATCTCAATGGAGTCACTTAGATGGTGACATGTTAATCTAGGATATTTACCACTTTAGAAATTCCAACTATAAGTGGTCCAAACACCTAAGGGATGCCTTGGGTTCTATCAAATAATCATATATAAATGGATATTACATTCTTGAACAATTCCAAAAGATACGTGAGAGTACCAACATTTGAAAAAAAATCATATTGTCCCATTTCACCTAGATCACCCAATGGGTGACTATATAAGTTGCACAGAACATGTGAACATCCAATAAAGGATCAACTAGTACATATGAGTCTGCAATGGTCAATTTTAAATACATAAATTCACCACTACATTTTATTGGATACTAGTATTATTCCATTTGATATGTTTATTTTCATTCCTTTACTCACTGAATGATGCATTTAGTTGTGCTTAGTTAAGTAGCTCTTTTCATATTGAATGTAGTATGTATTCTGTTGGTGTTTTAGTATTCTTGGAACGGTTTTTTTTCTGGGCACTGGTACAGGGGCTCCAAAAACTGGTTCATTTTTTTTTCTATATATTCTCTTTAGTGGTGTTTTTAACCACCGCTAACTGTAAGAGTTACATTTAGGGGAAGTTTTAATCGCCGCTAAAAAAAGTAATCACCTACCCAGAAAAACTGCCGTGAGAAACAATATAACCACCACAAAAATGCACCAACTATGATGGTTCCTATAAATCTCCACTAAACTGCTTTAACCACTGCAAATAGTTTCCTGGCATATAATTTAGTGGCAGTTTTCATAAACCACCACAAAATAATATAGAAGCAGTTTAAACCACCACCATAGCCAAAAAAACCACTGCGAAATTGCAATTTTCTTGTAGTGACCCTTGGTATAACCTGCTCTCAATGATGAAGCTGGTGACAACCTATAATGAGGTCAAAATTTGAGAACCACTTCTCCCCTAACCAATGGATGAATAATTCATTGATTCTTGAGTGTGGATGCTCCTTCTTGATAGTCACCAGTTTCAAAAGATGTTAATATATACCTAACATCAAGCTCTCATCTGCCTCTTTGGTGAACAACACTTGGCTTCCCAAGGAAACACACTTGGTCTAGCAAAGCCCATACTCTGAAATTTTCTCCAACCAAACCTTCATCACTCATATTCACATGAGGTTATTCGATATGATAGCTCAGATATTAATCCATACCTAGGTGTAGGTGTATGTAGAAAAAAAATATTAGATGATGAGGTAAATCTGGAACAACCTCAGGGAAGATGCCACCATGATTCTCTAACACTATAGTAAATTGAAATCTCATAATGTCCACTTATGAAAGGACCATACTAGATAAATTATAATAAATTGGTTGTACCCTCCTATACATAAGCTCATATTTCTCTGACTAAGATTCCTTCTCACCAAAGAAGAAATATTCCACCCTGCTAACTCAAGGAAATTGCAACCCTCACTGGTACATTGACACTAGGCATTGATACTAGGAAACTAGTCCATTCTAAGGAAAATATCACAGGGCCCCATCAAAACTATAGAATTATTCCATGTGAGGATCTCTCTCCTCCCAGAGTCAGGTCCCACTATTAATATAAGCGTGATTAGTGAATCCTATTTGTGGAAGATTCCAAACACATGGTTCATGATAAAAGGATCCACTATCATCACTAGGTCTCAAACAAGGGATGTATTCATGGGAAAGGATTGCGATTGTCTACCCAAATGGTATATGGATAATAGAAGACACATACTTCACCGCAAAACATACCTAGAGATTCTATGTAACCATCCCATGCTACTTGAAGCTATCCTTCCCTATGCTTTCTTGTTCCTTAAAACTTGGAATTTTTCTGACACCTTAACACACTAAAATGACCTCAAACACACAGTTCAAAGAAACTCACCCACCATACCTCAACAATATCCACATTGAGCAGCATTGACTCAGCCATACTATTTTAAATCACGTCACAAGAACATGTATTGGTGGGGGAAGTGATTTACTTCCTTGTATGCATGAAACCACATTAAAAATCACCATAACATGGATATAATAATTCCCTATGTCACCTAAGAGATGTTTCTATTCTAGGAAAACCATGATAAGGGTTCCTAATCAAGAAATAAACTCATGACACAGGCTTAAGCCTATCTGTAACACCCCGGGATTTTATGAAAAATATTCTTTTAATTTCATTAAATGTCTTGTGTTGTATGCTACACCAAGATTACCTTGCGCTATATGCAACACCGTATTAGCTTGCAGTATACGCAACACTATTCTTGGATCGTGTTACACACAATTTTGATAATAGTTATTCTATGCAACATTGAGTATATATATATATATATATTCAATGTATAAATGAAATATGGTTGGATTCTGTTATATAAAACAACGAAGGATTCTTTCACAACACGCAACCCTGACTTGGCTTGCATTACACACAATCACGATCTTCCTCGATAGCATGTGTTGTACGCAATACCAGGTTTTACTAAACAATGATATATTATTATAATATTATTATAAACTAGCCATTATGAATATTATTAACTAAATTTTGAATTTTATAACATTATTATTCATCTTACACATTTTCTAGAACATGGTATACGAACAAAATAATTTTTTCAGGTAAAATAAGTATTTTTCAAAAAATGTAGTTTTGCCGCCTTTTGATGGCGCACCCACTTTAAATCTAGTTTTTGACATGTTTATAAGTTCACTTTGACAAAATAAAATTCTTCTCTGGAATCAAGAAATAAAAATTTACTTTGGATAATTTTTTCGTATTATTCTGGTAACTTTCATATTTTGATGAATAGTAAACACACGCTATATTTTAATGAAAAAAAACTTTTTTCATCGTAACAATTTATATGGTTAAATTATAATATTGAATGGTTTTAAAGTATAAATAGAATATATTTTTACCATTTAATATAATTTATGTCATTAGCGTTGATTTTACCTTGAATTCGTAGGTTAAATCAATTCAATCTTTTGCAATGTTTTAAAGAAAAACCCATTTTCTTTCGACAACGGGATCAATTTTAATTTAATTTATGCAACTTTTGTGTACTGAATTTGGAAAAATGGATTCCATATTTGGAATCAGTGGATACAAATTATGTTAATAACCTACTTTTTATTTTTGGGCATTGTGAGTAGTAACTACGGTAAATTTTATTTACTATAGTTAAAGGTAAATCAGGTAATTAAGGGTAAATATAAGATTAAAAATTACCCTAACACTTGGAAAAATCCTATTTTATGACTAAAAATCGACCCATATCACCTAACGGTCGGATTAGATTCATTTAATGGACTTTTTTCTATGAAAATAATTTAATTATTATTAAAACCAAAGAAGGTGACAACATGTCACTCTCTTAAATACTATAAGTATAATAATTTTAAGTTAGTGATAAACTTCATGAAACTTAGAACATTAATAGTCTAAAGAAATATAACAAAATTATTTACATCATGATAATTTATTTAGAATTTTTTGGGATTAAATAATTATCATTAATTGTGACACAATAGTGATGCAGAAATTATTTTTCTAGTGAAAAATCAAGAATATAGTTTTTATTAAACTAATAGTGACCATAAAAGGCACAAAACCCTGACCAAAACCTATTGGTCATGTAAATTTAAACTATAATCATCCAATGGTCTAATATTTGACCATTTGGAGTCTTATACAAGCAATTATGACACTTATATTATTTTATTTTAAATGATGCCAAAGTTGTCACCTTCATAATTTAATAAATATAACAATTTAAATATTGTGATTTTAAGATGACAAATTAGAGTACAAGTATTATGGTGAAAGGTAATAGATTTATCTTCATAATAGGATTTTATTTCAAATTTTTATGCAACAAATCAGTATATTAAATAATTATACAAAAATGTTGTAGTAATTATTTTATTAAGAGATAAACCAAATAAATGGTTTTAAAAATAATAAAATAAATATTATATGAACAATTTAATGTGATCCACTAATTTTATAGATACATATGACCTTTTATAAATCTATTAAATCTTTTAGTTCAAGCATATCTTCTGTATATATTTTATTTAAATTCAAATAAAATAATAGTGTCAAAATTGACACTATTGTTATTTTATAAAAATAACATATTATAAAATTGTTTAAAAATCACAAAAATATTTAAAAATTATAAATTTAAATTTATATGGTCTATAATGTTATAAAGTAAACAATTATGGAAAATTCACAACAAATATGTAATTATTTGTTATAATTTAAAATTTAGAATTTTATTACCACAAATAAACTTAAATAGATTAAATAAGGATAAATCAAAATGATAAGGTTTAAAATAAGATCCAAACATGTCTAAATTTGATTGGTTGATGATATTAAAACCCTATCTCATATAATCTTAGAATATGAGTCATTTTTTGAGGTTTTTAAGTGGGGTTAGATTTATTATAAATTAATATTTTTAAGAATTCCAAAGGTGCCCCTCTCCTCCCTTATAAAAGGGAACCTCCTCCCTCTCCTCCTCACACAAATTTAAGCCTTAAAGCTCGGCCAAACCCTTCCCAATTATCTTCTAAACTTCCATAGAAACATCCTAGAGGTCCTGGTCTTCTTCAAAGACCAATTTTAGTGCCCTAAGAGGAGGTCTCAAAGAGGTGCTTCAAAGAAGAGGTAATGTCCGTTACCGATTCTTTCACCTTTATTTCTTCTTACACTTCTTCTTATTAGGTTGTTTCATTATGAAGTAATAACATCAGTATCACTAATATACTGATATGTTATTATAAGTATGAAACAACCCTATTTCACCATCTATCCATCCTACGGAAAACGAAATCACAGCGCGTGCATACGTACGGAATACCGTCTCCACGCCGTGGTGTAATCTATTTTCCACCACCACCTTACATGGATGGGTATAATGGTGTAAATAATAACTATAAATGATTATTGTAAAGTGATATTGATTTTGTAATAGTATACATACACTCCAATAAAATTCCACGATCATGGGAACGATATCATCGCTCGTGCGTACGTACGGAATACCGTCTCCACGACGCGATGAGATTCATTCTCAATGATTAACCATTCATAAATGATTATTAAGTATATATAATAAGTAATCATGAAATATATGACATAATAATGATACTGGATTTATGTATATATATATGTATGTCATCCAATTAATTCCATTCAATTCAATGAGGAAATGAAAACAACGTTCATGCGTACGTACGGCCTACCGTCTCCATGAACGGTGTATTTCTTTCCATTTATCGATATATTATATATATGTATATTCTGAATATATATTATATATAAATCATGTTTTATTTTCTGGAATTACGTAATCATGATCTAATTAATCATATTAATAATTACAAGTCAAAACACGGACGACAAATGAAACGATTTTACCCAAAATGCTCTTTAACATGGAATTTACAAAAGAACGGGTAATATAAAGTCCTAAGTGAACCATATATGATATAATAACAATGAATATGATTCTTTAATAAGTCAATGACATTATTTAAATCATATTACAGGAGGTTCGGATACGTACGAAGCATATCGGACCTAAGGTAAGGGATAAATTTTGCAAATCTCATTTTTATCTGAGATTGCTTATTCGTAAGTATTTACTGGGGTTATTGCTATCATCCTTGTTCATGTTTTATAAAAGTGTATTCATGTGTGTTTAAAGTCCTTTTTACCCATTCTTTACTTTTACTACATGGTATGTAAGGAATCTTTCTTTTTTTACGTTACGAGGTACTTTTTGACTTTTCCAACAAAAGTACGAGAAGAATGTTTTTTTAACGTATACGGCATGAAAGGATTTTTACGGTTTTATAAAGCCTTATTTTCATAAAGCTTCCTACAAAATATTTCATGACTATTTTCAACAAAATCCTTTTCTTTTAAAATTGCATGAAATTTTGTGAAAAGAAAATGATTTTGAAGAAAAAAGGATATTTTCCTCAAGAATTTATTTCAAGTGTTTTATCAAAACCATTTTCATCTAAGATGACATTATTTCACATGTTTATGTTTCAAGTATCATGTATATATGATTTACATGGTTTCACTTTTCTTATGATGAAATGATATCCATTTTTTATATGGATTATGTTATGATGGGATGATGTTTATGAAACCCTTTTTATTCTTTGGGTTATGATGAATGTTTTAAGTTTATTTTGTGGAACAAGTAAGAATGATTTCGTTATGAGATGGGTGGGACATATATCTCCCTCCAATGCATTGGGTAAAGATTTATATCTCATGAGATAGACATGGCTGGAACGGCAGGTTAAACCGGTTCAGTAAAACAGGACTGAAACGAGGAGTGAACTCGATTCAGAAAGGGACTTTGTCCACCAAGATGGTCTTGGCAGCAATGCCTTGGCTACTATGGAAATCATCACATGTGCTTAATGGATTCCACAATTACATGTTTTATTCCCATGCTATGTTATCATGATTTATGTTTCATTATGATCTATGCCTTATGTACTTCCATGTTTTAAGTCGTTTCTCAAGATTTTGATGTTTAAATATTACATTCATGTTTTTAAGATCAAATGTATATGGTATGTTTTATTTTATCCATGCTTACCCTTACTGAGAATTTGAGCTCACCATTTTTATTTTTTCTTTTCCCCCAGGATTAAAAGAAATATTTTAGGTAAGGAAACAAAAATGGGAAGATCTTTATGGGAGATGTTGAAGATCTTTCACCACGATTAGAAGATTACGTTCCAAGTTTCCAAAGACACTAAACTATTACGGTCCTTATGTGTCTATTTTTGTTATGTATTAAGTATTCCTCTAAAATAATGTAATGTCCATGTACGTCAAGCTTCGGGTCTCTATAGTTGGTATCAGAGGAAAGGTTTAGTCAACCTTTGGAAACTAGGATTCGAAAACGTTAGTGAGATCCCTAGAGATATTTCTAAGGTATGTCTAGGGATGTACCAAAGGATAAGAATACGTATAGGATATAGTCCTATAACTACGGTAATTATCTTAGAATTTATCCTAAGATGTTAGATATTCAGGGTGCTTCCCCTTTACTATGTTGTTTTCCCTAGCATGATTTTTGCCTCTCACACTATTCTTTTTGGGTTTTAGACGATGGCTGGAACCCGAAGGAACCGTGTTGATCAATGCAATGGACAATGCAATGATTGTCCTCCTGAACAAACAAATTTTATGGGATATGGAGTGCAAAATCTTATTACTATACTTACACAAGCTATAAATCATTCTGGACTTCCAAATGAGCAGAGAAGGGAACAATATTCTATTGAGTCCTTCATGAGGAAACGTCCACCTTCTTTTAGTGGGTCTTCTGATCCACTTGTTGCTGAACAATGGATCAGTACCACTGAAAATATATTTTCAGTTCTTCAATGTTCAGAACATGATAAAGTCATCTTAGCGGTATATCGTTTGGAAGGTGAAGCTGATCAATGGTGGAATCTTATCAAGAATATGAGGCCAAGAGATGAAATTGAGTCCATGGAATGGGACGAGTTCAAGAACTTATTTTTAAATAAGTACTTCCCTCGTATTCTTCGAACAAAGATGGAGAAGGAGTTTCTTGAACTAAAGCAAAAGGATGATGAATCTGTTGGTGTATACGAAGCGAATTTTACAAGGCTTGCAAGGTATGCATCTGGCTTTATCATCCAACCTGAAAGTAAAGTTGATCGATTCTTTAGTGGCTTAAAACCAAATCTTCGAAGGGCATTAGCTATAAGAGACTTCAAAAGCTATGAAGAAATTTTGCGTTGTGCTATCAAGGTAGAAATGTAAGTTGGTGTTACTTATCCATCTCATAGTTTTGACAAGAAACAAAAGATGGAGTTCAAGGAGAAATCTCAGAATAATGGTGAAAAGAATATGAATGTTTCCTTATGCTCAAAGTGTGCAAAGAAGTATGGTGGAGATTGTCTTAAAGGGACTAGAAAATGCTTTAAGTGTGGAAAATAAGGTCATCGAGCAGCTGAGTGTCGAATTAATGGAAAACGGGTTTCTAATTATGTGAATAAATGAAAGACTGCAGAGAACGCACCACCAACACTTCAATGCTTCAAGTTCAAGGAAATGGGGCATTATGCTAATAAATTCCCTAATCCAAGGGTTAGTGATGATCGACATGAGCAACCACTTAAGGCAAAGGACAAAGGGAAGTCACATGCGATCACTATTGGCGATGTTGAATATGAAAACGATGTGGTGGAATGATTAAGTGTTTATGTATTGGGATTGAAAAATAATGTTGTATATAGTATCGTGGAATATTGGAATATTTATGTATTGGTATATTGTGGTTTTCAATAATTTTATGGTACTAGTAACCATGGAAAGTGATTGAGATATTTTTGGAAAAAGATGACATGCGCATAATGAAAGGATACAGAGAAAATGAAATGTTTGACAGTATTCATGAGCTCATGACTGATATAAGGAAATAGTTATATCATGGTTTGAGGTTTTGGTATGTGAAAAGAGTTAACTTTTGACAGCACTCATGTTTTCACTAAGATTCAATGGGTATTCATTTTTCAAAAGAATACATGATTAAGGCCTTCGAATGTTTGGAATGTGACCAACAAGACATATCTCATGATATAAGGGGATCAATGATGGTATTAACATGCTTGTTATATGAACTCTTTGGTAATCATTTTCACTATAATATGAGATTGGACAGTAGTATTTTGGATAAGCCTAAATATTGGAATGGATTATGTTGGACATAAGTTAGTATTGTTTAAGGATAGAACCTTTTTTCTATATTATTGATGGGATGATATAGTAATGTAGTTTTAGAAAAAGGACAACCTGCAGGACGAACGACAGCCCATCGCGCCAGACATGGCTGTGGGAATCGAACCCACAACCGAAGTGCGACTGGCCTTTATCGCCTACCACTGGCCTACAGGAAGTCCCTGGTTAGTAGAAACTAGTTTTATTTTATTAAGCGGTATGATATATGAAGTATAAGTTCATTTTTGGAACCATATACGATTAATCTAACCATAAGATGGACTTATAACTTTTGCTAACCTTTTGTTTGAAAGAGATGGAATGGCCCATCATTCTATCACATGATCTGCTAACACATCACGAATAACAAATTCAACTTCATTTCTTTAAGGGATGAAGTGGAAATTGTTCAATTTACGAACAACAGTAAGATTGTACCAAAATCATGAAAGTATTTCTTTTAATTCATCAACTTTAGGGAAATGATCTTGAAAACCAAAAATGTTGTCCTAGTTCCCTTATATCCGATGAATCAGATGGTACCTTAGATCATCACAAATCAATAGATTTGTGATTGTTGGATTTTTCGTAGCCATGTTCTCTACCACTCTCCATCATAACTTGATGGTTATATTTTTCTTCCATATCCATATTTTCACCTATGTCCTCCTACGTGGAAACCCAGTGATGAGTTAATTTGCGTAACCGTTACATTTCATACTTTAGTTTTTAAAGCCATGTTTTGGTATTCCTTTTTACGATGTGGGTTTCTATTAAAAAAAATTTTGAGTAGTAAACCATTTATAACCCCGAAGAATTTCGAGGGAGAAATTCATTTTAAGGGGGGTAGAATGTAACACCCCAAGATTTTATAAAAAATATTCTTTTAATTTCATTAAATGTCTTGTGTTGTATGCTACACAAAGATTACCTTGCACTATACGCAACACCGTATTAGCTTGCAGTATACGCAACACTATTCTTGGATCGTGTTACACACAATTTTGATAATAGTTATTCTATGCAACATTGAGTATATATATATATATATTCAATGTATAAATGAAATATGGTTGGATTTTGTTATACGAAACAACGAAGGATTCTTTCACAACACGAAACCCTGACTTGGCTTGCATTACACGCAATCGCGACCTTCCTCGATAGCGTGTGTTGTACGCAATACCGGGTTTTACTAAACAACGATATATTATTATAATATTATTATGAACCAGCCGTTATGAATAGTATTAACTAAATTTTGAATTTTATAACATTATTATCCATCTTACACATTTTCTAGAACATGATATAAGAACAAAATAAATTTTTCGGGTAAAATAAGTATTTTTCAAAAAATGTAGTTTTGCCGACTTTTGATGGCACACCCACTTTAAATATAGTTTTTGACATGTTTATAAGTTCAATTTGACAAAATAAAATTCTTCTTTTGAATCAAGAAATAAAAATTTACTTTGGATAATTGTTTTGTATTATTCTGGTAACTTTCATATTTTGATGAATAGTAAACACACGCTATATTTTAATGAAAAAAAACTTTTTTCATCGTAATAATTTATATGGTCAAATTATAATATTGAATGGTTTTAAAGTATAAATAGAATATATTTTTACCATTTAATATAATTTATGTCATTATCATTAATTTTACCTTGAATTCGTAGGTTAAATCAATACAATCTTTTGCAATGTTTTAAAGAAAAACCCGTTTTCTTTCGACAACAGGATTAATTTTAATTTAATTTCTGAAACTTTTGTGTATTGAATTTGAAAAAATGGATTCCATATTTGGAATCAGTGGATCCAAATTATGTTAATAAGCTACTTTTTATTTTTGGGCATTGTGAATAGTAACTACGGTAAATTTTATTTATTATAGTTAAAGGTAAATCAGGTAATTAAGGGTAAATATAAGATTAAAAATTACCCTAACACTTGGAAAAATCCTATTGGATGACTAAAAGTAGACCCATATCACCTAAGGGTCGGATTATATTCATTTAATGGACTTTTTCCATGAAAATAATTTAATTATTATTAAAACCAAAGAAAGTGACAACATGTCACTCTCTTAAATACTATAAGTATAATAATTTTAAGTTAGTGATAAACTTCATGAAACTTCGAACATTAATAGTCTACAGAAATATAACAAAATTATTTACATCATGAGAATTTATTTAGAATTTTTTGGGATTAAATAATTATCATTAATTGTGACACAATAGTGATGCAGAAATTATTTATCTAGTGAAAAATCAAGAATATAGTTTTTATTAAACTAATAGTGACCATAAAAGGCACAAAACCCTGACCAAAACTTATTAGTCATGTACATTTAAACTATAATCATCCAATGGTATAATATTTTACCATTTGGAGTCTTATACAAGCAATTATGACACTTATATTATTTTATTTTAAATGATGCCAAAGTTGTCACCTTCATAATTTAATAAATATAACAATTTAAATATTCTGATTTTAAGATTATTAATTCTAGTAAAAGTATTATGGTGAAAGGTAATATATTTATCTTCATCATAGTATTTTATTTTAAATTTTATGCAACAAATAAGTTTATTAAATAATTATACAAAAATGTTGTAGTAATTATTTTATTAAGAGATAAACCAAATAAATGGTTTTAAAAATAATAAAATAAATATTATATGAACAATTTAATGTGATCCACTAATTTTATAGATATATATGACCTTTTATTAATCTATTAAATCTTTTAGTTCGAACATATATTATGTATATATTTTATTTAAATTCAAATAAATGAATAGTGTCAAAATTGACTCTATTGTTATTTTATAAAAATAACATATTATAAAATTGTTTAAAAATCACAAAAATATTTAAAAATTATAAATTTAAATTTATATGGTCTATAATGTTATAAAGTAAACAATTATGGAAAATTCACAACAAATAAGTAATTATTTGTTATAATTTAAAATTTAGAATTTTATTACCACAAATAAACTTAAATAGATTAAATAAGGATAAATCAAAATGATAAGGTTTAAAATAAGATCCAAAAATGTCTAAATTTGATTGGTTGATGCGATTACAACCCTATCTCATCTAATATTAGAATATGAGTCATTTTTGGAGGTTTTTAAGTGGGGTTAGATTTATTATAAATTAATATTTTTAAGAATTCCAAAGGTGCCCCTCTCCTCCCTTATAAAAGGGCACCTCCTCCCTCTCCTCCTCACACAAATTTAAGCCTTCAAGCTCGGAAAAACCCTGCCCAATTATCTTCTACACTTCCCTAGAAACATCCTATAGGTCCTGGTCTTCTTCAAAGACCAATTTTAGTTCCCTAAGAGGAGGTCTCAAAGAGGCGCTTCAAAGAAGAGGTAATGTCCGTTACCGATTCTTTCACCTTTATTTCTTCTTCCACTTCTTCTTCTTAGGTTGTTTCATTATGAAGTAATAACATCAGTATCACTAATATACTGATATGTTATTATAAGTATGAAACAACCCTATTTCACCATCTATCCATCCTACAGAAAATGAAATCACCGCACGTGCGTACGTACGGAATACCGTCTCCACGCCGTGGTGTAATCTATTTTCCACCACCACCTTACATGGATGGGTATAATGGTGTAAATAATAACTATATATGATTATTGTAAAGTGATATTGATTCTGTAATAGTATACATACACTCCAATAAAATTCCACGATCATGGGAACGATATCATCGCTCGTGCGTACGTACGGAATACCGTCTCCACGACGCGATGAGATTCATTCTCAATGATTAACCATTCATAAATGATTATAAAGTATATATAATAATTAATCATGAAATATATGACATAATAATTATACTTGATTTATGTATATATATATGTATGTCATCCAATTAATTCCATTCAATTCAATGAGGAAACGAAAACAACGTTCATGCGTACGTACGGCCTACCGTCTCCATGAACGGTGTATTTCTTTCCATTTATCGATGTATTATATATATGTATATTCTAAATATATATTATATACAAATAATTTTTTATATTCTGGAATTAATTAATCATGATCTAAGTAATCATATTAATAATTACAAGTCAAAACACGGACGACAAATGAAACGATTTTACCCAAAACGCTCTTTAACATGGAATTTACAAAAGAATGGGTAATATAAAGTCATAAGTGAACCATATATGATATCATAACAATGAATATGATTCTGTAATAAGTCAATGACATTATTTAAATCATATTATAGGAGGTTCGGATACGTACGAAGTATATCAGACCTAAGGTAAGGGATAAATTTTGCAAATCTCATTTTTATCCGAGATTGCTTATTCGTAAGTATTTACTGGGGTTATTGATATCATCCTTGTCCATGTTTTATAAAAGTGTATTCATGTATGTTTAAAGTCCTTTTTACCCATTCTTCACTTTTACTACATGGTATGTAAGGAATCTTTCTTTTTTTTACGTTATGAGGTACTTTTTGACTTTTCCAACAAAAGTACGAGAAGAATGTTTTTTTAACGTATACAGCATGAAAGGATTTTTACGGTTTTATAAAGCCTTATTTTCATAAATATTCCTCCAAAATATTTCATGACTATTTTCAACAAAATCCTTTTCTTTTAAAATTGCATGACATTTTGTGAAAAGAAAATGATTTTGAAGAAAAAAGGATATTTTCCTCAGGAATTCATTTCAAGTGTTTTATCAAAACTATTTTCATCTAAGATGACATTATTTCACATGTGTATGTTTCAAGTATCATGTATCTATGATTTACATGGTTTCACTTTTCTTATGATGAAATGATATCCTTTTTTTATATGGATTATGTTATGATGGGATGATGTTTATGAAACCCTTTTTATTCTTTGGGTTATGATGAATGTTTTAAGTTTATTTTGTGGAAAAAGTAAGAATGATTTCATTATGAGATGGGTGGGACCTATATCAACCTCCAATACATTGGGTAAAGATTTATATCTCATGAGATAGACATGGCTGGAACGGCAGGTTAAACCGGTTTAGTAAAACAGGACTGAAACGAGCAGTGAACTCGATTCAGAAAGGGACTTTGTCCACTAAGATGGTCTTGGCAGCAATGCCTTGGATACTATGGAAATCATCACATGTGCTTAATGGATGCCACAATTAAATGTTTTATTCCCATGCCATTTTATCATGATTTATGTTTCATTATGATCTATGACTTATGTACTTCCATGTTTTAAGTCGTTGCTCAAGATTTTGATGTTTAAACATTACGTTCATGTTTTTAAGATCAAATGTATATGGTATGTTTTATTTAATCCATGCTTACCCTTACTGAGAATTTGATCTCACCCTTTTTATGTTTTCTTTTCCCCCATGATTAAAAGAAAGATTTTAGGTAAGGAAACAAAAATGGGAAGATATTTATGGGAGATGTTGAAGATCTCTCACCACGATTAGAAGATTACGTTCCAAGTTTCCAAATACACTAAACTATTACGGTCCTTGTGTGTCTGTTTTTGTTATGTATTAAGTATTCCGCTAAATTAATGTAATGTCCATGTACGTCAAGCTTCGGGTCTCTACACTATCCTCTACCACATGGAGGGGGGGGGTCTTTTTCCACCATGAAAACTATGATATATCTATCTCTGATACTAAATATGCACACTCAACACAAGAACATCATATTTCATTACAACCAGAACTGACCACTGCTCTATAAAGAAGACTAGTTATGAGAACAACCATCCTATGAATCAAGGTCCACACAAGATGGAAAACCTAGACCAAAACCTCAATCCAAACCTTCAATGCTTGAGGGTCCAACTCACTAAAAAACCTAATAGGTATCCATTATTATAAATTATGAAGCATAATAATATTTCACACACTATAATCCTGTCCTTATGGAGCCTTAAATTTTACAAAATTCAGATCATACTTTACTTAGACTGCTAGAGGTGGGTCCATACGTTGCTCAAAAGGCGGTAGCACTACTTTGTGTCATCCTAGAGGAAACACCACATGAATGGGTCCCTTAAATTGAGGCCTCCCCACTCAACTAGTTTTCATCACAAAACTATCTCAGAATCCATACTATCTATCATCACATAGGAATATTGAAAATTATCAAGATATACCATGGTCAAAGAGCATATCCGGGGAGATGACTCAAAAAGGACATAGAAACCACAACCCATTCTTTTATGATGCATGTGCTGATTTTTTACCTGCAACCAGTGCCTACAGGTTCTAAGTCAACAAGTAGGTTATTAGAGTCTTGTTGAATGGATGCATTGTCCATCACACCAATACTGGGTTCCTTGGCTTGAGAGACGATGTTGAGACACTATAACACTATTTCCCTAGTTCACAAACCAAACCTCACAAGTTTAAAATATCCAAACAATGGTCTTAATATGAACTCCTTTGATCAAAATCTATCAAGACATAACCCATAAAGTAACTCCTAATAACCAGTAATCTAATAATGACACCCAAATATAGCCTTAAATAGGCCAAGGGCTGGAGACTAGCATTGAGTAAGCATATCACACACATGGGAGGCCATAGCCTAAAGCATCTACACACACACACACACATCCCCATACACTGATATAATGTAGAAAAATAAAGAAATAATACTATAAATGCATGCATAAAATTGATCCCACATTAGAGTATAAAAATTAGTACAAAAAAATCATAAAGGGATAAATACAATCCCATCAAAAACCGTACAAGTACCCATCCTACTAACAATGTGGGGAAGCTACCCAAAAGAAACTCCTAGATCCACCGGAGGTACATGTAGTATAAATAAAATCCAACTAATATCCACCTACTCTTGGACCACCTTGGACTCCAAAAGAAGGACTATCATCTGCATAAGACATGAAATGTGTGGGAAGAACCCATGCAGGTGTGAGTATATACATACACAGTAAGTCACCCAAAAATCAAAAAACACAAAGCATCGAAGTGAGAGAGTAGTTAGCTCAATAATATGAAGGAATTCCAATTAAAATATGATATAAAACCATAATAACCAAGATATACTCAATAATAATACCAAATAAAGAGATAAAGGGAATCTCTATCTCTATATCTAGCTAATAATGATGAGCCAACCTGTAGCTCCAAAGGTCCATCTCTGATGCCCAACATTATGTGAAACCACACAAGAATCCATATGGATGGCCCAAACCTTTCCACTTCACTCCATAGCTGAGGGACTACTCTCTCCTAGCCATGAATCTTTCATAACCTCTCAAGAACCCATGTGGAGGGCCCACACCTTACCACTATGCACTATAACTGAGGGGGAAAAATCTCTAGCGGAGGAACTACTCCCGTCAGAGATTAATGATAGGGGGGTACCACTATGTAGATATAGGACCCACACCCTATGTAGTATGGGGGGTTTATAACTCTACCTATATAAATAGTATAGGGTACCCACACCTTGGTGTGACATGGGGGTTTCTAACTCCGATAACACTCCGATGATCACACCCGATCACTGTCACTCATTAAGCATCATGCTCATTACACTTCATGTCATATATTTGATTCCAAAATGAAGGCCACCATTGCATCCTTCATGGGAAACTTCTCAAGGTAGACTACTCATGGTCTTAAATCTAAGGCCTGAAGAAGGAGATACACAAGGTGAAAGATCAAGGGCTCCAACTTTCCCTAAAATGAGTACATGACATGTCCCATGTTGTACACAATGTGTCTCTATGAGTCTGGAACTACCTGTATCTTACAATATCACACAAAATTTCTTCCTCTTGATACACAATGTATCCAATGTGAGTAATTAGTGTGTTGAGGTTGGTCAACACTTGGCATGTTTTGTCTAGACAAGCCAATGTACTCTAGTCCGTGCTTGTGTAATT
This sequence comes from Viscum album, assembly GCA_963277665.1. NCBI lineage: Eukaryota > Viridiplantae > Streptophyta > Magnoliopsida > Santalales > Viscaceae > Viscum > Viscum album. Next base: position 575,245,279 of record OY728120.1, on the reverse strand, counting down.
AGGGTGTGCCTATGTATACTGTCCATGTATGAGTAATTTCTAAAGTACATTAGGTTAACTTCATGTCATACAAAATTCATGGGCCAATATGACACTAGGTGTGTTATTCCCACCAAATTCCATGAACCATATTAAGTAAAAAATGTCTTCCCTACCACACCCAGCATGTGGGGCCACATGGTCTCTTTTGTGTGTACTCATTTCACACACCGAGCCATCTGACAAGGGGTTAGATGACATTTGAAAACACTACACAACATATGGGGTCACATGAACTCCTAGGTATGTACTTCCTACAGACACCAAGATGACCAGATAAGGTTCACACGATGTTTGGACTCACCAAACAACTTTTGATATTTAACTCCACATGAAAACCCCAACCACCACATAGAGGGGACTTCACGACATGTGTTCTGAAACTACACACAATGTATAATATATTTTTCTAGAATCCCAGAAACTTTATGTTTATTCACCCTATACCTATGTTATCTCTATTATATTATTTATTATCATCATAGAACTCAGATCCAGAATTGACCAAGACTTTCCATCATTGGTGGATAGATTCTGACCATACAATCTTCTTGAGAATCGGTCCTATCACCCCACACCTCTGCTGCAACACCCAACCACATATGAAGAAAACCAATTCAATCCTGACACATCTCTGATAATATTTAGTCATCTTCACACATTTATTAGCCCAACAACCCGAACCCAAACCAGTCATAATGAACCGTTGTTCCATGTAACGACTGTGCAATAATCATCTACTAGATATTTTTTTCAAACTGATACCCAAAGGAAATTCCAATGATAAATATTGGAAGAAAAATGGGAGAAATTAAAAAAACAAAAACATGAGGAATGAACCTCATCCATTTTTCAGGTTTGCCTCAATCTATCACCATGAGAATGTCTAAAAAATATAAATAAACTTATATCAACCAAATTATAATCTCGGGATAAAAATATATCAACTGTAAAACATCATTCGACCTGTGAATCAATTATTATGAGGATTGATTCATGCTCTACATAGAATAAAAAATAAAGGATTAAAATAACATAAAAAACACCCTAAATCGTGTTTGGATCAATCAGCGATGAATACTTTTTGTGCGTCATTGTTGTAGGTGAGATCAAAGAACTCCTTTGATGAAAATGATCCTCACAGTACATCAATCGTCGATCCATGATCCTATGGCCATCTGCCAAAACAATCACCACATGATATCTCCATCCTCTCAATCTCTAGGGTTATATATATAACCCTAGATAATTATCCATAACAGAATATACATAGTGTAAATTAGGTGTGGTGACTAATTAAACAAACAAACAAATTATTTAATTTATTTATTTATAAATCCTCCCATGATCACTCATAAACCAAATGCCTGACACATACAAATATTATGTCACATATATAGTAAAAAACACATTATGCATTTAATGGTGGTCTTATAATTCCCATTCAATACACCATTAATGATTTATTCCATTATTTTTGAGAAAATGTGTGTGCGTGAAATAATATATCTAATATTTTTAATATATCTACACCGAGGCTCTATGGCCCCCAGAATCCCACACTGACTTAGTACCTGGATTCAAAAATATTCCTTAAAAATATTACATAAGTTTTATAAGAAACATAGTCATTAAACTTTGTTCTATCATGGAGGTATCGATCGTCTTACATCGATTCCTTTAATCGGCTCACGATCATTTGAAGATAGAAGCATTAATTCTTGATCTCTTAGTATTGAGAGGAGAAGAAGGGTGAATGATTTATCTTAGTTCATTAGAGATTTATAGATAATTTTCTCTCTTAGGATGAGAGAATATCTATATGGGTGTGTTTCCCATAACCACATCTAACCCTATGAAATGATATAACTACGTATTTATAGAGGCAAGTTAGAGAATAAAAAACTTCACATAGGCCTTTACTTATTCTTATAACAATAATAGAACCCCATGTATAAATAATAATAATAATAATATTATTATTATTATTATTATTTACTTGACATGCTCTAAAATCATAGATAAAATAAATATAATATCTTTAAATAATTAAATTAATAATTATTTAAATGATATTTAATATTTCATTCCTTCCAAACCTAATAACTCAGTCCACACTTCCTCCTTGTCATTTATCGAACCTCTAATAAAAAATATTATTAATTTAATAAATATTATTAATATTTATAATATTCAAATTCTTATGAATAAAAATTAATTTTATATTTAACTCATATATAAATATGCTAATTTAATATTTTTTATCTATAAATATCGAATAAATATTATTCCATATACTTGATAATGATTGTAACATCCCGTTACCATTTTTCCAGGTACTCCCGTAACCTTGTTGTGGTTTTCCCCTCCTTTGAGATTGGGAGGATACCTATAATGGAGAAGTCAGAGATTTGTTGTACTTTCACTAATAAACATTCATTTTTTCAGGATGTAGAGAAGTTACATGCTATTTAACTATGTTACACACTATGTAATGGTTACTGGATGTAAGTCATGAAAGACGTATTCATGCTGTGAAAGGTTACATGACATGAGTTGTTGAATGGCCAGTTTTTAATACGAGGTGATGAGTTTTTCAGTGTATGTGGATCATGGGGGTTACACGTCATGTAACTGAGTTACATTTCGTGTAACAGACTACGTATAATTTTTAAAAATAGCATGATGCTGTTTTGTTTCAATTCCTTCATCGGTTCTTCATGGATCTCAACCTAATGTTGTTCCGGGGTGTTTCTGGGAGACTCAACCCCTTCATGATCGATCCGTTCGATACTCGATCTCCGTTGCATTTACAGTACGTCTCTCTAAGTGAGTAACATTTCTATTCCTTCATTTCCTTTGATCATGGTATCACTATTGGATAGTGCATTTAGATACTTTGGTCTAAGGTTGATGATTATTCTTGGTTTCTTCCTAGATATGTTGTGTGATCTCATTCTTGTGGCCTTTTCTTCCATTAGTCATAGTGCATCGGGCGTTCATCTTTGAGGTATGTTGGTTTCCTCTCTTCCACTGACCCATTATCTTCTAAATTGAATCAATCTTGATGTATATTTTATTCTAGGGACTTTTTTTTGATGTTGTTGGGTTTCATTGATTTTGGATTCTGTTGCGGGCATGTGTGACTTGAGTTTTGAGGTATGGGGTTCCGTCTCCATCCCATGACAATGGATCTTGTTGTTTTGATTTACAAACTAATTCATATTAAAATTGGAATGATTGTTTTGTGTGTGTTGAAATGGGTTTTTAAATTAAAAACGGGTTTTACTCGGTTATTTATAAATGGTGAGAAAATTGATATTTTCAAAGCATTGAAATGGAATTTGTGAAATGGGTTTGAAATGGGTTTCAAAGAATTTAAATGAATTTTTAAAAAGAGAACATGGGTTACCTTGGGTACTTAGGTGGAAGGTTTATCATGGGGCCATCATCCATTGTTTTGTGATTATCAAGGAGGTTTTTCTTGGGGATTTCCTCTATTTCCTAGGCCCATTGTTCTAAGGGATCTATATTGACATTTTTGGGAGTTTACTTATGGGGTATTCCTCTGCTTCCTAGGCCCTTTGTTCTAGGATCAAAATTTTTGCACTTGATTATTATGGTATGACTAGTTTATGACCAGGACCTATAGTATTACTTTGTGTTGTCATACATATTATTCTATTTTATATTTCTTGGCTTTCTGAGTTAGCCTTAATATACATGATTATGCTTGTGGAAAATGATACAGAAAATGTGCTTTGAAATTGATATACCTGCTTTTTTTGAGATGTGAAAATGGGAAATGTTTACTATGTTTTCTATAAAACTGCTTTACCACTTATCATTACATGTTATATTTAAAATTAACATACATGGATTTTTATACAATGTCTGGTTATGGAACACCTGGGTGGGATCCTACTAAGCCAGTTAGCTCACACCCTGCACACCTCTTCGGTGGTGTATAGACCTTAATTTGTCTTCTTGTGTGGGGAAAGGAAAGGTGCCATAGTGAGGTGGCGAGGTTTGTGTGAGTTGGTTGGGTAGATGATGGTGAGATGGTGGGAGTCCATCCCTACCAACATTTGAAGAAGCTATTTGGTTTTTTGTCCATTGTAGTTGGACTTGTCTTGGAGTTTCTAGCTACTTTTGTAGTTGTCTATTTCCATTGTTTTCTTATAGTTATGGCATATATATCTTGTTCATATTCCAATTTTGTTTCTAGTTATATATATATATATATATTCCATGTAGTTGTTTAGGTTGGGAGAAATTGTCCCCTCTGGTTCATTGTTCGATGCCCGAGTGCTTGTTGCCAGCCTGTGGGGATCGGGAACGCCCTTAAGTTATGTGTAGGATTAGATCAGGTTCTAGGTTTGAGGGTAACCTGATTCGGTTCATTAAAATTCGGTATCAGAGGTATTATTTCCTCAAGAATCCATGTCTTGGGGAATCAGTTATATTGAATATAGGACTATCAGGACTTGAGAGGTATGTTGCGATAAGTGCCTGGACAGCTCTTGTCCTAACGAGACACAAGTTTCCCTAGGATTTTTGGTTGTTCTTCTCTAGTATTGATTTTTATTTTAAAAATATCAGTTTTTTATTATGTGTTTTCTAGTTTGAGATTATATTTGTTCTTTTGATTCATCATTCTTATGTTTCGGTGTGCAACAATATGCCTCTGAGTCGTCTTCCACAAGTTCCTTAGGAAGGTGAACCTGATTATCCTCAATGGAACCCAAATATAGATTAGAATCCCATTAATACTATCATACAAGAAGTCCATGATATTTATTAAGATGTACCATGAGTTTAGAATTCTATTATTGAGGTATAACTAGGAGATAGAGGAGAGATAGATCAATCATGAGAATTCTTGCACGAGAAGCCACTATCCTTTAAAGGGACGACTGAACCTCAAGAGGTAGCGGAATGGATGGATAGGATTGATCCAATACTTGAATTTTTGGAGACACTTGAGAAAATCAGGGTAAAATGAATAGCATTCAGACTTAAGGGGTCCAGAAAGTGATGGTGGGATTCAATGATCTAGGCAGACAAACACATGGGCTTAGATTGGAAAGGTTTCAAAACCCTGTTTTTTTAGCAGTTTTGTCAAGATTTGTTGATGATGGAAAAGTATCTGGAGTTCCTATATTTAAAATAGGGAGAGTATTCAGTGTTATCCTACACCAATCATTTTTCTAAGATTGTCTGTTTTTCCTTGGATTCAGTGAATATTGACCAACTGAAGGCAAAGAAGTACATATAGGTTTTGTGATTGGATATCAGATCGCAGGTGCTTATACTGAAGCTTTATACCTATACAGAGACAATAGATAGAGCTATGATGGTAGAAATGAATATAGAAATCAAGGTTGGATTTTAAACCTCTTATATTCCATTAGTTTTTAGCTTCAATGGAACATATGTAAAGAAGAGGAAGTGGCAAGACCATCACAGGAGTAGTGGAGGTGGGTCTCAGTAGCAAGCCTCTACTGCACTGTATGTTATAGAGGGTCATGTGCCTCTAAATTTATATCAGTGTGGCAAGGGAGGACATTATATTCATTCTTGTATTATTCCCATAAAGACATGCAATATATATGGATTCATTGGTCCCTTACATCACTTCTATCAGGCTATGACTACACCTTTTTATGGTCGGGGTTCATCAGCTCCAAAGGCTACTATTGTGCAGTCAGAAGCTTGAAAGTCTATAGGGATCCATCCAAAGGCCTTAGGAGTGAAGCATTCTCATGAAGTAGACGAGTGTCCAGTGGAAGTTGATGCAGGTATAGAAATAGTGATAAATATTATCCTTATTTAATCTTCAGTATAAATTTATTTATTTGATACTGGTGCCTCCCACTAATTTATATATATATATTTTGTTGATTTTATTAAACATAGAAAGGAAATTATGTATTTTAAAAAGGATTTAGGAATAGCTCTTGGTATGAGTAAGGATTAGGGGTTCAGATGTCCTTCTTATTCATTAATAATAGCTGATATGAAGTTGGTCTGGGATTTTCTCATTCTTGTTCTAGATCTATTTGACTTCATCATCAATATGGATTGACTTATCGCTCATTGAGTTGAGGTTTATTATTATCATCAGCGTGTTTCATTTCTTACTTCCGATGGTAGATCTCGTGTGTTTTAGGGGGAGTGGGACCTGATGTCAGGTCATATAGGACCTTCTCACCCAGAGATTAGGAGTTTTTTGGTTTTTGGTGCATTTGAACCTGATGACATTTCTTCGGTTAATGGTCTTCTAATTATTGTTTGATAATTTTTTGATGTTTTCCCAGACGATTTATTCAGTCTTCCTCGATAGAGAGAGGTAGATTTTATTATTGAGCTGGTGTAAGGTACGCATCCAATATCAATACCTTATCATCGTATGGAACCATTGGAGCTAAAATAGCTCAAGATTCAATTGGATGACCTATTAGAAAAAGGTTTATTTATCCTTATAATTTCACCTTGGACATGCCCTATTCTCTTTTCCATGAAAGGAGATGGTTCACTTACTTTATCCGTGGACTATAGGAAGTTGAAACAGGTAATGGTTAAGAAAAAAATATCATTTTCCTCACGTGGATGATCTCTTTGATCAGTTAAAGGTTGAAAAGTGGTTTTCAAAGATCGTTCTTCGATCAGGTTATCATCATCTTAGAGTTAAAAAGTTTGATATATAAAAGACAACCTTCTAGAGTAGGTAAGACCATTATGAATATCTTTTAATGCATTTTGGTCTAACTAATGCTCTGATAGTTTTCATGGATTTGATGAATTATATATTCCATCAATATCTTGAAACTTTTGTGGTAGTGTTCATGGATGATATTATAGTTTTTTCAAAATATGAGAGTGAGAATGAGCACCATCTGCATTAGGTTTTGGAAATTTTGATAAGTCACCATTTTTATGGAAATATTTCAAAATTTAGTTTTTGGATTCAATAAGTGAAGTTCTTGGGGAACATAATTTTCTGAACATGACTTATCAGTTTATCCAGAGAAGGTAAATGCTGTTTTTTCATGGAAGGAACCACAAAATGTATTTGAGATATGAATCTTCCTTGGTATTGCTAGATATTACTGATGGTTTTTCAATGACTTCTCTAAGATGGTGTCACCTTTGTCTACTCTTACTAGGAAAGGGTTAAAATTCACTTGGGATGTGAAGTGTTAGACTTCTTTCAATGAACGAAAAATTCTTCTAACATTGACTCCTATTTTGGTCTTACCTAAGCCTAGTAAGTGATATGTGGTGTTTTGAGATGCTTCTATTGATGGATAGGGATGAATGATTATGTAGAATGACCATGTGGTAGCTTATGGATCTCATCAGATTCACCCACATGAGAATAATTACCCAACTCACGATTTAGATCTTGCGGCAGTCATGCATGAACTTAAATGTTGGTGGAACTATCTTTTTGGGGAAAGTTTCATTGTCTTTTCTGATCATAAGAGTCTGAGTTATATATTTTCTCAGAAGGACTTGAATCTCAGATATGGGTAGAATACCTTCAGACATTTGACTTTGATACCGCCTACACCCAAGGTAAGGGAAATGTTGTTTCATATGCTCTTAGTAGGAAATTACCATCCTAGACTATTCTATAATTAAAGGAAGAGTGGAACCTTATGAGGATTTTCACTCAGTTTCATCTGGATGCTCAGGAGGATGTTTTGGGTATGGTTCTAACCAATTTTCAGTTATAATCGTCTCTCCAAGAGTCTATTTTTTAGAGTCATTAGAAGGATGATGAGTTTCAAAAGACTCGAGAAAGAATTTATGGCGGGGATAACATTTTAAGTTGGTCTCTTTATTCAAATGGTATGCTTAAATTTAGGAATAGAATTGTAGTACCATCATCTATGAGGGGTTTAGTCTTGTTTGGTTGCCACAAATCTTCATGGGCCATTCATCTAGGCACTATGAAGATGTATTATTGTAACGACCCAAACTTTTTGAATAGTATATTAACTTACTCTTAACTATTTAATAGAGATGTTAATGGTTAATGCAGAAATAGGATTCGATAGCTTCATCCAGTAGACTCGAACCTTATGAAGCCCACTTATCAGAGCTTGGGAAGAAGGAGGCATCATTGGGCTTTGCTTTGGACCAAGACCAAGCCGAACTCCAGCATGTCAAGCATGAACGAAAATGCCTACGGTAGAAGTTCAAGTTAGTGGAGATTACTACTAGGGCAATGTTATCTGAGCCTCCCTCAGATTCTCTCACCATAGCACACCTTACACTTAGGTCATATGCTGGTGTTATAAGGGGCTATGTGAAGAGACCGTAGCTTCTTTCTGTAATCATTTGGGATGAATAAATTGAGATTTCTTCCTTTAGTGAAGTTTGTGAAATTTCAAATGTCCGGATAATTTTAGGATGTATTTTATTGATGAATTTTGAAAAAAAGAATATTTTAAAATATTCATGTAAACCTTAAATAATTAATGATGTGTAATGATTTTCAAAAAATGGTCTTCTGCAAAAGTGTTCAGTAAGGAATTTGGAGTCTAATAAGATCAACTTAATTTTTGATGAATAGTGATTTTACGCTTAGGATTAGTAATATGACCAAATGGATTAGTAATGTCACTTAAAGAAAGTTTTAATATAATTTAGACACCTTGATTAAGTAATGCGATTCAATAAAATGGGTAAATAACGGTTTCATAAATTATTAGTCAAGTATTAGTTTTTTCGATTGAATAGTGTTTTTAATTAAAAATTAAATTAAAAATATTTATAAAAATATTTTTATAAAAGGGAATTTATTTTTGAACTCAGAGCATCGATATTATGTTATGGTAATTTTTGGGGTTTTTTCTGAAAAAATGAATTTTTGGTGAATAGTGTATTTATTTAAAAATTAAATTAAAAATATTTAGAAAAATATTTTTATAAAATGGATTTCATATTTATAATCAGAGCATCGATATTTGGTTAAGGTAAAATTTTTGGATTTTTCTGAGATAGATGAATTTTCAGTGAATAGTAAAAATGCAGTTTTAGGGTTTTGGTATGTTTAATGACATCATAACTGTTTCATGATGATGTAATGAGATATTTTAAGGGTTGGACGACCAAAGGTGATGAATTATTGTATTGGGGTCCCCATGTGGCCTAACTCCATGGGAAATACCATGGGAGAGCCCATGGTTTTGAGAAAACCACTTGTGAGGTGTCGCTTGAAATTATTAAAGTATCACCTCACCTTCCCTATAAATACCCACCCTTTCCTCCTTTATTTTTCACTCCCAAATATTCCACAACGAAGATATGGTCTCATTACCTCCCAAGGAGTCATCCCAACATGCCCCCAAGCCCTCAAGGTCCAAACCTTTGAGTTTTAAGAGTTATGTTTTAAGGTAAGGGATCCTACCTCTCTCTTTCTTTTCAAGTAATCTCTTTTATGTAATTTCTTTTATTCTCCATGATATTATGTTGGAGTATGTTCTTTTATATTCCTATTACTTCCCTTTTAATGTTCATATGATGAGATACCCCCTATTTCTCTCATCAATTCATTTTATGAAAGTTTAAATGACGCCGTTAGGCTGCCGAATTTTTAAGGGATTCGTTCACCTTTCTTATTTTCAAAGTTCTAATTTCATGTCAAGTATTTCAAGTTACTTTTTATTATGTTGGGGTATGATATCTATATCTATCATACTGATCTTTTATTTTCATATTATGGGAGACCCTATTTGATCTCGTCAATTCTTTTTTTTGAAGTTTAAGTGACGCCGTTAGGCTGCCGAATTTTCATAAGAGAAATATTATTTTTGTCTTCCTTTCATGTTCTTCATTTCATATGGTATATCTTTCAAATTTCATTAAAATGTTCTTAAATCATTTATATTATGTTCCCCTACTGTTTTATGGATCATTTATGAGTGGGTGACCCATGTCCCCTCTCTTTTCAATGTTTTCTAAAACCTTGTAACATAGCCGTTATACTGCAGAATTTCCGTCTCAAAATGTCTCTCTCTTATTCTAAAATTCATTTATTTTATTAGGTGAATAATCAAATATATTTCTTATAAAGGGGTATTCACATATATACCAAAATGTTCTATTTTAAATTCTAGGATTTACATACATGAGACCCGCTTTCCTTTTCCGTGGGTTTAAAGTGACATAAAGATCATGTCTTTAAAGCAGTTTTTAAAACGTTTTGATTATGAAATGGAACCCATTTATTTTATGCTATATGGGTTATTTATGAAATGTTTGATGCTTATATATGTGTATCACATGATAATAAAGGAAAATTTAATGGTGCGCCCTAATAGCGCTCCAATGCATTGGTTAAAGACTTAATCTTTAGAGATGAACATTTTTAACGACACCTTGGTGAATTACCTTGGTAATTTTTAATGAAACCTTGAGGATGAACTATGGTGAAACGGAAATGATTTTCAATGTTAAATGTTGTAGCAACATCTTCAAGTTATGAAAAACGTTATTTTTATTATGATATGACTCATGATTTCTTTCTCATGCCTTAAAGTTCTTTTCATGACCTTATTGAAGTATCTCAAGTTCACATGTAAAATGTTTCTCTTGTTTCCCTTACTGGGCCTTCTGCTCACCCTTTCTTTTGATGTATGTCCCCAGATTATGAGATGCAGTAATGAAAATAGGATGAACTTAAGAAGAATCATTTCAAGTGTTTAAGAAGAATTTTTTATGTTGTTTTCATGTATTAAGTTCCTGGTTTCCAAGACACTAAACCTTAAAGATCCTCAGTTTTGTATAATGTAATGAAAGTTTATGTGATAAAAAGGCGGGATGTTATAATTATTACATGAGTAGGCAATTCTAGTGGTTGAGTATGAAGGGTGACATCGTAGAGTTTGAGTCTCACTATTACACATTCCAACAGATAAAGGAAGAGCACTTGAAACCTTCTGGGTTGCTTCATCCTATTCCAGTGATGGTTTGGAAATGGGATGAGGTATCTATAGATTTTATTGTTGGATTTCCATGGACACCCCAAGAGAAGAATTATAATTGGGCGGTTGTTGATCGGTGAATGAAGTATGCTCATTTAATTCCGATCAAAGACACCACTAAAGTTGAATATCTGGGTAAACTGTATGTTCCAGAGATTGTGAGGTTACATGGGAGTCCTTATTTCATTGTATTGGATAGGGACCCTAGGTTTACCTTTAGGTTCTGGAGGATTATCCAAGAGGTGATTGGAACTTAGGTCATGTTAAGCACAAATTACCATCCACATATAGGCGGTCATACTGAGCATGTGATTCAGATTCTAGAGGATATACTCTGAGCCTGTGTATTGGATTTCGGATGATCATGGGATAGCCATATGTGACTAGTTGATTTTGTTTACAAAAATAGTTATCATTCATTGATAAGAATGGATCCCTTTTAAGTGTTGTATGAACACTCATGTAGATCACCTCTTTATTGAGCCGAGATGGTTGAAGTATCTTTAGTTGGACCAAGTTTGGTTCAGGAAATGTCTGTAATGATTCATAATGTGCATCGACATTTGGTTATGGAGAAAATTCAACAAAAATAATATACATATCGGTAATGTAGAACTTTCATGTTTTCTGTTGGTGACTTGGTTTTCTTGAAATATTCTCCTTGTTTGGTTCATGGTTGACTTGTAAAGTAGGGAAAGTTGTCTTTGAGATATGTTGTACCATTTGAAGTCACTGAGTGGATCAGAAAAGTTACTTATCGGTTATGATTTCTAGTTCAGTTGATAGGTATTCATGATGTTTTATATATATCTCAACTCAAGAAATATTACCCAGATCCTACACATATTATGAGTTGTGAAAAATTGAGTTAGATCTAGATGCTTCTATTCTGGAGAAACTGGTTGAGATCGTTGACTCTCAAGTGAAAGCCTTGTGTGGGAAGTCTATTTTTTTGGTTATAGTTCTATGTAAATAAGGATATGATTCTCATGATACTTGGGAATGCGAATCATTGATGAGGGAGTAACGGCCTCATCTATTTTTGGGGATTACATCTTCCACATGACTCCCCAGGGACGAAAAGTCTTTATAGTGGGGAGTTTGTACCATCCTGTTACAATTTTATTAGGTATTCCCTTAACCTCATCATGCTTTTCTCATACTTTGAGATTGGGAGGATACCTATAATGGTAAAGTTAGATATTTTTTGGACCTTCACTAATAACCATTCGTTTCTGAAAGCTAAAGAGTAGTTACACACTATGTAACTATGTTATAGCCCATGTAATGGTTGCTGGATGTAAGTCATGAAAGATGACTTCATGCTGTGAAAGTTTACACATCATGACCATGACTTACATGACGTGATTTGTTAAAAGGTTAGTTTTTAATCTGAGGTGACAAGTTTTTCAGCTTATGTGGATCATGGGGGTTACACATCTTGTAATTAGATTACATGTCGTGTAACGGACCGTGTATAGTTTTTAAAAATAGTGTGCGACTGTTTTTTTAGTCACTTCACTGGTTCTTCATGGATCTCGACCTAAAGTTGTTCCAAGCTATTTTTAAGAGACTCAAACCATTCTAGATCGATCCATTCAACAATCGATCTCTGTTGTAGTTATGGTGTGTCTCTCTGGGTGAGTAACCTTTCCATTACTTCATTACCTATGATCATGGTATCAGCATTGGGTGGCATCTTTGGATATATTGGTCTAATGTTGGAGATTCTTCTTAGTTTCTTCCTAGATCTGTTATGTGATCTTGTTAGGGAGGCCTTTTTCTTTAGTTAGTCATGGTATGACGGGCATTTGTATTTGATGTATATATTTTTCCTCTCTTCCACCGAATCCTAGTCTTCTAAATTGAATCAATCTTGATGTGGATTTGATTATAGGGCCTTTGTTGATGTTGTTGGGTTTCATTGATTTTGGATTCCATTACAAGCGTGTGCGACCCGAGTTTTGAGGTAGGTTGTTCCGTATATTTCCTGTGAAAATGGATCTTATTGTTTTTCTTTATAAACTGATTCATATTGAAATTGAAATGATTTTTTTTTGTGTGTTGAAAAGTGTTTTTAAATGAAAAATGGTTTTCCCTAGTTTTTGATAAATAGAGAGAAAATGGGTATTTTCAAATCATTGAAATGAAATTTTTGAAATGGTTTTCAAAGAATTTAAATGAATTGTGAAAAAGAGAACATGGGTTACCTTGGGTACTTAGGTGGAAGGTTTAGCTTGGGTCCATCATCAATTGTTTTGTGATTATCAAGGAGGTTTGTCTTGGGGATTTACTTTGTTTCATAGGTCCATTTTTCTAGGGGACTAATATTGACATTTTTGGGGGTTTACTCATGGGGATATTCTACAGATTTCTAAGACCATTGTTCTAGGAAATTAAATTTGGCACTTTATTATTGTTGTACGAGTAGTCTATGGCCTAAACCTATAGTATTACTTAGTGTTGTGATACTTGTGAATCTTTTTTGTATTGCCTGGATTTTTGAGTTAGCCTTGATATACATGTTTATGATTGTGGAAAATGATGTGGAAAATGTGATTTGAAATTGATATACCTGATTTTTTAGAGACGTGAGAAAGGGAAATGTTTACCATGTTTTCTATAAAACTGATTTACTACTTATCATGCCATGTTCTATTTTAAATGAGAATACAAGGATTTATATACAGATACTGATTATGGAACACCCAGGTGGGATCCTATTGAGCCTATTAGGTCACACCCTACACACCTCTTCGATGGTACGTAGACCTTTTCTTGTATTGAAGTGTAAGGAAATACAAGGAACCTAAGTGAAGTGGTGAGGTTCGTGTCAGCTGGTTGGGTAGCTGGTGGTTAGATAGTGGGAGTCTATCCCTACCATTGTTTGGAGTATCTGTTTGGTTTTCAGTCCTTTATAGTTGGACTTATCTTGGAGTTTCTAGCTACTTTTGCAGTTGTTTGTCTCCACTGTTTTCTTACAGTTATGGTATATATATCTTGTTCTTCTTCCATTGTTGTTTCTTGTTTTCTATATATATATTCCATCTGGTTGTTTAGGTTGTAAAAAATCATTCCCTATGGTTCGATGTTTGATGCATGTGTGCTGGTCACCATCCCGTAGGGATCAGGAGCTCCCTTTGGGCATGTGATAGATCAGGTTGGGTGCTAGGTTTGAAGGTAATATAGATCGATTCATTACAATGATATTCATTCCTATAATTAAATTCAGTTATAATTTAATTGATTTATTAAAAAACACTAAGTATGTGACCCTATAGGATTATTACTTAGAAGCATTAGGAAGGTTCTCCTAAAATCCAATATCAGTGTCTAAAAACATGTAATGACACCCAAAATGAAGAAGTTAATTCTGCAACATCATTAACCACATATGAATTCTCACTATGTAATAGTATCCCTCTATCTAAATATCTCATCAAGAAGGTTTTATACTTGTTTCATGAACTTATATGTTCAATACATCTTTCTTTGAATTCCAAAAATGAAACCATTAATACAACATGGATATGAAAGTTAATGTGACATTTCAATTTAAATCAAATGGATGAGATATCAAATTATATTAATATGGATGGGAAACGTACTTTATTGAATTATTCATTAATTTAATATCACTAGTGGCACAATCAACATACCCAAATTCACTTGGAATATATGGAATCCTAGTTTATGATAATACATTTAAGTACGTGACTTATGATATTTATTAATAATGATATTAATGTATAAGTATTATTACGCATTCTCAGAGATAGAAATATCCAATGAAACATGTAACATGTAGAATTTATATAGGCGGGTCTTCCCTCATAATCTCTATACTTAGAGATTAACAAGTGGAAACTTTATGAGATGAAGTCTTATTCTCTTACAAGTAATCACACCTGAAAGTATAAATCATCTGTGACCTATCAGATGATTTCATATGACCATAAGACATATAGTTTAAAAACATCATCATATCAATTCAAAGTTCAAATTATTGTGGGGTATTTCTTATGAGCTTTTCAATATAATATATACTTTAGGAAATTATCAAAGGTGGGTTACAACTGGAAAAGAGGCACACAATGTAACGTAAATGATAAGAAACTACTGCCCCGATGACTCAACCTCAGGACCATGCCCCAAACCCCTACCCAACCTCACCACCCTAAGCAACTGTGGGGGGAAGAAAAATTTAGGACATTATCACATTAAAGTTACATAGAATAATAATTAATATGTGATAAGGTATTTATTACTAATCAAGTTTATGAATATACAAGCAATCTAAAATAAAAAGTAACTGGTTCTAAGGAACAAAATCAAACATACTACCACTTGTACTAGATCCATTTTCTAATTATTGTCTAGTTCTCACATGTTAAACATTCTTATACTAAGTATGGATATATATATTAGGCTTTCTATGTTTCCATGTATAGTATTGGTATATCCACATGTATTTTTAGAAAATATATTTACTGCAACATCTATACCTTGAGAAAATCTCTCAAGTAGTAATATCCCCAAGTATCCACTTCTTATCCCCTTATCATAAATCTGATATATTAAATAATAACATAGAAACATATTATTATAATAATTATAATAATTATAATATTTTTGGTATAACCTAAATTGAAAAGTTATTCTTAAACTGCTTCTAAAGCTACTTAAGAAGCCACAAAGCACTTAGTTATTATAGATATGGAAAACATAATCTATAATAAATTTGAATTGAATATTACTTTATCCTTACTATGATCTAATATCATAAATTATTTGAAGGAAAACTAGAATTATGTCCCATTAAACACTAGTTTTCCCATTTCTCCTTTTATAATGAATACATTCAGTTTTACTTTCTCATTCACTTTCGGATAGTTCCAACTATATGTCGATGTAATTATAATTGTTTTTTTGACATTCTCAATCCATGAAACATGCATGAGTACTATAAAATATCAATAAAAATCATGAAAAATTAAATAAATTCCTATAACTTATGATTATGGGATTTAAATCATAATCTCCTTCTATTCCCATAGACATTATCATGGAGAGCTTTTATGCCATGTGACATTGGAGACAACTCAATTTTGAATTACTTAATTTTGTATTTTAAATACATAACCAAAGTACTTACTATGAATATATTAATAAACCCCATATATACATATCTATAGATCTTGTTCCCTAGAATGGGGTTGTTATTTTAATTCATTCTTGGAGAAGAAATTTTAATCTTATAGAAATGGAAAGATTGCCTATATTTTTTCATATGTTATAAATATTTATATCCTAGAAAATAGTATTAATCCTACCAAACCATCATAAACACATGATACAATTTTGTTCCAAATGAATATTACATGACCACTATGCTTGATTCCATTGATATATAGTTTTTTTTAATTTTTATATCTTACTAGAATGTATTTCTGTCATGAACTATTCTTGTTGTATCCTATAGAAATGTTCCATAGGGTATCCATTAAGGATATCATACTTGAAATCCAAATAACTAATAAAATGATCATAGAATACCACTATAACAACTAGAATTCAAATTGATTTTAGAATGATGGTTGAAGTAAAGGTTTTTTCATAAACTGAGTCTCAGATAACTTTTAATGATCAACCATGATTTATTAGTACCAACTTATACCATCCATATATAGTTTCTCTTGAATACTCACATAAAATATCAATTACAGAAACATCCAAAATATGGTGTACCTGGATTCTGGTACATGGATTCCATTACTGAACTCATACATACTTGTTAATCATAACTAGTTACCATTTATAAGATTCATTGTTCATATTGATTATTATGTCATTGGTCTTGGTGAATACAATAACACATTTTTGGTCTCAACCATTTACATAGAATGTGTCACTTGGAATAAATCCTTACACCGAGCTTAGTGAACTATGTTATCCTATTCCAACTCATGTTCATCCAAATCCTAGTCTTTATTAGAGCCTTAGCCTGCTCCCATTATCTCAAAATTTTTTGTTATTCACACTTATAGAAAGATAGTCAGTATAAATTTATAGGGGAATATCCATACTAGTTATATGATAATTAATAAATATTCCCATAGTATTTCATTAATGTTCATTCATAGATAAATTCATCTTTTAACAAATAGTTCTCATAAAACTTTATAAAATATAGCTAATAGACTCATTATCACATTGTAGTTAATATAATATCCATTTTTCAATATAGTTAGCACATAGTTATTGATTATTTTTCAATTTATGAAACATGTCTTTGATGAAATTATGGAAGATCTAAAAAACATATAAGATATTTCATCGATACCATTTTATTACCATAAAAAAATTTATGTATAAGTTAATGTGAGTTTTATATTACCTTCTTTCCATATATTAATGAACGATGATTACATGGTTATGATATAATCTAAAAAACCATACTAGAGGATACTACATCCTTTAATACATGTATTCATTTCTTTACCGAGTAATCCTAAAATCACCTAAAGGAATCTTGTAAAGTATATGAACACACTTTCTAGCTATGATTTTAGGGTATTTCACGCAGTTTTACTGAGATAACTCTAATATATTTTTGGTATACCTTTATTTCGAATGGTTTCTTTATTAAAAAATCAATAATATGCTTTTTATTATTCATAGAGTTTTAGATTAAGATATATATAACTCCCCTATGGATATAAACTTTTCCACTACTATGAGTTTTACTTTAAAAATTAATTGTCTAACTATAATGAGATATTCAAAGTCTTATATTTATATTCATCATTTATTGCTAATTTAGAATATCTACGATTCAAGAATTTAAAAACGAATAGTTGAGTATGAAAATACCATAACAAAATTTATTCCAAACATGAAACAAAGTCTCATTATATCTAATTAGAAGCTGAGATAAATATTTTAGTAATAAATAATACAAAACAACATTTGAACTTGAATCCATATAACAATCATGAAAGCATGAACTGATTTACACTAATCTAAGGATCACCATTCTTCAACTCATTAAATAATACATCCTAATTTTATAATATTTATATAATTACTTGGTTTCTATATTCAGAATAAATATATTTGAAAAAATACACCTTATAATAAGAATAAAATATTTTCATTAATGAATATATCTGAAGTAGTCATTTCCACTTCAATTCATTTCAGTTTCTGTTCTAGTGAACTTTCTTTCCACATGAGAATAAAATAACATATTGTTACTTCACTTTACCCTTGACCATGCATTTATTGTCAGGTATTTCATATATTAATTGGACATAGAGTTAATCTTAGGGTCTTTCTCTTTCATAGTTACTCTTATTCACTATAAGCACAGAAGTATTTTCATGCTTCATGTCCTTATCTACTTAGTGAAGTAGAGTATGGAAATATGGTAGATAATTTTCAATTTTTTTCATATTAAAATTCAAAAAAATATGGATAAGGTCAAAGGGAGTGATCCAAGTATGATATTTCTTCACAATTTAGAAGGTATATTAAACCTAATAATATTTAGTCAGTAATGTTATTAATAATTCTGACTATGTGAGGACCATCTTGCACACCCTCTCCAAGTTTTTTCATAAGTAGAACCTTGTAAATATTATACCACTCATATATTTCTATATTCTGATAAATTTCACTAATATAGGTGAGTATTGTGTATATTCCCTTATCCTCAGGTGAATTTTGAAGTTCACTCAACATGGATAGAGAGATCCTCATCACTTTCCACCATATTAGGTGAATCTAAAATAGGGGATCCGACACATAGAATAAATTTTCCATTGTAAATTAATGTATAAATATTTATACGTACTATAGGAAATTTGTGCCTATAAGAACATGTCCCATGAAAAGGAATGATCATTGCATTATAATGGTCATCAAACATTCAATTTTAATACAATAATATAAAATAATAAATAATTACTTTAATTTGGTTACTAAAATATATGAGAAGAAATAATTTTATTTTATTTTTAGTCTCTCACTATTATTTTAAATTCTATGGCTCTCACCATTGGAATCAGAATGTCCTATTGCATGAAAATTCTAGTGTAAAGGATCCATATTCCCCTTTATGTAACCCATACTTTGTCCTTATAAGTTATTTAAAGGTATTTAGGTAAGTATTATTTCCATGTGTATACTTTCAACTCCTTGATCCATTGATTGGACTCCCCAATCCTAAAATCGTTAATTCGATTTCCTCAAAACTTGAATTCAAATTGTATTGGATAGAATTTGGCCATTACAACCAACACTAATTTGGTTAAGTTAAGCAAAAACCATTATAAAAACTCCCTAATAAAAGTAAATGTCTATACATTAGATAAAAACATAGTTCGATGGTTGAATTCTTCATCAATTAATGAAATAAATAGTCTAACATAATATTTTATTGGGGGATTTTTTCTATTATTCATAATTTTTTTATTTTATCTTTTAACATGTCCTATTAATATTAAGTTAATTTTAATTAAGTGGTTAACCATGTATTGATAAAATATTTATGCATAATACCTTTATTTTATTCCATCTGATTTTGGTTTTCATTGAATTCATTTATTTATATTATTTTGATAAGGAATCCATAATATAAATAACCATGCACAGATAGAATAAAAATAAATAATGTGGTATGATCATGAGTCTTTTTCTACTAGTTTATTTATTGAGTGTACAATAAACAAACCATTAAACCTAGGAGAATATCCTATTAATCTAGGATTATATTGGATTGCTTTATGTCTCCCATGTTATGTTTATCACCTAGGTTGATTTCACCTCATCTCCATCTTGAACCACCTCCACCCTCCTAGGAGAACCATCCTTAAATATGATTTTAATCGCACACAGGTGATGGGAACCAATGAAATGGTTTAATGGGTTTTATATAAAAGAAAATACAGACACACAAATCCTTAAATAATAAGAGGAGGTGATGACTCACATACCATCATTTTAATTTAATAATAATCTTGAATTCATTTCAATTGCTCTTAATTAAGATAAAAAAATCTCAAATCAATAAAAATAAATAAATAACTAAATAAATAAATAATTTATCTTAATAATAAACCAAATATTCCTTTAAATTCCCATCCAATATAATTTTATAAAAATTAAAAAAATCAATTTTATTTAAAATCAATCATGTACACAATGTGTACACAGAGACAACACGACACGTACATGTTTGGCCTAACCAATATGGTTATTATTTTATACCGTGTATTCACATGGAATGTAATATAAAAAACATGTCACATAATTACATGGTGTGTACTATTAATAAATGATACCTGGAAATGTGTCATATTTCATGTTGTGTATGTTTTTAATGTACAAGGAGTACACATTTTGTAAGGACAATACGTGACGTATATTTCAGAATATTATATAAAAATTAATTAAGTGTTTAATATATATAAAATTTATCACATGATGTGTAATATGATTTAATTTCACATGAATACAAGTTGATTAATCTTAATAAAGTAATTAATTAATTTTATTTTCTACTTAAATAGGTAGGATACACAACATGTAAAATCCATCTACACACTGTGTATGTCTCTTCTCTATTTATCAATGACACACACCTAGGGACTGGGGATGTTTTTCACCCATAAACATTTATGAGGTACACGATACATATATTCCAACATCAGATTATGTATACATTTAGTTACAAATATTATGGTCACATGCATTATTTATTAATAAATGATTTGGTGTTGAATATTCATTTTCCACCATGAAAATTCTTGGACTTCACAACGTGTACACGAGTTATACAACATGTAGTCTAAAAAACCATATGACACTTTGGGATAGTCAACACACTGTGTTTTATAAAAATTAATTTGATCCAATGAACACAAAACTAAAATAAATTTGAGGTTCTTCTTGGTGCATTGAACACGAGTACTTGATGGGTTCCTTTGGGTTATACGCTATGTATTCCCATGCTATCTAGTCGGAATCCTTGGAAACTATATATGGGATCATTGGATGTTATTCATATATTTTTAACCTGTTTTTGGTCATATGAATGAGAAATAATAATTAAAATAAGAAATATCGATATCCAGATTTAAAGAATTATTAATATGGAAATGAAAAATAATGAAAAATACATAAATCAATCAATGTTTAATAAATAATTATAAATTTGAAAATGATCATTTTTATACCACTTAAAAGTCACAAATTCATCAAAAGAACCTATTTGGGTTGGTCCAAATTCAGTTTTTATTGGATTCAAAAAACAATCCTCAATGTATATGAAAAATATGTCACAACTAATGAACTTATTTAATGAAATATTTACCCTGATTTCCAGAACCAAATATGGGATCTTTTCACATAAAATTTATAATTAATTTTAAATAAGAATTACCTCTCCATTAGAATTATTTCTTTGAATAAGATATTGATCATTCAAACCTCTGTTCAGTTGCACCATCATTGCTTTGAAGGATCGAATAAAGAATCCCTCTAATTATGATCAAAACATGTTCCTTTGATCCTAAAGAATCACTAATGGTACTCTTGCTGCAAGCGCAGTGTCACTAATCATCTTGTGTTTCTTCCTTTGGTCACTACACAATCCTTTAAATATGGAAGGATTTATTCTTGATCTGTTGGTCTTGAGAGGAGGATGGTGGAATATTGTTATTGGTTATTGTGATCATTTTAGAGAATTTTCTCTCTAGGGTTAAGGGAATCTCTAAAGGGCTTTGTTGTGTATAACCACCTCAAACCCCTGGAATTGATATAGCTAAGTATTTATAAAGCTAGTTTCAAGTATAAATAATTTCACATATGCCAAAAATTATTCACTTAATCCAAAAAAACACTATGTATAAATAATAATAATAATATTGTTATTATTTACTTGACATGGTCTAAACTAGCGGATGAAATAAATATCATTTCTTAAATAAATACATTAACATTTACTTAAAAGTATATTTAATATATAATTTTCATTGGACCCGATAACCCGGTCTTCACTTCTTCCTATAAATTTACTGAAACTAGACTAAGAAATATTATTCATTATATAAATAAATAAATAAATATTTATAATATTCATGGTCTTGTGAATACATATTTATTTTAATATTCAATTTATACAAAATTATACTGATTTAATAATTACAATAACTAAATACCACATAAACATTATTTTATGGAGCAAAAAATATTATTATTCTACTAATTAAATTCATTTATAATTTAATTAAGATTAATAAAAATAGTAAGTGTGGATATATATAGGATTCTTCCTCAGTTTCATTAAACAAGTTTACCTAAAGTCCAATATTAGCATATAATAACACATAAAGGCACTCAAGAGGAAGAAGTTAATTCCACAACATTAGAAACCACAAATGAATTATATCTATGTAATATAATCACTTTGTATCTATATCCCATCCATAAGGTTTCATACTCATTCCATCAACCTATATACTTGATACATATTTATTTTACTTCCAGAATTGAACTTGTCAATACACCATGGACATGGAGTTTAATGTGACTATTCCATTTTAATCAAAGGGATGATATATCAACTTTAATAAATATTTAAGGGACAAGTCCTTCCCTAAATTATTCATTAATATCATACCATTCAGGATGTACTCAATGTACCCAACATCACCATGAACATATAGTGTCCAGGTTTGTGTAAATACATCTAAGTACACAACTTAAGATATGAATTAATAATAATTTTAAAGTATAAGGATAATTAAAAACATATATAGGTAGGAATATCCAATAATGCATGTAACATGTGGAATTCATACAAGCAAGGCTATCCTCATAATCTTCAGACTTAAAGATTACGAAGTAAAAACATCATGAGATCAAGTCTCATCTACATATGAGTACTCGTACCAGATAGTTTGCGTCATCTGTGTCCCATTAGATGACATCATAAAACCATAATATATATTATTTAAGTATATCATCATAGAAATTTAAGCATATCATCATATTGGGGGATTTCTTATGAACTTTTCCATATGACCAATACTCCACGACATTATCACATTAAAGTTACATAGAAAAATAATCAATATCTGATAAGGTATTTATTAATATTTAAGTCTATGAATGTACAAACAATATAAAGTAAAAAGTTGTTGGTTATAGGGAACTAAATACAACACTTAAAAATTCCATTTTATTAATGGAATAATATTTTATGTTATTAAACTAGTGTATTTTCACAGTTCCCAACTACTATTTTGAAATCATAATACATGTAAGATGGTCATCCCAAGAGATAAATGAGAACATAGAGACAATAAATGTGTTAGGACATGTTGTTAAGCCTTAACATGTTTATATCATTGGAATCATTGTTTCAAGAATCAACTATGTACCTAAATTAATATTTTCTATAAGTAATTTAAAGGAAATGAAAAATTCCTCCCTATATTTTGTTTCAATGATAATCCTTCAAAGAAGATATCTGGAATCTCAATATTTTTTATGATAATGTTATATGTAATGAATGAAATCAATTATTATATCAATTATAGTCGATTAATAAATTATTCATAACATTTTGGTTATTCTATTTTATTAAATTATTAATTAAACATCATTTTATATTACTCTCATTTTAGTGTAAAAATAGATATTTTTCAGGGAACTAGAAAGAATATCTGACATCCAATTAGGTCTTGACTGAGAAATTTAAGTTTCACTCATAAGGGATAAGGTAAGGTGGGAATGAGGCCAGATATAGAAATAATAACTCATAGGTAGGGGATCCTAAACTATATTGTAACCATTCTATGAAGATAATGTGTGGTAAAAAAGAGTGAACAATTGAGAAAGGATGTATGGTAATATTGGGTGTAAGACATGTTAATGTCAAACTATTATTTTTAATCTTTCAGATTGTGATGAGTAAATAACTATTAAGAACTTATATAGATATGAGGACAAAAAGATACCATTAAATTGTGATATTTTGAAATGTGTACATGGTAAAATAATGTGAAATGTGTACACAGGGTTCTATTTACCTTTACATGGTGTTTTCTATATTGTTATGTGAGATTAAAATGAACTTTATACATAGTCTATGTTATTGGATTTAACTTACATATGTTTTTCATTAAACTTACATCACCCATGTGTTAAGTGAATTACCTATACGTGAGGGACTTGGTACCCTTACGCAACCCAGGTGCCGAGGGGTTTACCCTAACTCAACTCTAACTTTGGTAACCTTATGTAAAAATTCTAGTATTAGACTTATTCCACAACTACATACCTTTATATTGTATCTTCCTTAGCGAGTATACCCTTACAAAATGAGGGTTTGTCTAGGATACCCTGATGCAGTGATTTAAACTAACCTTATGCATGATTTTTTCCATTTAACTGTATTTTTTGGGTTGTTATGGCTTCTGCATGTGTATCCATGGATTTATCATAGCCTATTGAGATATTACCAATAAACTTTAATTCCCTGGGTTATATCTTCTCACAAAATCTATATATAGGGGAATTTATTCATGAAAAAATGGAAATTTTTTAACACTACTATTCTAGGAAGAGAGAGAGAGAGAGAAATACAGAAAGAAAGAAAGAGTAGAAGGTGTCATCCACTTCTATAAGAATCATTTCCCTTATAGATTAAATATTAGAGCTTGCATTGATGCTATTTTCTGGTGGAGATTTTATTACTCTTGGTTGTGTGGTTCCCATTACATGATACTATCGACCCCACTGAAGAATCTAAAATCCCCATTTTTGATAAACTGTTGGAAAATCTGATTGGGTGTAAGTTTTTATCACTAATATTTCCGAGATTATTATTGTGACATTTTTTCTTCTCATTTTTCTTATATGGGTAACACCCTAATATTTCTAAATAAATATATTTATATATTTTAATTTAAAGTGTTTGATGAATTGCTTTATATGAAACCTTGAACTTAACGAAACCACATTATACTATTGAAATATTATTATTAATAATGACTAATATCTCATAGTCATTGGATTGGTGAGTTTGAATATGACTAAATAAATTAAGAAAAATTGGTATAAAATTTTTCATTAATTAAAAGGTATTGATTAATTCATAAGAAATAAGTACTCAATTTTAAATATTTTAAATAATATCATTTTATGTCAAAAGATCAATTTTTTCAAAGTATTGTATATATAGATATATATTATGTATCTTGATCACTACTGAACAAGGATTTTGATGAAATATATTTTTATTTAATGTAAACAATGAATAATAATTAATACATTTATTATTAATTGGTTATAAGTGAAGATAAGTTCATAAAAAGCTAAAAAGACTTATTTATAAGAAAACTATTTTTTTTGTGCAAAATACATTTTATCATAATAAATTCAATTAATAAATATTGATGAATTTTTTTAATTAAAGGTGTAACTAATATATTTAATAAAATATATTAACATTCCTCTAATGGTTGTTACTATTAAAATAATGAGGATATAGTCATTTTTATGCTTAAAAAAACATTTTTTATAAAAATTGCTTTCACACATTTTGTGAGTGGATATTATAATTAATTCCCAAAAATTATATGAATTGTATATTTTAAACTAGATTCCAAATTTGGGATCAGAATCATTAAAAATATTTAATAAACTCAATTTAATTTTTGTCTGTAATGAATAGTTACTATGGTAAAAATATTGTTACCTTGGTAAGGGTTAGAAAGGTTAAAAGAGGGGTTAACCTAAGATATATGGTTTAAAATATCACAAAACAATTGATTTAATTTTATTGGATTATTGGATTTCTACCCAACCATTCTTATCTTTTAATCTTTGAAAATTTGGATCCATTTTTCTTGAGTAAGACAAATATTATATAATAAAGGTTTAAGAATTTATAAGTTTTCCACCCACCTCAGTTATAAAAGGTAACATACTCCTCTCACTTTCACACACCACTAGATCCATTTATCTCAAAAATATATTCACAAATACCCTCCAAAACTTACTCTCCATAACTTAGAGGTTCTATTCTCAACCAATGACCAACCAAGAAGGCTTAAGGTGTAAGCTAAAGGATGTTTTCAAAATATGTGGTATAACTCTTAACAAGCTTCTTTTATGTTTATTTATTCATTTAAATCATTTAAACCTATCATAACCATGATTTTATAATAGAATAAATATCTAAAATATAATGAAATGTTATTATTTTATGATACACCCATTTTCATCTCCTTTCTCCATCTTATGGAAAATTAAAACACTGCACGTGCATACATGTGGACTACCCCCTCCATGAAGCGATGTGTTTCATTTTTAATACCATATCTCATGGATGGATATATATGGGTTTAATAGATATATATTATTTTTATGACATATTTAATATTATTTAAAGATAAAATATTATCTATCTTCTTACCCTCTAATCTGTTGGAAAATGATAACATCTCTTGTGCGTACATGTGGACTACCACCTCTACGAAGTGATGCGATTCATTTTTAATTTCCTATTAAAATGATTTATAATAATGATATATTTCATTAATTTATATGATAAAACTATTATTATTTAAATTTGAATTATTATATACCTTTCTTTCATTCAAACCACTAAAAAATTGAAACATTACTTATGAGTACGTACGAACTACCATCTCCATGAAGTGATGTAATTAATTTCTCATCACCACCCAATATGTTTGGTTATAAAATTTTATATAATAAATAAATATTATATTTATTAAACGATTTATATTTTTTAGATGATGAATCCATTACTATGGTGAAATTATTGAAACCGTCGAATCGAAACATGCATGGAAAACAAAGCAGTTTTCACTCAATAAATGATTTTAATGAAGAATTGTTTATATATTGGTAATTGGAAATTACAATGGAATGATATATAGTAAAATAAACATGAATTTGGTTTTGGTATATATTTATAATAAATCTAATTTTTTTCTAGGTGTGTAGTAATCTGTATGAAGAAACTCAAGATGTGAGGAAATGGTTCTTTATCTCAATTGTCTTTCCTCAACACATGATTCATGTTATAAACCTATTTATGTTTATATGGAATATATAATACCCTTTTGATATGTTATATTATTATTCTATTTATATTCATAATATTTAATGTTTCATTTGAAGTTATGTATTTCAAGGGATTTATGATTCAAAAGTTACCAAAGCGGTAAGGGTTTATTTTTTAATCTCATTTATTTTAGGGACTATCTATGTGAAATTTAAATTGACGGAAATTATATGATACTTATATTTTAAGATCAATTTATTTTCTTCACCTATGGTTATTTTTGGGTTTTTCATGTTTTCCTTTCATTTTCCTCTTTTTTTAGTAAAAATGACAATAGAATGTTTTTAAGAAAGGTTGTCCTTATTTGTTCTTTTTGGGTCAAGATTCTTTCTTATATATATAAATTTTATTCAAAATTTTTATATAAGTTTTTACCTATAAATAAATGTTTGAAAATTTTTATTTTACAACCATTTACTTTCTTTAAAAATTATTAAAATTAACCTTTTAAAATATTTTATGTATGAATCAATTTTAAATTTTTAGAAAAGTGTGAAAATAATTTCCTCTTTTAATGTATACGACATGATAAATGTTTCCCACCATCATGTCCTTCCTTCTTCATATAGCTTACTTTACAAGTTTCTATGTCTTTTCAAAGAAAAATCTATTTCCATCATTCTAGGAATTTTAAGTTTTACAGGTTATCAAAATAAAAGGGATTTATTCTCTTTATTTTCAAAGTGTATTTTAAATTATTTAATAAAAGATATTTTTTTATCCATGTCAACATACTTTAAGGATAGTTTTTCTTCACTGGGGATATAATTCTTTGATACTATCCACTTTCTCTCTATATATGGATTATGATTATGATGTTTGAAGAATGATTCTATGAAAACCATTACTTTACCATGGGTTTATTAAGTTATGATGAAATATTGATGAAACACATATATTTCGTATGGGTTATTCTATGATAAATGTTTTTATGATCTCTGGTAACAATTTTATATGGTTTTAATTATGTGATTAGTGGGATTAAAATTATATATCCCTCCAATGAATTTGGTAAATAATGACATCAGATGAGATAATATGAACAATAATGGGGAGTAAACCCATTTCAGTAATGAAATATATCCACTATGATAGTCTTGGTAGTGAGACTTGATTAAAGAAATAATGGAATGAGGAGTAAACCCAATCCACTATGGGACTCTTTTCATTATGATAGTCTTGGAAGTTATCCTTGACTAGGGAAATGATTTTATATACTCACATATATGCCACAAAATAATTTATTATTCTTATTATATATTCTCATGTCTCAAGATTGATTATTGATGACTCCGCACTGTTATGAATTATATATATTTTGTTATGATAAAGGCTTATACCATGAATCATGAATAAAGATCTTTGAGTGAATGGTTATGAATTTTGTTAGTTGTGATCATGTTATCATACCCTTATTCTTATCTTATGCTCACTAATTTTCATTGATTGATTTCTCTTAAGTTTACCTCAGATCACCCTTTATCATGTTTCCATTTCCCTAAGTTATAGAGAAAGGTTTTAAATAGTGTATATCTAATAAGGGTATTATGTTAGAAGAAATTTGTGGGAAATGATGGATATCTTTTATGAAATAAGTTGATTATGTATCTAGTCTCTAAATATAAAAATCCTTTATAGTTTTAGGGAATGTATTATTATGATAAGTATTGAATATTAATCTAAAATTATATAATATTTATATATGAAATTCTTGGGTTTCCTTAGTTGGCATCAGAGCAAGGTTTAGTTATTTTTGAATATTAGGATTATAAAAACTTTGGTGAAAACCCTAGGGATATTTTGAAGCATAGTGTACCATCCTAATGTTTTGGTAGGGTGGAGATTATGTGTTTTCCTAGAAATGAAATCCCTGTATGGATATAAACAAGTTGATACATGATATAGTACATATGAACCTAGGGTTAATAATTCTGAAAAGGTTTGTTGGGTATTAACTTTATCTACACCTAGTACATGATAAGAATCCTAACTGAACACCTATTTTTACACTCTTTAGGTATATTCTTTTTTTTAATTCACATTCACATTATGAATCATTATGAATAATAAGAGGATAAAGTATATGAAAACCTATAATGAACTGAAAGCGATATATGATGAACTTGAAGTGTCATAGGTTTATAATAGAGAATCATTATTTAGGATTTATTTGGAATGATTTTTATGAGATCTCACTCTTATTAATATTTATTAATACCCAAAAATATCATTTTTGTTTTAGTTAATAGCTATAACTAGGAGGAATCATGTTAACAAAGAGTGCGATGGACAATGTCATGAAGACCTTCATGAGAAACCAAATGAAATAGGAGCGATGATTAAAAATGATGTTTTAGTAAAATTTGAATTGGAATATTGAATATTGATTCTTAACTTAAACCTAGTTGAAATTCTAAACAAGAGAAAAATGAATTTTGAGGAAAATTTATGTGATAATGATCATAGAAGAAAGAAGATTCAATCTCATATATGTCATAAATATGGTAAGAAACAACTAGGGAAATGTCTCAAAGGAACTGTAAGATTTTTTAAGTGTGGAAGAGGAGGGAATAAAGTTATAAATTTCCAATGAAAAATTAGGTGTCCAATTGACAAAATGACAGAAAATAGAGTTCATCCTAAGGTACAATTAATAGTTCAAATTCACAAATGTTAGAAAATTTGAAACAATCCATTTCAAAGACATAATCCAAGGGATAATAATAATGCTAGGAATCAATAAATATAAAGACCAATCTAACAGGGTAAAGCCTATATAATCACAACTAATGACGTGGATCCCAAAAATTGGAGTAGAGTAAGATGAACTGATCATCCAATAAAGAACTATGAGTGTTGTATTAGGTTCTTGTTCAACCCACTCCTTTATACCTAGAATGTTTGATACGAACATCTCCCTAATGACTTGATATTGACTTATTAATAAGAAACTTCTATTGATACGATCACTTCATCTCAAGTCTATAGCTACCCTCTGATGGAATTTTGTTGGAATGTGCTTCAAGAAAATCTTATTATCCTTCCTCTAGTTGAATTTGATGTTATTTTTGGCATGGAATAGATTTTTTTATTTAGATACCATATCAATTTGTGGGGAAGGGAAGTTAAATTTTATATTCCAAATCAACTTATGATTGTCTATAGGTATGGTAATGAACCTGAACTTCTAATGGGAATTACTTCCATTATATTGGTTTACTAACTATTTATAAGGGGTATTTATCTAAATTGGTTGGGGAGAGATGCTATATTGAAAACATGGAGGAATTATATTTATGTTTAAAGGTGTTATTTAATGACTTAGACCCCTATAGGCCATTCCTTTATGAAAAAATAGTGTTTGGGGTGTTATGGGGGCTGTCGGTGACTCATTCTGAGAGTTAGCCAATTTTTTTTTGAACTTTCGACATCGGCATGTTAGTGCATCAGCATGTCAGTGAATCAGTGAGTCTAGGGAATTAGTGTTGGTGATTCATGATGTCATTAAGTCGAGGCATTAATAGGTCAAGGTGTCGATAAGTTAGGGCATCGGTAGGTTGAGGCGTCGGTAGGTTGAGGCGTCGATAAGTCGTTGTGTCGGTAGGTCATTGCGTCAATAGCTCAACATCAATGTCTCAACGTTGGTAGGTCGCATCAGTAGCTCACCCATTGGTGGATCAGCGTCAGTGACTCTCTCATCCGTAACACATTTCCAGTTTTTCTAGTTTTTCATATTTTTCCAGTTTCGCCCCTCTTACGTTTTATTTGATGTAAACCTAGTTTAAAGCCTTTTTGGGCATTTTTATGGGAGTTTTAAAGGATATTAAGTATATCTTTAATATGATAACATTCCAAAGAAATTTAGATATTAAAACTTTGTGATCTTGACTATGATACCAAGATTAATGGCTTTTGAAACAATTCTTTCTTTAATATTGGATCTGGCTCTTCAAATCTAGGATCTTCCCTTCCCAATGTGTTTTCCATTCCATCTTGGTGCACCGATAACCTTCCTCTATAGACGTGTCATGTACCTATGCTAGAGACTCTCCCTACTCAGTTTTCATGTATTTTCCTACTACTCATGCGATCCCATGTTCTTAGTGCAAGGAGCAGTTTTGGTCGCTTTTTGTTTTAAGTTTCGATTTCTTCTGCCTATTTTTAATTGTGTATCATGTGTGGTGGGTGTACTAGTGGTTCCTTGTGAAGAACAGTTAAACAATTTTCTTAAAACAAGAAATAAATAAGAAGGGAATATGATCAAAATATAACATTGGTTAATGAAATAATGGGTTGGGAGTGGTTTATGCTTATCACATTTTTTATTTGATTTCTTTTATTTTTTGTTGTGGCTATATGCCTTCTAAAAATAATGGCAGTTGGTTGTCTTGGATTGTTCACTAGTGATATTCCGTTCTTGTTGTGATGCTTGATAAATATATGTAACATGAAATATACTTAATCACATATACTTGGGTAATTGAAATGTATTCCCCAGGATCAAACCTATTGCGTGATCACCCTAGTTATTTTAATGTGAAATTAAACAACCCCTCTTGCTAAACCTGAATATTATTGGATTAAATGTGTGGCTGCGTGCTGTGTTTGGTAGGTTCTGTAAGTGGGGAATGGTATTTGTGTGCAATGGGGTTGTGGCTTAATGTTAGTTTCTATGGGCCTTATGTATAGGGTGGTACATGGGTTGTGTTAGTATACCCATTTGAGAGACATATTGATTGTGGAATGGATGGACTTATAGGTAGTGGGACTGAATTTGTTTGTGTGGTGGTTGTCAAACGACATTGGGCAGTGGGAATGCACTATAGTTATGGAATTGTTATATAGTGGGACTCCATCTGGGAAATTTTTGGGTAGCGGGGTTGCAAGAATGGATTTTGTCATGAATTCATGTTCATAGGTGTTCCGGGTGTGGTGTTGTTGTGTAGCGGGGCTGTTGGGCTTGGTTGCGAGGGCAAGATTGTGCTGTATAAATTTTAATAATGATGGTTGATAGTGGTTGAACAAGTGTCTAGAGAAAGGGGGGGGTGTAGTGGGACTATAGGTTGGTTGTTATCTTTTGTTTTATGAATGGTTGTTAAAATGGAAATGATTTACCTTGGTCCCTCTTCCCTTGTTCAATGTTGGTAGTACCGAAGAACAAAGTGAGTTGGTTGATGTGTGTTTAGTTACTCAGGATCTCACCTTCTAATACTATTTCAGATGTTGTTCTAGGTAGTTTCTCCAATTAGTATTGGAAAAAATTAAAGTAAACCCCTTAAAAAATAAATGGAAAATGGTTGAATGAAAAAAGGGCTATGTTTACGCTTCGACAGAGGATGTTTGTGTGGTTGTACATATAGGGGTAGTAGAAAAAGTGGTTCTGGTGGTTTGGTTGTTTGTTTTAGGGATCCATAGGTTGGGTTGAGTGTTTTTTACTTATATGTATAAATTTTAGTTCCTTTTGATTTCTATAAACACCCCATCCCTGTTGAGAACCACCTGCCGAACACCCTGAGTCCATGGGAGAGGGCGTCTTTACCAAAATCCCGGTGGGAGGATGGATGGATGGTTACTTAAATTATTCCTCACACCTTCTTCCAATTATTACCGATCAAGCATATCTGGGTATGATGTAATGGCTTGAGGCTTACCATAGTCCAAGATCCTTTGGGAATGTTTGTTGTGAATAAGGGCCTCAGGTGTTTGCAGGCTAGGGTTGTTTTCCCAAGTGTCTTTGGGAGGATGCCCAAGTGTCTTTGGGTGAGAGGCGTGGTTGTTTTCTAGGAGTTCACGGGTGATAATTGTGTGTGGTTTGAGTCCCAGGTGTGTGCAGGTAGGTTGTGGTAGTGGGGCTTCATTTTGGAAGAGTGGTAGTGTCAAGACATTAGCCGTTAGGAATGAGTAGTTAACCAGTGTGAAAGTGGTGTGGGGTACCCAAATATCGATGTTATTATACTACTATTTTACTTGACTTGAGTTATTTAGTGAGTGTGCCTTTGTGAGGCAGAGATGGTTAGTACTCATTTCTAGGTGCTTTGAGGTTATGTTGTTTTCCCATAGGGGCATTAGTATGTTCCCCCACTTGTGTATGGGTAACTTTAGTCTTCCAAATAGGTATACTTGTATACTCACCCTACGTTTGTAAAACTATTTTTAGGATTCCAGGAGAACTTTGAGGATTGTGCTAGACTTTACTAACTTGGGCATCAAGATAGTTTTTGTGTTGCTTCTTAGTATCTTTATTTGGTACTTTTTTTAGTAATTTGTTTTTACTTTTTTCATAGTTTATGTTTGAACATGAATATGGGAATGGGCTTTTGGATTTACTTTTACCTTTAGTTTGGTGTTGTTGAGATTTCACCGTCTTATTTCCTGATCCTATTTTTATTAAAAAGGGAAATGTCTTCCATTTTGTGTGAGATTCTATACACTTGGTTCTAGTTGCCACTCTAGGTCATATTGAAGGTGGGAATCAGGGGTCATTACCTCTCCTTCATCTTAAAGAAGGAAGGACTTGACACTTTGTTGTCAGTACCATCATCTTGTGAAAGGTGGGTCATGATAGAATGGTATTAAAGGCAGATCATGGTTGAGAGATATGATGGAGTTAGGAGTTAGGAATAGTGAGGATTTCATGGGATGGTAGGGAAATAGTTTCAGGCAATCTTGGTGCGTGAAATAGTCCAGGGAAGACTAGAAAGGACATGAGATTTTAGGGTTCCCCGTGATCCGATGCAAGGCCTCCGGACCTACTCAACGACCAAGTGAGGCTATACTAGTTACAAGGTAGATACCCTAGGAAAGGTACATAAATCATAATGACTTGTGTGTCTTGGGGGTTTTGGGAATTTAATTTAAATAAAGAGTTAAAATAAATCTTAAAAGGATATTCGTATACCACCTAGGCTTAGGAGTTCCATGTTTACCATTTTTAGCTATGGAAATATGAACTTTTATTCAGTATTCCTTCACTCCCTTTACCCTACCAACATACTTAGAAGTTCACAAGAAGGACAAAGTAGTGGAGAGGATTCACTCTCAAGGAGGTGTACCGTGAGAGGGGAGCCAACCGAGTTCATCGAAGGGGAAGGAAATCATCAACAGGTCTCTAGCATCAGGGCTTTCCAGTTTTCTGCCAGTGGGAAGTAGGCCTCAACAGTTCTAGTTCTACTCCCCAGGTTCTTGAACTTTCCCCATGGGATTGAGACGAAGTTACTTTTTTTGTGGAGTCCATGAACATATTTATAATCTGTTCCCAATTCAAGATCAGTACGGTGGGGGTGGGTAGGTTCAGCACCCACCCCAGCAGTAGCAGTTTCCAGTCAGACCTTTCCAATAGTAGGGGTAGTGGCCTCCTTCTCCACCGAGGGTAGATGGTGATGGATGAGTCTGACCATAGGGTGCTACTCAGGGACCTCGACTAGGGCATGGTTGGGGAGGAGGCTGATAGAGGAGGGGTAGAGAAGATGGGTGTGGGCAGTTGCACCTCACTAAGGCAGCAGTTCCATCAGGGCCAGAGGTTGTTTAAGGTACGATTAGTCTGTTTAGTACTCTTGCATGTGTTTTTTTGATAGAGGATCATCACACACCTTTATTTCACCCATTATAGCCCATTATTTGGGATGAGACGTAGAGAAACTTTTCGTACCCTTGGTTTTAAGAACTCCAGTTGGAGGTTAGGCTAGTTTGTTTGTTGTTTTTCGGGGATGTAGACTAATGTTGGGGCTGCATCGATCCAGTGTGGATCTTCTTTTGGTAGAAATGTAGCCATACGATGTCATTTTGGTCATCAACTAGTTGTTTTCTATGCACACAATTATTGAATGATTCCAAAAAAGAGTCTTCTTTTCAGATATGGATTTCTATCATGTAGTTTTTATTGTTGAGCGGGGATTTCAAGTGGACAGTCAATGTGTGGAGCCTCTCCTCTCCTTGTCAGCTAAGCAGTCAATAGGATCAACAGATGCAGAGATGGTGGAGGTTCTGGGGGTTGTCAGAGAGTTCCTAGATGTCTTCCCAGAGGAGGTTGTGACTCTACCCCCTCTACATGATGTTGATTTTGGAATATACTTGCAACACGATGCCTATTCGATTTTGATGACTCCCTATTAGATGGTGCCTTATAAGTTGTGGGATTTTCAGATCCAGGTTAAAGACCTGATAAAGAAGGGGTTTATTTGGTCGAGTGTGTCACTGTGGGGTGCTCCGGTCTTGTTCACAAAGAAGGAAAATGGTGGTATGAGGCTATTCATAGACTACCAGAGACTAAATCAGGTGACGTTCAAGAACCTTTATCCCCTTCCTAGGATAAAAGATATTTTAAACTAGTTAAAGGGAGTAGTCCAGTTCTCTAATATCGATCTTCGGTCTAGATATCACTAGTTGAGGGTGAAGGAGGGTGACATCCCAAATATAGCTTTTGGGTGTTGGTATGGGCACTTAGAGTTCTTGGTCATGCCTTTCAGTGTTATAGATGCAACAGCCATGTTCATGGGGATCATGAACTCTATCTTCCGCAAGTTACTAGACCAATTTTTCTTCGTGTTCATCGACAATGTTCTAATCTACTCAAGGTCATAGGAGGAGCACACCGAGCATTTGAGGACTCTCTTGGAGGTCCCCTGACACCACTAGATCTATGGGAAGTTGTCCAAGTTCAAGTTCTAGACGCAAGAGGTGAACTTACTTGGATACATGGTGGATCAACAGGGGATAGAAGTGGACTCTTCAAAGGTCTAAGTGGTTGTTTATTGGGAAGAACCCAAGAATGTGGCAGAGGTTCATAGATTCATGGGTCTGGATGGATATTACCGAAGGTTTGTAGTCGACTTATCACGATTTTCAGCTCTATTGACATCCTTGACTAGGAATGAACATGCCTTTGTGTGGAGAGAGCAGTGTCATCTAGCATTCAACAACATTAAGGGGAAGTTGGTCAGTGCTCGAGTGCTTGGGTTATCAGAGGAAGGGGTGATGTTCGAGGTGTTCTATGATGCCTCCATATTAGGTTTGGGGTGTGTGCTAATGTAGCAGCGAGGAGTGATATCTTATGGGTACATGAATTTATGTCTCAAAAAACGTAACTATGCCACCCATGATCTAGATCATGTTGTGATCGTATTCACGCTGAAGTTGGGGCGACATTACCTCATCAAGGAGCACTTTGTGGTTTTTACAGATCATAAGAGACTGAGGTATGACTTCTCATACTGAGATATGAACTTGCGAAAGTGAAGGTGGATAGAGTTTCTCTAGGACTAAGACTTTGAGGTCTTTTACACCTAAGGAAAAGGGAATGTGGTGGCAGATTCCTTAAGAAGGAATTCACAGAAGGAGGTAGTTTGGGAATCCACATATTCTTGGGAGGAAATGGAGGAGTTGGCCACTTTTCACTTGGATGTGAAAGTGGATGGAGATAGAGGATATCTATTTCAAATTAAAGTGTATTCTTCCTTATTGTAGTAGGTGGAGGAGTCTTAGTGGGGAGACTCAGAGGATGAAGTGATTCTTGATCATGCTATCCAGGGTGATTCTCCAGAGGGATGGTTGGAGGATAGTTAGAATCAGATGCTATTCCATGGGAATCTGTTTGTCCCAGTGGGAATGCATGAGGGAATTGTTCTCGAGTTCCATAGGTCACCCATGATGGTGTATCTAGGTGTTTCTAAAATGCACTGAGGCTTAAGGGAACAGTTTTGGTGGCCTAGGGTGAAGCGGGAAGTGTCATAGTTTGTGGCAAGGTGCCTAGTGTTTCAGCAGGTGAGGGCTGAGAACCATGTTCCCAGTGGTCTATTGTAGCACTTAGATGTTCCCAAGTGGAAGTGGGATGAAATATCAATGGATTTTTTCACATGATTACCCAAGGATCAGGGAGGATGCGATGCCCTTTGGGTAGTAGTGGATCAGTTGACAAAGTCGTCTCACTTATTAGCGATCAAGGAGTTGAGCATAGTGGATGCCTTAGCATAAAGGTATGTAGATGAGGTGGTGTAGTTTCATAGAGTTCCAAGATCCATTGTCTCAGATCGGGATACACGTTTTACTTCATGAGTCTGGAGGGGATTGAAACATGCCTTTTTTCACTCAATTACGCCTCAGTACAATGTTCCACCCTCAGACGGATATACAGACAGAGAGGACCATCCAGATGTTGGAGGACATGTTATGGGCATATGTTCTGGACTTTAGTAGCTCTTGGGTGAGACATTTTACCTTGGTATAGTTTTCTTACAATAATATTTATCACACTTACATTGGTATGGATCCATTCGATGCTCTATACAGGAGGTTGTGTAGTTCACCCTTGTGAGAGACGGAATTTGGGGAGATAACTATTCTTGGTCCGGGCATGGTGTAGAGTATGACAGAGAAGGTGCAGCTAGTTCATTAGAGGATGAAGGTATCACATGACCGAAAAAAGTCTTATTAAGATCATTGGAGGAGGCCTTTGTATTTTGAGGTTGGGGACTATGTATTATTGAAGGTTTCCCCTCTGTGTGGGCAGTAGAGGTTCAGTAAGGGAGGTAAGCCTTCTCCCAGGTCTATCAGACATTTCAAGATGATGGGATGAGTTGGAAAGGTGGAATATTAGATGGAGTTTCCACCGCTGTTATAGATGATCCATGATGTATTCTATGTCTCTCAGCTCCATCGGTACCTACACGATGACTCCCACATCTTTAACTCGGGAGAGTTGGATGCTGAGGATGACATGGCGTTCATGGAATAACCAATAAGAATTGAGGATCGTGAGGAGAATTTTATTAGTGGATGGGCCATTCCTTTGATCCATGTGTTATGGAATCATTGTGCCATTTAGGAGAGTATTTGAGAGTGGGAGGCACAGATGTGTTCCCAGTACCCAGACATGTTCTATGTTTTTTTTTCTGTATTTTACGTTTGTGATTAATTTTATGATATAATGCTTGAACTTGTTCTTTATCAGATGAGATGGTTTGTTTACATATTCTCTAAATGTGTGAGAAAGGTTCTGAATGTGGGGAGGGGAGGAACTCATCCCTAATTGAGAAACATTAAAGTGGATGTGATTAAACCTGTGCGAACGAATTAGTGCCACCCAAAGAGGAAAGTATCTTGACATGGAGGATGGAGCTCCCTAATCCATGTGTCTGGATAGTGTGACCTTTGGTGTTGTGTGGTTATTTGGGGTAGTGTGTACTAGTGTTTGTATAAATTTTTATGAGATATATTTCAAGGAGGTGTCCTTGGATGTCATGATTTTCACTCTATCTTTCGAACAACACATGGTAGTTTTTGCTTAAGAGGTATCTTATGGGGTAGTTGTTTGGATCCCTCTTTCTTTTGGGTTAGTTTTGAATTATCGAGGATGAAAATAGTTTTATAGGTATCTTATGTAATTAAATGGAACCCTATGGGCTATTACTTTGTGAATAACCAGTGTTTGGGGTGTTTTGGGGGCTGTTGGTGACTCATTTCGAGAATTAGCCAAAAATCCAATTTGAGATGTCGACGTCGGCATGTCTGTGCATCAACATGTCAGTGCATTAGTGAGTCGAGGGAATTAGCGTCAGTGAGTCTTGGTGTCAGTAAGTTGAGGCATCGGTAGGTCGAGGTGTTGGTAGGTTAGGACATTAGTAGGTCGAGGTGACAGTAGGTCGAGGTGTCGGTAGGTCGAGGTGTCAGAAGGTCGTTACATCGGTAGGTCGTTGTGTCGGTAGGTCGTTGCGTCAGTAGCTTAGCTTCGGTGGCTCAACATCGGTAGGATGCATCGGTAGCTCACCCATCAGTGGCTTATCATCGGTGACTAACCCATTGGTGTCTCATTTCCAGTTTTTCTAGTTTTTCCTAGTTTTCCAGTTTCACCCCTCTTACATTTTATTTGACATTAACCAAGTTTAAAGCATTATTTGGGAATTTTAGGGCATTTTAAAGGA
This sequence comes from Viscum album, assembly GCA_963277665.1. Classification (NCBI taxonomy): domain Eukaryota; kingdom Viridiplantae; phylum Streptophyta; class Magnoliopsida; order Santalales; family Viscaceae; genus Viscum; species Viscum album. The sequence continues at coordinate 575,206,163 of OY728120.1, read as the reverse complement.
TATTAAGTATATATTTAATAGCCTAACACTCCAGGGACTTTGAGATATTCAAACCATGTGATCTTGACCATGATCCCATAATTAATGGATTTTGAAACCGTTCTTCCTTTAATATAGGATCTGGCTCTTCAAATATGATATCTTCCCTTTCCAGAGTGTTTTTCATTCCCTCTTGGTGTGCCTAAAGCCTTCCTCTCTAGATGAGTCATGCACCTATGCAAGATCCCACTTATGCTAAGTTTTCTTGGAGTTTCATATTTCTCACACAATCCCCTGTTCATGGATTAAGGAGGAGTTTTGGTTGCCTTTTACTTTAAGTAGGGATTTCTTCTTCCTCTCTTTAATTTTGCATCATGTGGGGTGGGTGTACTAATGGTTCCTTTTGAGGAATGGGTGAATATTTTTCTTAAAAAATGAAATAAATAAGAAGGGAATATGATCAAAAGATAACAGGGGTCAATGAAATAATAGGATGGGAGTGGTTTGATGTTGATCAACTATTTTATTTGATTTCTTTTATGGTTTTTTGTGGCTATATGCATTCTGAAAATCATGACCCTTGGTTGTCTTTGATTATGCCCTAGTGATGTTTTGTTCTTGTCATGATGATTGATAAATAGCTATAACATGAAATCTTCTTAATCATATATACTTGGGTAATTGAAATGGATGCCCTAGGATCAAACCTATCATGTATCACCACGATTATTTTAAATTGGAATTAAAGAACCCCTCTTGCTAAAATTCAATATGCTTGGATTAATGGTGCAACTGCATGCTGTGTTTGGTTGGTTCTATGAGAAGGGTATGATACGTGTGTACAAAGGTGTTGTGGCTTAATGGTAGTTTTTGTGGGCCTTGTGTATAGGGTGGTATAGGGGGCGTGTTGGTATCCTAGTTTTAGAGACTGATTGATTGTGAAATAGATGAACTTGAAAGGTAGTGGGACTGCCTTTGTTTGCGTGGTGGACATCAAACAACATTGGGCAGTGGAACTGCACTGTGGTTATGGACTTGTTATGTAGTGGGAAAAATATTTGGGAAATTTTTGGGTAGCGGGGCTGTAGGAATGGGTAGTGTCGTGAATTCATTTTAATAGGTGTGCATTATGTGGGGTTGTTGTACAGCAGTGCTACCAAGTTTGGTAGCGAGGGAAGGATTGTTTGGTATAACATTGAATAATGATAGTTGGTAGTGGTTGAATGAGTGTCTAGGGAAAAGGGGGTGTGCAGTGGGACTAAAGGTTGGTTGTTCTCTATTTTTTTATAGATGTGTGTTAAAATGGAAATTCTTTACCTTTTTCCCTCTTCCCTTGTTCAATGTTGGAAGTATCGAAGAATGAATTGAGGTTGTTGTTGTGTGTTTAGTTACTTAGGCTCTCACCTTCTGAGATGGTTGCAGATGTTGTGATCAGTAGTTTCGCTGGGTAGTGTTAGAACAGATTAAATTGAAACCTTAATAAATAAATAGAAAATGATTGAATAAAAAAGGGGTTGGGTTTATGCTTCAGAAGTGGATAATTGTGTGGTTGTGCATATAGGGGTAGAATTAAAAGTGGTTATGGTGGTCTGGTTATTTGTTTTGGGGACTTGTAGGTTGGGATGAGTTTTTGTTTACTTATATATATAACTTTTAGTTCCTTGTAATTTCTATACACACCCCACCCTTGTTGAGAACCATGTGCAAAACACCCCCATTTCACGGGGAAGGGTGTCTTTTCCAACATCCCGATGGGAGGACGTATGGTTGGTTACTAACATTCTTCCTTGCACCCTCTTCTAATTTACTGATCGAGTGTATCTGGGAAGGCTGTAATGGTTTGAGGCTTAGCCCAGTCCAAGATCCTTGGGGCATGTTTGTTGTGAATGAGGGGCTCAGGTGTTTGCGGGCCATGGTTGTTTTCCAAAGTGTCTTTGGGATAAGGTCCATGTGCCTGGGTGAGAGGTGTGGTTGTAGCCCAGATGTCTGTGGGTGATAATTTTGTGTTTTTTGAGGCCCAGGTGTGTGTGGAAAGCTTGTGGTAGTGGGACTGCATTTTGGAAGAGTGGTAGCATCAAGATTCTAGATTTTAGGAATGATAAGTTAACCAATGGGAAAGTTGTGTGGGGAACCCAAATGATGATGTGCTTATAATACTACTTTACTCGACTTGCATTATTTGGGGAGTGTTCCTTGGTGAGGCTTTGCTTGTTAGTACTCATTGGAAGGTGATTTTAGGTTTTTCTATTTTCCCATAGTGTAATTAGTATGTTCTCCCACTTATGCATGGGTAACTTTAGTTTTCCTACTGGGTATACTTGTACACTCACCCAACATTTGTAAAACATTTTTTAGTTTTTCAGGAGGACTTTGAGGACCGTGATGGACTTTAATAGGTTGAGAATCAGGATAGTAGCTATGTTTTTGCTTATTATATTTATTTTGTACTCATTTTAGTACTTTGGTTATAATTTTTTCATAGTTTACATTTGAAAATGCATATGGGAATGGGTTTTTGGATTTAATTTTACCTTTATTTTGGTGTTTTTGAGATTTCACCATCTTATCTCCCAATCATATTTTCATTAAAAAGGGTAATGCCTTCTGTTTTTTCTAAGATTCTATACCCATGGTGGTAGTCATCACTCCAGTGCCTATTGAAGGCGGGACTTGGGGGTCATTACCTCTCCTTCATCTTGAAGGAGGAAGGTCTTGGCAGTTTGATGTTCTTCCCTCATCTTGAGGAAGGTGGGTCATGAAATGTGAATATATAATAATCATAATATATTGAAGTATATATTCACATATAAAAATTTAATATGAACCAAATGATATGGTTGGAGTTATTTTAAATTATCACTGCTCAATATATTACAACCCTGGAAAGGAAAACAAGGTGGATAATGCTCAAACATGTAAGGAACATGCTAGTTTTCCATGATGAATATTTAAGGAGATCAAATAATTATGGATTTTTAGAAAATGGATCTTGCAATCATGATTGAATGAGATATATCCTATCTTTCTCAGATAAGTGTTCAACTATCTATCCATGTAATGATTAAAGAGGTAAAAATGGGGGATGAAAAATTGAAGAAGAATATGACAAATTTTCTTGAGTCCAATAATAATTATAATGGAATGATAAGGTCCAAGAACTGATTATGTATCCCATCAATACAAGATTTGAAGTAGTTATTATATGAAGATCATAGCTCATCATTATCTATTAATACCAGAATTATAGAGAAGTATAAAGATATAAAAGTTTATTTATGGTGAGACACCATGAAGTGTGATATTGTTGAGTTTGTATCTCATTACTTAGTATAACAAAAAATGAAGGTTGAGAGACCTAAGTATAATGGGATGTTATTACCATTATCCATACTAGAATGGAAATGGGAGAAGACCACCATGGATTTCATCATCATAATCCCTAATATATCTAAAGGAAATAATGATATTTGAGTTATAGTCGATTGCCTTACGGAGTCAACACATTTATGTACTACCTGAGAAGATTTTTCCCTTCAAAAAATTACCAGGATATACATTAAATAGTTGTTAAGGTTTCTTGAAGTACTATATTTTATTGTATGCGATCAAGATATGAGGTTTACCTTGATGTTTTGGAGAATTATTCAGTATACATTGAATATGTGATTCAACTTTATCATTGAATATCATCCTCATAAATATATTTATTCTAATAAGACCATTCAAAAACTATAATATATGTTGATAGATTGTTTTATATATTTCAAATGGGGTTGGTATCAACACCTTCCTCTAGTTGTTTTTTTAAAATAGCTTCCACTCGAGCATTCATAGGGATTATTATGAAGGCCTCTATGGATGGATGTTCATAACTCAAATGTTCTAGGAAGAAGTTAGAGAAATAAATCTATTGGGACCTGAGAAAGATGAGGAAATGTTAGAGAAGGTTAGATCCATTCAACATTACATCAAGGTATTCCATAGTCAATTGAAGTGTTATAATGAAAATCATTGATATGATCTAGAGTTTGAAGTTAGTGATAGGGTATTACTATTCATATCTCATTGTAAGATGGTTATAATATTTTTAAATAAGGTAAAGTTAATCCTTAGATATATTGACCCCTTTAAAATTATTGATCATATAAAGATAGTTTATTTTCCCTTAGCACTTACACTAAATCTCTCTCAAATTCATGATGTGTTCCTTGTATCACTTTATAGGAAGTAAATACTTGATCCTTAAGGTGTACTAAAATTATAGTTTTTACCACTTGATTATGATATTTATTATGAGGAAAAACTGGAGGAGATTCTTGATTGAAGAGATAAATTGCTTCCAAATAAGAAAAATCACATAGTTATTGTTTTATAATGAAACCATAAATTTGAGGAAGCTATATGGGAACCCAAGGATGAGATGACGTAAAGTTATTCTCATTTATTTGTATAATATTAAAATAATTTTAAGGAAAAACTTTATTATAATGGGGTAGAATGTAGAACCCTTAGATTTTATAATATATATATATATATATTAATTCAAAGTTTTTGATAAATTTCTTTATATGAAACTGTGAACATAAATAAGCCGCATTATACTATTGAAATATTATTATTAAATGCGACTATTATTTCAAGGCTCTTGGATTGAAGGGTATGGATATGACTAACTAAATTATGAAAAATATGTATAAAATATTTCCTTCATGAAAAAATATTGATTAATTACTAAGAAATAGGTACTAAATTTTAAATGTTAAAAATAATAGCATTTTATGTTAAAAGATCATTTTTTTCAGAGTATTATATTTTATCCATATTATGTTTCTTGATTATTAATGAACTAGGTTTTTTATAAAATTATTTTATTTCATCGATGCTATGTTTTAGTGGAGATTTTGTTGATTTAGTTCATAAGGTGCCTGTTACTCTCTATTTTTGACACTACTGATGAATCTAGAAACCATGTTTCTGATAACCTGTTGGTAAATCTGATTGGGAATATGTTTTTCTTATTTCCCTTTCTAGTTTTCTTATCATGTTTTTTTTTCATTTTTGACTTGTATACTTGTTCTATTTTTTGATAATTTTTTTTTGTTTTCATCATTAATAAAAGGTAGTATATATTGGTTTTCTCACTATAGAGTAGGACCTAATTGGTTCTAACCACATTAAATCTTTTTTTACTTTTTTGTTTTCGTTATTTCTTTGCTTATATTAGTTACCTAATTCTCTTCCTTTTTTATCCTTAAATTTTCATCTCTTTTTGAATTGGAATATTATATCTATGCGTGCTCTTGGGAGTTTAATAATGGTGTTCTAATGTTGGTTCCCCTTAAAATACTTTTCAATGATCCTCATGTTATCTTAAAACTTTTAGCTCTAAAATTTTAAGATTTTACACTTTTTTATGAATAATTGTTGAATAATTTTGTTTTTTGATTTTTTTATTAATTTATTTGAACCAAAGGTAGAATATATAAACCAATGTTTTGGTTTTTATTAGTTCTGAACTAGTCATTATTCAGTTATGATTTTCTCATAGAGTTATTTTTTTTTCAATCAGTTATTTTAAAAGGTATCCTTAACTAGTCTAAAATGACTATGAGAAATTAAAATTATTTATCCATTAAAACCTTTTGGATTTGGAAATACTTGCATGGGTTATGTTACATTTAACTCCTAAATTTATTTACAAACTCAAATATTTCATAAAAGTTTATTAGTTTATAAGAGTTGATGGGGGATTAATTTTTTGTTGATGGTTTCTTGTAATTGAATATTTTCAACAATTACATACCTATTGGATTGTTCTGAAAACTCAAAACCATGAACTTATTAATGTAAAATAAAAAAATTGATAATAAAATAATATTATAGCTATTATGCAATCCTAGTTAAATTATATGATTTGATTACATTCATCATACAATATACATATTTCAAAAATTAAAAATAAATAAAAAAATGTTAACCATAATATTTAAAAAAAATTATATAATAATTATATATATATTACTCACCTATATTCATCCCCAATCTGATTTTTTTTCAATTTTAAGAAGTTAAATTTATTATTATTTTAATTTCTCTATATTTTATAAATATTTTAATAAAAAAATCACCAGAGAGATTCAACTCTCATGGAGAAATATAGAATAAATATTTCAAATTATTTAAAAAAAATTATACATCAATATTAATCAAACCATGAATTTAATAATTAAGATAAAATGCATGGATAAGATATTTTCTCATATAGTATATTGAAAATCCCTTTTAATAAAATGGAAGTTGAAGTGAAAATTAAAATAAAAACCAAATGTAAATGAAATATTACATCATATTTGATATTATAAAAAAGAATTATCAATATTTTATAATTTTAATTATTATTAATATTATAGAATGAAATATCATTATAAAATTATTATTATTATTTATTTATTTATTATAATTATAAAATCAATTATAATTTATTTTATAATTATAAGTATAATTATATGAATAAAATATAATTGAAATTATAAATTTATTTCTATATTAAAATTTATAAGTCAATTATCAAATCTATGAATCCTTAGATTAAAACCATTTTTATAAAGAGTTAATTTTATTCCTAAAAATGAAATCAATTTTCATTTTTCAAATGTTGGGTGGTGACCTATGAATTATCAATGAATGATTGAAGTTGTGTTCTCTGGATGATCACACCATCCAATGGTTATGTGCTATGAGAACAACCACTGAAACATCCCTATATCCTAGTGAATCAAAACTAGGAAGTTAGGTACATACTAATCAACACTATCAAGTCACACATTTCACACACTCTTTTATACAACTCACAAAACATTAAAAGAGACAAAAGGAAAGATAAAGTGGAACCATAATTTTTTTTGATTTTTAATTTTCACCCTATATCAAGGAGAGAACACCGTCAAACATTATTTTACCATAAAAATAAGGATAAGGATCACTATAGCTTAAGATCCAATGATTACACTTAATATCAAGTATATGTTCCCATTAGTAATTGGTCTCACATATACTTTATAGTGGTAATAATCTGGTCTAACAAGTTTCACATCTATCTAACATCTTCAGCCATCCATCTACTTTACCATTCTTATATTGTAAGAATAAAAAAAACTCTATAACTTATTAACATTTCACAACCTCCATCTAGTGAACACAGACTAGCCTTATGATCCCATTAGAAATTATTCAACGTTCAAAAACCATACCTACATGCTGAAGACAATATTTCTATTTACTTGACAATACCAGTATGAAATTCAGAATATTTTTCTCTAGTATATTAAATATGGTTCCTTAAATAAGTTTCAAATTGTCAAAAATCTCCCACCTGAAGAATTCTTTAAGAGTTATCCTTGATGTCCCTTAACACTTAGGAAATTTCATTCTCTTTCATCAATTCATGCACTATTATCCATTGATGTCGTTAATATTTTCATAACTTATTATATAACCCCTTTACTAATTTTATATGAAATGTTCATAATTTGTGTGAAATATTAATGTTTTAATATTAAATATAATTTTAGAGCACTATTTGAATTCATCCAAATTCAAGCCAGTTTAATGTTTTAATTATACATATCACCATACTTATCAAAATTTCACAATTCTTACTTTTTGAGGTTCCTTACTAAAATTATAACATTTCATTAGAAGGGACCTTTGGAAAAATCATCCATTTGGAGGGTCATATAGACCACACAAGAAGGCCCATAGAATCTACGATGAAACTGGACCATCCATGATGATTAAATTATTGGGATCAATCCAGAAGTGAAACTTAATTTATTCTCCTCAGAAATTCTAATAAAAATTCATGGATTCTTGTATAAAAATTTCAAGTCCCAAATAAAAAAAAGGTCCCAAATGAAGCTTTGAAGTCCTGCCCATAATTCTGTCCTGGAATTGAGATCAGCACACAAAATTTGATATTTCTCTTGATAGAGACATCTATTTGAGCTGATATTTTGTATTGTGAATGAGAATATATAGTAGGCTGACGTTTTTGAATAAATAATTTGGATTTGAAGGCATCTTCCTATTAAAAAATCCATTCACATTTTGGCCATTGAAAAAGAAAGGATAGAAATGGGTAGTTTAATATTGATTATGAAAACCGCCATAACTTTGGGTCCATAAATCCAAATGCCTCAAAAATTTGAGATCTGCATTTAAAATTTTAATATATAAAAATTTGAAGAAGAATATTTCTCCATATTCAGCTGTCAGGATGACCAAATTGTTGATGCAAGTGGAGGGGCAATTTTGGAATGTAAACAGCCCACAACATTGGGCTATAAATACATCCCCCCTCCTCTCCTTGCAAGAGGTTGGGATTTAAGAAGAGAGGAGCATAAATTGGCATGACCAAAGCCTTAAAAAAGTCTTGGGAGTACCTTTCATACTCATGTTTTCACTTGATATACCCTTACTACTCTATTTTTTTCATATTATTTTGTGTTCTTTTTATTTTTAATTGTGTAAGTCTGTTTTCATTTCAATAGAATTTTAATGAATGTTTCTTCTTTTTCATCTATTATTCTCATAAACCTTCTATTAAATAATATTAATGGTATTAAAATAGTTTAAATATAGTTGAATCCCCTTCCCTACTTTTTCTTCTTCATTCAATCGAAAGTCTATTTTTAATTCTCACCATTGTTCGTGTGTGTGTGTTCGACACAAAACTCTTTTTTTATCCCATTATTTTCATTATATTTATAGTTAATCACTATAAAAACATATTACCTAATTAATAAATATTTAAATGGATAAGTAAATATCTCATCGGGGTGAGTTATAATTGAGGTATGTTAAGTGATTGATAGATTTTTCTCATTGAATATTCTTTGAATAAACATTGTGTATGTTAGACTTAACATGTCATGGATTAATGAATTGTTTTGTTTAACGAGTGGTTTCCGTGGATTATTAGAACCATAAATACACTGCCATAAATAGGATATGATTAATATTAGAACCCTAAGTTAAGCTAAGGCTTGTATTAAATCCTTAACACTTGGGAATTACAATCAATGTCAACTTATCACATGAGTGTCAATTTAGTACAATATAAAGAAAGACTCAAGGATATCACAAGATTAAATACCTAGTGATGAACTCACCCCAATATTTTTCAAATTGTTAAATCAATCTTAATCAATAAATCATTTCAATTAATCTCTGAAAACAAACCACTAAATCAAAATAAAATCATCTAAAAACAACTGACTAATAAAAAGTATCATCATCGATGATTCGACCCGAGTGCTGCTATACACATTAACAGAGCATAGGAACCTTGAACAGTCGATATGAGACAAATAGTCGTGCTTTAATCCATCATATTCCTTTCATTGGAGTCCTATTAAGGCATAATACTATCTCAAAATTTCAAGGACTAGAACCTCATGAACACGTTAGATATATTTTTCTACCCTATTTCCTTCCACATATCTAGTACCTTATCTTCTATAAGATTTTGAATAAAATGAAATTTTATTTCAATGTGATTTATTATTGTATAAAACAATGGATTTATAGAAAGTTAGATAGAATTTTGACTATTGTAAAATAATATCTAGACCAATTACTTTACCACTTCCATAGTATCTACATATTCTTCTTTCATTGTAGACAAAGTAATCATAGGTTGGAACCAAGACATCTAACTAACCACTATTATATGAAACATAAACATGAAGCCCATAACACTCTTATATGTGTCTACATCCCCATTAAAGTCCATATCAACAGATCCCTATAAAGGATCAACTTCAAAAAAACATAATGATGTATCTTATAATCCCTTCAAGTATCACATGTCCCACTTTACAAATTCCCAATGTTCTCTTATAGGGTTTGACATGAATTGAATCACCACTCTGGATATAAATTAAATATATTTGTACATAAATATCCTCATAGACATCAATATTCTTATTATTTATGCATTTGGAACTTTCTCCATGTATCAAGATTCTTCTTCTAATGAAATTTCTCATGAATTTGATAACTTGATGTGTTCGACAAGAGAGGTTAAGAAAGATTTACATATTGTCATTTGAAATAAAATTAATGATATTATAGTTGTACTCATTCTATGATAACAACATAGTACCATATTTTTTATCCCTATATCCTCATCCACAATATTTTCTTAGCTTGGTCAAGATCCTTCATTTCAAATATTTTTGATAAATTTAATTTTAGGTTTCGAATCTATGAACTCTCTAAAATAAATAGCATCATATCATCCATATAGAGTAGGAGAATCACATAAGTCAAATTATCCTATAAATTATGATAAAATCAATTATCAGAGTCTCATTATGTGAATCCTTCCTCATTCATGAAATTTTCAAACTTATACTTCCACTATTTTTGAGTTTGTTTTAAGTTTTAGAGACATTAATTAAACTTATAAACATAGACCTCCTTTTTATGGTCTTTAAGACATTTGGGTTGCTTCATATACTAAACCCCCTCTAAGTCACTATAAATACATATAGTCTTAAAATATATCTTCTCTTAGTGTAAACCATCAGAGGAAATAAGGCTCAACACCATCCATATAGCAGTTAGCTTAATTAATAGTGAAAATATATCTAAGAAATTGAATCCTTTTTCTATTGGAATCCTTTCACAACCAATCATTCCTTGTGACTTCTACTTCTATCAACATCCACTTTTAAATGGAAAACCCATTTTTCTTAAATTCTCTATTTCATTCTAGTAGTTCATCCATCTACCATGTTTTGTTAAAATTATGAGAATTCATTACTTTATCCATGAATAACTCCCACTCCTTCGAGTTACTAATAATTTCTTCCTCTTCCTAGAATTTGGGCTACCCAATATCCTTCAAAAGTAATAAATTTAAATTGAAATAATACCTATGAAATGGTGTTCAGAATCTATAATATCTTCTTTACTTTTCATGAGACGCATCTCTTTGCAGTGATAAAATTTATAATGCCCCGACTATTGACTACTCAACTTTCAGAGCTTCCCCTCAGGCTTCAACAGACCTTGAGCCTTTTGGTGCATCTTCTGTTGGTTTAATTTCAAGTGAAACTATGATGATATATAGACTTACAAAAAGATTTTTATCCTCTAGTGCTTTCATCAAGATCAAATTTTATTAAGTAGTTTGATTCTTTTCATCAACTTATAATTCATCCAAGTTATAATCGTTCCATAGGACCTTCTCATTAAATAGAATGTTTCAACTTCTAATAACTAGGTTCTTTCCATAACTTCATAGTTGAAAAATACAATCATTATTTCCATATCCCATGAGAAAATAGAATTTGGACTCAACATCCATCTTATACCTACCTTTTTTTCCAATGTGGTAATACACTAAGTTTCTGAATATTTTCAGGTATCCAACTTATAATAATGTTTTGGACCATTACTCATTCGGTAGGCTTTCTCCCACAGTAGTAAAAAAAAATTAGTTGTCCAAATAAGTTTCCATGTTTATTTCTTCTATCTAGATGGAATTGGTCATTATAGAGTGCACACACATGCGTATTTACTTCTCATTCAAAGTCCATTTCATCCTAACTTACACCCCATTCTACTTGGTGTTTTGGGTACTGCCCTATCAACCTTGATCCCATTCTTCTGATATATGTTCTAGAAGTTTCTTCCACTGTACTGGACACTTTTTTTTTGACCCAAGACATTTTAAATTCTAGAATATATATCTTTTATACATATCTTTACACTATAAATAACTAGTGAAAACGCTAGAATTATGATTAATTAAGTACACCCATACCTTCCTTTTCACATACTCAATGAATGTGACCAAGTAAAGAGATCATTTATGAGATTAGACTAGGGCAGGTCCCCATACATATGAGAACACTAACTGAAGCTTTCAAGATCTAGGTTTCTGACCATAAAAATTGAAAGAAACCCTTAATTTCTTTCCCAAGATAAGAATCTCAAAAATTATAATAGTTTTACATTCAATATTTAGAATTTCTATCCCAAATAGAACCTTCATATTCTTCTCTATAAGGTGAACAAATCTATAATACTAGACCATCGAATCTTTTGAGGTTGTACTTCAGACCATTTCACTTCTATATGAACTTCCAGTAAGATAAAGGGTCTCATCCAGTACTCCTCACACCAAACCATATACCCTTAAGGAACATTATAGACTCCATTGGAAAAGGTCATTTCATATCCCACATCATCAAATACCCCCCAAAATATAATGTGTTTTTGGAGACCTCGAATTTGTCTCACTTTCTTTATTTATATGAAGCACCCATTATTCATATATAGATTCACATATCCCTTTTCAATCACTTATATTAATCATAATCTAGATGAAATTTCAAAAAGCTTCCATATATATACTCAATCATGAAACTATGAACTATTTTTGAGTGGAAGGATACAACAGAGTGAATCACTAATGACTTCACTAGGAAACTAATGATGAGTAATAGGTCACTAATATCTTTTGTTGTGTTGATGGATTTTAAACTTCCAGAATCTATCCTTATGGTAAATTCTTTGAAATTTTTACAATTATTCTATATATTTATTTTCTTTTCACAATACCAGTGTGCAAGTCTTGAACCAATAGACTTTACTTAACTCTTATCCTAGGACTTATCTTCTGGTTGTTGATGATTACTTCTCTAGGGAGATCATCCCCTTCCATTAACATTCAAAGTATTTCTGTAAGGTACTTGGATCTCTATTCTCCATAGTTCCTCATTGAGGGTCAAATTATATACAAATGTTTACAATATATAAGTATTTATATAAGCATTTATTACCATAGTAACCATACCATCCCATGGTTTTGGTAGATATGAGAGTAGTAGGATTTCCCATACATTATCTTTTAATGTCACTTTAGTTTATTCAAGATGGATCTAGATCATGTTAAAATAATTCACATGATTTCCATTAACCATACCACAGATAACCTCATTCTAAAGAGACTTATCATTATAAACATCATGTTAAAATCCATTGGGTTTCTTATATATTCTCTTGGACCACCGTCATCTTAGCTGAAATAGTCTTCTTCTATCAGATGTTTTAAACTAGATTTCATGCCATCAACATCCTCACTAATATAAGTGATTTTTTTCCCATATTTTCCAATTCATTATTATCAATTTTTTAGTCTTGAAATATTCAAAAGGAAGTTAAAAATCCTTTGGTTTCATATAGTCTTTTTCATTCTCTAGAATCTATAGTTAATTTTATTGAATAAATTGATCCAAACCTTTCCTTCTTATATTTTCACATCTTCTGATGAATGTATTCCCAACTAAAATCAATTATAATCTAAGGAAGGTCAATATTAACCATGGTTTTGAGTGTGACAAACCTATCTATGATACCAATTTTTGATAATTGAAACTTCGTATGATCAAAATATTATAGAACTTTCATTATATGGAATTTTACATCTATCAATATTGTTATTTCCTAGAAACAACCACCAAAACTTCCCCACATATTAGAGCACCAAAACTAGGAATTCAGTTACACCCTAATCACCTATAATAATTATAACCTTTTATAAACTCTTCCAAACAACTCTTAAAACATTAAAAGAGATAAAATTAAAGATAAAATAGACATACAAAGAATTACATGGTTTATAATTTTCATCCCATGTATATTATAAAACACTAAAAAATGTTATTTTACTAGAAAAAACGATAAGGATCATTTTATCTTAATAGATAATGATTACGTTTAATCTCAAGTAAAAGTACCCATCAATAACTAGTCCTAATTATTATTTATAGATGTAATCAATTTATCAAAGATGTTTCACTTGCATATGATATTTTTAGTTAGCCACCCATTGACATTAAAATTATTATGTGGAAATCATTGAATAAACCACTATATCTAGTAGATAGTTTATAGCCTCCATTCCATGAATGTAGACCAGACTTCTCATCCCATCATAAGTTTTTAACTTTTGGAAACTATACCTACTGAAGATGTTGCTTTTGTTGGCTTAACAAGTCTATGATGGGATTTTAGAGTTCCTCCTTCTAGTAAGTTTAATTTAGCAACATTAAAAATATTAAATTTACAAAAAAATCCATTATAACTTTACTAAACTCAATTATAAATGATATGAAATACTTATTTGGTGTTTAAATTACTCAGAAAAATGATTAAAGTTTCTTATCTGAAGAGAAATATCCGAGAGAATTATTAGAGAAGTTCAAATTTGAAGAGCCAAATACAGAATCAACTCCTATTTGAGTAAGAAAAAATATTTATAAAGATGATGAAGTAAAGGAGGCATATCAGAAATAATTTATGGCTAAATGAAAATTTCTTATTTTCAATAGCTTCTATACTTAATGTCATACATGTTCTGGAATTATGCGCTCACTAAAAATTTTATGCATAAAATTTATCACACCACAATTAATGACATGAGATATATCACTATTTATGATATGAAATATCATAGGAGTTGATATAAAAAATGATATGATAAATCATAGGTTATGCATTTAATTTCATTAACCTCAAAAAATCTTTATCTTTAGCTTATATATCATGTAATTTTGTATTTAATGATAAATTATTGTTGAAGAGTTTAATAAACACTTGTAAAAAATAAATAATACATTATATTTGTATAATGTAAGTGATAAAATAGTATTTAAAGTGTTTGAGAAATGTCTAAACTCAAAATAATCCTTTATTAATGAAGAATATTTATAAAAAATTGATGTGATTTATTTATAGTACACATAGTTTCATGTTTACGAGAAGCATTCTTTCTGAAACACTATTATATTTCATTATTTATTAATAAATAGGATATACAGGCATATATTTGGAATATAATTAAGGTTCTTCTAATTCTTTCTAAATTCTATAGCCGATGGATCACATTTGGATGCAAGAACTAGTGTGTAGTTTTTGATTGGTCACTATCAACTACACAGAACAAATCTACTAGATAGAGGTATATTCAATTCATGTTGTTTTTCTTTCCTATCTCCAAAATTATAATTGCTTAATTAGTTTTAAGTTTTCATTACATTTATACATATTCAATATATGTAAAACTCAATAGTGGTATCATAAAAATATTCAGATAAATATTACAAAATCCTCAAATTCTTACAATTCTATAAAAGGAGGAATAATCAATATTGAAGATCATGATGTGGTGATATCCTTATGTATGATATGGCCAATAAAAAAATATTTTGATATCTTTATCCATGGTATGATGTGTCTTAATTATGACCACTCATCATGATAAGATGTATAATGATATGAGATATCACTCAATAAAATATGTTTAGATTGTATGCTCCAAAATAGAGTATCACAACACTTAAGAAATATGGGGATATAATGGCATAAAATACAGTTCAAATTTGTGGGTTTTGGTTTTTTTCAGGAGGTGATATAAATATATCATTGTCCATAAAACCTATCATGACTATAAATAGAGGCAAAAAATATGCCGATAAAGGTTACCATTGAAGAAAACAGACTGATTAAAGTAATATTTGTGTTTTATTTATTATCAATATACTTTTTTGATGAAAATTCAATGTTATAGTGATTGAATTATTGATTTTATTTTATTGAATCATTCTGGAGAATGATTAATTTGGCATGTTTGTTTTGATTTGAAGACTTTATTTAGATGAATCAACATTAAATGTGACGATTGAGGAGCTGATCAGTAGTTCCAAATACATGTGTCATTGGTTCATTGAACTGACACAATGTTTAAAACATTCGAAGAATTAGAGAATTAGAATTTGTGATTAAATTCCAAATAGGAGGATAATTATTATTTTTTAAATTCTATTAGATTTTATATACTTGAATATTTTTTGAGAGTTGGGATTTGACCTAAAAATTAGGCGAACCACATTGGACAACCATGAGGGACTCACAACCACTGCTGAGGTGGGAAGATTCTAACATAGTTGGGCCAGAATGGGGGAAATGTCTCTGAAGCACACCCAAAAAGGTGAAAGAGAGTAGCAGTGAGCCACCATGTGGGGTGGCATGATGAAAAAGGTGGATTTCAACATGGGGAAGTGCCTGCAAATCTTATGAGAATTAGATAACCAATTTTGATATCAAAGGATGTGAGCTGTATTAAAAATGCTCATGGGTTCAAACTCCATTTCATCGTGGGACATGTGATATAAAATTACTATAGATATATTCAAAAATAATCATATAAAACCAACATTGATGATTCAATCAATCAGGTCAATTCGACCGAGACCGCATGTTGTCTGCTTCCCTGAGCTGCTAGAGTTCTTATACAATGAGATCTCTATGAAACATCAGCAAAAGATAGAGTCAAGGATTTCGAGCTTCATTTTATCATCCTAAATATCCTAAAATGGTTTAAATATCATGAAACAAAGTTTTCATGATAAAATTATTGTCAAACAAATGAAAAACACAATTGTTTCAAATGATATTTTATGGTGATGGTGATTTATCATAGTTGCGAAATGTACGAGATGAGGCGGTGCACATGTTTTGAGTCGATGGAATTCTATCTATAAATATCCCTGATATAAATATTTTTTTGTATGAGATTGAAGATAATTTTTTAGAGTGATCAATGAGATATGAAGAGTTTTGAAAATTCTCTTGTTCACAAAGACGAGTTCTTCGCATTCTCTGTTTGTGTGAAGGATAAGAGAACCCGCGTGGTAGTCGACATGTTCTTGACACACTTGTAATATTTTTTGGATATATCATCCATTATGAAATAGTGATATAATGATGAACATATACCTAGATTTCATGATCATCACTAAGAAACCACACATCCTCATTCTTGAATGAAGATAGTGTACTACACAGTTGCGTGAAGAACATTAAAAGCATACATGGTTTGCATAACCAGTATGAGATGGTTGTGTACTTACCCTTAAGATAATGAGTTTCACACATAATAAGTGGAAATTTTGTGTTTTACATAGTATATAATAGTGAGACACCTCATTTTATCAAAGGATTAAGCATGCATGATTTTACATCATGCATGATACATATGATGATATGCATACATGGAAAAAGTAAATTCTGGAGGCAAGCAAGGATATATGCGTGGTTTATTTTTGAAACATTCATAAAAAATGATTTCACTTATACCCATTCATGTTTTTTCAAGGAAGATGAAAGTATCTTATAAATAAGATCACACAATATATATAATTTACATGAAGATGTAGTATTATGTACTTGAAAAAAGAATAGAAAAAAATATTGTGTTGTGTTTTTGTTATTACACAATGAAGACATAAAAAATATTGTTTAGAATTACACGCATTAAGTATTTTCATGTGATGATGAGAATTTAATGAATGAAGTACACCTGATGTTCTTGTGTTTAATAATTGAGATGTGATAAATAAATATTTTAAGTAAAGTGATGAAAAAGAAAACTTACAGTTTATTGAAAAATATTTAGTTGTTCATTTTGAAATTGTAGTGAGTTGATGTGGAAGTGATAAATTCTACTCATTCAGAAGTATATACCAAGATGAATTGCATGCAGTTTTTTTGATTACATTTAGTGACATTCGAATAGTTTCAATTAAAGTGATCAAGTGTAGAATCAATTTATTCTAGTGTCTTGAAGAGGAAGATCAGTTTTGTGTTGTAGTTGTATCTTGAAGTTCTTATGATCCTTCTCATTATGTTAATTGTTGTGTTTGTAAACACTTTTGGGATACCAGTATTAAAAAAATTGGTGATATTCTAGTATAAATAAAATTGGTGGTATACTAATATAATTTGGGAAGTGGTTTATACCTACCCACCATGGTTTTAGGGTGATACTAGACCAACTCACTTTTAATTTTTCTAGTATAGAATCTATGTCTTGGATTATCCTAAACAAAAAAAGGATGTATTTATCCACATCAGGGAGAAAACCTTAAAAAATACTATGGTTTTTGCTTAATTTTCTTTCTATCTTTCATATATTATAATTGTTATTGTAAATAGGTATGATCCATTCACTATAACAAGTGTGGAGGTTTTAATTAGAAAAGGAGTAAAAGTGAATAAAAGAAAATCAGTAAAACTTTTGTAAATTGATTCAAACACCCTCTTAGTGTACCTGTATGATCCAATAGATACTTAAATTGGTATCAAAGAAAATGTTACACCTTTGATTGAATATACCTTGTTGCCCCAGTTGTTTTTATCTGACGTATATGAAGTATAGATTTGAATTCAAAGAATCAATAGAATTTCCATTGGTGGAAAATTAAATTCCTATCTTTATTAGTGCCAACAATGAGGTTTCTTTAAAAACCATAAAGAATAGAAAAAATAAATAGGAAATAAAGTTGAGAAATAATTTGAAGAAAAAAGAGGGAATGCCACAAATAGAATTTAGTCATAGTGGTAGTCTCTTAGCTGTATCTATTAAACTAGATGATATAAATCCTTTTGATGAGTATGGTTCAAGAAGTGATGAAGACGAGTTTCTTAAATCACTTAGTGATTTTTAATTAGATATCAATGATTATCTAATGAATTTTCCTACAGAGGTTATCACATACATATTTTCTTTTATAAAGGGACTGTGTGATAAAATGTCATGGAATAAAAAGGAAGCAGAGGATATGGAATAAGCCTTAGAAAAGAAGTTTCAAAGATTTAAACTTCTCACAAAAATTATTGAATCCAAAGAAGAAAACTAATCACTTTGCGTTGGAAATTTCTCCTATGTTGAAGAATAATTTCAAATAAATGTGTGTGAGAAATAAGTAACTGAGAAGGTCCTTATTGAGATTATTTATAAAGTTGAAGATTCTCATAAATCTATAATGAATATTAATAATTCTCAGTTGAAAATAAAATACTAGTATGAGACATTCATCCCAGCTAAATAATCAAAAGGATAGTCTATGTTGGATTGTAATAAAATATTTAAATTTATTTTAGATGAATTACAAAAGACTTTTTGTGAGAAGGATGTGTCTGAGAAAGTTTATACCAAAGTGATCCATGAATTAGAGAAACTAAAAAGAACCTCTATTAATGTTAAAGGAATCCAGATAGAGGTTGAGATAATGATAATCAACGATTTAACCAATTATTTACTGGAGGAAAATCGAATTCATGATGACCAAGTTCAGAAAATGAAGTTTCAATTGGAATACACACTAAAAGTTATTGATGATGAGAAAAAATTCCTCAATATCAATTGTCTTGAAATGGAATTCAATTTCAAAAATCTGAAGGAAACACAATTAAAGACTTCCTGAAAAGAATGTGAAGATATGTTTAAATCATTTTAACACCAAAAGAACTCTCTAAATCTTAAATTTCTTAAGTTGAGGTCAAGTTTAGGAATCTAAAGAACACCCAAGCTGAATCTTCACAAAATACTGAGACAATAAAATCTTATAAGAGTAATTATGAAAAGATTATTACTTCTGACAAGGATCATTGAAGCCAAAAGAATAGATTAAGATTATATAAAGATAAATATATTGCATTATCATTGAAAAAGGTAACCCTTATTCTAGAAGTTTCTGTGTTTACTAATACTTTTTCATCTACATAGGTTCTAAAAATAATTATGGTCAAACATGGGTGAAAAAGACTAATGGTAAATCCACTATATCATAAAAGGTGTATATGAATAAAATTGTGAATTTATGTTCCCTAAAAAGATCCCATAATATGAATCATATTATAAAAAACAAAAAAAATGTAAAAGGTAGCTAAATTGTATCAAATAATAATAAATCAATATTTTTTTGGATATTGTGGGTGTTGTTGGAAATTTGGACATTAGGCCATTAAATTTTGGCATAATTTTTCAAATAAATATAATTATATAATTTTAGTATGAAGGGGGAAGATATCTTTTGTGAAGAGAAATCCTTCAAAATTGAAGCATAATTCATAGATGAATAAGAATCTATATATCAAGAATAGATTTTAATGTCTTGAATATTTTCGTGATTATTTCAAAAAAAGTGGTCATAGTCATGATGAATGCTGGTATATACCAACTTTTCACTATGAATATGATGATATGAAGATAAGACCACAAAAAATTTAGAGGAAAAGAAAAAAAGTGGAATTTTTTTCCTTAGAGTATAACTAGAAGAAGAGAGTTAAGAGAACTACGAAACAAGATACACCCAACAAGAATGATGAAATGAATATCAAACCAATGAAAATATGTTTGTAATATGAAATAAGAGGCTATATAATGGATCTTTTCAAACAATTAAAAATCACAAAGGATGGTGGGAACAAGATAAATCAAAAAAGAAAAATAATCTAAAATAATGGATTGATTTGGTGCATGAAAATTATGATTAAAAATTCAAATTTCATGAGAGGTTTTCTAAAATGATAACTCTATGATTTTTTGATATTTGTGTGGAAGGTGTAGAATTTCATATAATATTGATGAAAAATGTATGGCATGGTTTACTGAATAAATATAACTAGTGATGAGAAAAGGAAAAGAACGAATTTCTTCTTATGTCAAAAATGATACTGTGAAAAAAGAGTCTACACACAAGAATAAGTCTCAGCATGTATCATAATAATGATTAGTCATATGTTCAGAGCAGTTGAAATTGGCTAAGAAGTTGAAGTATAAACAAAAAAAATTAATTTCCACTACTTGTTAATGTGAAGAATCCTATTCTATATAAGATAAAAAATGAAGAAATTAAGAAGACCATGATTCCATTAAATGATAAACTTTGGTTCGTCAAAAAAGGATCAAGCAAGATGAGTTTTCATAAATCTACAGAAGAATTGAATGTATTTTCTGAGATGATAAATAAATATCTTCCATGCTACTCTAACTGAGAATCATTGAAGAACCACATTATTACCATATATATTTTGTGCTTGTTTCTTCTATAAAGGTAATTGAAGGTGAGGAATATATTCTTGGGGAGTAATAATGAGATAATTTATATTAAAACATTATATAGTATTTATGAGTCTATTCATCATGGTGTTCTTTATTTCAATTGATGTTAAAATTTTTCTTAGAGTTCATTCTTAAAGAAAAAAAATCACGATGAAGAAGATGGATGAAGCTCATCCCTCTAGGGCATAAAAGGTGAACAACTACTGGAGTTGAATATTTCAATTGGTTTCACTTGAATATTTGATGTTTTGGTAAGTGATTTATCTGATGATTTAAAATTCTAAAAATTTAATCTTGGTATTAAAGAGGAATTCCCTCCTAATTCCATATGAATAATAATTCTCAATTAGAAGTGTAGAAATTTATAATTTGATGAAAAAAGTAAAATTTACTAATAAAGGGGAATTACATTCTTGTAGTTGAAGGTTTTTAATCTTTTTTGAGATGAATGTAGGAGATTAGTTGAAAATAATTTTAAAAACCATTGAAATAAAGATTCAATGTTGGTATAATATTTTGAAAACTTTATTGACAAATGTGAGGTATAAATTGATCAGTATTATCTTATACTTTGGGTTACACCACATAGACTTAGAGATGATTAATTAATGACTCATTACATTTAGAAAGGTGATTATTTCCTTCACTCAATAAAATCAATTTGAATTTATCTTAATTGGGCTCTTATAAAATGAGGAGATTGAAGGAAGAGAATAATAAGAGTTTATTTGTTACAGAATTAGATAAGTTTAATTATTTCCCATACATATATCATTGGTTTTATTGTTAAGTTAGGTGGAAAATAAAACATTGACTTTGGAAGTGAAATGAGTATTGATAAAAACTCCAAAGTTGGAGAACCCAAATTGATTAAATTAATATTTTTTTATAATTGTTTTCAATATACTTGTTTGATGAAAATTAAATATTACAATTTTTGAAATATAGAATTTTTTTAATTTAATTAGTCTCGAGAATGATTAATTTCGCAAGGTTGTTTAATTTAAAGATTTTAGCTAGATGAAACAACATCAAATGTGACAACTGTATAACTGATTAGTAGTTACAAAGAAATGTGTCATTGTTTCTTTGAAATGAAAAAATGTTTACAACATTGTAAGAAATAATGAATTAGAATTTATGATTTAATTCCAAATTGGAGGATAATTATGGTTTGGTTTTAAGTCTGTTGGATTTTATGTACTTGAATATTTTTTGAGAGATGGGATTTGACTAAAAAATTAGGCTAACCACACTATCCAGACATGAGGGACCTACAACCACTACTGGGGAGGAATTTTCAACCTTGGTCCGGCCAGAATGGTGTAAATAAGTCCATGAGGAATTCCCACAAAGGTACAAGAGAGAAGTGACGAACCACCACGTGGGTAAACAAAATAGAAGAGGAATATGTCAGCATGGGGTGGTGACAACATATCTTAGGAGTATTCAGTATCCAATTTGGATAGCCAAGAATAAAAGTTGTATTAAAATGGTTTGTGGGTTCAAAGTCCTTTTAAATTTAGGACACATGATATAGAGAAACTGTAGCTTAGTTTAAAAAACATGGATAGAACCAACACAATCAATTCAATCAATCAGGGTCGTCTAATTGAGACTATGTGTTGTCTCATTCCTTGAGCCTTCAAAGTTCTCATGCACTGGGATCTCCATGAAACTTCATCAGAAGATTGAGTTGAGGATTCTAACATTTTTTTGATCATCCTAAATATCAAAACATGTTTGAAATCACATGAAACATAATTTTCACGATAAAAATATATCAAACAAATGAAATTTGTGTTGGTGGTTTCTCATAGTAATGAAATTTGTGTGATGAATCAGTGCACACATTCTGATTTAGTTTAATTTTATCTATAAATACCCCTGATATTACTCATTTTATGTATGATCTTAATGAATTTTTTTAGAGTGATCCACAATCTAAATTTTTTTTCAGAAACTCCATGATATGTGAAGAGACATTTTGATAATTATCTATTTTTATGAAGGATATGGGAACCCATGAGGTAGTCTACATGTTCTTGACACACTCATACTATTTTGAGAATATCTCATCGGCGAAGAAATAGGGATAACATGATGAATTTCTCCTTGGCTTTTGTGAAGATCACCAAAAATCCACACATCCTTATTCTTACATGAATATAATGTATTACACAGTTGCATGGAGAACATTAAAATCATACTTAGTTTATGTGACCCATAAGAGAAGGCTACATAATCACCCTTGAGCCAATGAGTTTCACAAGGAATAAGTGGATAGTTTAAGTCACTCACAATATATAACTATAAAAAAATATCATTTTCATGAATTATTATGCATGTATACTTTGTATACATGATTCATATGATGATATGAATGCATGGTCAAGTAAAGTGTGAAGCCAAGAGAGGATGTATGTTTGATGCCTTTGTGAGACTTTCCTGGAAAAAGGATTACACATATACCCATTCATCTTTGTGAAAGTCATACCAAATGATTTTACAAAAAAGTTCACAAAATATATATATTTTACATGAAGATGTAGTATCGTGTACTTACACAGAGAAGATAAAAATATATATTGTGTTTTTCATTTGTTATTAAACAAGGAAGACATAAAAAATGGTGTTGATAATTACACACATTAATTATTTACATGTGATGATGAGAACTACATGAGTAAAGTAAACATAATGTTCTTGTGTGTAATAATTGAGTTGAGCTGATTAAATATTTTCAGTAAAGTGAAGAAAAAGACAAATTGAAATTTATTGATAAATATTCAGTTGTTCATTCTTACATTAAATTGAACTAATGTGGAAGTGATAAAGTTTTCTCATTCAAAAGAGTATGCTAAGACGACTTGCATTCAGTGTTGTTGACTACATTTAGTGATAGTCAAAGAGTTTTATTTAAAGTGAGAAAGTAAAGAATAAGTTTATTCTAGTTTCATGAAGAGGAAGATCAGTTTTGTGTTGCAATGTAAGCTTGTACTCTTTGTGATCTTTCTTATTGTGTTAAGTGTTGTGTTTGTAAAAAATTTTGGGATGACTGTATAAAAAATTATGGTATTCTAGTATAAAGAACACCGTTGGGATGGTAGTATAATTTGTGAAGTGGTTCATACCTACCCACCATGGTTACAAAGTGATTCCTAACCAACCCACTCGTAATTGTTGATTGATTTCTAGTAGAGAATATATGTCTCAGATCATCCAAAACACAATAAGCATGTATTCACCCACATCAGGGGACAACGTTGTAAAAATAATATGTGTTGTGCTTTATTTACTTTCTATTTTGTATATGGTATAATTTTTCATGTAAATAGGGAAGATCCATTCACTCTAACAAGTGAAAAGTTTAAAATTGGAAAAGGGGTAAAAGAGAATAAAATAAAATTCGTAAAACTTGTGTTCACTAATTCACCCCCTCTCAGTGTACCTATATGATCCACTGGCCACTTCAACCATATATACTATAAGAAGTGATATGGGATATCGATAACCATGATAGAGTTATGAGATCACATGGCGGGATATATGATTTCATATATCACATGTGGTGATATATGGATATCATTATCCACAATACCATTTGTTTATAATTTATTTTGATAATTAAATGAGTAATTAGTAAATTATAAAAACAAATTAATATAAAATTTTTATAATAGTATTTATGAAATGTTTATAATATTTCAAGCCTTATTTTAGCTAATGTAAATCGTTTACATTAATGATGAATATTTGAATTGATCATTTATTTATTTAATTCCATATCTAATATTCCTATATATTAATTATTTTTATATTATAAATTTATTCTTTCTTCAATTTAAATTTTTTAAAATCACTTCATAAAAGTATTATACCATTATTTTAAAGGGTTTCATGCTAGGTATTATATAATATTTAATTTTGGTTAACCAACCTTAATGATTTGATTGTTATAATTCAAAAATGTGGATTTGTTATAATTATTTTCACATATTTGATTTTAATAGTGAATTATAATTAATATCCATCTTGGGTAGTTCAGTTGGACTTGAAATGTATTGGGTACTATGTTTATGTTTAGAAAGGGGAGGTTAACAACCTGTCGTACCATGCACTCTCATTAGATTTTTTTATTTCATTTGATTTTAATCCATTACATAAGAGTTTCTTATGCCTAATTAATGTGATACATATGGATATGTATTAATTATTATAATTATAATTTTCATTTGGAATTTATAAAAAAAATATCTAATTATATAAGAGTTAGTCATTAACCTAAATGAAACATGTTAATTGGGTTAAAATCCCAGAGATGTGTAATTTAAATAACTAAAAGCATGAATATGTTAATAGAATGAATGATATACATATATAAAATGGAAATATTAGTAAAACCCTCTAAAAATAAAAAGTATTGTATTCTTTCTAACGTAACATTCATTAAGAACTTAATTGTTTAATATGAGTAACCCTAAAATTTAGGTGTCCCTAAATTATCTCGTGTAAGGTGTATTGGGAATGAGTAATCCTAAAATTTAGTTAACCATATCTAATTATGATTTTTGGTTGTCACTTGGCTAGTTGAACCTAAAATATATGTTTCCAATTGTAACAAACTATATTGTTATAGAATTTAAAATTTATAGGTAAGTTGAATTTTAGGTCTTGGAGTTGGATACATTCAAAGAATTGGGGTTCAGATCAGAATTCTATGTTTTAGAACATCTCTTGATGTTTTTTTTGGATGTGTTTTGTGGACTAAACTTTTTTCATTATAGGTTATTTTTTGGATTTTTGAGAGTTTTTATTTTTATTTTAAATATTTAAATGGATTCTCTATTTCACATGGTTATATCATGGTTAGGGAAAACTGTTTGGAGTTCCAAAGCATACTGTGCATGAAACATTTATTTTGGGGTGTTAGTGTATAACATGCAATCTATAAGGGTGAATAATGTGGGGAAATCATGCAAAGTTTTGCAACTTGTTTTAGTGAGAGCGACATGGTTTGGAAAAATATGTTTCTAAACTACGAAAATTTACATCTTGGATCCAGTGTGCGATGCAAAATTGGCATATGATTTGGTAAATCATGAAACTTATCCGTGAAGCTACTAAATTCCTTAAAGATGATGAATTTAACATTTCCCCCCATCTATTTTAACCCTTATCCCCCTATTTTCCTCCCCACTTGTGTGAAAAAATAGAGTATCTCAAAAGATCTACCCCTTCTTTACTCGTTTTCTACCTCTCATTTGATTATCCTTGGATAGGGGTGGATCTTAGACGATTCCATGGTGTATTTGAGGCTAGTTCTTCCTTGTCTACCTTCCATATTTCTCCTAATTCATCACATTTGATTTTGGACGTTTCTGGATAGGTTTTCATTGATGATTCCTCTAAATCATAGTGAAATAACCCCTTAATGATGGGGAATTTTCATATATTGACTAGAGGATATCTTAAGAGGATGAATTGACCCCTTTATTTTCTGTTTTATTGTAGAAATGTTACCCAAAACATTTATTTAGTGTTTTCAATTAAATTGAATGAAATTGGTGGGTAACAAGGTCCCATGTTTTAAGGATTTATTTTATAAATACTATGGATGTATTCTATAAGATGTTATAATTTCATTAGTTGTGATTCCAACACCGTCTTGCTGCCCAGTGAGTTTCTAGTCAATTTATACTTTTTAAAATTAAATTGATTAATTATTATAATTTTTTTACAATTTAATATTTATTTGTTTTTTCTTGATATATTAATTATTTGTTTATATGATATTTAATAATATTGTTCATGGATGGATGGGGAATCATGAGGATGATAAATCCATTTATGAGGTAGGTTGTCCCTAGAAATTTCCCTATGGTTTATGAATTATGTTTATGGGAGTGTGTTATACGATCTCTCCAAAAAATGTGGTTGAACTTAAATTTAAAATGGATTGTTTCTCTTAAACTTCATTAAGTAGAATATAATTTTATTAGGTCATGAAGGACCCTTTAATACTAGCTTGATGCACTGACCATCAATGGATGAGGGCTCAACTATATATATGTTCTATGAAATACTTTGACCTTAGAGGGGTATAAACCAAGGGATTAGACATAATAGGCCTATGGATAGGGTAGCCTTGTGCCTCTTAGGTATAGATTAGTTTCTATAGATATAGTTTTAGAGAACAGAGTAACCAGATGAATATGTCATAGGAGGGGGGGGGGGGGGTGGAGATACCGATTGGATTTACAAGAGGATTAGGGTAGGTCCTCAAGATTGAGATGAGAAAATAATTTCCTAGGTCATTTTATTAAGGCCATTTGGGTAGGTATGAAAGGATTAAGAATATTTGTGATGTTGGGACAATCATACATATGATTTTTGATGGAGAACAACCTCACAAGGGTAATTTGGAGCCTTAGTCAGTTACATGAGTTGGATAAGTCCTTTGAAACTATATACGGTATGACAAAGGTTTACCCTAGTTGATGAATCAAGAAATATACTAAGGGATCTGCGATATGGAAATAAAGAGGGTCTATGGTATTGTTAGAGTAATTTTATTGGGGGTTACAAGGTCCTTATCACTAGTTAACTTGGGAATAAGTTATTAAGTTGTAATAAGATAAGGATTTGGACCAGAATCTTATGTATAGGGTCAGGATATGATCCTATGACCTATGAGTATATTGTGGGGTTATGGATATGGCTTGGTTATTATGTTCAAAAATCAATATGGGTCTAAAGTACCCTATAGTATGTCTATGAGGTCGTGATGAGATATTTTTTGGGTTTAGTGTGATGTTCTTGTAAAATTGAGGCCTCAAAATAATTATCATGTAAGGCTATATGGATGGGGATAAAAGATCTGAGGATCAAGATAGGTCTTGAGTGATGAGTATTGGTTATGTTATTGAGATTATAACCTAGGGAATGTTTATTGGGTTTGAGCATGTGGAAAACTCGTATGGTATGTCATATGATTTTCTAGGGAGGATGATAACTCTGGGTGTATGCTATATAAGGTTCCTGGGTGGGAATACACTTGGGTTTATGATATATGAGGTTCTGGGGTGGTAATTCCCATTTTCATATTCTTTAAAAGGTTCTAGGGTGAGAAATGACCCCCAAGTACATGTGTTATTAGAAACCAGGGTAGGATACAACCCCAATGTAATAATGTTCTAGAAATGTTTCCAGGTAGGGGATTTAACCCCCTTGTGGATGATATATGATGGTTTGGAGTATGGTATTTGACCACCCAGGTGGAATAAATACAGAGGTTCGTGGATGGGGATGTGAACCCATGGGTGGATGATATTTTATGGTTCAAAGTGGAGGATGTGATCTCCTAGGTGTATGATATATGATGATTCTAGGTATGGGATGTGACCCCCCATATGTATGATATATGGTGGTCTCGAGTGGGGGGATGATACCGCTAATGTGTATGATATGTGATGGTTTTGGGTACAGGATGTGGCCCTGAGTGTATGATATGTAATTGTTCTTGGTAAGGGATTCACCCCTCTGGTGGGTGGTATATGGAAGGTTCTATATAGGACATGGTTCTCTTGGGTAAATGATTTTCTATAATAGGTTATGGGGTAGGCCATTGTCCCCGAAGTGTGATATTATAATTATTTATGGGGAAGTAAATAGTTCCCCCCGATGGATATGTCACTTAATTTGGAAAATCCAACACTGGAAGAAGCAGGCACGATTGACCTTGGGTGTAACACCATGATTTTTTTAAAAGAATAATAACCTCGATAGCCTTCTTAACGCACAAAATTTTTCTTTAAGTAAATTGTAATATGTTATAAAAATATTATCATAACCTTTACATTGATTTGGAGGGTATGAACATTAGTGATCATAATATGTAATCTATTTACAATGGTCATACATGATACACAATTATTTATTAATTCTTACGAAAAAAGCACTCAATTTTTAGTGAAGTCATTTTATTCTTCAAAAATGATTTATATTGCATCTTGTGTGTGGAAATTATAATCAATTTCTACCAATTTCATAAATTTTATTTTATAAAATGGAAATAGTTTTTTAAATCATCATATCAAAATTAACTTAGGGTGATTTTTTGAGATTTTTCAGTGAATAGTAAAAAATACAGTTTTTTAAGTATTGTAATTTATTTTTAATAATTAACTAATTTAAAAGTAAAATTATATTTTTTATTTACTCATAAATTGACATATGATCCATTTTATTTTTAATAATATAATTAAATCCAATTAAATAACAAAAATTCAATATTTTTATTAAAGTTAAAATCTATGCTTAAAAACATTTTTTTAAAAGATATTATTTGTTTCATTTTGAAATCTTATATTAAATTTTATTTCTACCAATTTTAGAAAATTTATTTGAAAAATTAAAATTATTTTTTAAAATTATAATTTCAAATTTATCTTAGAGTAAATTTTTTCAAATTTTTAGAATGAACTGATTTTTTGATGAATTGTGAAAATATTGATTTTATAGAAAAATATCTTTTCGTTTAAATAATTTAAAAAGTTCTATTTTATTTTGAAATGATATTAAATGTAAAATTAGTTCATTTATAGTATTAGTAATCCAGTTAAGTTTATTTGAATCAATTTTAAGTTGGATTTTGGTATAAAAGGTTTTTATACTTACGAAAACATTTTTTTTGGAAAACCACTTTTCGCTGCGTTTTGCAGGTTTAATTTTAAATTAAACCCTTCTACTTTTATGTGTTTAATTTTTTAAAATTATTTCGATATTTTGAATCATTATAATTAATATTATATAATAATGTCAATATAATATTTTAATTATGAGAAATAACTGAGGTAAAAATTTATGACCACTGTTAAGTTTAAAACGAGTTTACTGGGGGGTGGGGGCTAACCCAAGAGACATGGGTATGTTTTCTAATTAAACTTCTATAAATCCTATTAGGTGGCCATATTTTGAACTTATCCTATCCAAAATCAATATATCTGTCTATTTGGGATCATTTAAATTGAATATGACCTTGTTATATTTTAATCTTTTAAGAATTTCCAAGTGTGCCCTTTCCTCCACATATAAAAGGAAACCCACCCTTTATCTTATTTACACTATATTGAGACTTTTATATTGACCAAATAATAACCAATTCTCTCCTCAAATTCACTATTCATGAATTAAAGACTCCTCTCTTCTTAAAATACCATTCTAAGGGTCCTTAAGATGGGATCTAAATTCGGCCTTCTAAAGAAGAGGTAATCACCAAACCCAACCGATTTTAATTTATTTTTTATTATACCTCCTCCAAAAATTTGGAATTTATCAAAAAATAATAAATCAAGTATCCAAAATATAATGAAATTTTATTATGATTATTTAACTTTAGTGACCCTTTTTTCCCTTGTAATAATTTGAAATATATTAAAATATATTTTTGGAGCCAGGAACTGAGACAATGTAAGATTATGAAGCCCGGTGGGCTCGAAATTGATATTATAAAAATATTAAATTTATTAATATCATACACATGTAGTTTTTTAGAAATAATGGGTTATATCTTGAGTGGAGTCTCATATCAGAAATATGAATCATGTTTGAATCCGTAATGCTGGATTTACAGTAAGAACGACTTATAGTTGGTCAAAACTAAATTTTTGGATGTGGAAACCATTAGTGGATATGTAAGGTATATTAATTAATTAAATTATATAATTAACTCATTTAATACCCAAACCTAAATTTCCCCTATATAATTTATGATATAAAAATTCTCCAGGTTTAACTACATAACCTTGGGAGCATTGAGAAGAGATTTAGAGAATTCTTCACATGGTGAATCATAATTGGATAAGAAATGATGATCCGATCTAGGTGGATCAACAAATAGAAAAGAAAAAACATTCTTCATAAAAGATCAATCTATAATTGAGGTAGGTATTTTCAACTGTGGAATCTACCCTTGATTAAAATATTGATAATGGATATTTGTTTATTTTATTTTGATCTATGTTTTCCCAAACTTTTCATGAATCATTGATGAATTAAATTTCTATATTCAATTTATTCTTTTCTTATGAAATTATTTCCCCCTAAAATCACCTTTTTTAATTATTGGATGATAACTCTTGGCGGAAAATGTTTATCACCCTTTTTTATGGTGATTTACCCCATCATTATTTGCATTATTAAGTATTATCCTATGGGGCCATGGGTTAATATTGTTGGAGAGCATTCAAAGGTGATCAAACCTCCAAATTCAAGGTAGCTGTGCAAACGATGATTAGGATGGTAATTTATAGATGGATCATGTTCTGTTGTGGGATGTGGGTGATGATTTTGGGGGATCTGATTTCTAGGACTGAGAAGAAGAGTACATAGGTGTGGTGAGAGTTTTAAAGCTTCATGTGAATTGATGAAATATATTTTTGACCACTAGAGGTCTCGAATGATGGATAGAAGCAAGACACATCAATTTCAGGTGGTCAAATAGTGGAAATAATGGTGGGAATGTCATTCCTAGAGTAATCATGAAGAACCTAGAGATTATATGAAAATACTACTAAAAAACATGTACTCTAATGAAAACACACCCTATAGTACCCCATAGATGCGGTTCTAGGGTTTCAGGTGGAGTTAAGGATCACATTCCATGTGGTCAGGCCCACATGCAGTGTGACCACCCTGGGTGGTCAAGATATATTCCAGATGGTACACACCCATGATGCTATGGGGGAGGAAATAATGTGTACTCTAGGAGTACATGGGTATGTTCCAATAACTAGGAATGACCTAGTATATGGCATGGCCTAATAATAATGGGCACGTCCCGGAGCACACTCGTAAGCCCTAGGTGGCTAAGACATGCTGTGTAAGCCCCTTACACCCCATGTATGGTGATATGACCTCCAAGACATGTCCATATGAGAACATGATTAGGTAGAAGAGCGGGGTCACATGATGTATGGAACCTATACACACAGTGTACCCTCGTTTTTAGAAGCTCCCACCTTTTACATCCCATTTTCCTAAATTCGAATTTTGGCCTGTGAGTAACCTATCATGAGCAATTTTCTATATAGAACATAATGGTGGCCTTTTTAGTGGATTTAGAGATATGATGTGGAATTTTCCAATAATAGAACTTATTTAGGAAATGATTTATGATGAAAGTGATTAGAAAAAATCATCAGAGAGAGGATGGGGTTCGAAATCCCTTATTTCATTATGGTGCGGGTCCCCATACTATTTATAATAGATTGAGTGGAACCACCATATGACACTAGGGTATGGTTCCTCTAACCAATGAGGGACACCCACTACTATACTAGGGAACATGTCCTCCTTATATAGAGTGAAATCCCCCTACCATATTAGGGAATATGTCCTCTCCTTATACTTACTGAATGAAACCCCCCTATGTTACTAGGGCGCTAGTGCTTTGTCCATTGAGTGGAACCCCTTGGTGCACAAGGGTGTGGGTCCCCTACCAATACCTACAGAGTGTCACCCCTATCATTATAAGGTGTGGGTTCTCCATAAATTGAGTGACATCCCCCTATCTTACAAGGTTGTGGGTTCTTCTAAGGAATAATTTTTTTCCAGGATTTTTCTAATAAAAAATATTCAATCACTAGTGATATTTAAATTTGAATATATATGTGAGTTGAATTCTTTTTTTCAAGGAAATAAATAATATTTATTTATTTTGTTACATGGATATTAAAATAATTATTTATTAACAAATTCAATGAATATAATATTTATTTATCACCTTCTTTATTTTAAGGTAATAAATAATATTTATTTATTAAAATAACTATATATTTAGTTATGTGAATATTAAAATTAATATTTATTCAAAAGGTCATGAAATTAATATTTATTTAGTTATCAAATGAATAATATTTATTTATTAAATATTTATCTTTCAAGTATTTGTAAATGATGAGTAGGATAATCAGTCTGAGTATCGAGAATTATATAAGCATTAAATATTATTAACTAAATAGTTATTAATTAATTAAAATGATATTTAAAAAATGAGAGGGTTACCACATTCCATTTAAAATAATAATATTATTTTAATATGGGTAATATATGGAGTGTAATATTTGATAATGGTACTTTTGAAAAAAATTCAATATCTAAAACCCTCGCTCTATATATTCATGACATATATAATTTTCTTAGGTTAAAGCATTGGTGTAATACATATCCTTGTTTATAATAAATTAAACCTATATAACCCTCACTAGAAAATCTCCAGGGTTCTCTCAATACTATGAGGATTATCCACCCTCATACTCTCTCTCAAGGCTAAGAGAACAAAATTATTCCCATTGATAACAAAGGATCACTTATTGTGATCACACACGAATGACACGTGGTGATTGATTACTTCATGCTAGAATGCAAAGATCCATCAGTGATGTTCTAAGATTAAGTATCATGTGAATATCACCCCTATAGGGATTCAATTTTGAATCCTAATTGAGAAAAAATGGCACATCATGAATGAGGCTGGAACAATCACCATCTTATTTAAAGAAGGAATTGCAAGACTATGGTAATTATTTTTATTAAATTAATTATAAATTTAATGTGAAAGATCCTATACTAGTTATAGGGTTATTTAATCTTTTTTATTTGTATATAATCATGATACATGTCATTTTTCATCACGTTCTTAAGGTTATTTGTTGGAAATGGAGAAAACCCATCATTGGGAATGAAATTGATTGGATCCCACTACATCGAGTACCTTCAAAGGATAGTAGAACCATAAATTTGATGGTATATGAACATACTATATCATTATAGATAGATTAATCTATCATATATACCATATCTATAACATCATACTGACCCTAAGGTGTAAACACCTGCACTAATGATTTCACAAAAGCTATTTTCCCCTGTCTACCACACCAGCCTCCTTGATAAGATCTCCCAAAAGGTGTTTTAATACCTTCAATAAGTCAATAATTTTATGGATCATTTAATTTATTGGTCATTTGAGGTCTCTACTTCACACTCTCAGACGAGTTTCATTGAAAAAACCTTTAGATACGGCCCTATTGACCTCATAAGTGGCATTTCTTCACTTCAAAGGTACAATATGGCTTGATATTACCGAATAACCCACATTTGTAACACCATGTAGAAGATATTCTTGAAATAAGAGCCATAGGTACACCACTTCCCTAGATCACCTAAAAATATTATAACATCCCGTCTTTTTATAACATAACTTTCATTCCATTACACGAAACTGAGGATCTTTAAGGTTTAATGTCTTGGAAACAAGGAACATAATACATGAAAACAACATAAAAAATTCTTCTTAAACACTTGAAAGGATTCTCCTTAAGTTCATCCTAGGTTCATTACTACATCTCATAACCTGGGGACATACATCAAAAGAAAGGGTGAGCAGAAGGCCCAGTAAGGGAAACAAGAGAAACATTTTACATTTGAACTTGAGATACTTCAATAAGGACATGAAATGAACATTAAGGCATGAGAAAGAAATCATGAGGCATATCATAATAAAAATAACATTTTTCATAACTTGTAGATGTGGATACAACATTGAATATTGACAATCGTTTCGTTTCACCAAGGTCCATCCCCAAGGTGTCGTTAAAATTACCAAGGTTATTCACCCAGGAGTCGTTAAAAATGGTCATTTCTAGAGATTAAGTCTTTACCCAATGCATTGGAGTGCTATCTGGGCGCACCCTTGAAATGTCTGTATTATCATGTGAGCCACACATATCATCATCAATAATTTCATAAACAACCCATATAGCATAAAAGAAATGGGTTTCATTTCGTAGTCATAACGTTTTAAAAACTTTTTTAAAGACATGATCTTTATGTTACTTTAAACCCATGGAAAGGGAAAGCGGGTTTCATGTATGTAAATCCCAGAATTTAAAATAGAACATTTTGATATATATGTGAATAACCTTGTATAAATAAGAGCTTTGAGTATTCACATTATAACATAAAATAATTTTGAGAAGAGAGAGAGGCATTTGGAGATGAAAATCCTGCAGCATAACGGCTACGTTTCGGGGTTTTAGAAAACATTGAAAAGAGAGGAGACATGGGTCAAACATTCATAAATGACCCATAAAACAGAATAGGGACAGAATATGCAGGATATATTAACATGGTAATGAAATTTGAAAGATTTACCATTTGAAACTAATAACTTGAAAGGAAGACAAAAATAAGATTTCTCTTATGAGAATTCGGCAGCCTATCGGCGCCACTTAAACTTCAACAAAAATGAATTGATGAGATCAAATAGGGTCTCTCATCATATGATCATAAAAGATCAGTATGATAGATATAGAGATCATACCCCAACATAATAAAAAGGAACTTGCAAGGCTTGACATGAAATTAGAACTTTGAAAAAGGAGAAAGGTGAAAGAACCACTTAAAAATTCGGCAGCCTAACGGTGCCACTTAAAACTTCAAAATACTGAATTGAAGAGATAAAATGGGGCCTCTAATCATATGATAATAAAAGATAAGTATGATAAATTTAGAGATCATACCCCAACATAATAAAAAGGAACTTGAAATACTTTACATTAAAATAGATCTTGAAAAATGAGAAGGGAGAAAGAATCTGTTACAAAAATTTTGGCAGCCTAACGGCACCACTTAAAACTTCATAAAACGAAATAATTAGAGTAAGAGGGGATATCTAATTATATGAAAATGAAAAGTGCAGTAGGAGGAGTATAAAATAACATCCTTTAACATAATAACATGGAGTATAAAATAAATGACATAAAAGAGATTGCTTGAAAAGAAGAGAGAGGTCGGATCCCTTACCTTAAAACGTAACTCTTAAAACTTAAAGGTTTGGGCTTTGAGGGCTTGGGGGAACCTCGGGAGGACTCCTTGGGAGGTAATGAGACCAGAAATTCGTTGGGGGAGAGTGGGGAGTCGAAATGGATTAGAGGATTTCTTGGTATTTATAGGGGAAAGTGAGGGGACAAGGCATTAATGGCCAAGGGACACATCAAAAGTGCTTTTCTCAAAACCATGTGCTCTCCCTTGGCATTTACCATGGATTTAGGCCACATGGGGCCCCCAAAACAATAATTCATCACCCTTGGCCGGGAAACCCTTAAAATATCTCATGACATCATCATGAAACAGTTATGATGTCATTAAACATAACGTAACCCTAAAACTGTATTTTTACTATTCACTGAAAATTCAACTTTCTCAGAAAGATCCCAAAATTTCACGTTAATCAAATATCAATGCTTTGATTTCAAAAATGAACTCCATTTTATAAAAATAATTTTTTAAATATTTTTAATCTCTTTTTTTTAAATAATTACACTATTCACCGAAAATTCATTTTTTTCAGAAAAAACCCCAAAATTTACCTTAACATAATATCGATGCTCTGAGTTCAAAAATGAAATACATTTTATAAAACTAATTTTCTAAATATTTTTAATTTAATTTTTAATTAAAAAACAATATTCACTCGAAAAAACTAATACTTGAATAATAATTTATGAAACCGTTATTTAACCATTTTATTGAATCACACTACTTAATCAAGGTGCCTAGATTATATTAATACTTTCTTTAAGTGAGATTACTAATCCATTTGGTCACATTACTAATCCTAAGCATAAAATCACTATTCATAATTTACTATTCATCAAAAATTAAGTTGATCTTATTAGACTCTAAATTTCTTACAGAACATAATTGTAGAAGACCATTTTTCAAAAATCATTACACATTTTTAATTATTTAAGGTTTACATAATCATTTTTAAAATATCCTTTTTCTAAAATTCATTAAAAATATGCATACTGTATTTATCCGGACATTAGAAAATTCATAAACTTCATCATAAGAAGAAATCCCAATTTTTATTTAAAACAAAGGATTACACAAGGTAGTTACGATCTCCTTACATAGCCCCTTATCACACCAGCATAGGACCTAAGTGTAAGGTGTTCTAAGGTGAGAGAATCTGAGGGAGGCTCGGCCAACATCGCACGAGTAGTAATTTCTATCAGTTTGAACTTCTCGCGAAGGCGATCCCGTTCTAGCTTCACACGATGAAGTTCAGCTTGGGTTTGGTCCAGAGTAAAGCCCAGTGGTGCTACCTCCTTCCCAAGTTCTGTTAGATAGGCTTCGATCGGTCCAAGACTACTGGGTGAGGCCATCGAATCTTATTTCTATATTAATTAACCAAGATTACTTGTATTTAGAGACAATAGTCAAAACATTTAGTTTCCAGCGGTCATATTGACCAATGGTCAAATAACAGTCAAAACCCAACTGTCTCATTTTAATTATACTCATGTTATCAAATGAAACATTTTTGTTGAGTATAAAAATAAAATAAAATAACACATAAAATTAGGAAACAAGATTTATTTAAAATTTTGGGTCGTTACAATCTTCCCCCCTTAAGAAATTGCGTCCTCTAAATTTTTAAAATTGGGTTTTGAAATTTCATTGAAAGTCCCACATCGGAAAATGAGTCAGTAAAACTATTACTTTAAAATAAAGAAAGGGAAGTACGAAGGTCACCCGAGTTAACCCACACTAGGATTCCATGTAGGAAAACATGAACATGGAGGAGAAAACAAAGGGTCATGTTCTGAGGGAGAGTGATAGAAAACATGATTAGGAGAAAGTTAACCATAAGAAAATCCCAAACTTATGATGTGTGTAAATGGTCTTTGATTACCTAGTAGGAAACGTAAACCAACAACATTTTTGTTTTACGTTCCTTTTCATAATTTTGAGGAATTCATTTACTACATATAACAAAAAAATAAGAAAATATACCTACCTTCAAGTAGAGTTTCATCCTTTAATAAGTCCCTACCAACACTAATATTTTCTCCAAATGATGAGAATTAAAAAACAATTGGTCTCATAAAAAGCACAAGAATCATCTTCTATAGAATCACATAATCCACAAAAGATTAACTATCTATTTCTTTTATCTTTAAACATTATCCCAAAAACAAAAAGGTTAAGGTAAAACAACTCTTCAAAAAGAAATAATCCCATAGGGATGGAAACTACTTTTAAATCTTCAAAGTTCCATGGTACTACCCAAAGTTCATCATAGACCATTCCATAAATAACGGTCCTTAAAATTCCTCAAAATAAACCAAACTAAGATTGAAACCCAAATACAAGAGGGATTTGATAACATAGTCTTCCAAAATAAACTCCATTATTCATCCCCAAACAACATCAACCACTCCTAACATCTTATAACAAAAGTAGCTAACCTAAACATATTTTACCCAAGATAGGTTAATCATTCCCATAAGTAACCTAAATTACTATAATTCCACCTTAAATTCATCGATTCTTCAAAATATAAGTCAACCTTACTTCTCAATGAAAATAACGTAGTAATCTATTTACCTCGATCATATAGGGTCCCCAAAATAGTGAACGTATTCCAAAATAATAATCATATTTTAATCCCCTAATCATCTCTTTCATATTAATATGGAAATCGTCACATTTCTTATCACATTGGTTGTTGGGACATGTTCTTCCATTTCCCGCCATTAACTACGAAAATAAAGTACAATTAGGGGCTTTAATACTTAGCCAATAATCATGAAAAGGAACTTAACGCATATAAGGATAACTTGTAGAAGAAAAGTAAACCCTAACTTGTGATCCCCTAGATTTCAAACTAGGTTATCCATCATCATATATCCTTATGTGAATCTTTATTTTATTTTATCTTTGTTCCTTTAATAATGGTTCATACTAAGCTTATGAATTTACCAAAGAATATCCCCCGGGAGTGTCGTAACCAAGAGTGCAGCAAGACCCATTGTCGTGTACCAGTTCCCGTTTGAGTCTAGCTCAAAGCGGTGTTTTCGGGTTTTACCCCTATGTAAATCTGTGCCAGAGCTACCTCTACCTGCTCGTATCCAGACAGGGATGTATTTGCTTGGAAACCCATTACTCAATACTCACCAAAATACCAGGAATATTTCCTATATATAAACTTTTATATAGGCTTGTTACTAAAGTTTTCATATCCTAATTTCTACAAATAACTAAACCATCCTTTGATACCAACAATAACATCTCGTCTTTTTATAACATAACTTTCATTCCATTACATGGAACTGAGGATCTTTAAGGTTTAGTGTCTTGGAAACAAGGAACATAATACATGAAAACAACATAAAACATTCTTCTTAAACACTTGAAAGGCTTCTCCTTAAGTTCATCCTAGGTTCATTACTGCATCTCATAACCTGGGGACATACATCAAAAGAAAGGGTGAGCAGAAGGCCCAGTAAGGGAAACAAGAGAAACATTTTACATTTGAACTTGAGATACTTCAATAAGGACATGAAAAGAACATTAAGGCATGCGAAAGAAATCATGAGGCATATCATAATAAAAATAACATTTTTCATAACTTGGATATGTGGCTACAACATTTAATATTTACAATCGTTTCGTTTCACCAAGGTCCATCCCCAAGGTGTCGTTAAAATTACAACGGTTATTCACCCAGTCGTCGTTAAAAATGGTCATCTCTAGAGATTAAGTCTTTACCCAATGCATTGGAGTGCTATCTAGGCGCACCCTTGACATGTCTTTATTATCATGTGAGCCACACAAATCATCATCATTCATTTCATAAACAACCCATATAGCATAAAAGAAATGGGTTTCGTTTCGTAATCATAATGTTTTAAAAACTGCTTTAAAGACATGATCTTTATGTCACTTTAAACCCACGGAAAGGGAAAGCGGGTTTCATGTATGTAAATCCCAGAATTTAAAATAGAACATTTTGATATATATGTGAATAACCTTGTAGAAATAAGAGCTTTGATTATTCAATTTATAACATAAAATAATTTTGAGAAAAGAGAGAGGCATTTTGAGATGAAAATCCTGCAGCATAACGGCTACGTTTCGGGGTTTTAGAAAACATTGAAAAGAGAGGAGACATGGGTCAAACATTCATAAATGACCCGTAAAACAGTATAGGGACAGAATATGAAGGATATATGAACATGGTAATTAAATTTGAAAGATTTACCATATGAAACGAAGAACTTGAAAGGAAGACAAAAATAAGATTTCTCTTATGAGAATTCGGCAGCCTATCGGCGCCACTTAAACTTCAACAAAAATGAATTGATTAGATCAAATAGGATCTCTCATCATATGATCATAAAAGATCAGTATTATAGATATAGAGATCATACCACAACATAATAAAAAGGAACTTGCAAGGATTGACATGAAATTAGAACTTTGAAAAAGGAGAAAGGTGAAAGAACCACTTAAAAATTCGGCAGCCTAACAGCGCCACTTAAAACTTCAAAATACTGAATTGAAGAGATCAAATGGGGCCTCTCATCATATGATCATAAAATATCAGTATGATAAATTTAGAGATAATACCCCAACATAATAAAAAGTAACATGAAATACTTTACATGAAAATAGATCTTGAAAAATGAGAAGGGAGAAATAATCCGTTACAAAAATTTCGGCAGCCTAATGACGCCACTTAAAACTTCATAAAACGAAACAATAAGAGTAAGAGGGGATCTCTCATTATATGAACATGAAAAAGGCAGTAGGATTAGTATAAAAGAACATCTTTTAACATAATAACATGTAGTATAAAAGAAATTACATAAAAGAGATTGCTTGAAAAGAAGAGAGTGGTCAGATCCCTTACCTTAAAACGTAACTCTTAAAACTCAAAGGTTTGGGCCTTGAGGGATTGGGGGCACCTTGGGAGGACTCCTTGGGAGGTAATGAGACCAGAAATTCATTGGGGGAGAGTGGGGAGTCGAAATGGATGAGAGGATGGCTTGGTATTTATAGGGGAAAGTGAGGGGACAAGGCATTAATGGCCAAGGGACACCTCAAAAGTGCTTTTCTCAAAACCATGTGCTCTCCCTTGGCATTTACCATGGAGTTAGGCCACATGGCCCCCCCAAAACAATAATTCATCACCCTTGGCCGGCCAACCCTTAAAATATCTCATGACATCATCATGACACAGTTATGATGTCATTAAACATACCGAAACCCTAAAACTGTATTTTTACTATTCACTGAAAATTCAACTTTGTCAGAAAGATCCCAAATTTTCACCTTAATCAAATATCAATCCTTTGATTTCAAAAATGAACTCCATTTTATAAAATTAATTTTTTAAATATTTTTAATCTATTTTTTTAAATAATTACACTATTCACCGAAAATTCATTTTTTTCAGAAAAAACCCCAAAATTTACCTTAACATAATATCGATGCTCTGAGTTCAAAAATGAAATCCATTTTATAAAAATAATTTTTTAAATATTTTTAATTTAATTTTTAATTAAAAAACACTATTCACCCGAAAAAACTAATACTTGAATAGTAATTTATGAAACCGTTATTTAACCATTTTATTGAATCACACTACTTAATCAAGGTGCCTATATTATATTAATACTTTCTTTAAGTGAGATTACTAATCCATTTGGTCACATTACTAATCCTAAGCATAAAATCACTATTCATAATTTACTATTCATCAAAAAATTAAGTTGATCTTGTTAGACTCTAAATTTCGTACTGAACATAATTGTAGAAGATCATTTTTCTAAAATCATTACACATTTTTAATTATTTAAGGTTTACATAATCATTTTTAAAATATCCTTTTTCTAAAATTCATTAAAAATATGCATACTGTATTTATTCGGACATTAGAAAATTCATAAACTTCATCATAAGAAGAAATCCCAATTTTTATTTAAAACAAAGGATTACACAAGACAGTTATGGTCTCCTTACATAGCCCCTTATCACACCATCATAGGACCTAAGTGTAAGGTGTGCTAAGGTGAGAGAATCCGAGGGAGGCTCGACCAACATCGCACGAGTAGTAATTTATTTCAGTTTGAACTTCTCGCGAAGGCGATCCTGTTCTAGCTACACACGATGAAGTTCAGCTTGGGTTTGGTCCAGAGCAAAGCCCAGTGGTGCTACCTCCTTCCCAAGTTCTGTTAGATGGGCTTCGATAGGTCCAAGACTACTGGGTGAGGCCATCGAATCTTCTTTCTATATTAATTAACCAAGATTACTTGTATTTAGAGACAATAGTCAAAATGTTTAGTTTCCAGCGGTCATATTGACCAATGGTCAAATAACAGTCAAAACCCAACAGTCTCATTTTAATTATACTCATGTTATCAAATGAAACATTTTTTTTAAGTATAAAAATAAAATAAAATAACACATAAAATTAAGAAACAAGATTTATTTAAAATTTTGGGTCGTTACAAATATCCTCCCCTACTTATCTCTTTCCATTATTGTTTCTGACCATAGAGGAACTATCAACCTTGGATTTTGTTGATTCATTTTCTAAATGAATTTTCCATTTATTATTTTGATAAATTTTAATATAAAAAAACATTACTAAATATTATTTAGAAGTTTTGTTAAGTGTTATTTGTAAGAACCCTTAATTTTGAAAGAACTCCATCTGACTCTTGATAATTTTGAAATCAAACAACATTTATCAAACCCAAATGAAAGAAATATTATGTAAAGGATCAACCAAAACTATAACAACCAATTCAATATTTCGGTTTATTTTATATTATTTTGGAAAAAATTTAGTTTTTTTAAAAATTTTGCCTTGAAACTTTTAATTTTTAGAGTTTTTTTTGGGTGTCACATGGTTACCGTATAGTTAGGAGAAATTGTGCGGGCTACCCATGCAGAGTAATATACTTTTTAATTGATATATACATGGATGAAACATAGT
Source organism: Viscum album (assembly GCA_963277665.1). Lineage (NCBI taxonomy): Eukaryota > Viridiplantae > Streptophyta > Magnoliopsida > Santalales > Viscaceae > Viscum > Viscum album. The sequence goes on along the minus strand of OY728120.1, from coordinate 575,163,345 downwards.
TTACCCTAACATTGCATTCAAAATAGGTAGGCGTACTATGATTCTCTTGTGGGATTCACATATTTGGCACACGATTTGGTAAAACATGTGGCCTAATAATGGGAGGCTCCAAATTTTTACTTAAATTTTTTTTACACCTTTTAATTCCTTCATTTTTTGGGAATAAATACCCTTTACTCCTCTATTTGGCTCAACCAACTCAAGGGAACACATAGGGTGATCTTTCCCTCTCTCCTCCTATAATTTCAAGATCATACACCATGATTCCAAGATGTTTTTCTAGGTTAACTCCTCCTTGCACTTTTTACTTCCCTTATTTTTCTCTCCTTTTCTATTTCACATAGATTTTTTATTCTCCCATGAACCCTACTAACTCTATAGGTTGGATTTAGGGTTTGGTCTTGGTATAACCTTAGAATTATTGTTTTTAGGGATTTTAGAGTTTGTTTTATTGACCAGTTTGGCATTCACCATCAAATGAGACACATTGAAACTCACTTTTTCTTGGATTAAAGTAGGTGTTTTTGTAAATTTCTATTATTTAATATGTCATTAAATTATTGATGTTTTCTAATTATTTATATTTCAAATTATATATATGTGTGATCGTTATAATGGATTTCTTAAATGTCTTAAGTGTTTTTTCACTTTTAATAAAGGTTATTTTAAGGGGTTTATGGATTTTAAGGTGTTATTTGTGTGCTATGTTCTTATAAAAATTCATAAATGGATTTTATTTAAAGGAACTTTATGTTTAAAGGGTTTTGACCCCAATTGGGCCATGAATGTATAAATTAAGAGAAAATAAATGTATAAGTTATTTCATCCCCTAGTATATAGAAAATGACTTTAAATAAAATGGGATCTGAAGTAAAAATTAAAAGAAAAATAAAATGTAAATGAAATGTTTCAAAATATTTGATATTTTAGAAAAGACTTATCAATATTTTATAATTTTAATAATTGTTAATATAATAGAATGAAATATCACTATAAAATTATTATTAGTAATAATTGTATTTATATTTATAGGTGAAGATATATCAATTTAAAATAATTTAAAAATTAGTAATGTAATTAAATTTCTGTTAATATAATTAAAATAGTTATAATTATAATTAAATAGTATTATAATTAAAAATATATACTAATTTTAATTATTTGATATATAATAATTTATTTATTATAATAATTAAATTAATTATAAATTATGTTATAATTATAAGTATAATGATTTGAATAAAATATAATTTTAATTATAATTGTGTTTTTATATTAAAATTTATAATTCAATTTTCAAATCTATGAATACTTGGATTAAATCCATTTTCACTCATTTGGGTGAAAATTAATTTCATAGAGAATTGATTTTACTCCTATAAATGACCTTAATTTTCATGTTTCGAAATTTGGGAAGTGGACCTTTGCGCAATCAATGAATGATTGAACTTGCATTCTTTGGATTATCACACCTGCCAATGGTTCTGGGCTACAGAACCAACCACTAAAACATCCTCGAATTACAGAGCAACAAAACTAGGAATTAATGTACACCCTAATCACCACTACGAAGTCACAGCTTCAAACACTATTTCACACAACTCAAAAAACATTAAAAAATACCAAAGGAAAGATAAATGGGACACATAAATATTTTCATGCTTTGGAATTTTCATCCAACGTACAAGAGAGAACACTGAAAACATTATTTTACCTGAAAAACAAGAATAAATATCATTGTATCTTAAGATCCAATGATTACACATAATCTCAAGTACTAGTAAACATAAAAAAAAGTCTGAAATCTTTTTTATAGTGGTTATCAAATAGTCAAACATGTTTCATAACCATTCGACATTTGTGGTCAGTCATAAGTTGACTTCACCATTATTATACAGAAAATATCGACTCAACCGCTATAGCTGATTGATAGTTCACAACCTATATCTGGTGAAAATATTCTATCTTTATCATCCCATTAGAATTTCTTCAAATTTCAACAACCATACCTACATGATAAAGATGTTGTATCCACTTTGAAAAGGAAAAGATGGAATTCTGAATTTATTTCTTCGGGTAAGTTAACTACGGTGCCTTAAAAAAATTAAAATTTTCAACAATATCCCACATAAATATTTCTTTAAGATAAATCTATGTTGAACTTTAAAACATAAAAAAACCATCCTATTTCCTCCATGCATTTAGTGTTCTTTGTCCTCTTCATTTCACTATATTAATACTAAGGCATTGTACTATCTTAAAATTTCAAATAATAGTACCTTTGTGACTATGTTAGATAGATTTGTTATTCCCAATTACCTTTCAAATATCTAGTGACTTTTATTCTTTTGGATTTCAAATGAAATTCAATTTTGAGTCAACAAGTTTATTTCTGGTATGAAAAACTATATTTAGAGTAAGGAAGATAAAACATTGACATTCGTAAAATAATACCTAGACCAATTCCTTTAACACTTCCACAGTATCTACACATTATACTTCCATTGTATAAAATGTAATCATATGATTCAATTTATAAATCTAGATAACCACTATTCCATGAAACATAAATTCAATTCCCATCATGCACTTCTATGTTTCTACATCCCCAGAAAAATCCTCATTAATGAACCCCTATAAAGGATCATCCTCACCAAAATATAGTGATGTATCCTATAATCCATTTAAGTATCATATTATTCACTTTACTTATTCTCAATGTTCACTTATAGGGTTTGATATAAACTGAATTACCACTGTCACTAGAAAAGAAATATATGCCTCCGTACATATCATCACATGAATCAAGATTCTTACTGCCGATCTATAATTATTTTTATCCATGTACCAATATTATTATTTCAATTTAAATTATTATGCATAAGATAATATGAAGTGTTAGATAAGGGGGTTGAAATATATTTACATAAAATAATTTTAAACCATTTAATCATCTTTTAGAAGTACTCCTTTTGGGATAACACCATAGTACCATATTTCTTGTCCCTCTATCCTCGTCCCAAATATGTTATTGGCTTGGTCAAGATACTACATTTAAAATGTTTATAAAAAATTTCTTTCATCTCATGAATCCATAACTCTCTCAAACCACTTGTGAAAGTGTCAAACTTTTAGTTCAACTGATGATGTGTTTCTTTCACATTGTTGAGGCTTCAATTCAACTTATTAAAAATTACCTCCTTTTGGTGGTCTATAAAATCCATTGGATTTATTCATATAGATCTACTTCTCTAAGTCTCCATGAATAAAGGAGGTCTTAAAATCCATATTCTCCAAGTGTAAACCATTAGTGGAAATAAGGCTAAACACCATATAGATTGTAGTATACTTAATTAACAGTGAAAATATTTTTAAGAAATCAATTCCTTCCTTATATTGAAATCCTTTCACCACCAACCACACCTTGTGATTTGTACTTCCATTAGCTTCCTCTATCAAATGGAAACCCCATTTATTCTTCAATTATCTCATTCCTTCTAGTAGTTTAACTATCTAACATGCTTTATTAAACTTAAGATAATTCATTATTCCTCCATAGATAAATCCCACTACTTCTTGCCACTAAGCATTGTTGCCTCATTAGGGAATTTAGGTTCCCTAATATCCTTTATAAGTAAAAATATTACAATGAAACCATACCTATAAACTAGTATTATAACTCTATAATATCTTATTAACTCTATATGAGACTATTATCTTTTCAATACCACAGTTTCGGATGTCTTGAGTTTCCACTTCTCAACTCTCAGGGCACCCCCTCCAGCTTCAACAGATCTGATAATTCTGGTGCATCTTTTTCTAGATGAATTTCTGGTGAAACTATGCTGATATCTCGACTCACCAAATATTTTAATCTTTTGGTGCTTTCATTCGTATCAAAATTTACTTTAGTGGTTGGATTATTTCCATCAACTTCTATTTCATCCATGTTCTGATCCTTCAAAAAGATATTCTCATTGAATACAATGTTTCAACTTATGATGAATGTGTTCTTACCATCAACCCATTGTCGAAAATGAAAATCTGTATTTCTATATCCCATGAGAAAATAGAAATTAGACTTATACTACATATTATCCATGTTATTTTAATCAATGAGGGAATAATATAATAATAAAAATATTTTCAGGTATATAATTTCAAATTATTTATCAGACCATAGCTCTTTTGGTAGGATTTTCCTGATAGTAGCCGACTGAATTCAGTTAGACAAGTAAGTTTACATGTTGATTTTTTTCCACCTATATGGACTTGGTAATTATATATTGCACACTCAAGAATATTTAATTCCTAGTAAAATTCTAATCCATCATACCTTCCACTCCATTATACATAGTGTTCTAGGTACTATCCTCTCAATCTTGATAGCCTTATTATGATATAAGTTCCATAAGTTTCTTCCACTATACTCACCAATGTTATTTAATCATAGAAATTTTAACTTCTATCTTCTCCATATTTCAAACATATCTTTATAGTATAAAAAATCAATGAAAAGATGTACTTTTTTATTTCAGTGAAACCATAATGTGATACACTGAGATTTTGTGAAATTTTTTCTCAAATTAATTAAAACTTTTTTACATTTTACATATCATGCAACACCTAATTTAGTTTTTATATTAAATCACTATGTTTGGATTATGTTATATGAAATAAAAATTTAATCATACACTATACAAAAAACATAGATTATCATATGGTATACATAAACCAATTTTTTTTCTTGTATGACACACAATACTGAGTCCCTTCGATAGGTTGCATTACTCGCATGACCAAGTTTTTACCGAACTACAATATACTATTAGTATAATTATTAAAATATTATTATAGCTACCACCAAGTAGTTGGAATGGAAGTTAAAATTAATATTAACTAAATTGGGAAAATATTATTTACACATGTATATAAAATTAATCTATTAGTTATCAATTACTATAAAGGAATGTAAGAACTATTTTAAAATAAAGAAATTAATTTTCTAAGAAAACTATTTTTCAATGCACAATTTTTATATCTCAATAAATTAAACAAACCATTATTTACTAAAATTTTCAATTAATTAGAAATATTATATATTCAATTAATATTTTTGATACTCATCTAATAGATTGATAAGTATATGGTAATAATAAATCTAATTTTATGAATAGAAATATGTAATTTTCTAAAAGGTAATTTTACCTCCTTTTAATGAAGAACCCTATTAAATATGATTTCTGTAACTTTTATAACTTTTATTTGAAAGAATTGACTTCATTGTTGAAAATAGAACATATAAATTATATTATAGTGATTTTTTTTGTTTTTCTATGAAGTTTCATTTTTTGATGAATAATGAATAACACTGAATTTTAATTCAAAATTTCTTATTCATATAATTTATTTTTATAGTAAAATTATATTTTAGTTATATTTTAGAGTATAATTAGATCAATTTTACATAAATAAATCCAATGTAACTAATTTTAATCAATTTCACATTGAAATTGGATATAAAAACACAACAAATTTTTTAACATTTTTACTTAAAAAACTCTATCTGTCTTTCCATCTACGAGATGGAATTTCAATTAATTTATCCTGATTTTGTGATTAGAATTTGAAAATATGGATTCTGTATTTTGAATTAGAATAATTTATAATGTATAACAAGTTAAAATTATTTTTTTATCAAAAATATTAGTGAATGTGATTAAAATTAATTATAGTGATTAAGTGAAAAATTGGCTTAACAAAGAACTAAACCCTAAAATTAAGTGAAAAAATGATCAAGAATCTTGTACAATAGCCATTTTATATCCATATTTATACAATATACTACCATTCCTCAAATTTGGTTCATTATTTTATCCACATTTAATTGGAGAAACATTGGTGGAGTTCCCTTTTTGAAAAATTTACAAGAATTCCAATCCTCCTCCACTATAAAAAGGCACTCACCCCTTAAACTTATTCACACCTATCAAGACATTTGTATCACCCAAAATATAATCAAATAATATCGAAACATCCATAAATTACTCCTAAAATCCTAAATATGGTCATAAATCCTTACAATTAATCCCTTTGGTGAAAACTAAAAGTAGTTACCGAAAGAAGAGGTAACATCCTTCCTCAAGCTCTTTTTTTTATTTTAATTATATACCACCTCAATTATTATTATTAAATGATTATATAATATCATTATTTTATTCAATATACTTATATGTTTTTATTATAAGTGTTCAAACTAAACTTAAACACACTTCGATCTAATGGTTAATGAACTTATCCTTCTTGTGTACGATGATCTACTGTCTCATGAAATGATGTTGTTTGTTTTTTTCCTTTACCACTTCTCATGGTTGAAGATTATGATAGAAAATATGTTTTTATATGATAAATATTATATTTATGATATATTTATTATTATGAAATTATTATATAACACATACCATCACTCATTCCATTTTTTTAAATACGATAATTTCATTTGGGGAAGTGTGGACTACCGCCTTCCCAAAATGATGTGATCAGTTCAAACTCTACATAGAATGTATTAAGGATGGTTTTAGTGAAATTATATGAAATATATGACATAATAATGATACATTTATTATATAATATATATATGTACATATATGTAATCTAGTTTCTTTCATTCATTATGACAATAAAACGGAAACAATGTTCATGCGTACGTATGACCTACTATCTCCATGAACAGTGTATTCCATTTCATATTTCTATATTCGATTGATTATTATAAATAAATATATAATAAATATATATGATATTTATATCATTTTTTACATTCCATAAATAATTAAATCTTGATCTGAGTAAGATGATCAAGAATAACAAGCCAAAACATATATGAAAAAAAGCAGATATTACCTGAAACATAACATTAACATGGAGTTGTTAATAAAAGAGTAAAATAAATTCATAAAAAAAATAATATATGGAATTATATATAATAATATGTTTCTTTGGTAGATTTATAATAAACATATATTTATTATAATTGAGTTTTAAATGTGTACAGAGAAATTTAATTCTTAATGTAAGGAAATTTCATCTCAGTTTTTATTTTCGTGAGATACATGCCTTATTCAGCATTGATTTATTTTTTATGCTATAAATAATTACAATGGATGTATTATATTATTATTTTACATACATTTATGGATATTTAAATATTAATTTTATGATATTTATTTCATGGGGGGTATGTTTGAAAAGTTACCAAATTGGTAAAGTAATTTAGTCTCAATTTGACTTATTTGAGACACACGCCATGTTATGCACCGATATTTTTACATGAGTTGTATATAACAACTTTTAAAGTTTATATAATATTTATTTTAATGATATTTTAACCATAATTTAATTTTATTATTTATATTGTATTATGATCCAAAGTTACCAAAGTGGTAACAATTTATAGCTAGAATCACTTTGTTTGTCAAGATTTTTAATGATTATGCTTCCATAGATGAAATATTATGATACATATCTCGAGAACACTCATGAATTTTATTAACCTTTGGTTATTAATGTTATAAATAATTAATGGTACCATTTTCCACTTTTTTTACTAAATATAATTTATATTGTTTTTATGAAAATCTAAATTTATTTCTCCTTTCGGTCAAAAATTTGTGTTCTTTGAAAACCATATTTTTATAAAAAAGTTTTCAAAAAGGTTACACTATTATCATATGATGTTAAAAATAAATTTTTACCCATGTATTTCCTTTTTACAAAAACCTTTTAAAATGATTCTTCTTTTCACTTTCCTATCAATATACTTTTCTAAACGTTTAAAGTGAAAAAGGAATGTTCAGAATGTGTAGACATACCAACCGTCATGGCCATAATTTCCTTGATTCTTAATTTGTAAGTCTTCCTAGTTATTTTTTAAAAAACAACACATTTTTCCTAATATTCTATAATTTTTTTGACTTTAAAATAGATTTCAAAGAAAAATGGTTTTTAATTTTTTTTATGTTTAAAAAGTGTTTGAAATGATTTTCAAAGATTCCTTTATATATTTTCCAAATGTTGTTTTCAAAGAAAATTATTTCTATGGTTTCAAATATTCTTTTATATTCATTCAAATTATTTTCAAATAAAATGTTTTTCCAAATGTTTTAATGTTTATTTTCCAATAAATTGGTCTTAAAATTGTTTTATGTTTTAAAAAGTGTTTTTTTCAAAGTGTAAAGTATATTTTCCTAGAGAAATATTTTAAATAATTTTGATGATTAATTTATATGTTTTCAAAGTGTTTTCAACGGAATGGATTTTGAAAATGTTATATGTTTTAAAAAGTGATTTTCAAAAAAATCTATGTTCCAAGTGATCTTTCAAAACCCTTCTCAATCTAATATGACATCCTTGGTTATAGTTTATGATTAACTAGGGATATTATCCAAGGATATGATTCATATTATTTATCTAAATGACCTATGTTTTGATACCTTGATGTTTATGAAACTTGTTTCTCTTCAATGGGTTATTCCATGATAAATTCTTATGAAACCCACTTCCTTTCATGGGTTATTATAGGATGAAATGATTATGGAACCTATATGTTTTCCATACGTTATAATATGATTAAATGTTTATGATACCCATTTCATTTCATGGGATATTCTATGATGTTTATTAAACCCATCTCTTTTTATGGTCCATGATATGATGAATTTTTTATTATCTTGTGGCACATGTATGTATGATTCTTTTATGTGATGAGTGGGACCAATATCTCCCTAAATGAATTGGTTAATGATAAGTGGTATATTAGTTCAAAGTGTACATGGGTTTTAACCCAAGCCTGAAAAAAGAGGTTAAACAGGTTTTATCCCACGCCTGAAAAATAGGGTATATAGGTAGTAGCCCATGCTTGAATAAAATAGGACACACAAGTTGTAACCCAAGCCCAAAAATAAGAGGGTACACAAGTTTTAGATCAACCCCAAAAATAAGAGGGTACACAGGTTGTTAGCGATGTAACAAAGCAAGTAAATAAGTTGTAGCCCAATCCTAACATGTTATGAAGGTCTTGGTAGGTAGCATTGACATAAGATTTTATATGCTCATGTGCATTCCATATATTATATGCCTCATTCCATAGTTATTCTTCAATTGATTATTCTCTTGATTCAATTATGATTCATGTCATATTAGCTGCCAAAATTTATTCCATGACTCATGTATATGATCTTTGATATGCATGGTATGATCTTATAATGATAATTTCATGTTATTATACCCTTATGTTCATGATTATGCTTATGTATCTCCCTTTTTCCCTTACTGATAATCTAATCTAACCATTTTTTATGATTCATTTCCCTAGGTTATGAAGATATGTATTATATATGATATGTCTAAGAAGGGTGATAGTCATGATGTACCTATTGGGAGATAATGCACATAACTTATGTACCAGTGTTTATGTTTTCATGTTTCCAAATTCAATAAAATAATATTGTATTTGGGTTCCAGTTGTTGAAATGTATTAAGTATTACACAAAAATAATGTAATTTTAATTTAAAATAAACTTGGGTAATTATATTTGGTATTAGAGTGAAATTTTAGTCAACCTTTGGAATCTAGGAAGAGAAAAAATTAGTGAGATCCCTAGGGATATTTATAAGGGTATGTCTAGGGATATATCTAAGTATGATGAAAATTATAGGAATATGTTCAAGAATTTTGGTAAAGGATAGAGTGTGTGGTTTCCTAGAAATACATCAATGTATAGAAACTACAAGTGGATGAGGCTCTAGCACAAACGTACCCAGGGGTAACAAATTTGATAAGGTGCATCAGACCTGACTCGAGGGTAACTTGGTAAATGGAAATGATCTTTTTTGTACACATGGTTTGACATTCCCAAGGGTCATGCTTTGGGAATTTACAAACTCTTTAAGAACCATCATGAAGGATTTAAATATATATTGGTTATAAATAACCCAGGATAAACTTAAGTCCAAATACATTAAAGAAGTATGTTTCATGATTTAGAAATCCTATAAGTAATGATTATATGGTTTCCATTATGATAAATGTTTTCAACACTATGCTTTCCGGTTTTAGTCAATGTATAGGACTAGAAGGAACTTTGTTAACATTTAATGTTTCAAATTTTGAAAGTATAGGAATTGTAAAAATTGATTTCTTAAATGAAAATATCATGAATATAATCAATAAGGTGGTACAAGTATTGGTTATACTACTGAATATAAAGAGATTGTGAATGACATATGAAAGGTATGTGACGTTCTTCTAGTATTGTTTTCATTAAATGTTAGAAGAATGATTATATTGTGTTTGAGGAACATTAATAAATGATTCATATTTCATATTATAGGAAGGGGATATTAAGGAATAAGATGATGAAGCTTCAGTAATGGTTGATGAATAAAGTTGGATGAATAAATTATTTATATTTTGGAATTCAAAGATTATTTTATATGAATAATAAAATATATAATTATTTTCTGTATAAGTTTTTTTATGAATTTGAAAGGATTTGTTAAATGGTGATGATGACAAAAAAAAGTGAAATAATTGATATGTGATATTTTTATTAAGGTAAGGTTACCCTTAATATGTTCATGAGGATGATAAAATGATATTTTATATGGATAAATAGATGGTGATATGGATAAAGTAAATTGGATAGTATTTAAGTCCTTAGAAAAGATTAAGTATTTGTGGAAAAGGTGGATTATGATATCTTGGATTAAGTTTAGAACTTCTTTATTTGAAGGATTATATAAAGTAGTCTTTGGAATAAGGAAGAATTAATGTTTTCCAAAAGTAGTTATGGAAATTAAGGTTATTACCATGTTTCAAGATAATATAGGATTAGGGTATTCAAATGTTTGAAACGTGACATATAAGAGCTACATTATGATATATGGGGGATCAATGTTAAGCGGATTTAGTGTAATTCATTAAAATGTTTTGGATTTTCATCTTTTTTAAGGGTTATAAGGTTGACCATCTCTATAACAGTTTAAGTTAAACTTCTGATGAGGTTTTATAGATTAAATTATTATCTCCCCATATGAAGATTTATGCATATTGGATAAAAAAGATAAGATTTTAATTATGTTAAGGATAGATGGAATGCCATATCATTCTATTTATAGACCTCATGATCTGTTAGTTCTTCATGAATGAAAAATTCACCATCATTTTTGGAGAAAGATGTGATGTGTAAATTGATCAATGCACAATAAAGGATGAGATTTTACTAAATAAATTAAGTATATATTCTCAATAAAATTGTTCAACTCTTGGGAAAGGATCTTAAAACTGAAAAGGATATCCTAGTACCTTCTTTTCCAATGAATAAAATGTCCCCTTAGATCATATTAGATTTCTAGATTTGTGATTATTTACATTCTCTTTACCTTTTTCTATATCACTCCCCATAACAACAAGATGGTTATATTACGCTTCAATGTCCATGTTTTCACTTTACACCAATGTTTTCCCATATGGAAACCTAGTTATGGGTTACTTTGGGTAACTATAATCTTTACAACATTCCATTTAAAATGCAGTTTTAGTATTCATTTTTATGATGTGGGTTTCTATGAAATGAACTTTCAATAATTACACCTTCAATAACCAAGATGAATTTTATGGGCGAATTTAATTTTAAAGTAGTTAGAATGTAATACCTCGATATTTTTTTTAATTAATTTAATCTTTTTCATATTTTTCATTTCATGCAACATGGAGTATATTTTTTTATATTAATGAACTATATTTGTTTTGTGTTATATGAAACACCATGTTAATCATACACTATAAAAAAAATACTTATATTATATTCCTGTACACACAACACTATGTTTGTCTTGTATTACACACAATACTGAGTCCTTTCTATAGCTTTCGTTACACGCATGGATTATTTTTTTACCGAAATACAACTTACTTTTAATATGATTATTATAATATTATTATAGCTATCACCTATCCGTTTGAATTGAAGTTACAAATAAGATTAACTAAATTTTGAAAATATGATTTAAACATGTATATAAATTGAATCCTTTGGTTATCAATTTCTATATGTGAATGTAATAAGTATTTGAAAATATGGAAATCACTTTATAAAAAACTATCTTTTTATACACAAACAAAATTTTATCTCAATTAATTAAACAAACAATTTTTTTTAATGTTTTAAATAAAATTGATACATTATATATTCAATAAATATTTTTGATACTCATCCAATATATTTGATATATATAAGGTAAGAATAAATCCAATTTTATGAATAAAAATAGGTATTATTCTAAAAGGTAATTTTACCGCCTTTTAATGAACAACCCATTTTAAACATGATTTTGAAACTTATAATTTTTATATGAGAAGAAAACTTCATATTTGAAATAAAAACCTTAAAATAATATTATGGGGAATTTTTGGTATTTTTATGTGATGTCTAATTTTTTTAATGAATATTTAATAACATGAAATTTTAACTCAAAACATCTTTTTCATCTATTTTATTTATATAGTTAAATTATATTTTATTTTGTATTTATAGTTTAATTAGATAAATTTTACATTAATTAATCAAATTTAGGACATAGGAATCAATTTCACATTGAAATTGAATATAAAAACATTTTAAACTTTGGAATGTGTTTTACTTTAAAGACCTGCTTTATCATCCCATATGAGGGATTAAATTTAAATTAATTTATACCACTTATGTGATTTTATTTTAAATAAATGTATTCCATATTTGGAATCAGAATAATTTATAATTCCTAATAAGTTAAACATAGTTTTTTTTAAAAACAATATTAGTGAAAGTGATTAAAATTAATTAGAGTGATTAAGAGAAAAATTCTCTTAACAACAGAGTAAACCTTAAAATTAATGACCCAAATAACCTATAAACCTATACAAAATCCATTGGATCGCTATATTTCAACCTTATCCTACCTTGGATCTAATTTGGTTCAATATGCGAGCCACTTTTCATAGAAAAAACGTGGGCAGAATCCCCTTTTAAAAAATTTAAATGAATGAAACTCCTCCTCCATTATAAAAATGTACTCACACCTCCCACTTATTTAAATATCTCAATCCATTTGGATCACCCAAACTCTACTCAAATAATCATCTAAAATCTCTAACTTACTCCTTGAATCCTCCATTTGGTCAGAAATCAATCTAAGGGATCCCTTTGGTGAAAACCAAAAGGTGTTACCAAAAGAAGAGGTAAAATCATTCCTCAAGCTCCATTTCTCTATTTTCATTCCCCACCAACTCTATTATTCTTATTATATGATTATATAATAACTTCAATATATTCAATATACTGAGATGTTTTGATGCTAAGGGTTAGACTTAAACTTTCACACACTTCCATCTAATGTGTAACGAACTTACAATTCTTGTCTATAGAGAACAACCACCTCATGAGGTTATTATATAAGAATTTAATAAGAAAAATTTAGGTGGTTTATAATTAAAATAAAACAATGTAGCTTGTGTGTGGTGAACTTCCTCAAGATCCTTTTTATTTTAATTCTACACCACCTCAATTATTCTCAATACATTATTATATAATAACCTTAATATATTTAATATACAGATATGTTTTTATTCTAAGTGTTAAACCTAAAATTACACACACTTACAACTAATGAGTAATGAACATACCATTATTGTGTACATTGAACTACCCCCTCATGAAATGATGTTGATCATTTTTCATTTACCAAATCCCATTATTGGGAATTATGATGGAAACTCAATTTTTATATGATATATATGATATTTATGATGTATTTATGCTTTTTGAATTATTATATAACACATACCTTAACACTTCCTATTTTGTGTAAATATGATAATTTCTTTTGGGGAAGTGTGGACTACCGCCTCCTTAAAGTGACATGATTCATTCAAACTCAACAAAGAATGAATTAAGGATGGATTTAGTGAAATTATATGATATATATGACATAATAATTCTACTACAATTATATATTATATATATGTACATATATTTCATTTACTTTATTTCTTTCAATATGACAATAAAATGGAAACAACATCCTTGCATACGTACGACCTACCGTCTCCATGAACGGTGTATTTCATTTCATATTTCTATATTCTATATATTATTATAAATACATATATAATAAATATAAATGATATTTATTTCCTGATTTACATTATTGAAATAATTAAATCATGGTATAATAAAGAGGATTAAGAATAATAAGCCAGAACATATATGAAAACCAAAGAAGATATTACCTAAAACATAGCATTAACATGGAGTTGTTAATAAACAGGTGATAAAAAGTCCTAAAAAATAATATATGGAATTATATATAATAATATGGTTCTTTGGTATATTTATAATAAACATATATTTATAATACTAGAGGTTTTAATGTGTGTGAAGAAAGTCAACACTTATAGTATGGGAATATAATCTAACTTTTTTATTTCTGCGAGATACATGCCTTATTCAACACTCATTTATTTTGTGTGGTGTGTATACTTACCATGGATGTATTATATGATTCATATAATTAAATTTATTTTTTTATATATCCATTTTATCATCTTTCTTTCATGGGTTTTATGTTTCAAAAGTTACCAAATCGGTAAAGTAATTTTGTCTCTATTTTCTTTCTTTGAGTCACATGTCATGTTATGAACCTATATTTTTAATTTAGGTGTATATACTATATTTAAAATTTTATATCATGAGTATAACTGTTTTCCTGATATTTTAATATTTATTTAATTTCATTATTTCCATTTTATTATGATTTAAAGTTACCAAAGTGGTAACGATTTATAGCTACAATCTCATCATTTACTAAGATTGTTTATGATTATGCTTCCATTGATGAAATATTTTGATCCATATCTCATGAAAACTCTTGAATTGTCTAAAAACTTTGGTTATTAATTTTATAACAAGGTAATGATACCATTTTTACACTCTTGGGTAGTTATGATAATTAAAGAAACGTTTTTATGAAAATTCAACTTTATTTATCGGTTTCATTGTAAATCTATTTCTTTTGAAAAAAATTTTGCTAATTTTTTTTTCAAAAATATTTTAATATTATCCTACGAAGTTTAACGAGCATTTCTACCCATGTGTTAAATTTTTTAAAAAATAGTTTTAAAATGAATATTCTTTTCAATTTCCAATCAAGGCACTTTTCTAAACTTTTAAGGTGAAAAAGAAATATTTGGAATGTACGAAATTACCTGCCTTCATGACCATTATTTCCTTGATGATTCCTTTTTATTTTCCTATGGTTATTTTTTTAAATAAAATATTTTTCCTAATATTATGAAATTGTTTTTATTTTAAAATGTTTATCAAAGAAAAAGGTTTTTCAAATTTTTTTTATGTTTAAAATGTGTTTTAAATGATTTTCAAATATTCTATTATATGTTTCAAAAGTTTGTTATCAAAGAAAATGATTTAAATGGTTTCCAAGATTATTATATAAGATTTCAATTTATTTTCAGATAAAAATGTTTTCAAAATGTTTTCAATCTTCTTTATAAGTTTTCAGGGTTATTTTCAAGAAAACAGTCTTTAAAATGTTTTCTATTTTAAAAAGCGTTTTTTTCAAATAATAATGGATATTTTCCCCCAGAAATATTTCAAATTATTTTTATTATTCCTTTATATTTTTCGAATTGTTTTTATGGAAAATGATTTTGAAAATGTTATATGTTTTAAAAACTAGTTTTCAAAGAAAATTTATGTTATAAGTGATCTTTCAAAATCCATCTCCATATAAGATAAAATCCTTGGTTATAGTGTATTATTTACTAGGGATATGATTCAATGATATAATTCATATCATTTCTCCTAATGGTCTATGTTTTGATGGCTTGATGTTTATGAAACTCATTTCTCTTCAACAGGTCATACCATGATAAATGACTATGAAACATGATTTATTTCACGGGTTATTATAGGATGAAATGATTATGAAACCAATATTTTTCCATACATTATAATATGATTAAAAGTTTAGGATATGCATTTCCTTTCATGGGTTATGTTATGATTTTTATGAAACCCATCTCTTTTTATGGGTCATGGTATGATGAAGAATTTTTATCTTGTGGAACAAGTTTGTATAATTTTATTATGTGATGGGTGGGACCTATATCTCCCTAAAATAAATTATGTAATGATAATTTGTATATAAGCTCAAGTGGTACATAGTTTTTATCCCAAGGCCCCAAAAAAGGGTACATGAGTTATAACATAATCCCAAAAAAAGAGGGTATACAGGTTGTAGTCGAAGCACGAAAATAAGATGGTACACAAGTTGTAGCCCAAGCCTGAAAATAAGAGGGTAAATAGGTTTTTAAACCAAAACCTAAGTAGGTAAATGGGTTTTATCACAATCCTAACATGTTATGAATATCTTGTAAGGTAGCCTTGACATAAAATTTTCTATTCTTATGTGTATCCCAAAAATTCTATGTCTTATTTCTTAAGTTACGAATTAGTATCTTATTCTCTAGATTCCATTATAATTCATGTCTTATGAACTTCGAATATTTATTACATGACTAGTGTATATGAACTTTGGTGTGAAGGGTATGATCTTAAAAGGATATGATCATGTTCTCATTCCTTTATGTTCATGATTATGTTTATGTATCTCAATTGTTACCCTTGTTGAGCATCTGAGTTCACCCATTTTTATGTTTTATTTCCCTAGGTTATGAAGAAGTTTATTATGTATGATTTTTCTAAGAAGAGTGCTAGTCATGAGGAACCCAGTTAGTGATAATGTAGCTCACCTATGTACTAGTATTTATGTTTCCATGTTTCCAAAGGCACTAAAATAATATCGTCTTAGGAATATATTTGTGTAATGTAATATGTATTATGAAAAAATAATGTAATGTTAATGTATGTTAAACTTGGGTCATTATACATACCTTCCTTTTCATGTTTTCAATGAATGTGACCAAGTAAATAGATCCTTTATTAGATCATACTGGGGATGGTCCCCATACATCTGAGAAAAGTAACTCTATATTCTAAGCTCCGGGTTTCCAATAATTCAAATTAATTGAAACCATATTTTTATTTTCTTATAAAAAACTCCCACAACTTATAATATTTTTAATTCATATTTATAATTACCTTACCAAATATAAACATCATATTCTTCTAACTATGGTGACAAATTCTATAATACTACACCTTCAGATCTTCTGAGGTTATACTTTTGACCATTGAACTTCCATATGAACCTCAGGCGCGATAAATGGTCTCATATTATACTGCTCACACCACAACCATAAACCCTCAATTCACTTTACATGATCCATTGAAAATAAAATTTAGTTTCCTACATCATCTGCTTTCCCCATAATGATATGGTTCTTTTGGTGACACAAAATGTGTGTCACTTTCATTAGTTATAGAAATCACCCATTCTTCATATGGAGATTCACATCTCCCTTTCCAATAAATTCCAAATCTTCATCATAATCTAGATGAAAATTCCTAAATATTATAGACACCTAGGAAGTCATGCACCTATGATATATTGTTGAGTGGGAGGATTCACCGGAGTCAATCACCCATAACTCCACTAGGACACTGGTGCTGAGTAATTGGTCACTACCATATTCTGTTTTGTTAATGGATTTTGAACATCCATAAGCTATCCATATAGTACCATCTTTTAAAATTCTATAGTTCTTATGGATATTTCCTCACTTTTCGCAATACCAGTATTTTATTATTGAACCAATAGACTTTCCTTGACCCTTCTCTGAAGACTTATCTTCTCATTTTCAATGATTCCTTATCTATAGTGAGAATTACCCTTCCTTCTACATTCAAAAATTACCAAAAGGTACTTGAACCTATCTTCTCTTGAGTTCCTCTTTGAGGGTCAAATTTTGGATATCTTCAAACAACATATAATTATTTTTATAAAAATTTCTCTCCATAGTAAAAATTCTATCCCATGATTTTATTAGAGATGAGAGTTGTAGGATTTCCCATACATTATTTTTGAAAGTCACTTTTATTGATTCAATATGGATCTTCATGTTGAAATCATTCAAATGATTTTCCATTGACCATAATTAAAATAAACTCATTCTACATAGACTTATCATTAGAAACAACTTGTTCAATTCTAATGGTTTTTTGCACTTGTTCTCTAGGATTTCCATCAGCTCAACTATAGTCTAGTTATCTCAGATGTTTAAAATTACATTTTATGCCATTGATATCCTTAATAATATAAGTGACTTTTTGTCTAAATTTACCCATTCAATATTAACCATTTTTTATCCTTGACATATTCTAATGGAATTTCAAGATCCTTTGGGTTGAGGTAGTCCTTTTCATTATCCATAAGTCATAGCTAG
This sequence comes from Viscum album, assembly GCA_963277665.1. Classification (NCBI taxonomy): domain Eukaryota; kingdom Viridiplantae; phylum Streptophyta; class Magnoliopsida; order Santalales; family Viscaceae; genus Viscum; species Viscum album. Next base: position 575,144,882 of record OY728120.1, on the reverse strand, counting down.
TTCCATCAAATAGATTGATTTGAACCTTGACTTCTTCCATTGTCATATCTTCCAATGAAAGTATATCCAACCAAAATCAATATAAATTTGAGGCATGTGAATATTACCCATGTTTTTTATTGTGATCAACCAAGATCTGATACCAATTATTAATAATCATACCTTTATATGATCGATATATGATATAAATTTCATTCCCTAGACGATTTCTCCTATCGATAGTTTTTATACCATGGAAATAACCATCCAGAACTTACTTCCATCTTAGAGTATTGAAACTAGGAAGTCAAATATACCCTAATCACCTCTAATAATTCTCAAATTTTATACACTCATCAATTTAACTCACAAAACAATCAAAGAGATAAATATAAAGATAAAATATACAAACAAAAATTTTCTTGATTTGGAATTTTCATCCTATGTCCATGAGAGAACACTAAAAAATATTATTTTACTAGAAAATAAGGATAATGATCATTTTATCTTAATATAATGTGACTAAACTTAATGTTAAGTAAAAGTAACCATAAACAACTAGTATTGATTCTACTTTATAGAGGTTTTTAGTCGATCAAACATGTTTCACTACCGTCCAATATTTTTGGCCATCTATCCATAAATTCAACATTATTATGTAGAAATAACTAACTCAACTACCGTAGTTGATTAACAGTTCATACCCTCCATTGGGTGAATGTAGACCATCCTTCTCATCCCATAACATGTTTTCTAATTTCTAAAAACCATAACTACATGCTGAAAATTCTATTATTACAGCCTTTACAAGTTTGGGATAAGCTTTTAGAGTTACTTTTTATAGTAACTTTAATTTAATACCTTTTACAAGATTTACATTATCAACATAAAATCCATTATAACTTTACTCCACTCAATTATCAATAATATTTAAAATTTATTTTTTATTTAAAGTGCTCATGAAAATGATTATATTTTTTTATCTAAATAGAATTATCCAAAATTATTATTAAATAGTTCAACTTTGAAGAGCGAAAAGTTGTGTCAACTCCTTTTTGAGTAAGAAAAAATATTTATAAAGATGATGAAGTAAAAGAGGCATATCAAAAATAATTTGGGTCTAAATGGTAATTTATTATACCTGATAAATTTTATACTCAATTTCATATAAATTATGACATTATGCACTCACTAAAAATTTTATGCATATAAATTCTCACAACACAAGAAATGACATTAGCTTTATAACTATTTATGGTACAAAATATCATAATATTTGATATAAAAAACGATAGGTGATATCATAGGTTATGAATTTAATTTCATTCAAATAAAAACTCTTTATCTTCAGCTTATATATCAAGTAATTTTGTATTTAATGACAAATTATTATTGATGAATTTAATTTCCACTTGTGATAAACAATGAATACATTACACTTGTATAATGAAAGTTATCAAAGAGTTGTTCAAGTGTTTGAGAAATGTTGAAACTCTAAAGACTCCTTTATTAATGAAGAAGATTTATAAAAATTGATATGCTTTATTTATAGTATACACAACTTCATTTTTATGAGAAAAATTCTTTTAGAAACTCTCTTATTTTTCCTTTTTCCTTAAAAAAGGAGACATGAGAATATATTTGTAATATGAAAATGGTTCTTTTAAAAATGTTTTCAAATTATACAGTTGATGGATCTCATTTATAGGCATGGACCAGTGAGTAGTTTCTAAGTGGTTTCCATCAACTACACAAAAAAAAGATACTAGATACAGGTATATTCAATTTATGTTATTTTTATTTCCAAACACCTTAATGATAATTTCTTAATGAGTTTTAGGTTTTAATTACATTTATATATATTCTATATCTTTAAAACTCATCAATGGAATCAAAAAAATCTTTGTAAAAATATTTGATAATCCTCAAATTCTAAAAAATCAATAAAATTAAGAATAATCGATAGCATAGAAAATAATGTGGTGATATCATTTTCTATGATATGGTTGATGAAAAAAATATATTGACATCACTATTCATCGTATGATGTGGCTTAATTCCGACCATTCATCACGTTAACATGGACAATGATATGAGATATATCTCCATGAAATATATTTAGATTATGAAATCTAAAATAGATAATCACAACACATAAGTAATATAAAGATATAGTGGAATAAAAAAATGCAAATTTGTGGGTTTTGGGTCGTTATAGGAGGTGATATAAATATATCATTATCTATGAAACCTATAATGACTAGAAAAAGAGGCCAAAAAATATGCTGATAAAGGATACCATGTGCACTATAAGAAGTGATCTTGGATATCGAATACCATGATAAAAATGATAACATTCAAATTTGGGCATGTCACTAACCCATATAGTATGTGATATGATTTTATTGGGAGGATGATACCACTAGGTGTATTTTATATAAGGTTACAGGGTGGTATTCCCCCTAGGTTTATGCTATACGAGGTTATAGTGTGAGTAGTGACCCCAAAATATATGTATTATTAGGCACCATGGCGGTATACGACCCCCAAGTAATAATTTCCTGGTAGTGTTTCCAGGTAGTGTATTTGACCCCCATGTGGATGATATGTGATGGTTTTGAGTAGGGTTTGTGACCACCATATTGGATGAAATATATAGGTTTATGGAAGGGTATATGAACTAATGGGTGGATGATTGTTTCTAATGCTTTCACTAGGGTGCGCATCCATCTTTAGAGGATGCGCTATTTGTTTCCCTACATTTCCACTTTCCAAAGGCAGGTGGCATCCATCGCTTATTCAGGGATATTTTATCATTGATTGAAACATGATGATGGGATGTCGGTTCCTCCTTCTGTGGATTCCTCCTCAAAAGTCATCACCTAGTCCGAGTCTCCCTTAATGATTAAGACATTGTTCGTGAAACTCTTCCTGGTGCCATATCTTTATGGGAGATGATTAATTACAGTAATTCAGTCAGTACATTCCAAGGGTCCATGTAAGGGAAGCATCCTTTGGTCAGAGAAGTAGTCACGTTGGACACCGATGGCATGTCTGGACGTTGTAACACTAGTACGTATGGGTTTCTTTCTCCTATGATAGGGATTCTTGAGGGCACAGAAGCCTGAGGCATCCCACTTCGAGTGTATGTTATTGTATGTTATAGTCATGTATTTGGGGTTTTCCTTAGCTTACCATGTTTAACATATGTTTTGTTGCGAGTTTAACATCTTACGGAGATGGACCAGACTGATCAGAACACTAAAGGAAGTAGATCATATTAGAGCATCCCCAAGAGGGAGCACCTGAGAGTTCTACTAGATGGGTGGATCAATATTTCCAATGAAGACGGATCTGAGGATAATTGGGTACCTATAAAGGGGACACCATGGTTTTCTATTAGTTGGGATTGAACCTCCTGAAAGTTTCTTACATACCCTATCTCAAGAGATAAGGATCAAACCCACATAGTTCAAAGGGGCGATGAATTAGTGTGTGCACATAGGATAGTTACCAGGAGATATTTTGGGGTTTACACGGGGATAGAATCCCATCGCAAGAGGAGTTCTCTTGGTTGGATGGTTATGGATTGTGTGGGGATTATGTGTGGTTAGTTGCCTGATTGCTTCTAGGAGAATCAAGGATGTGGGTGAAATGATCTCACCATAATGTGTTGTCCCAGGTAAGAATCAGGATGAACTTGGATGGTTGAGTGAAGTGGATAGAGAATGAGATGGAAATATTGTGGATATGATGGTAATGTTGGGATTGAACCTCAAGGAGGATTCTTATGTATTCCCATGGTGGGAAATCAAAGTCCACGTAGTTCGGTGGGGTGATGAGACATCTTAGGGGGGGGGGGACCGATGAAAATTGATGCATGGATGGGACTAGGAGGAAATGGAACCTCTGGGTTGGGACATGACCTTCCCGAAACACAGAGGCTTATAGTAAAGACTAGGATGAGACATGGGTGATGGTCTTGAACCTCAGGAAGCATTCCTACATATCCTTGTGGCTGGGAATCAAAGTCCATGTAGTTCAGGATGGGGCACGGAATCAAGGGGTATGCGATGGAAAATGACCCAATGACATACTAGGTCTTACACATGGTAAGAATCATAGGAGTGTGTCTAGAGCCACTAGGAAGAACTAGAGAGGGGATCCCAACAAAGGATACTACAATGGCTTACCGTTGGTTGGGGACTACAATGGCTTACTATTGGTTGGGGACAACAACTGCTTACTATTGGTTGGGGACTACAATGACTTCTCATTGGTTGGGGTTGAACCTCAGGGAGGCTTCCTATGTACCATGTCGAAGAGATAGGGATCAAAACACATATAGTTTTAGGGGAGAAATAAAATCAAGTTTTACATGGAGGAAAATGACCCAAAGACACGTCGGGGCCTATGCATGGTAAGTAGCCCTAGAATTGGTTTGACACTATGGGGGCAGACCAGAGGTGTGGGTCCTGGAAAAGGGGACACTGAATTTTACCAATGGTAGAGGTTGAACCTCAGGGAGGATTTCTACGTACCCTGTCCAGGAGAAGGAATCAAAACCCACATAGTTTTAACTCATACAATTTAATGTCATGAAGGACGAAAGAGGGCATATAGTTTAACATCATACAGGATGAGGGTGAATTGATGTGAAGTGGTTAGAATCGATAGGTGATGGTCTTGAACCTCAGAGAGGATTCCTACATACCTTTCTTGGAAAGGGAAAAGATCAAAGTCCACATAGTTCAGAATGGGTGTTTTGGGATTACCCACTAAGGAAGCCTATAAAATATGTCATGGTTGATTCTTACTCTAATCCCACTTGAGTGATGCTCAGTGTGAGAAACAAGAGGTAGGAAAGACCTGACGATTGCATCAAAAAAGGTGCATCCATGAGGAATAGATTGGTTCTTACGTGTGTCTAGTAACCCAAAGAGGAAATAGGGGATTACACATGGTTAGTGGACCAGGGATATGGATATTGGGACTTACTCTAGGATGGAGGCCCGATGGAGATAAATCCAAGAGAGAGGGATGGGGCAATGAAGGTCCCTGTGCCCATATATCCTCTGGTCTTTGGGCACGAAAGAAGAGAGGAGGGGCGAGGATGCTACCTCCCACAAGAAAGGCTAGGGGATTAAACCAGGATGGTTTCCCTTCCCCGCATACAGATGCCACTCTAGAAAATAGGTTCTCATTCCATGTTATGAAGATCTCTATCCTATGGAGACCATTGGGCATAGAGAATGTCTGAGATGGGGCACCCCATGTATATTGCACATGGCGAGGTCACATTTTAATGTCATGTGCTAAGGAAAATGCTTCTTGGATGTTTAACGTCATGAATCTTGGATGAGGAAAGTTCACTCCACACCCCTAGGACCTACATAACTCATACCCACGCACCCTTGGGGAAGGGAAGGCATAAAAAATTCCATGGTGAGGTGGTGTTATGGAGTGATCCATTGGGGGGATCATGTTAGCATGGCTCTGAGAAGAAGAAATATCCATTAACATGCCTATGTGAAAAAGAATGAGGCTAAGAAACACAATGTGAAGCACCACCCAAGGGACCTTGAAATCACGTTGTACAAACCTGGAGGGTCATACAATAAAAGGGTTTGTGAAGAAAAAGGATTCACATGAAGGGAATTTGCAAAGCTCAAGTGCTCCACAGAGTGAATAGACTCTACGAAGGGGTATGCTTCATAGAGTGGAGTGTCCTAGACTATGAATGGAGTATACATTCATATTAATGGTGCTTCATGAAGTACAAATGCATTCATAGAGTATGACTTCACAGCGCATGGGTGCCTTGTGAAGCATAGCACTATAAGGAAATGTGCTTCATGGAGCACAATTTCTTTGCCTTAGCATGTCGTTCACATGTGCATGGAAGGTACTTCGCAAAGCATGAGTGCTCTACGAAGACCTAAGTTCCCCTAGGAATCTCCTTCCTTTAGAATGGACCGTGGGCTTCACAAAGGGCATGATCTATTGAAGAGGGGTTGTATTTGAGCTAAGGGAAATGTATTTTGAAATGCTCAAGTACCTTAAAGAGATCACTTTTCTCAATGATTCATTGAGAAGAGGTTGCTTCGCAATTTGAGAGATGAGAAGGAGAAATGTCGGTGTATCCGTCCTTTGGGTATGAGGGAAGCCTGGTATTTATAAGAGAGAGGTGGTGCAGATCCTTGACAACCCATTGCGGAGCTACATGGTGCTTTGCAATTAGAAGAGGATTGCATCCAGTTTTTCATAATCACAGAGTCGACTATCATCCCCTCCTCGGTGAAGAGGCCTCCTTAATTCCCTCTGCGGTGTTCACAGAGACTTCCATCAATTTCCTAGTGATCGTAGAGTCGATCTAATTCCCTCTATGAAACAAATATTTTTGTCAATTTCATCGTAATTGTCGAGCCTCCTACCTATTTTACTCTACGTCGAACACAGAGGGGGCTTCAGCTTTGCGTTGGCTACGGTGCTGAGGGGCTTTGCAAAGGAGCTTCGTGATGAAGCCCCTTCGGAATTGGTTTCCTATTTGTGTATTTACCTTTTACCCATATTTTGTGCCAAAAAATGCTCCCCCTCAGACTTGGAGCTGAGGAGAAAATGAAGGTTGAAGGCTGAGGTTAGATCACCAAAACTTTTAGGCCAATCACAAAGGAAGATCACGAAGTAGGGTTGTGATGCGGAAAGAAGATGCACGGGTTGAGAACGCTACAAATATCACCATGTCCATGCATTCCATGAATCTCATAGGTATTTGCCTATAAATTGGGAGGCTAACCCATCTTTTGTCATTTACTTATCTATGCTTATTCTTTATTGGGATATTGATTCATATATCTCTATGCCCTCTATGACTGCTCTTTGTTATTTAGGCTATCTTTGCCCGGCGGTGCTCTGCGAGTGTTTTGACTCTGCGATTGTGTGCTCCGCGACTCGTACCTATGAGGTCTGTGGTTGGGCTTTGTGACCTTCCTTTGTGAAAAAGATCTGCTAATGAGCTCTGAAAATGAGTTCCACGAACTAGAATAAAAAAAATTATAAAAGTTTAAGACTTAATGGCTCATCATGGAGCTTCTAGGGGGTCCTTGCGGATGCTTCCTGGAGGGATGAGCTGGCTGATAACCTAGTAATTGGGGAGTATGTACGGATCCATTTGGACCATGAGTCCATGGTGGTGTTTCTGTCAGAATGTAAGAATAACTATGCACTGGGAAAGAGGCTGCCTCATCGTGGCTTTGGTCTGAGGAATGATGTTTTCTTTCTTTAAGCAAGCAGGGATGAGCCAGCCTACTAGTTCAGGAGTACATTGCGCCAACACTAGTGGTTCTAGGCGGACGACGATCATACTTGGGATAATTATAAAACCATTAATGTCGACTTCTTATACAAACATGTTAAAAACGTTTATGGGAATGAATTTAATCTAGAGGTATCTCCCATTCTGTACCACACCATTCTGATGAAGAACTTGGGGAAACCATATAATGGGTGGACTGGTGAATGGGATCTATGCCAGGGAGGCAACTTTACTTATGACTAGGCCTGGGTTTATTGGGTATGTGCCTCATGAAAAGAGTTTGGGGGTGGAGTTGAGGTGAGTGGGCCTATATGTGGTGGCACGATATTCCAAATTCCACATTTACAATCCTAAGAAACTAATGCTAGAGTGGATAAGTAGGTGGTCGTTGAGGACCAAAACATTCCATTTTCACCATGGGGAGGTCAATATCATCCTATTGGACCTGCACACAATCTTGAGAATCCTGATATTGGGGGAAATGTATGACAAGTTCCTCCCCACCACGTATACATGGGAGGACCTGGCTCAGATGTTACTGCTAGAAAAGGCATTGATGCACCTGGTGCCGGGAGAGGACAAGCAGTCAGTGAGGGATTTCTATTTTAATCAGTTGTTTAGTTGGTTCCTGAATTCCCTAGAAGATGGTAAGTTTCCCGTGAGACCTCCAACCTGCCTGAAGGGGGTCCAACACAGCTAGGAGCACTCCTATTGGAGACTCTTGGAGGACAGTTAGTGGAAGACTTGGGGTTTCAGTATCATCACCAAGTAGAAATAATGGTTAGCTTGACTGCATTCATTTTGTCACTCATCTATGGATGGATTCTTCCAGTAAGGGACACGAATATGGGTGTGGGTCCAAGAACTTTTATCATGGAGTCCATGTTGGCGATGGGGGGGGGGGTGTCAATCTAGGGATTCAGATGCTGGATAAGCTATACAAAGTGATGTGGCATATCAGTGAGGGGAAGAAGTCATATAGGGTGTATGGGATACTCCATCTTCTTTAGGGGTGGATAGAAACACATATGGGCACCTACAAATACCCGAACCCCATTTCCCCTCTTGGGTCTTACTTTTAACAGACTATTCTGAATGTGGTGGGGAGTTTTCCGACCAAGCTGACCCCATCACTATTGTTGAACCAAGTTAGGAAGGCGGGTGAGTTCAACCTCCATCCGTTCTCATTACCAATAGGTGTGTTCACTGATGAAGACCCGAGAATAGAGGAACATCACTCCTACCTTCTCACCTTATGGGATGTCTTTCTAATGGTGCAGGTTGATTGGGAGCCTCTCTGTGAGCTGTACACCTCACACGGTTTTGTGAGGCAGTTCTGGTGCATGCAGAGGCTCACCCCTCTAGTCTACTTAAGAGTACGCCATGGGGACTATCCGAGTGTGCTGAGGCAGATGTAGATTATGTTCACATGGAGGGATGGAAAGATGTGGAATGAGATGCCTATTCCCACAACTATCTATGGGATAGTGAAGGAGTACGCCAAGAGTTATGAGGGAGCTTACCTGGGGGAGATGTTGAAGCGGCGGACCGTCCATTCTAGTGATGGGGTCCCCCCCTCAACCTCTTGGTCTGGGATGGAAGGCGGCGAGGACATCCCATGGTGGTGGGGCTGTAGTAGCAGTGAGGCCTACACTGATTAAGAGGCAGGCGACAGTAGCTAACCCAGCTTTTTATGAAGAACAATGTTATCCAGAGGGGAGGCCACCCAGGGGGTTCCGTAGGATACCCAATCAGGCTATGGGGAAGCAGTTGTGCCACATAGATATGCCAAAGGATACTGTCTTCCCAGAGTCTTGTGAGATTACATCAAAAGACAATTCCTTAACCCTTCCCAGATGTGGCACCATCTAAACCATCCCGGGATAGATTTTTCAAGGATTGGTCACGCCAGTTCCAGATTTTCAGAATCTCAGGTTGAGGGGGAGTAGTACATTGTCAAGCTGCAGGACATTGTTTACTCTCGAGGTGCTAATCATCCAATGATGGATTGTGTGAAAGTGATGCTTGATCGAATAGTCCATCTATAGCTATCTAACACCGATTTTAGGGAACTATTCCCCCTATTGAAATAATTGGAAGAGTCCTCCTGGGGGGAAGAGGCTGGTAGGGGGAGCCCTCCAGAAAAGGGTGAGGTTACCAATTCAGACCAGGAGTTTGAAGAGTTTGCAGAGGCTCTTAATAGTCAGTATCCAGGTAGCAGGCTTCACAAGAGGCAAAGGGGGACACATCAACTTGGAGTACTCCCACTCAACAATTAAATAAGTACTTAAGGTATTGGCGATATGTAAAGGGACCACCGTGTGCTGGTGGACCCACGACCTACCCATCAACGCATTGTAGGCGGTGTCCTACGAGACATCCATGAACTCGGTGCTGGACACCTGGACACCGAACTGGGTCTTCATAAAAATATTATTGACCGGCGTCTATTTCATCCTATCATAAAATTGAATTTTCTGGTTAGAGGGACTCCGATCATCCTTGGACATCCCCATTTTTCGGAGTGTATGGGTCATGATAAGGTTGATCCTCAACCCTATGTCAACAATACAACGGTGAACCTCCACACCTTTGAAATGGAAAGTGATGTACAATGAGATAATGTGCCCATATATGGGAGAACCTTCATCTTATCTAGAGAAATAGTTAACATCCTGACATTCTATGTGGTTGGATACCTCACCATGGAAGGCTTCTATGGCTGCTACCTCCTTCTCAAATAGTAGGGGGATTATTAAAGCCTCGACAAGGGATTCATGCATATCCTCTGACATGAGAAGGTCCTAGAGGATAGAGAGCCTCGCATTAATGATAAAAATATTATGAATAATATCATACTTCTTTGCCAAGTGTGAACTTATACTCATAGGAGGTCCTTCTGTGATAGGAGGTACGATGGGCCCTTCTGGCTGAACCGGAGGCCGACTGGTGATGGGAATGTCCCGCTACTCGCTTTTCAAAACGCATGAAGAGACTACTGGATGAGGAATATATGACTCAGACCGGTCTATAATATAACATGGCTAATCACAACATAGTTGGGGAAGCTCCGCCTGATTAAATAACACTAATAGAGGTGATGGAGGACCTAGTGAAACAAGATGGGAAGGCTATGTGTGTTTGGATTTACACCGGGCCTATTGTCTGGTTTCGGTGGCATGCACATCCTGGATGGAAGTGTTGACCAAGTAATTCATATGACCCAAATAACAACAACTATGTTGATGCTGGAAACGACTGAGGATGTTAGGAGTATCCGCCTGGTGCACCTCATCATCAGGAATCCTATAGGGGTTTACTAGCTCCACAATGTTAACTAAATCAAACCTTTGATCATCACATGAAGAATTCTCCACCACTAGGATGAACCTAAGGGTAATTTACATCTCGAGGTCCTGAAGTGGATGAGAGTATAGGAAGAATATGGCATTAGTGGGGATTTTGTTTTCCCTTGAGTCGCTGATGCTTTCCCTTTTGGGAAGAGGAAGACTGGGATGTCGATGATGAAGTAGTGTCTTCAGGTGACATGGGGACTTCTGAAGGCTTGGGCAGATTCAAACATGCACATATAATACACTGGGCATAGGTGACTTCCATATGACCATAGGTTCATCATATTTTTGAGACTTACGGTTAGGAACCTGATGACACTCCCCATTGTTGTCACTGTCGTTGTCGGGCTGTATGAATAAACATGCCACCTGTGCCGGTGAGGGACCTAACCTAACTATGTTTTTATCAACCTGGTCTTGGAGACATTCATTAAACACATATCACAACTTGATGGTATTCTCTAGGATCTTGTGATAGGGGTAGTAATTAGGGAGATCAGTGAGATCTGCCTCTTTGGGTCTCCTGCATTCTAGAAACTGTAGAATCCCTACTCCATGGAACTTCAGAACTAACCAATGACCTAAACCTCATTAAATGAGTATGTTCGGTTCCTTCTATTAGGGAAGGGGTCTCTAGGAGACTAGCACTGATGAGGGGTCAGAGGAGCTTGTCGAGGAGGTGGAACCTAGTTATCTCGCATAGGTGGTGGCGGCACGTTACCTAGGGATTATTGTCGATTCTGAGGTGGGCGCTGCTAGGTTGGAGGCTGCACCTGAGTTGGTGGGCCTCTGCTAAGATATGCAGGTATCATCACTGGTAATAACTCCAACTGTCTGTGGGACTCTATTTGGGATACCACAGTGGGCTCGGCCTTAACATCCCTTCTCACGAGAACCAATTGAGGTAATGGAAATGCCTGTTTGGCCTACTGTAAGGCTTCCTCTAGACGCTAGGCCTTATCAGAGATATCCTGGAATCCCTTGAGGTAATTCTAGATGATGAGAGAGAGGAACAATTCATTTTTGACATTCCCCACACACATTTTTAGTAGTTTTTCCTGAGTCAGTGGCATATCAATGGAGTAGGTAAGGCCTTCCCATTGGGAGAAAAAGTCCACGAAATGCTCGTCAGGCCTCTTCTTGCACATGAAGAGGTTTGAAATACTCATGTTTTTAGTGGTAGAGCTGAACTAGTAAAGAAACAACCTATGAAGATCTTCCCAGTTGGGTACTGACCCAATGGGTAGCTGGTTGTACTAGACAAATACGGGCCCTTCCAATGTTTGTATGAAACACCAGAGTTTGGTGGACTACTACTACACTGGAGTTACTAGCATGGGTCCACACCTTGAGATGAAGTGGGCCAGATGTTGTAGCAAATCACCCACCCCATTAAATGGGAAAAAGGTAGGGTTCCCAAAACTAGGGGTGCTGGATTATCATCCACCCATGTCGGATATGTCTTGCAATCAGGAAAAATTGTCACCCTCCATGTTTCCAATGCGTTGAGCCAAGAAATGAGCACCACCATTAGATTATATAGGTGAGGTTTCCTATCTTGAAGAGGATCCCTGACCACTAGTGCATTGGTAGGTTCTTTAACAAGATAAACAGGACCGACGACACGTGGATCAGCTGGTGGGATGACCTATGGGACTACTACGGGAATGACCTATGGAGCGACTGGGGGAACCTAAGCCAGGTCTTGAAGATTATTGTGTCGCTTAGGTGGATTTGGTGATACATACCGCACCCTACTTTCATAAGCTCAGGCTTCTACCCAATCTATGTGTGAAGGATTGTCAGGGTCACCCAAAGGCAACTTGCCGGGGGAGAGTTATACCTACCCCTACTACCCCGATTGAGGATAACCATATTCTAGTCTTCGCTCTGCAGCACGTTCAACGAGATATTCATCAAACATCTTTTTATGCTCCACGAACTATTGATGCAATGTGGCCTTTTTGAGATCATCCTCCATCTTCTGTACTAAGCCCGACGGGTTGATGGGTTTGAAAATCCTAATATGCTCTTTTCCCTTATTGGGATTTCGAACGAGGGATAATGACTTGGTAGGTATAGGAAGACCTAGTAAATATATTTACTGGTGATTAATCCTTCCCAATGGATAAAATAGGTGTGGAACTCCCTTGGGGGGTAAGTTCTCTTTAAGGATCTCAAGATAATTCTTTCATTCTGATAGGTCGGCCATGTTAACCGCGACTCTACTTGAAGGAATATCCTCAATATCGCTGGGTAAGTCAGGTTGATGCCATATAGAACTGAAATTAAGGGAATCATACTGCCCCAACCACAAACTTGAACATGGGGGGAATCCTCATTGATAACCCTGTGGAGAACATTAAAGATCTGGATTCACCACTGTTGGAGGGTCTGATGGTGATCGAGCGACTCAGGACACCGGGCTATAGAGAGAGAAACCAAGTCTGCCATGCAACATTGCTGGAAAATATCTTAAAAGTGCGACTGAATCTTGGGGTAAGCCACTCACTGATAGTGAAGACGGAATTGCTTCACCCATGGAGTTTGGAAAAAAAACATTTGACTTCCTGCTGGGTAAGATATTCTAGAACACTAAAGCTCAAGGTTGCAACTGACCAGAACATATCTACGAAATGGTCCACTATATGGATGTCCTAGAAGCTCCTCAGCTTAGAATCAGGATCCAACCCTTGGTTTCTCCATTTATCAACTGGGGGTGGCTGAGTTACTTATAGAGGAACTGAAGAAGACCATTATGATGGTAGACTGGCCATTGGAGAATACATAGAACGAGCTGATAGTCCACCGCATCTTGGGTTGTCTAGAAAAGACTGCAATGACTGCACCACCACATCTCGGTAAGATAGACTAGTGACTGTAGCGTCCTGTATAGGGTATGTGGTCACTAGTGGTGCTTTAGGATGCAGTTAGTCCTGTATAATTCCATAGAATAACTCTCCGTGATCTATGGTTGAGGTAGAGAATGACGCTATTGGCGATAGGGAGGATTGCACTGCCAGGTCCTAGGAAGAGGCCAAATATTTCTCCTCCAGGATTTATCTTCGGAGGGAGGTAGGAATCTGTTGGACCTAAAATTCTAGTAGGATGAGGCTTAGATGCCTTATTCCTACCCCAACTCTCAACATGGAAGATCAGGGTGAGATTCCATTATTGGATCACATTATACCTCAGAATCTGAGAAGATGAAAGGTTTAATCGTGGTCTGAAATGTCCCGATATAATTCTATGGTGGCAGTGACCCGCCCTACTTCCCTGGGATGGTTCTTTAAGAGATGGTAGATTTTTGACTCGAGGAGGACCTTCGGTTGAAATAAATATGAGGCAAATAAGACTTCTGCCTAGGTGATATGGGGTGCGAGGAGCACCATGAAAAATGTCAAAGGGAAGATGGGGAGGACCTCCATGTCTGCTGGATGTCACATGGAGAGAGTATCCACGGGAAGTGTTAGAGTGGGTATGACCAACACTGGAGCTGGTGGGAGCGTGGTAAATACCTCCATGTGTGTTTCCCTTGTCAGTGGCGGTATGAGGGGGGCCTTCATATTGGTCAAATAGAATATGGGTAAGACATCTGCACTAGGTGCCAATGAAGCGGGGAAAACCTCCACTTCTCTGATTTCCAGGATGAGAAGGACCTTCATCGGTTGCTGTAAGAACATGGGGAAGACCCCCACATTGATGTTTGACCATAAAAGGGGGATCTTCTCATCGGAAACCTATGACATGAGGAACGACTCCATAAAGAGGTTACATGTGTGACAAAAACTTTTGTGCGTGGTGTTAGTGCGGTGGGGAGGACCTTCACTTAGACTGATGGTGGCATGGGGTGTTCCTATATTCCTAGAATGGGAGTGGGAGGTCCTATTCTCTCATTAGTGGTGGCATAGAGAGGACCTCCATACTTGATATAATTGCTGCAGGTTAGACCGTGATGGACGCCGCCTGTGTCGGCGACCAGGAGAGTCGTCTTAACCTTCTTATGGGGTGGTTGGGGCCTCGATCCGGGTCAAGAATATAAGTCCCACTATTTAGTAAAAATAGGGAATTTATGGTATACATCAGCGGTGGCACGAGCCATGATATCCATTGACGAGTATGCCCCATGGCGGGCGTCCTCCTCCGCTTGTGCCCGACATTGGCGTTGGGTTAACCGGACTGGGGCCGACGGTGCAGGTGCATAACTCACTTGCTCCTCAGCCTGTGGGGCTAGGTGGCGACACTGAAATGGATTTATGGGGAGATCCATGGTGGCCCCTAGGAATGGATCAAAATTGGGATGGCCCATACTTCCCTCGCCATATTAGCATAGGGGAGGGAGTCATTAAAGTGCTCCGAGGAAAGGATCCCGAAATGATTGTAGGTCGGAGTGGGGAAGAGTGGATCCCTACGTGGCCCTTGGGGGTGGTGGCGACGATGAGGGAAAAAATCATGTTGGTCATATAGGGCCATATCCTGGGTTGGTATAATGCCTTCCTCCTCATATTGTCAGATGAGGTCGTTAATCACCCACCTCTGAACAAGTTCGGATGGTGAAATAGGGCATGGGCGCCCATCGACCGTGGATGTGGAGACCGATGTTGAAGAGGGGTAGCTGCATGGGATTGCTGAGTTAGTGTTTCTCTGGCCCCTGTGTCTCTAGATGTAGGGTGATTAGTTTCCTATCATGATAGCTTGGGTCCTGCAAAGTAGGAAGATTCAACCATTAGTGTTGAAAGAAGGAAAGAGACGTCTAATGCCCAGGGCCATTTTGTCTTCCACGATTGTTAAGAAGGATCCATGATAACAACATCGTAGACTGGGATATCCAATGTTCAAATTCCCCAATCTCTGGTGATTTTTATGTTAGGACCACTATTTACATGGTGGGACCTAGTGCCAGATTGCTAGATCCGGTGACACGCTTATCAACTGATGTATCAAACACTACTAATCTCGAAATTGAGGAGAAGAGATTCATGCCGGGTTCACCATTTCTATTTCTGATTCTTTCCCTAGGGCACACATCCATCTTTAGAGGACATGTTGTTTGTTACCCTACATTGACCCTTTCTAAAGGCGGGAAACATCCATCGCTTATTCAGGGACATTTTCTCCCTGACCGAAACATGATGATGGGATGTCTGTTCCTCCTTCCCTGGATTCCTCCTCTAAAGTTGTCATCTAGTATGGATCTCCATTAAATATTATGAAGTTATTCATGAAACTCTTCCCAGTTCCATATCTTTGTAGATTACAGTTAATTACACTACTTCTGTCAAGACATTCCATGGGGCCAAGTCAGGGTAGAAACCTTCTATCTGGGGAGTAGTCATGTTGGACATCGCTGGCATGTCTGGATTATAAAACACTGGTGTGTTTGGGTTTCTTTCCCTTATGATAGGGATTCTCGAGGGCACATAATCCTAAGGAATCCCATGTTGATGGAGGGTATTTCTATGAAATAGGAAAGTCTCTGAGGTTTTCCTCAGCTTCCAATTTTTTAAACAGGGTATGTCGTGAGTTTAACATCTTGCGAAGATAGACCTGACTGATCAGAACACTAATGAGAGTGGCTCAAATGGGTATACCCCCAAGAGGGAGCAACTAAGATTCCTACTAGATGGGAGTATCAAGACCTCCAATGAAGATAGATCTGACGATGATTGGGACCCTATAAACGGGATGGTAGGGTTTTCCATTAGCTAGGATTGAACCTCAAGGAGGTTTCCTACATACCCTATCTCAAGAGAGAGGGATCAAACCCACATAGTTCAAAGTGTTGATGAATCGTGGTGTGCACAGAGGATAGTGACCTGGAGACATATTGGGGCTTATTCAGGGATAACATCCCATTGTAAGAGAAGCTCTCTTGGTTGGATGGTTACAGATTGTGTGCATCTTATGCATGGTTAGCTTCCCAATTGCTGCTAGGAGTAGAGAGGATGTGGGTGAAATTATCTCACTGAGATGTGGTGGACCGGTTAAGAATCAAGATAGACATGGATGGTTGAGTGATGTAGATGGAGAATGAGATGTAACTATTGTGAATATTATGATAGTGTTGGGCTTGAACCATGAGTAGGCTTCCTATGTATCCCCATGGTGGGAAATCAAAGTCCAAGTAGTTTTATGGGGTGATGGGACACCTTAGTGGGAGAGATCCACAAAAATGGACGCATGGATGAGACCCGGAGGAAATGGAACCTCCAGGTTGGGACATTACCTTCCTAAAACAGAAAGGATCAAGGGAAATACCAGGATGAGACATGGGTGATGGGATTGAACCTTAGGGAGGCTTCCTATATATCCCATGTGGTAGGGAAACAAAGTACATGTAGTTTAGGATGGGACATCGAATTGGGGTGTACAAAAAGGATAGCGACCTGATGACATACTGAGGCTTACACATGGTTAGTAGCCCGGGAATGGGTGTGGCACCAAAGGGACGGACCAGAGAGGGGGATCCCAACAAAGGAAACTACAATGGCTTACCATTGGTTGGGGACTACAACGACTTACCATTGGTTGGGGACTACAATGTCTTGCCATCAGTTAGGGACTACAATGAATTACAGTTGGCTAGGGTTGAATCTCAAAGAGGATTCCTACATACCATGTCCAACAGACATGTATCAAAACCCATGTAGTTCTAGGGGAGACATGGAATCGAGGTGTACAAGGATGACAATGACCCGAAGACACGCTAGGGCCTACGTGTGGTTAGGAGCCCTAGAATTGTTCTGATGCCACGGAGGAGGACCAGAGATGTGGGTCCCAGCAAAGGAGACACTGAAGTTTACCAGTGATTGGGGATAAACCTCAGGGAGGCTTCCTACATAACTTTTCTAGGAGATAGGGATCCAAACCCATGTAGTTTGAATTTATACAGTTTAATGTCATGCGAAAAAAAAGAGGGAATACAATTTAACTTCATGCATGATGAGGGTGAACCAATGTGAAGTGGTCGGGACTGATGAGTGATCAGATTTAACCTTAGGGTGGATTCCATGTACCTTTCGTGGAAAGTTCAAGGATCAAATTCCACATAGTTCCGAATGGGTTTTTGGGGTTACACGATAAGGTAATTCAAGAAATATTTCATGGTCGATGCGTACTCAAAGCCCACGTGTTTCATGATCAGTGTGAGAAACAAGAGGCTGCAAAGACATGATGATCGAATTGCGAAAGGTGTGTCCATGAGGAATATAATAGGGATTATGTATGGCTAGTGGCCCAAAGATGAAATAGGTGCTTATGCGTGGCTAGCGACCCAAGGATATAGAGATTGGGACTTACTCTAGGATGGATGCCTGACGGTGACAAAGACCAAAGGGAGAGGGATGGGGAAACTAAGGTCTTTGTGCCCATCTCTCCTCTAGTCATTGGGCACAAAATAATATATGAGGGTCAAGGATGCTACCTCCCACAAGAAAGGCTAGGGGATTGCACTAGTATTGTTTACCTTCTCCACAGGCAGACACCACTCTAGCAAAGATGATCTCATTACATGTGAGGAAGATCACACTCTTGTGGATAACAGTGGGTGTTGAGAATGTTTGAGACAGGTCACCCCATGTATATTTCATGGGGAAAGGTCACAGTTTAGTGTCATGTGATGAGGATGATGGTTCTTGTAAATTTAACGTCCTACAGCTTGGATGAGGTGAGTTCACTCCACACCCCTATGACTTACATAACTGATACTGACCCAAACTTGGGGAAGGGAAAGAATCAGAAATTCCATGGTGATGCAGTTTTATAAAGTGATCAATTGAAGGGATCACATTTTCATTGCTATGAAAAGAAGAAACAACTGTTAGCTTGCCTATGCGAAGAAACATGAGGCTTTGAAAGGAAATGTGAAGCACCTCCCAAGGGACCTTTAAATCACTTCGTACAAACCTATAGGGCCGTATATGAAAAGGGTTTGTGATGTAGAAGGGTTAACAATAAGGGAATTTGAGAAGATTTGGTGCTCCATGGTGTGGAAAGACTCTACTAAGGGGTATGCTTCACGAAGTGGAGTGGCCTAGCCTAGGCATGGAGTATATATTCATATGAAGGGTGCTTCACGAAGTACAAAGGCTTTTGTGGAGTAGGTCTTCACATAGAATGGGTGCCTTGGAAAGCATATCACTATGAATAAATGTGCTTCATGAAGCATAGTGTCCCTGTCTTAGCATGTGGTTCACATGTGCATGAAAGGTACTTCATGAAGCATGAGTGCTTTGCGAAGACCTGGGTTCCCCTTGGGATATCCTTCCTTTGCAATGGCCCTTGAGATTTGTGAAGGAAATACTCACTTGGAGAGGGGTTGTATTGGAGCTAAAAGAAAGGTATTTAGAAATTATCAATTACCTTGAAGATCTCATTTTTCTCAATGATTCAAAGAGTAGAGGTTGCTTCCCGATTTGAGAGCTGAAAAGGTGAATGGTTGGGGTATCCATCCTTTGGGTCTGAGGAAAACCTAGTATTTGTAGGAAAGAGGTATCACAGATCTCCGAAATCACATTTTAGAGCCCTGGGGTTCTTCACAATCAAAAGTGGATGGTGTTATGTTTTCCATAATGGCAGATATGACTGACATCCCCTCCCCAGTGCAGAGGCCTCCTTAATTCACTCTACAATGCTCGCGGAGGCTTCCGTCAAATTCATAGGGATTGCAGAGTTGATCTGGTTCCCTCTGCGGTGTGGAGATTTCCTGTAATTGACCCTCAACCACAGATCCTCCCACCTCCATTACTCTACAGCAATCGTAGAGGTGGATTCAACTTTGCACTGACCGTGGTGCTGAGGGGCTCTACGGAGGAGCTTCACAAAACAGACCAATTGGAATTGGTTTCCTTTTTGCATATTTTTCCTTTACACATATTTAGGTTCCCACAATGATATATGTTGGTTTAGAGTATCGGATGTGACCCCCCAGGTGTAAGATATGTGATGATTGAAGGTAAGGGATATGACCCCCCATATGGATGATTTATGATAGTTTTAGGTGGGTGATGGGACCCCATATGTATATGATATGTGATGGTTTTGGGTAGGATATGTGAAACCCTTGGTGTATGATATGAAATGGTTTTGGGTAAGGGAATAACCCCTCTGGTTGATGGTATATGACTAGTTCGAGGGAGGAAATGGTTCCACTAGGTGAATTATGTTCTGGAATAGGTTCTGAGGTAGGTCATTTTCCCCATAAGTGTGATATTTCAATTGATTTTGTGGTTGGACATGGTTACCCTTAGGTATATGTCACATAATCAGAGACATCCATCATTGGATAAATTAGGTATGGTTGACCTTGTGTATAATACCATAAAACTTTAGTTTAAAAGAATAATTATCTTGATAGCATTCTTAACACACAACATTGAGATTTACGATAATTTTGATATATTATAAAAATACTATTATAACTGATCCATTCAATTAGTGGTTAATAATATGAGTGATATTATTATTTAATATAAGAATAAGTATACTAATTTATATAAATGTGTTTACTAAATCTTTTAAAATAAGCACTCAATTTTTAGTGAAGTATTTTTACGCTTCAAAAATGATTTTTATTTCATTTTATGTGTGGAAATTATAATTATTTTTTTCACATTAAGAAATTTTATTTTATAGAATGAAAATAATTTTTGAAATCATCATATCAAAATTAACAAAGGGTCAAAATTTGGGATTTTTAGTGAATAGTGAAAATACTGATTTTTCAAATACTTCCATTTATTTTTATTATATTAAGTAATTTGAAAGTCCTATTATTTTTTCTATTTTCTCATAATGTTAAAAATAATCCGTTTTATTTTTAATAATCAAATTAATTTCAATTTAATCCCTAAAATTTAATATTTTTAGATAAGTTAATTTTTCTACTAAAAAACCCATTTTTAAAACCCATTTTTATTACATTTTACCCAAAAATATTAAACTATATTTCTACCAATTTTAGAAAATTTATTTGAAAAAAATTAAATTAAAATTTTAAATTATAATGTTAAAATTATCTTAGAGAAATGTTTGGATAATTTTCTAAAATAATTATGTTTTGATGAATAGAAAAAATACTGATTTTATTAAAATCAAATTTTTATATTAATCATTTACAAAGTAATATTTTTTTAAAATAGTTTTAAAAGTAATATTAGTGAATTTATATTATTAATAATCCAATTAAGGTCATTATAAATTATTCATGTTTTATTTTTACGTAAATATCTTTCATACTTAAGAAATTGAATTTTTGGAAAACCGCTTTTTGTCGCATTTTTCAAGTTTAATTTTTAATTAAATTCATTCACTTATGTGTGTTTAATTTGGTAAAATTATTTCCACATTTAAAATCATAATAATTAATATTATATATTTTGGTCATCATAATTTTTTTCATTGTGAATATTAACTGAGGTAAAATTTCATCACCATGGTTAAGGTTAAAATGGGTTTACTGGGGGGGGGTTAATCAAGATATAAGGGTATATTTACAATTAAAATTATCTATATGCTATTTGGTGTCCATATTTCAACCTTATCCTACCAAAAAATAAAATATCTGGACATTTGGATGCAATTTATCTAAATATGACATTATTAAATTTTAATATTTTAAGAAATTCCATGTGTGTCATCTCCTCCACTTAAAAAAGGACACTCATAATTTATATTTTTTACACCATATTTATCCTTATATCTCAACCATAACCTACCTAATTCTCTTATAAACATACCTATCCATGAATTAGAGATTCTTCTCTTCTTAAAAGAGCATTTTATGGGTCCTTAAGAAGGGATGTAAAGGATGCCTAACAAATAATAGGTAATAACTCTACCCAACCTCTATTAATTTATTTGTTATTATACCTCCTCTATATATGTGGTATTTATGATAAATGAATAACTGGAATATCCTAAATTTAATGAAATTTTATTATGATTATTGAATTTCAGTGAACTTTTTTTTACTTATAATACTTTGAAATATATTAAGAAATATTTTTAGATCCAAGCACAAAGATGACTTGAGATTCTGAGTTCATGTGATCTTGAAATCGATATTATAAAAGTATTAAATATATTAATATCACCTACATGTTTTTTTCTAAAATAATGAGTTATATATTATATAAAAGTCTCATATCATAAATATGATACCACTATTGAATCCAGAATATGTGGTTTACCGTAGTTGTACCCTAATGTTGGTCAATGTTGGACATTTGGATAAGGTATTAGTTAGTAGGTAAGTTAAGTGGATTAATTAATTAAATTATTTAATTCATTCATTTAACACCTGAAACTAAATATCCTTTATAAAATTAGTACTGTAGAAATTCTCTAGGGTTACACACATAAACCTGGGGGATTTGAGAGAAGATTCAGAGAGGTCCACTTTGGTGAATCAGAATATGAAAATGAACATTGTTTAGATTGAGGTGGATCAGCCAACAATGAACCAATCAACATCCCCACATCAATGGATATCACAATATTCACTAAATATTGATCCATAATTGTCGTAGGGATTCAAAATCGTGGTTTCCACCCATGATTAAAATATTGATCATGGATATTTGTTTATTTTATTTTCATCTTATTTTTCCTACCGTTTTCATGAGTAGTTAATGAATTAAATTATTATATTCAATTTATTATTCTTTTATTCCATTAACTCACCCTAAAATATCCATTTTCAATCATTGTTCGAGAAATCATGGTCAATGATGTTTATCACCCTCTGTTAGGGTTCTTTTCCCCCATAATTATTTACGTACTTCACTGTTATTGTATGGGGACATAGTTAAAAATTGCTTGGGAGGGTTTTAGCATGATTGTACCCTTATATTCGTGGTTTCTGTGAAAACAATGACTGTTATGGTGATTTATAAATGGATTGAGTTCTGTTGTAGGATGCGTGTGATGATTCCTATGGATCTAGGATTGTGGACTGAGTGGAAGTGATTGGAGGTGTGGAACATGCATGTAATATTCATTAAAGAAGACAGAATTTGTTTTATAACCACCAGAGGATAAGAAAAAATGGACTGAGGTGACCCCCCATCAATTTTGGGTAGTTAAGTGGTTGAAATCATGGTGGGAAATTTGGATCTGGAGAACGCATGAAGAACCCAGAGACTATGAAAGAACATGAATACACAATCTGTAGTATAATGAGAACAAGCCATAGAATATCCCCTAGATGTGGCGCTAGGGTTATTGGCCGAGTTAAGGATCACATACCTTGTTTCTAGGCCCACACACCATGTGACCCTCCCTAGGTGGAGAATCCATGTGCCAACTATCACATGCCTAGGACCCCATACAGGAGGATATTCGATGTACTCTAGGAGTAAATGGGCATGTGTTGATGCCCGACCATGGACTAGTACATGAAATGACCTGATGAATACATGCATTTCTAGGAGAAAACACAGGAAGGTCCCTAGTGGCCAAGAAACACTATGTGGGATCTTTATTGACCATGTAAAATGCTTTGGACTCTGAGATATGTCCATAGGAGAAGAAAACTAGGTAGTGGAGTGTGACCATTTTCCACGTGGAACCCATAAATTCCATGTAACCCCTTTTTAGAAATTTACACCTTTCATATCACCTTTTTTGGAATGGAATTTTGTCATGAGAGTAACATATCCTAAGTATTTTTCCTAGTAGAACATGATGGAAACCTTAAAAGTGGATTTTGAGATATGACATGGAATATTTTAAGCCTAATTCTTATTCCAGTAATGGTTGAAAATGGTAGTGATTGGGCAAGACCATTAGATAGAAGTCGGGGTTGGAAACCCCCTACTGTATCAAGGTGTGGGTCCTCCATACTCCTTGTAATGGAATGAGTTCCATGACCCTATGTGACTTGGGTTTGGATCCTCTACACACTGTGTGGAAACACATTATTATACTAGAGTGAGGTTCCTCCATGTGTACTGTGGCATCCCCCTATTATATTATGGCATAGGTCCTCAACTTATACTTACTAAGTGGAACCCCCTATGTTACTCAGGAAAAGTTCTGGTATCCATTAAGTAGAACCCCCCTGATGCACAGTGGTGAAGGTCCTCTTCTAATGCCTATAATGTGGAACCCCCAATCCTTATAGGGTGTGGGTCCTCTATAAATTGAGTGATACCCCCTATAATACCATGGCGTGGTTCCTCTATCCTTCCCCTGAGTGTCATCCCTTTTTTGTGTTAGGGTGTGGGTACTCTTTCTATTAAAGATTGTTCCCCCTCAGGTTGTGGAGAAGTGGCAAGGTCCAGGTCATCCTTAGGACTTCTTTTGAGATACATTAAAGATGATGGACATCAATGATAGACATTTAGAGCTATAGGCAGACACATCATCATAGGCTATGCTATGAGATGGAGACCATCTTTCTCTCTCATCTAGGTTTCTTTGATAATATATATATATATTTATATATATATATGGGTTTGATTTAACCCTATATTTGGGTTGAGTTGGATACTTCTTTCATGTCTTCTATTTCTCCCTCTTCAGTTTTTTGGGGAATCCTACTAGGTATGTATATTTTGAACTCTATATAGGATTTTAACACATGGTTTGTAACTTATATAGAATATGAATAGATCAATGGTGATTTAAAATGATCATAGGGACACTCAAGTGAATAGACTATGTACATTGGTTGTGATTATATATTAGGAGCAGAGATCTCTCTCATCTATTTCTATTCCATTTTTGTCATATTGGGACATATTTTTGGGATGGGCATGTATTTTCCCATTACATTTAATATTACGCTGTCACAATTTATTTTATTCCCTAGAGGTTTTTATATTCATGGTTTCAACTCTAAATGTTTCAATATATTATTATAATTCATATTTACTTCTTCATAGAGATGGTTGGGTGCGTGAATACATACAATGTAAGAAAAGGCCTCCCATCGTAGTTATGTATTTTTGGAACATTTCATCAGCCCCCTAGACAATGGAGGCAGGCTTAGGGTTATGGTAGCCTGGTCTTCCACCATACACATGGGCCTCGGTGGTTCAAGTCATGACATAGTGGTATTAGAGGTGGTTTAACCTTTATACAATGTTTGAAGTTTTTTCCCTTATGAGTTTTGGTTGGGAACTTAGGGAAATGTTTTCAAAGTGTCTCAAGTGTGTAATTCAAGCCTAGTAGCCTGGTTTTTGTGAACTAGACTATATATCTATACTCCAAGACTCTGAATACCTACTTATCAACTTGAAATACCAAGACATTGGTTGTTGGGAACATTAGAACATCCATCATATTGGATTGAGTCTTTTGATTATCCTTATTGAGCTACATATTTCTATATATATATATATATTCTCATATGATTGTGGTATATCTTGACTACATCCAAGATGCCTCTATGAAGAAATCCTACCATGTAACTGATTAAAGATCACGAGGTTCATCTAATGAATGATGAGGCCAATATAAGGGGTCTATCTTGAAAGAACTTTCCTCCAGGAAGACATGCAGCAACACCCCCACATGTCAAGCACAATATTGTACCAATATGGTAGGTTGAGGATGTGCACAAGCTAAAAGAACTACATGAGTTCTAGCACTAGATGATACCGAGGTTATATGGTGAGATAAATTCACATTCAATATAGGATTGGATTGATTTGGTGATATGAGTCTTCAAGATCATGCAAACCCGAACAAATCAGATGTTTGCACAGGCAGCCGTCCATTTCCAAGGAGTGGAAGGGAACTAGTGGAGTCTATTCATGCATATGCATGATGAATTGACACTCTCATTGTCTGACTTCCAGTAGCTATTCTGTGATGAGTAATACCCCATGTACTTGTACTCTGTTTATATTTTGGATATTTTAGAGCTACAGTAGGTTAATATATCTGTTTCTGAGATTGTTTCATGGTTCACTAACCTTACATGGTACTCCCTCAACATGGTATGGGATGGTTACTTTTGGATGAGGATGTTTGACCAGGTTATATGTGGATACATCCATGCTAGTGTGGTTCTCTTATGATTTCCCAAATATGTTTTTGTTCTAGATAGGGCACTGATGAAAGATATATTCCTATCAAAGGTATTCCAAATAGAAAGAGATAGTAGTGGGTGTCATGGGGTGAGTCATTGGTAGTGGCTAGAAGGCACCAATTAGTAGGATCATGATATAGGATACCTTCTAATGGTCTTTCATAGTCATGTGGATATACAATGAGAGGTTGACATATACAAATAGGCCATCCTAGAGAGGGTTAATTCGATGAATGTGATAATCCTAGTCTCATGAACCATTATTTCTTGACCTCATGTGCTAAGGAGGGAAGGGATGAAGTGGGTGGACCACCTAGATAGAGGCAGATATGTGATCAGGGTTTTCCAAGGCACGACCAGCGCGACTCCCTGAGAGATGGATCTATTAGATGATATGGTTTGGGCTCTAATAGGGATATTTTCTCAACGACTTAGGTGTTATGATATACTTCCACCACCACCACTAGGCAACCCATTCTAGGATCACGAGGATGGATATCAGGGACGTGTGAAGCTACATGCAATGGAGGCTTATAACCTAGTAGCTCACAAGATGATATGAGATACAATTTGTGTTTTTCCTACACTTTATTACTTTTAGAGAAGATTTTTATTCACTCCTTTTCCATATCCCTTGTGAGAGAGCTCGATCTCCCCATTCAGACCTTATCACATAAATTTTTTCTAGAGGTTCTAACATGGTGTGATTCTTTTATATCTCTTATCAATCAGTAGTAAAAGGTTTCAATTGGTAGAGAGAGTTTATTATTCAACCTCTTTGTCATCATGATGAAACCTTATAACATCATCTTGGGTATAGATTGGTTTTCCACTTTTCAATTCAAATTGACATTCCTTAAAAATTAGTCAAATGACTTCCAAAAAATGGGTTGATATTTTCCTTTTTGGGAAAGGGTGATGTCATGGATGATTGTGTGGGACTTACGATTAGGAGGATAAATCCAATCACCGACCAGTTAGAGAGTTTATCCCTTAAAAGAACAGGCTCTATAGACATTTTGACTCATTTGGTAGTGGATGACTTTATGGACATCTTCACTAAGGATGTTGTGAGACTACCTCTAAGGTGGTAGGTTGAGTTTTCCAATGACTTAAAACCCAGTATCACACTAATATCTTCTGTGGCATACCATATGGCCCCTACTGATATTTTAGAGTTGAGGGTTTAGTTTGAGGACTTTTGAGAGAAGGGTTTTATCAAACCAAAGGAGTCCCCTTGGGAAGATCCCATTTTGTTCATAAAAAAGGTAGACGAGAGCTTGCATCTTTGTGTTGATTATTGTTTCTCAAACCAAGAAATGATAAAGAAAAATTACCCCTTAATGAGGATTAATAACCTCTTTGATCAGTTGTGAGGGTTGATGTGGTGCTGAAATATTAATATTGGGTTCGGATACCACCAGTTGAGGGGTGGTGAGGATGATATTTTGAAGCAGACATTCCAATGTTGCTATAAACACTATGAGTTCTTAGTGACGCCCTTTAGTGTTACAAATTCCCCTGCTGTGTTTATGGGTTTTATGACCTAGATCTTCTAGCTATACATGGACAAATTTTTAGTTACCTTCATTAATTAAATACTCATATACTCTATGTAAGAGGAGGAGTATGAATAGAACTTAAGGATGGTCCTAGACTTACTCTGGGAGCACCAAAATTATTATAATATCTTTATGTGTAGTTCTAGATCCATGAGGTTCAATTTTTGGGGAATGTAATTTTTGAGCATGGATTAGCTATGGAGCCAAATAATATTGATGTAGTGATTTATTTTGAGCCACCCAAGAGTGTGATAGAGTTAGGGATATTTCTTGCATTAATAAGGTATTAAAGGGGGTTTTTAGTGGACTTATCCAAGATTTAATCCCTTTTTACTAGCCTGACATAGAAATGGATGTTGTTTACCTAGACTAAGAAATGAAAGATATCCTTAGAGTAGTTGAGAATAAGTTTGACCAGTGATCATATATTGAGAATATCAATGGAAGGCGTGGAGTACATAGTTTATTGGGATGCCTCTAGAGATGGGCTTAGCTAAGAGATGGTGAAGAGGTAGGTAGTGATCACATATGATCAAGATATTTGAGACCCCCTAAGAAAAACTATGCAACTCATGACATGGATTTGGCAGTGGTAGCCTTCTCTATGACGATGTGGAGGAACAATCTTCTAGGAGGGAACTTTGTTGTTTACTCATAACATCAGAGTCTCTGGTAAATAATCATATAGATAGATCTAAACCTACTAAATAGGAACTAGTTTTAGTTCCTATAGGACTATGATTTTGAGATAGTCTATAGTCCTGGTAAGAGAACCATGGTGGTAGATTCCATTAATATGAAGTCCCACTCTTGTCTGGCAGATGAGGTGTATGAAAATTTGGAATCTTTTCAGATGAACTTGTTGGATTAGAGGGATAAAAAGTTTTTTCAATTTATGGTTTTGAATCTTAGTATTCTCCTACATGTGAGGGAGGCCTATTTTTGGGACTTCGGTTATGATGTTCTCTATGACCAGATACCTTCAAGGGATTCCCCATATTGATTTTAATATGGATGGGAACACATTTTTATTTTTGGGTACGGATGATGGTTCTGGTCAGGATGCAAGAGGAGGTGACGTGGGAGTTTCACAATTCTCCTTTGGTTGTACATCCCAATTTAGGGAAGATTCACTAATCCCTTCAGTGGTAGTTTTGGTGGACTGGCATGAGGCGTAGTGTTGTCGAGTTCATCTCTTGGTGTCTCACATGTTAGTAGGTGAAGGAAAATCACTATGTCCTAGAAGTTTTGACATAACCTCTTGATATCCCAAATTAGAAATGGGATAGAATATCCACAGACTTTGCGATAGGTCTTCCATAGACAACACGATGCGATGATGCCATATAGGTGATAGTTGACCAACTTATAAGTTCAACAAGAATATTTTCCATCAAGGAATAGATTTCAGTGGAGAGTCTATAATATTTGTATGTGTGGGAGATGGTCTACCTCTATGGGGTTCCCTTGATAGTTTTATTCAAACATGATTCATGATTTATATCATGATTATGGAGAGGAGTATAGGAGGCATTAATGACCATGTTGCTGATGAGTATGGAATTTCACCCCTAGACAGATGGGTAGGTTGAGAGAACTATCCATGTGTTAAAGGATATGATAATTTATTATGTGTTAGAATTTAGTAATATCTTAGAGGATCACATTACATTAGTATAGTTTTCTTATAATAACGGCTATCACTCTATGTTCAACATGACACCTTTTGAGGACTTGTACAAGAGACCCTACATGTCACCCTTTTTCTAGAATATTATTGAAGAGACATATCTAGTCAGGCCGGAGATAGTGTAGGTGAAGATAGAGAAAGTTCATGTGATCTATGAGCATATGAGAATATCCCAAAGATGATAAAAATATTATGCAGATCAATATCATAGGCCCTTGGAGTTTGAGTAGGGAGAAAAAGTTTTCTTGAGAGTCTCCCCATGATGAGAATTTTGGAGGTTATAATGGAGAGGAAATCTATCCACAAGGTTCATCAAGCCATCATATATCTTGCAGATGGTGGGGGGGGTTACATACCCCCTCAACTTACACCCACAGTTAAAGAAGGTGCATGATTTCTTCCATGTGTCACAAATGAGGAGATACGTGCATGATCCCATGCATGAAATCGACTGGTGTGAGATAGAAATCAAGGATAAACCACCTACACAGAGTACCTAGTGGTGATCGAGGATCAGTAAGAGAGGACTATTCAAGGATGGCCCATCCCCTTGTATTTTGTGTTGTGGTAGCACAATAGTGTGAGGTAGGTCTTCTTGGAGTGGGAGAGACTAATGCAGGTTTTGTATCCCCACCTTTTTGTTTAGTTTTTTTTGAGATGAAGATACGTGAAGGGTGAATACTTTTGTGACCTTATTTTTCCCATGTAATACTTTGAAAAATATTTTAAAAAACATTAATTTAGGCTTTGAGATAGTGAACGATTATGATTCCCAGTGAGCCTAAAACTTATATTATAGAAACATAAAAAATAGTAATATCATGTGCATGATGTTTTTTATAAATATTGATTTATCTCCTATACAGAGTCTCAAATATAAAATATGAGACCACGTTTGAATCTAGAATATAAGGTTTACCCTACGAGTGACCTAAATTTGGTCAGTTCCAGACATCCGGATGAAGAATCTATTGGAAGGTTTGTTGAGTAGATTAATTAATTAAATTATTTAATTAATTCATTTAATACCAAAACCTTAATTTTACAGTTAAAATTATTTCTATATAAATTCACCAGGTTCATCTAATTATAACTGGGATATTTGAGAGTAGATTTATAGAATTATTAATTAGATAATTAGAATCATATGATGAACGATGATCGGATCAAGGTAGATTCAAAGGCAGTGAATGGATCAAGATCCCTACATCATTGGTGAACACGTTCTTTATAAAAAACCTTCTCTTTAATACACATCAATTCATGATTTACTACACAAGTTTACACATAAAATAACCTGGAATATTGATATTTATAGTGTATTTTGGAATTAAGAACATTAAAGAACATCTTAAAACATTGGATCCACAATATTTTTTGAAAAATTCTTTAATATGATCGCACTTAAAACAACATGGGAAAATCTAGGGACATTAATAAGAAAGGGGTGAGCTATAAAGCCCTTTAAGGTAATAAACATGGAATAACAAGAAGAAAGTAATACATGTTAGACAATAGGAATATAAATGGGATATAAAAGGGGTGAGAATCATAAAAATGAACAATGATACAAGATATATCATGATAACATAAAGGAAACATGGGAAATGTGGAAACAACATTAAACACTGCATCATAAACATGGGTAAAGGATAACTACCAGGACATAATGATGGAAAAAAACCCATGATGGATTAGGTTCACTCATTAATCCCTTGAATGTTTTCCGATGAGACTAAAACATTACCCAATACATTGGAGTGCTATATAATTTCAGTAGTACCCATCACTTTCATTTCATTCTCATGATTATGAGTCCCACATATATCATACAACATAGATTCACTCATCATCATATTTTACTACAAGATCATGGATTGTGGAATAAATAAATGTTATCCCCTAATAAAATAAATATATGTTCCTAAAGGTGAACACCCTTGATAGGTAAAAGGGTATGG
Organism: Viscum album; assembly: GCA_963277665.1. Classification (NCBI taxonomy): domain Eukaryota; kingdom Viridiplantae; phylum Streptophyta; class Magnoliopsida; order Santalales; family Viscaceae; genus Viscum; species Viscum album. The sequence goes on along the minus strand of OY728120.1, from coordinate 575,113,985 downwards.
GTATTGAGTACACATTTGTTTGGCATGGAAAATCACTGTGAAATTTCAGTAGCATAACAAAGTTACATACAAATTGATAATTTTTTAATGGTAATAATGGGTCACTAATCATTTTTACATCAAATAAATAGTAATAGGGACACAAAAAACACATCCCAACATTAAGAATTGGAAATATAAGTAAAAAAATAAAGAAGAAACTTGAAAGGATACAATTAAAAGATCCATTACCTAGAGTGTGTGACTCCAAATTCTTGGGAGGGGATTCTTGAGAGCTTTGGGTCACATTGGGAGGACTCTAGAGAGTGGAGGAAAGTGTAATTACAAGATTTTAGAATTTTGAGTGAAGGGAAATGCGAGATTTGGTGGGTTTATATAGGAAAAGACAGGGGAGTTCTTTATTATTTCTCAAACTTATGTTTTGGACTCTACAAAAAAATTAACAACACCACAGACCTTCCCATAGTTTTAGCCCATGGTTTCAAGAAAAGAGGGGTGGTTTTAATTATTTTATAATTCCAAGGGATGAAATTATTAAAATAATACCCTTGCTGATGTGGAAGTGAGTGATACTCTTAAAGATATAATTTTTAAACCTTAAAATATAGTAATTTTATTTGAGGATTCATAAAGGCTTTATAAAATAAATTAAATAAATATAAAATCACATTATTTTAAAATTAAAAAATATATTTGTTAGATAACACCCATTATAGTATTTATTACATCACTTTTGGTTCATTATGTTGTCAAAATACACACCATATATTTCTATGTTTTTTAAATTTTACCCAAAAATTTGACTATCTCATAAAATTCAGAAAAATTCATGATTAAATAATTTCAATATTATTATTCCAAAATTAATATTCATTTTATCAAAATAATTTTCTAAATATGTCTATTTTCACTTTTAAGATAATAATCGACATTTATATTTGAAATGCTGGTTTTTTTGACAATAACAATTTTTGGACACTTATAAAAATAACATTTGAATTCATAAAAATTATACGATCATTAATATATAATTAAAAGTGTCTAATAAATATATTTTTTAAAATATTTTTTATTTTAAAAATACTTTAATCCATTAAAATAAATTTATTATTTCAAATTGAATTAAAAATGAAATTTGTGATTTGTTGTTCAAAAAATTAAACTCATTTATAAAGTAAAAATAAAAAAATGAAAATACAGTGATTGTTTTATAAAATATACATATTCATATTGTTATGGTCTTGATACATATCACTTTAATACACCAAAAAATTCCCAAAGGGTATAGTGAGCGATAATGAGACTTTAATGGGGTGGTTCGATATACATGGTTTAGAACATGATCTCAGTGATCTTTAACTACTACTATAAAAAGTTTTGCACATGATTAAGTAGTTTAATATCTTCCTGGGATTGGTTACATTAAAATCCAAGATAAGTTATCTCCCTCATAATCTCTAATAAATGGGATTCACAGGGTATGGACTTACTAGTTGTGGTCATCAATTCCTTTGTATGAGTCAATTGGGTTTGAGAAAATCCTATATTTATAATAATTATATGATCATCATTCAATAAATATATTATCAATAGTTATTCTGATTAATTATCTTTTAAATACTATTAATAAAACCAAATAAGTTTATGTGTTTTCTATAACTGTAATACAAAATAAGATATATAATTAAATCCCAAGGGGAATTTTATTTATAATAGTTTGGGTCGTTACAATATTCTCCCTTCAAAAATTTAACCCTCAAAATTTTCATTTCACACACTAAAATAGATGAGGTTAATTCTATTACATCACTTCCTATCATTCCCATATTTCTTCATCAAACTTATGGTTTCTCTACAACACTTTGACTAGGTGCATTGTCTTGTTCCATAGAACTTTGTCTCTATAATCTAAGATCTACACCAACTGCTCCTCATGGGAAAGATAATTCTCCAATGGTACCACCTCTTGATTGAGTACATGTTAGGGGTCTGGTATGTACTTCCTCATGAGGGATACATTGAATACATCATGTACATGAGTTTGGTTAGGTGGGAGTGCTAGTTGATAGGCCACCTCTCTAATGCGATTAAATATCTCAAAGGGCCCAATTTATCATGGACTAATATTTACATTTTTCCCAAATATAATTACTTTATTACATGGAGATATGTAGAGGAATACCTTGTTTCCAATATCAATATCTAGGAATCATAAAAAAATTCATCATAGCTCTTTTTTCATATCTAGGAAACCTTGATGCGCTGCTGAATTATTTTGACCATTTCCACCATTTCCTTGACCATTTTAGGACATAGAAGTTTGTGTTCCCCAAATTCATCCCAATATGTCGATGTTATAAAACTATTCACATAAAGGGCATCATAGGGATTCATTTGTATTCTTTAGTGGAAACTATTATTGTATTAGATTTCACCCATAGGAAGATGTTGATCCCATCGTCCCTTGAAGTGAATTGAGCATGTTCTCAATATGTTCTTGTGTGTTTGGTTATTCTAATCAAATTGGACATCAGTTTGTGGGTGATAAGTTGTTATGAAGTTCAACTTATTATTTAGACCATGTTGGAGACTCTTCCAGAACATTGAGGTAAATCTTGGATCTTAATCGGATACAATAGATAGCGGTGTTCCATGCAGTCTCACCACTTCTATAATGTATATCCTTTCAAGATAATTGAGTTATAATTCCTCTCAAATTTCAATTAATTGAGAAATATTAGTAATAAAATACACCACAACCCATATAGTACTATTTACTCTTGATTTCTTTGAAATACTAGTGATAAAGTCCATGGTAATGTTACCCCATTTCCTTGTAGGTAAGTGTAATGTTTGCATCAACACCTTGGATTTTAACCTTTCTATCTCCACATGATGAAATACAAGACATCTTGATGTATATTTTAGGATATCCTTATTCATATTAACCCACCAATAGTGATTTCAGAGATCTAGATACATATTTTTTCTTTGAATATGGATTGAGTAGGTTGATCTATGTGCATCAAGAAACAACTCCATCTTTAACTTAGGATTTCATGGCACACATAGTCATGACCCAAATCTCACAAATCATTCCCCATTTTCTTTTAAATCCAAGGATTTACCTTTTCCAATAGCTTCCACATTCTTCTGAATTCCCACACCATCTCTTTAATCATACCTTATCCTCTCTATAAGGGATGGTTGAGAAATTGTTTGGGAAAGGTTGATGAAATTCCTTCCTTTATGATTCCCATGTCCATCCTTTTCAAATCTAAGAAGACTAGATATTTCTCAATTATCATCATGGATAAAATTGTTGGATCTTTTCTACAGAGAAAATATTACTCTCTATATTCATTCCTCAGATGGAAGTAGGCTGACCCTTCAAAGTCCTTAATCAGATCTAACCATCACCATTGGGGAATATTCAGCTCTTTCTATGTGAATATATACTTGAGACTCATATGATTCGTATATATTTCACACTACTACCCAAAGAGATAATTCCACCATATTTTCAAAGTGAATATCACCGCATATAACTCTAGATCATGTGTTGGGTAGTTATATTCATGAACATTCAGTTAACTTGAAGCATAAGATATCACTTTTTCATTCTACATTAACACAAAACCCAAGCCCTTATTTGAAGAATTATCAAATAAAATGAAAATTTATCCACTTTTAGGTAGTTTGAGTAAATTTTGAGTGATAATAATATTTTTCAACTACATTAATATCTCTTCACCTTCATCATTCCAAGAAAACATGACTCTCTTCCATGTTATCTTGGTTAGAGAGTTTGAAAATCATGAGAAATTTCTCACAGATCGACAATAGTATCTTGCTAATCCAAGTAAACTATAGATATCTATCACAGATGTTGGTCTCATCCATCCTTTAATTTCTTTTTCCATTTAAGGGTCCATAGATATCCCACTAGTTTTTGATAATATTAGCCAATAATGAGACATCATTCAAAAATAACTCACATTTTTATACTTGTCATAAATCTTCTCCTTTCACAATGTCTTTAGCATAGTGCTAAAATACTCCTCATGCTCCTCCTTGGATTCAGTGAATATTAGAATATCATATATAAATTCTACCAAAAAAAATTAAATGTAATATATAAAGACACTATTCATAGTGTCCATGAAGATTTTTGGACCACTGGTGAGTTATAATGTAATTACTATGAACACATAGAGCCTGTACCTTGTTTGAAAAGTTGTCTTGGGGATATACTTCTTCTTTAACCTAAATTTTTAATAACCTGACCACAAATCCAACTTGGAGGGGTCTTTTTTTACTATGTATCAGATCGAGCAAGTCTCCTATCTATGGAAGAGGATAGTTGTTCATTATTATGATCTAGTTTATCTCACAATAATTAAGGAAAAGGCACATTGACAAAACATTCTTCTTGAAATAGAGGACTAGAGCACCCCATGGTGATGCATTTGGGCATATGATTCATTTATCTATATTATCCTGTAATTGTTTCTTTAGCTCCTCATGTTCCACAACAGCCATTCTCCATAGAGTCTTGGATAATTGTAAAACCCTAGTTATAAGATCAATTGAAAATTCATCCTATCATCTAGGAGGAAGACTAGGAAATTCCTTGAAAAACACATCACCGTATTCCCTCATAATGGGCATGTATTCACGAATGATCTTTTCCTTAGAATCAATAATTTTATCAAGATAAAATTTCTCATAGGGAAATAATATCCATGCTTGAGATGCTACTTCTAAGGAATATTCATCCTCCTCCTTTCACTTGTACAAAATATAGGTTCAATTTGAGATATAGAGAGTGATTTCCTTATCATGCAAATTTATGTTTTCTCTATATAGGGAAAGAAAATCCATACCTAGAATTTCATTAAATTATACTAAAGGGGGATGTGAAAAGGTTCTCTGGGAAGTTCAACCCAAAAATTTTTCTAGGGGAGGAGTTATATACTTGGGATGAAATAATTGACCCAATTTTCATTTTGACCAACAACTCTACATAAATGTTTTGTAGTGGTTTTTGAATAGTTCAACTAAACATTCATGATATGAAAAATTTAGTAGAACCATAATAAAAATAATACATTCTCTATTCTTGAATGAATAACTAGGTTAAATATTATCACATAATTTTCAAGATCCACCTCAGTAGTTGTGATGGAAAAAGATCTCCCTTTCTACCATGGAGGTTTTGGTTGTCTCAAAAAACCCATATCTTATGGAATTGGTTTGAAAAGCGTCTTGGTTTTTTATAGTTGAAGAAATGAACAATGCGTTGAGGGTTGATATGATAATTATTTTCCTCCATAGTATTAGTGGTTTTCTCTCATCGTCAATTTCTATCTAGGATTCCATCACTATCACACCTAATTAATTTCCTTTCACCCCTTAGGAAATTTACAAGGTTCTTCTTTCCACGCCTTTGACATGCGGGATGTTGAAATTTATTAGAAACATTAGATTTATCCATCATTACCCCATAATTAAACTCCACTTTCCACTTCCTATCCCCATGATACTCTTGATATTCAGTGATCTCCATTTCAAATTTGAGGGAACATTATATAAATTCATCATAGCTATCAGAGTCTCAGATCACCAGAAATTTTCATAGAGTAGGTTTTAGCCCACAAAGGAAGTAATGAACCTTGAATTAAGGGGTAAAAATAAAGCCACAAGAGTATCGTGCAAGTATTTTGAGGTTTGACTCATATGACCCAATATATTTGTCATATTTTTTATTGAGGGAAAGTAAATACCTTTCCATTTTATATCCAAGTGTACGATGAAAAAATTTATCAATTTTTTTCCAAATTTCCTTCCACCCCATCATTTTGATATCTTTATCTGGATTAATATTCTTGATCAATGTCCACCACTAATAAGATTCACCCTATATATGATAAATAGCTAGTATGACCATTTCTTTCTCAGAACATTTAAGGATGGAGAATATCTTCTCAATGGATTTGATCCATTGTTCTGTAGTTAATGTATCAGACGATCCATTGAAATTTGAAGGCCTTTATCACATAAATGTCTCAATTTCATCATGTTATTTATTTGGGGAATATGATAATTCCTATTGATCCAAGTTTCCACTCATAACTAGAGTAAATTGAGAGAGTATTTTCACAATGTTTGTTATTCCTACTCCCATTGGGTTGGACATCTTGTAGGAGTAGTCATTAGACTTTCCTTCACACTGGTTGTTTATTTGATTCCTTCTATTTTCAGATATTATCTAGAATAAAGGTAAAGTTAGTGATGAGTATTTTTAAAATATTAAATTCATAAATAGGAATCCAATGGAATTAAAGGGATAACATATAAATTACATTTATTTCCTAAACTTATGAATTTCTATGCTTTAATTTATGTTATCCATTATATATTTTTTAAAATATATTCTTGTAGGGATTTTTTGATTCCTTAATAATGGTTCATAATGAGATTATTAATTTAACAAATAATATCCCCTAGGAGTTTCAAAATGTGTTTGTATCGAGGGCCATTTTCATCAACCAATTTCCAGTCGAGTTTAGCTCAATGCCGTGTTTTCAGGTTTTCCTCTATGTACATATATGCTAGAGCCACATCTACTTTTAGTAACTATATAGGGATGTAATTTATTATTAAACCACTAACTATATACTTTAACAATATTTATGGAAGTTTATTATATATATTATTATCTATAATTATTTTACTAGAGTTATTTATTCTTAATCTAAGAAAATAATTAATCATTTTCTTTGATACCAACTATAACATCTCTTCTTTTTTATAAACATTACTCCATGATTTATTTCATAAGTTTTCACATAATTCAACCTGAAAGATCAATACATATTGTTTATTTTATAATTAGAAACATTACATAATTACTTAAAAAATGCAATACATCATCTTTATTGAATACTTCTTTAACATGCACGTACTTAAAATTACACGGGATAACCTAGGGATATACATAAAAATGGGGTGATCTATAAATCCTAGTAAGGGAATAAACATTGAATAACATGAATAAATTAATTCATGTTATAAAATAGTCATATCAATTGGACATAAATGGTGCAAGAATCATAAATATGAACAATGAGACATGTTATATCATAGAACATAAATAAAACATGGGAAATGTGGCAATAACTTTAAAAACAACAACATACAAAAAGGTAAAGGAAAAATTCCAAGAAATCATGATTTAGAAATCCAAATTATGGATTAATTTAACTACCTAATACCTCACATGAGTTCTCATGAGATTAAAATATTACACAATGCATTGGAGCACTATGTAATTCTCAGTGCACTTGTAACTTTCATTTGATTCTCAGGTATAAGTGTTCCTTATAGATAATACAAGATGGATTAAATCATTATTATATTTAATTACATGAGATCATACTTTGGAAAAAATACATTTAATTACCAAATAAAATAATTATAATTTTATAAATGTTAACACTCTTGATATGAAAAAAGGGTATGGGTATTCTCTACACATTTGTTTGGCATGGAAAATCACAGTGAAATTTCAGCAGCATAACAACATAAAATAAAAATACATAAAATGGTTTGATGAGAGATAAATGGGTATATAATAATTTATAAATAAAATGTAAAGTAATATGGACATGTAAAAACATATCCCAAATTTTAGAATTTGAAATAGAAGGTAGAATATAATGAAGAAACTTGAATAAAGTAGAGAAGGAAAGGATCCCTTACCTTGAAAGTGTGACTCCAAATGCTTGGGAAGATATTTTTGAGTGCTTTGGGGAACCTTTTTAGTACTATATAGAGGGTATGGAATAGTTATTATGTGATCCAAGGGTTTTTAGTGAGGTTAAATGGGAGTTTGAGTGGTTTTATATAGGAAAAGAGAGAGTTTTTTTTATTATTTCTTAAACATGGGTTTTAGAATCAATATAATAAAATAACCAAAACCAAAAAAAATTCCCATGGGTTTTCCTATATTTTCTACCAAATAGGGGTGGTTTTAATTATTTTATAAATTCAATTGTGGAAAATATTTAAATAAAACTCTTATTAACGTGGAAGTAAGTCTTACTATTAAAGAAGTGGTATTAAAACCATAAAATAAATTAATGGTTTTGGAGGATTCATAAAGGATACATAAAATTAATAAAATAAAAATAAATTAATATTATTTTAAAGGTAAACATATATATTGTCGTGTATACCCTTTATAGTATTTATTACATCATTCTTGGGTCATTATGATATCATAATACACATTGTATATTTATACCGTATTTCATTTTTACCTGAAAATTGGTCTTTCTAAGAAAATTATGAAAATTAACATTTGGATAATTTCAAAATTATGATTCCAAAAATAATATTAATTTTATGAAAATAATTTTCTAAATATATCTATTTTCTCTTTTAAAATAACAATCGACATTTATTGAGAAATGTTAGTTTTTATTACAAAAACAGTTTTTAGACACTTATAAAAATTATATTTGAATTCTTGAAAATTATATGATCATTTATATATAATAAAAATTATTCAATAATAATATTTTATTAAAATATTTTTTATTTTAAACTTACAATAATTCATTAAAATTAATGTCTTAATTTAAATTGAATTAAAAATACAGTTTGTGATTTATTGTTCCAAAAATAAAAATCATTTATAAAGTAACAATAATAAAATGAAAATATATTAATTATTATATGATATATACATATTAATGTTATTATGGTCTTGACATAAATCCCTTTAATACACTATAAAAATTCCAAAGTGTAAGGTCTGTGATGGTGAAACTTTAATGGGGCGGTTCGGCGTACAATATTTGTGTCGTGATCTCGATGAGATTGAATTTCTCCCATAAAAGATTTCACTCATGTTTAAGTTATTAGATGTCAAATTTAGATTAGTCAAGAGAAAATAAAATAGATTATATCTCTCTTAGAATCTTTGATAAATTATATTCATAGGGTATTATCCTACTGGTTGAGTCTATCACTTCCTTTTTCTATGTCAATTGGATTTGTTAAAACCCTATATTTATACTAATAATATGATCACTGTTCAATAAATATATTATAAAGGGTTATGGTGTTTAATATCCCTTTTAATCTAATTAATAAAACCAAATAAGTGCATGTGTTTTCTATAACCATAATATATAATAAGATATTTAATTAAATCACAAGTGTAATTTTATTTATAATAGTTTGGGTATTTACATTATTCACCAATGATCGATCCATAATTCAGGTAGGGTTCATAAATTATGGTTCCGAAAATTGATTAAAATATTAAGAATGAATATTTTCTTATCATATTTTTATTTTTGTTTCATTACCCCTCTCATGAGCCATTTATTAATTAAATTATTATATTTAATTTATTCTTTTCTTATGCCACGATATCACCCTGAAATACCCACTTGTGAAAATTATATGAGAAGAATTGGAAAATGATGTTTGTCATAATTGTTTATGGTGATTCTCCACCATAAATATACATATTCTTTATCATTTTCATAAGGGTCCATGAATCGAAATTCGTAGGGCGGGTTCAAGCACAATCTAACCCCTGGATTTAGGGAAATTGTGAGAATAATGATTAAGATGGTGATTTATAGATCAATTGAGTTATTTTGCAGGATGTGAGGGATGATTTCCATGGATCTAGGATCCAAGACCAAAATTATATGACTAGAGGATAAACAAGCATTTGTGGGATTCACCTGAATGGATAGAATCCATTTTAAATCCATTGTAGGTAAAGAAATGATGGATGGAGGTAACCCCATTCAAGTTAGGGTGGTCAAATGGAAGAAATCCTGACAAGAAATCTAGATCTGGTGAACATATAAAGAACCTAGAAATTATATGAAAAATGTGGCTACCTGGCATATAGTCTAATTAACACACATTGTGTAGTACTCCATGGCTATGATGCTAGGGTTTTAGGTGGAGTTAAAGATCTCACACAGTGTGGCCCATCCCACACAACGTGTGACCCTCCCTGGGTGGCCAAGCCATGTTTCGGCTATCACACTCCTAGGACCTCATATGAGAGGACACACCATGTACTTTGGGAGTACACATGAATGTGTACGTACTTGGGAATGCATAGGTAAACATCCATGTACATGTAACGACCTGAAAAAATGTGGCCTCAACCCAGAGTACATAAGTAAGTTGTCGGTGGATGAGACATACCATGTGGGCCCATTACACATTAGGCAAGATGATACATTCTTCAAGCCATATCCATAGGATGATATGGCTAGGTAGTGGAGTGGGACCACATGCTGTGTGGACCCCATACACACCATGTACCCCCTTTTTGAGAGAATTAAACCTTTCATATCCCCTTCATCTGAACATAGATTTTTCCCACAAGTAGCCTATCCTAAGATTTTATCTTTTTAGAATTCAATGGTATCCCTCATATTGTATTTCAAGATATGATGAAGAATATTTAAAGCTTGAAAGATATTTAGGTGATACTTGATGATGGTAGGGATCAGAAAAGATCATCCAAGAGAGGTTGGGGTTCGAAACCCCCTATTGCATTAGGGTACTAGTCCCCCATTATAATGTGCCAACCCAGGATCCACATAACGCACACTTCGATCTGGTGGTTCACATGGCCTCAAGCATGCCTCCTTGTAGGCTAAAGGCTATCAAATAATAGTGAGGGTGTGGATATGGTACTATGGGTAGACTATACCCTTTTATTAGAGAGTCACAAACAATAAAAACAATAAACATACAAAAATGAAATAATATACTAAATATACAGAATAGATAAAAAAAATTGTGGAATAATAAATAACCGAACAACTGAATATATGATAAAAAACCTCTATGTTAGTGTCAATACATGGATTCATGGTATGATTAAATACAAAAAGGGTATAAGGGAATAAATATACAATCTTTCTATACAAAAAGTACAAAAATAAAAAAAACATGCTCCAATAGAATCTCAAGTGTATGCTTAGTCCTCTGTTTGTAAGATCAAACTGTATGTAAGAATTTCAAAAACAAGAAATAGGGCCCTTGATCTTATCCAAACCTCCAAGAAAATAATATTCTCAGATACCAAAGGAAACTTGAGTAGGGTGTGAAATAAAATCTTAGTAGGCCACCATCAACGATTTCTATGTGTAATCCAAGAAGTTTCTATAACTAAACAGTGCGCAGGTATAATAAGAAATGAAAAAAATACTGAAATAAATAACCAACCCTCTCTAGTTCCTACGAGACACCTAGTAGGTCTACCTGCATCAACTCATTTCTAGAAGGAATGTCCGAATAGTCACTATAAATATATAGTAATAATATAAATATATATAGTTTAATTATATATTACATACACCTATATTAACCAAGTATGTGGGGACATAAGTGGCCATATACCTGGAATATAAGTTGCTATCTAGACAAGGGCATAACTAAGACATCCATGACCTATCTAATGAGCTAACAAGCTCAAGAAAAAGGGTTCATTCCCTACATCCCAATAATAGGGTGAGACTACTTGAATGAAACTCAAGATGGTGACTGGGCCATAATTTCATCACTCTAACAAGGGATGTGGTGCATAAATACTAACATCAAACTAGTGTCAATGGTGTAAGACATCATTCTCAACACCTAATATCAAGGAGTGTGATAAATTCATTCTCAATAGATCCCTTACTATTGTTTCACAACCATAACATGGCATAATTACATTTATATTATCAAGCATGAGTAAATACCTCTCATGTAAATAATTAGAAAATTCCATGTATATAAAAGGAATTCCAATTGTCAATAAGTATTTGAAAAAGAATAAGAAAAATTGGAATGTCCTTACCACCCTTTAAAAATCTTTACAGAGATTCTATTTCATTATTTTATACTAAAATAAACTATCATGAATATTTCATTCCATTCGATCATTTAAGCCATTTTATTCCATTTTAGGAACTAAAACCTTTATGGGTAGGTCATACAATATAATAAATACCATTTAATACATTTATAAGAAGTTAAAACATCATGATAATTCCATTAAATTCAATTCAATACATTCAGTTACTAAATCATGGAAATTTAATTTATAATAATTAAGGGGTCCATGGAAAGGTTTCATGGTATTTAAGGAACTTTACTACATGGGAAATTCCAATAATGGTTCAATCCAAACACCTAATAGGTGCCTCAGTTTCTATGAACATATATATCTAAAGGTTAATTCCATTTAAAATATAAGTTGGAAGCCACAAAGGAATTTTGGTCCTTTCAAGAAATAAGAAACAAGGGGTAATTAACTTGGAACACCCATGGGGTGTCCATATAAGGTGTGTAAAACCTTTAAACTACCAAATAAGGATTAATAGGTGTATAAAATGTTGATATGGTCAATTTTATATGAATAACTACTTTTAATGGGGGTTCTCAAAAAAAGGTGGCATGCGACAAAATAACAATGCTACGAAGCATCAAAACATAGAAAGAAAATTATGTGACCACCTACCTCAAGGTCGTAGAAAATTCCTCACTCAATATAGGCCTCCGATTTAAATTAGGTTATAAGATATCTGATAAATAGTCCAAAACCATAAAAATAGAGAAAATTTGATTGAACAGTAATAGAAAGATCGATTCGAAAAAAAACATCGATAGAAGGTAAGAGAACTAGGTGAGATTACAGAGACATATCCAATGATTTCGATGGATTGTGAATCAAACACTAGACATAGGAGTTACATCAAATCCTAGGTTGGGAGAATTTGGAGTTCATTGGTGAAGAAATAGGAGGCCATACACTAGTTAAAAAAATGGAAAAAAGAAATAAGTAAATATGTATAAGTGAGGGAAAATGGTTGTTTCACATTAAAATATAAGGGAACATAGTTTGGACACATAGTTGGAAAACTGTGTTCCAAATGTCTACCAGTTCACTTATACATAGGGGAACACTGCTTGGTTCAATTCACGATTTATGTAACCATATGAAAATTGTAAAAAACTGCTCTATCCAAAATGTCACCAGCCCCACACAGCTATGCACCTAGGCTCGCATAGTTTCAGATAAACCGTAAGGCCTACAAGTCTCCACTTTCTACAACCACATGGTTTCATAAAAACCTTGAAGTATGGGATGCATGATTTTATCTAACCATATAGCTTAGTATTTTCATCTCATTTCAGGGCTCCAGTCTCTAAATGAACCCCAAATGCACCTGTATCCTCCTTTACATGATTATGAATCATTAGTAGTTCCATATAAGGAAATAAAATTGAAAAACGTATGATTTGTACCTTCATGAAAATATTAGTCATTACAACCTCCCCTCCTTGAAGAAAATCATCCCCGAGTTGGCCATTTAAGTGTAAAGAGGCATCATCTACAAAGTGTTCCTACCACTGAGCTCATATATCTGCTTCTTATTCCTGGTTATCGTCATATACTCAGTTGTGCTTTCATAACACTTATATCAACAGAACTGATATACATTAGAGTGTATATATGTTTTGATCAACAATATGAATGGGATAATTCTCAATAGAAACATCCACATCTAGCTCAATCTCATCAAGCTGAAAGACATGCAGTGGGTCTGGATAGTATCGGCGAATCTGAGATACATGAAAGGCATCATGCATTGATCAGTATTTCGGAGCAAGTACCAAATGGGAAGCCACTGATCTGATTCATTTCAAAACCTAAAAGGGTCTAATAATCTTCAATGATATCTTACCCTACTTTTAAATACGTCCATTCCCTAACCTGTGCAAGACTCACAAGAAATCATGGTCTCTGACCTTGAACTCAAGAGCTCATTGGAATATGTTGGAATATGAGAGATGTCTTGAATGTGCTTTCCTCATGCATTTTCTAATTAGAAGGACCATCTCTATGTCTCTTATATGAGACATTGTCCAATCATAGAGTCTCCCCCTACCTCTTTCCAGTACAGAGTTGAGCAGAAAGGCCTAACATATAATGCTTTATAATAATCCATCTCGATGGTAGCTTGAAAGCTGTTATTATTAGAAAAATCAATAAGGGGAATGTGTTTATCCCAAAAAACACCCATGTTAAGAACACATGCATGGATCATGTCCTCTATCACCAGGATTATATACTCCATCTATCCATTAGTCTGTGGGTGATAGGTTGTGCTCAGAATAACCTATGTACCCAATGTCTTCTGCAACCCCTACTAGAATCATGACATAAAATGAGAGTCTTAGTAATAAATGATAGAATGAGGATCTCCATTAAGATGTATAACCTACTAATGCACTTTCCTCCTAACTAGTCTATCGATAACTTCTCTTTCATTGGTAATAAGTGTGCTACCATCACCACACGATCAATTAAAACCCACACTGTATCATTTCCTTGAGGTGATATGGGTAGAATAGTCACGAAATCCATCAAAACATTGTCCAATTTCAACTTGAGAATGTAAAATTGATGTAAAATTCCTATTACTCTCTAATGTTCTCCCTTCTCCTTTTGATAGGTGGAACACTGAGTAATTATGTTGGTAATCTCATATTTCATAACTAGACACAAATACTTGTGTCATAGATCTCGATACATATTAGTGTCACATTAATGAACCAACCATAATGAGGCATGAAATTTACATATCAGATACTTCCTGGTGTTTTCTGGGACCCATAAACCCCCATTTAACAATATGGCATCATCCCTATCCATGGTCCATTTTGAATATGTATTATCATCTAAAATTATTTCCCTCAGGATGAGGCCCTCATGATCATATAATTGTCTCGTTATTACCTATTCTATAAGAGTATAAGTCAATTACAAGTCTGAGAGGATAGTACGACCATGGTACTCTTGAACCTCAATGATAATCTCTAAGAATAAGGTCATAAGCTTCCATTAGCGAATGGCTTCTAGAACTTCCCCTGTCTGAGTCTTCCAGTTCAGAGCATCGACCATAGAATTGCCTTTACCTGGCATATAGGAAAGCTCAATATCAAGAAAATGTAGGTACTCCAGCCACTTGTGCTACCTTAAATTGAGATCTAAATGAGTAAATACGTATTTGAGTCTTTTTTTCATCATTTAATACCACAAAACACTATCCATGTAGATAGTGTCTCCAACAGTGTAATTCATGTACAATAATAGCAAGCTCGAGGTCATGTGTTGAGTAATTATGCTTGTGAGGCCTCAACTGATGAGACTCGTATGTGACGACTCGCTTATCCCGCATCAAAACAACTCCAAGACTGATACAATATGCATCAAAGTATAAGGTATAGCTCCTCCCTAGCTCCAAAAGAATCTGCATCAGTGTTGAAGTTAGTCTAATTTTCAACTCCTCAAAGGATTCTTCACACACTTCTGAACATACAAACCTCACACCCTTCATTGTCAAGCCCATAAGCAGTTCTTCAAGGTGTGATAAATCTTAGATTAAGAGTTTTTAATATGAAAAAATCCCTAAGAAACATTTAATTTCAAATATGTTATTGTGTTACACCCAAAAAACTACAGCTCTCACTTTATGTGGGTCCACTAAAACTCTTGAATCCAAGACAATGAGACCCAAGAAGTGGACATTGTCAATATAGAAGTGGCATTTACTGAGAATAGTATAGAGATGATGCTCCCTTAGTGTATTCATCATGATCTCAGTATGGGTTCTATGTTAGTGTTTGGAGCATGAATACACCCAAATATCAACAAAAAATACTACCACAAATGAATCTAGACACAAGTGGAAAACCCAATTCATAAGATTCATGAATACTAAAAGTGTGTTTGTGAGACCGAAAAACATGACCAGGTACTTGTATAGAACATATCTTCTCCTAAAATCTATACAGGGTATGTCCAAAGTCATGACATGCACCTGATGATATCCCGACAAAAAATCTATCTTTGAAAACACATTTTCTCTGTATAGATGATCCAAGACTTCATCTATTATAGGTAGTGGATACATATTTTTGGTTTTGAGATGGTTTAAATAATGGTAATCCATGTAGAGACTGACGGTACCATCCAACTTCTTGGAAAAAATGGATGGTGAACCCCAAAGAGAAGTGTTGGGGAATATAAAGTCTTTAGCCTACAAATCCTCTAACTGTTTCATGAGATCCAGAAGCTCCTTACGTTCCATCTGATAAGGAGGAATGGTCACTGGTGCGGATCCTGACACTAGTTCAATAGTTAATTCTACCCCTCACATTAGAGGTAGACTAGAGAAGTATTCAATAAATACATCCATCAAATGCTCCAATATAGGAGGAAAAATATATGTTAATAACCCCTGGTCATCCAAGAAAATACTGGCTATCTGAGCTGTCACATTACCTAACATTTTCTACTCGAGTCCTGATCTTGTAGCTTGCACATCCCATTCCCCCTTATACATGTGCCTACCACCCTCTAGTGATATAAATGACCTTATCCGAATATAGTAGTCAATATGGGATCAATAGGGAATTTACTGGTCCATCCCAATGATTATTTCAAATCCTGTCATGTCAAGGATGCACATATTACTTATGAAGAGGTAACTACCAATCTTAAGGGGACTATCCTTACAATAGAGAATACCCTCTGATCAGATAGCTAATGGTTTATCGAGCATCATAATTCCATTGAAGTGTTCAACCTTAAGGCCCAAACTCTCAATGATTGCCTCAAAAATAAATGAATGAGATGCACCTATGTGAAATAAAATGAACACTAAAGTAGAGGATAGTAGAATAGAAACTCATTCATTAGAAGTTTTGATGCTCTGCTCTTCTGGTGTAGGCTAGACTTCATGTAACTGGGCTATACCATGACCATGAATCACAACCTAACTGCCATGATCAGGCATACTCTTTTGGTACTGATAATCATAACCCTAACCACCATTGCCTCAACCGACACCTCGTCCTTATCGAACAGTGGTATTCCATCTACCAGGGTATCATGATACCACTAGTCCCTCTCCTGAATGAGGGTTAGGAGTAAATCGCCACTCAATAGTCCCTGATGGGATTGTTCTATATAAGTACTGGATATTCTCCATCATGCCGTAACCTCGGCATTCCACTGGATCACATAGGAACTGTGGTTTTGTATTACCCAACTTTCCTCACTAGTGACAGATCATGAAACTATCATTATGTGGGGGATGACTACTACTACTACCATGAGTAGCCTCAAAACAACACTTGCATCCACTGGAAGAACTATTTCTATATTTAGGTACTAAACCAACCTAACTTGCAACATTATCTTCCCTTAGATTTCTCTCTATAATAAGATCATAGTTGATGATTTCATAAATAGTGGTCAACCCAAACACAATGACCCATGACTAGATATCATACAATAGCCCATCCTCAAATCTCCTAGTAGTCATAAGATCATCACCTTCTAGAGTAGGAGTGAACCACTGAAACTCTATGAAATGAGTAGAATACTCCATGACATACGTTCTCACCTGCTGCAAGTTCATGAATTCTATGGCTCGACCATCCCCCAGAGTCTAGAGAAAGAATTAGTAATAGAAAATTTTCTATAAATTTTCACAAACCATATCACGATGTCGATCCGCCTGGGTGATAACGTCCCACCACTACTTAGAAGAATCATGTATCATATAGGTTTCTATCTTGTCCCTCGTATAGTAGAGGAATCTCTAGATTTTCGAATATAGAAAGGATTTCGTCGATCCAAGACTTTTCTTCATGAGGTCCTCCATCCCTAGAAAAGGTGGGAGGATTATATTTATGAAATTCACGAGTTAACTATGCTATACTCAGGACATGTCGAGTGACTCCTTTCATAGACTAAAATATATATAATAATCCTTATCAAAATTGGGTGTTATTTCCCATATCAATAATAGGAAGAGGATACATAGGTGGCTCTATAAGAGGAATCATTAGAGGCTCATGAACCACCACCTCAGGTAAAAGGTCATCATCACCTTCAGGGTGTGCGACTGGAGGACTTCATGGTGGAATAATGCTATAATGTCAAACAAATACCTCAGAATAGATTTATTCATATAAAAATATTGTATATAAAAACTAGGATATGCATAAATACTTCCTATAAGAACATTCACACCTCTCTTACTACTCAACAAGCTAGTTCTAGATGACAGAGAGAGACCACAACATGCCATCAGACCATAAGAGACACAAATCTATCCACAAATATGCTTGGGTTTAGGTAAGAGTCTTGGTTTCACATGTACAAGATAACCAATTTCTCATTAATATTCATAATTGTTTTGAATTTTTTCTTATTCAATTATATAAATCACTTTAAATGTCTAAATTAGGTGGATTTACATTTCCAATCCATAAGGTCGCATACTCTTGGGGAACCAAAATATGGCCTATACTTAACCCAAACCATAACACATTCTATCCCATGCGACCAATGGTCCATGGCATTACACTCCATAATTGACAACTTAAGGTGTCTTATTTAACCTTTTAAGGAAATACTATTAGGGTAACGAAGTCACATTAAGTATCAATTATATTTTCTAATACCTTCAAGAAGTGTTATTACAATTCAATACATATTCAAGGAACTATCAATATACAACAAGAAAATTCAGATCAAAATTAAACATGGCATGGAAAAATACATGGCATATAAATCCTATTGTGTCTATGACGATGGACATACTAATGAAAAGCCATCATTTAATCAGGTCAAGGTAAATAAATAACATTACAATAATACCAATATCAATAAAATCATAAAAAGATGAATGTTACACAACTGTGAAATCGTATCATATTTGAATGGAACAATTAGTAACTACAATTACCCAACCCAAGTAACTTGGGTTTCCCCTATACACAGGTTAGCTACATCCTGACATAGGGTAAATTACAAATTCCTCTAACTCTTAGTCTCCTACCTAATACCTAAATTTTAAGACAAACATTTTTACCTCTGATAGCACATTGTAACATCTTAACCCATGATCCACTTAATCTGTGCCTCAATCAGGTGGATCACATGGACTCATGAATGTCTCCTCGAATGTGGGAGTCTGCCGAATAGAAGAAAGGGTGTGAAGATGATAAAAAGGGATACTATAACCACTTATCAGAGTGTTAATGTGGATAGAAACAATAAACTTACAGCAACAGAAGAATATAATAAATAGTCAGAATATATAAACAAATAGAAAAATAATTAATAACTGAACAAATAAATATATGATCAAAATCCTATATGGTAGTGTCAATACATGAATGAATAGCTTGATGACAAATAGAAAGGGAAGAGGGGAAAAAATACAATCAGGTTATAAGAAAGGTACAAAAAAATATTTTCTACTAGAATATTGAGTGTATTCTCATTCCACTGCTCTTAAGATCCAACTATAAGTACACATATCAACAACCAGAAGAAGGGATCTTACCCTTATAAAAACCTATATGAAAATAATATTCTATACTACCAATGGTGGTCTAAGTAGGGTATGAGATAAAATATCATTACGCCACCAAAAGCTATGTTTATGTGTAATCAAATTAGTGCTCATAACAATATATTTTCCAGGTATAAGTAGAAAGGAAAAACAATACTAAAATAAATAACAAGCTCTCTTAGGTTCCTATGGGACACCTTGTGGGTATACCTACTTCGGCTCATTTCTAGAAGGAATTCCTGAACACTCACTATATATAGAGTAATAATATATATATATATAATTATATAGTTTAATTATATATTTAATCTACTGATATAACCAAATACGTGTGGAATTAAGTGTCCATATACCTAGAATACTAGTGCTGGCTAGATCGTGGCGTAACTAAGTCATCCATGACTAGTCTAATAGAAATATAAGCCCTTGAAAAAAGGGTACAAAACCTATATACCAATAAGAGTGTGATATTTCATTCATGACACTTGGGATAGTGAATTAGCCATCATTTCATCACTCTAACAAGGAATATGATGTGTAAATTCCAATGTACAACTAGTGTCAATTGTGAAAGAAATCATGCTCAACACCCGATATAAGAGAGTGTGATACATTCATGCTCAACAGATTCCTTACCATTGTATCATGACCATTATAAGGTTTAATAACATTTATAATATTAAGAATGAGAAAATACCGCTCATGTAATACAATATCCATGTTCATGTATATACAAGGCATTCCAATTATCAGTAAGCATTCGATAAAGCATGAGAAAAATAGGTGTGGCCTTAACACCCTTCACAAATATCTACAAATAATCCATATCATTTATTTATAAGAAAAAAATCCATCATGAAGATTTAATTCCATTCAATCCATTTCATTTAAACCATTTAATTTCATCTAAGGAAGGGGAACCTTCATGGGTACTAGATCCTATGTAATCAAAACCATTTAATCCATTTATAAGAGGGAAACCCATTATAAAGATTCCCTTCAATTGAATTCAATCCATTCAATTACTAAAGCATGGGAATTTAATTCATAAGACTTAAGGAGTCCATTGGAAGGAGTCATGGTCATTAAGGCACTTTCCTTCTTGGGAAATTCTGATTATGGGGTGATCCAAACACCTAAGAGGTTCCTCCGATTTGATAAACATTCATATCTCAAGGGTAATTCCATTTAAAATATAAGTTGGAATCCACAAAGGAGTTCAATTCATTTTAAGAAACATGAAAAAGGGGGAAATTAACTTTTCACAACCATGGGGTATCCATATAACATGTGTAAAACCTCTACACTAATAAACAAGGATAAATAAGTGTATAAAAAGGTGTAATGGTCAATTTTATTTAAAAAAGTACATATAATGGGGGATTTCGAAAAAAATTCGGCATGCAGAACAATGATGTAACTACAAAGCATTAAAACACAAAGGGAAAATGATGTGACCACCTACCTTAAGGACATAGATGACTCCTCCCTTGATATCAACCACATATTCAGAGAAGGTTGGAAGAGATATGTGAAACAGTCCAATGCCCAAAAAATATGGAAAATGTGCTTGTACTAAAATAGCGTAATGGATTCAGGAAAAAAATATAGCAGTTAGAGAAATAGGAGAGCTTAATGAGATGGATCCAATTATTTCAACAGATCCTGAATTGTACATCAGATGCATGAGTTACTTCAAAGCCTATATTGGTAGATTTTGAATCTCATGGGTGGAGAAATAGGAGGCCATCTACTGGAGGAAGAAAGGGAAAATAGAAATACATAAATAAGTTTAATTGAGGGGAAAATGTACATTTCATGTTTAAATATAAGGCTGTATGGTTTTTCCACATGGTTTACAAACCATGTTCCAACTGTGTGCTAGTTTATTACTACATAGGAGAACACCACACCGTTAGTCACACAGTTTATCTAACCATGCAAAAACTATAAAAATTCTCTCTCACCAAAATGTCAATAGCCAAAAATGAATATGCACCAGGTATCTCAAATTTTTAGACAAAACATGTGGCTTACATTTCTCCACTATATGTAACCACATGGTTTTAGAAAAACCATGCGGACTGGGTGGCATGGTATTCTCTAATCATGTAGCCAAGTATTTTATTCTAATTTCATGTTTTCAGGCCCCAAATGATCCCCGAACACACCCGCAAACTCCTTCACTTGATTATGATTCATTAATATGGCCATATGAGGAATAAAAATAGAAAAACTAATGATTCATACCTTCATGAAAAGACAGGTCATTACACCCATACTCCTTGCAATGGATTGAGTGGACCCCCCCAATGTAATTAGGGTGAAGGTCCTATTCCCACCGAGTGGAACCCCTATCATCTAGGGTGTGGGCCCTCCATGTATATCTTGTCATCCCCATACCATATTAGGTAACAAGTCCTCTATTTATATTTACCGAGTGACACCCCCTGAGGGTATTAGGGTGCATGTCTTCTATCCATGAGTGGAACCCCCTGGTGAACAAGGGACCAAGTCATCTATTGATAACTACAGAGTGGAACCCCTCTCCATGTAGGGCACGGGTCCTCTATACATTGAGTGGAATACCACTATAATATCAAGGTGTGGGTCATCTATCCTTCATATGAGTGGAATCCCCCTATATTACTAGGGAAATATCCTCTTTCTTTTGGATATTTCACACCCTTAGGATGTAGATCAGTGGTTAGGTGTGCTTCCTCCTTATGACTTCTTTGGAGAGGCATGTCAGATACTGGTCATTGATGATGGAACATGGACATTGCTAGAAGACTCATCATCCTGGGTTAGACTACGAGATTCAGATCCCCTTTCTCTCTCATTTGGGTTTCCTTTATGAGCATATATATAATGGGTTTCATTTTCCTCTTGCTTTGGGTTGATATGACTACTTATATTGTGTATTTTACTGTTCCCTCTTCAGTTTTGGGGGTGTCCTTTGGGGTATTTATATTCTCACCCCATGAATAGACATTTCCCACATGTGTTGTGTTTTATGAAGATGATGGAAAGATTATAAATTATTTTATAGTTACATAGGTATACTTAGGTGTATAGAACATTTATAGTGTTTGGTCTTGGAGATCAGGAGTCGGGCTCTCTCACAACGATTTTCTATTCCAGTTTTTTCCAGGTTGGGATATCTTCTTGGGTGGGCATGTATTTGACCCTTTAAATTCTGGATTACACTATCACAATTTTTGTATTCCATATAGGTTATTACAAGAATTTTTTTACTCTATATGTTACTATATTTTTTTATTATTCTTTTTTACTTCTATATAGAGATGGTTGGGAGCATGCGTACATGTACTTTAGGCAAAGACCTCCCATTTTGGTTATGCTATCCCATCACTTGTTACTAGCCCTTACCCTATGGAGGTGGGATTGGGGTTGTGGATGGTCAGTCTTATACCAGCCATATGGGCCTTGGTGGGTTGGGTTGTTATATGAACCACCATTATAGACCATCTATTCCATAAAATGGGAAGCGAAAGCCTCACTCGTACATACGTGGGGACTATTGTATCCACATACCGATACAATTAATTTTCCATCACCATTTTTTAGAGTATGATATTATAATGAGTATAATGTTTATACATGATATTTATGACATAATTATTCTTCTATAATTATAATATTATATCTACCTTCTTACCTTGAAATCCATTAAAAAATAATAATGTCGCTCGTGCATATGTGTCCACAACCTCCCCCACAAAATGATGTCATTCATTTTTTATTTTTTTCTTCAGAAAGATGGATATTAGGATAAATTTAATGAATATATAAGATATGTATGATATAATAATGATATTGAAAAGGTGAATTATTGTTTACCCTTCTTTCGTTTCATCCATCTAAAAGTGAAAACATTGTTCATGCGTGCGTATGACCCACCACCTCGATGAACGATGTAATTCATTTTCTCCCTCTAAATTTCATGGATGACTATAAATTTATATATAATGAATATATAATATATTATTAAAATCTTGGAGATAATTTAACCATGATCAAAAAACAAGTACCAGAACTACCAAACTAAAATTCTCATGAAAAAACAAACTATTAACACCCAGAAACGATGATTTCAATAAGGAATTATTAATAAATGGGTGTTGAAATATTATAGTTTGATAATATATGATATTATATGTATGTAAATAATTCTTTTATTGAATTATAATAAAGCTAAATTTATTATTCAGGATTTTATTTCACTTAAGAATCAAGTCAAACTTGAGGTAATGGATTTTCATCTCACTTTTATTTCTATGAGACACATGCCATATTCACCACTTGTTTCTTTTAGGTTTTATATATACTCACCATGAATGTATTTTATTATGTTTCTCTGAAAAAATTTTGGCATATAAATATAAATCCAAGGTTATCTTTTTGAAGTGTTTTTTATTCATAAGTTACCAAAGTGTTAAGGGATTTGTGTTACAATCTCACTGTTTGTTGGGAATTTTTATGATTACGCTCATGATGATGAAATTGTATGACCAATATATCTAGAACCATTTAAAGTTTCTTCTAATATTTTTATTTATTAAGATTACACGTTTTACTTTAATTTTCCTATTTTTAGGAACTCAAGAGATTGAAATAATATTTTTAAATAAAATCGACTTTATTCCTATCTTCAGACAAAATATCAATTTTTTCTAAAAAATGAATTCTATATTGTTTTTATGTTATCATATGATTTTTTAAATTATTTTTTATCAATTATTTATTTTTTTTAAATGTTTTAAAAGTAATATTATTTTCATTTTATAAATAATGTTCTTTTACTTTTCTCGAAAAATGTGTTTTGAATCATTATTTTAATGCACACAACATGAATAGAATATCACACCACCATGAATAATCAATGATTTGATGATTCCATTACATGTTTCCAAGGATCTTTTACAATAAAATTTTTCACATAATTTTTTTTAATTTTCTTAGTTATCAAATAAGTGATTCCAACATGAAAATGGTGTTTTCTTAAATAAAGGTTCTTGTGACATTTTAAAGGAATTATTCATCTATGATAACATCATTTGATGTTACTTATGACTTATTGGTGATATGATATAATTATACTATTTATGTTTATTATTTTGATGGATTTTGATGATGCTAATTTAAGGATGATTCTATAAAAACATTTTATTTACCATGGGTTAATTATGTTATTATGAATCCTTTATGAAGCTTGTTTAGTTTATTTGGGTTATGATATGATAACATTATTGAATTTTTATGAAACCCATTCCTTTCCATGGGTTATTCTATGATAAATGTTTTATTATCTTATGTCACAAGTATGAATGATTTTAATTATGTGATGGGTGGGCCCAGAGTTATATAGACTTCTATTGCACTATGTTAAGATGGATATCTCATGTGATAATAAGAAATGTAATAGGGATTTAAACTAGATTAGTAAGGGACTCTAAACACTATGATAGTCTTGGGAGTGAACCTCAAATAAGGATATGATGAAATAAAGAGTGAACCAAATACAATATGATAGTCTTTGTAGTGATTATTAACCAACTATATGGGTTTTATTCATATTTGTATGCCACAAAATTATGTATTTTGTTAAATTTATACTTTCATGGTTCTTATTCTTTGATTCCATTATGATTCATGTTTTATGAAATTCCAATATTTATTCCTTGACATATGATTATTCTATATGATATATTTGGCGTGGTTTTAAAAATTTAAGCTCATGTTCTCATACCATTATGCTCATGTCATTATTATGTGATCATTGATATCTCTATTTTTTACCCTTACTGAGTATCTATGCTCACCCTTTATTATGTTTCCTTTCCCCATGTTATGAGTAATTGTTTTAAATATGATATATCTAATAAGGGTTCTAGTTGTGAATAAATAAGTGTAAGATAATGTATATCTGTTATGAATAAGTTGTTTATGTATCCAAGTTTCTAAATACACTAGACCTATATGATTATGACATGGATCATAACATTATGTATTGAATATTAATATAATAAGATATAATATTTATATATGAAAAGCACGGGTCACTACAATTGGTACAAGATAAAGGCTTAGTTACCTTTGGAAATTAGGATGAGAAAACTGTAGTGTGAATTATTAGGATAATTCTATATATAGAAGAACATCCTAATTTAAAGTAAAGAATGGATTGTCTTTTTTCCTATAAAAACATCCATGTCTAGATAAAATAATTGTATGTGGTTTTGGAATAGATATGTGTAGGGGTAATAAAACCAAAAAGATTTGGAAAAGTATATATTGATCGCCATTCTACTGCACAGTGAGTTCACCCTTAGAGAGCACCTCTTTTTACACTCTTGGGGATATTCATGGGTTAAATCATATTCTATTTATGAACCATTATGAAGGATTTTAATAGATGATGATCATGAATAACTTAGGTTAAACCGAAGGTGTCATAGATTGAGAAGAATGCATCCTAATTTAGAAATACTATAATTGATTTTTCATTATTATGTGGTTTCCTACTATGATTATTTTTTCTTTATGATTATTGGGCTTAGTCAACAGTTGGATCAAAGAGGCATCATGTTAATGATGAATATAACAAAAAATGATACGATTTTCCCCTTCAGAAACCAAATGTTATGGGATATGGAATGTAAAATATTATATCTATGATTATGAAACTTTCTCAAGTTATGGATCATTCTGTACTTCCAAATGATCAAAGGAGTGAGAAATGTTCTATTGAGTCCCTTAAGTGGCAACATAAAACATCTTTTAGTGGGATTTCTGATCCACTAGTTTTTGAGTAATGGAACAGTGTCACTGAAAATAATATCTTTAGTTCTCTATTTTTAAAAACATGTAAA
Source organism: Viscum album (assembly GCA_963277665.1). Lineage (NCBI taxonomy): Eukaryota > Viridiplantae > Streptophyta > Magnoliopsida > Santalales > Viscaceae > Viscum > Viscum album. Next base: position 575,087,614 of record OY728120.1, on the reverse strand, counting down.
ATTTATTTTGGATGTTTATCCTTTGGAAGGAGAAGAATATCAACAGTGGGATCTTATCATGAACAAAAGGAAACAAGAATAAATTAACTCCCTAGAATGTGATGAGTACAAGAGCATATTTTTAAAAAAGTACTTTCCTAATATTCTTCATATGAAAATGGATAATGAATTCCTTGAGCTAAAGTAGAAGTATAATGAAAATATTAGTACATATGATGAAAATTTTATAGGACTCAAAAGGTACACTTTTGGTGTTATCATCCAAACTAAAAGTAAGATGTCCATTCTTCAGTGGATTAAAAAAAGTCTATAAAGGGAATTATACATAAGATACTTCAATAGATATGAATAAATAGTTTTTTTATGATATCAAGGTGGATATAAAGACTGTATTTAACCATAAATATCATGGTTTTGATAAAAAAATAAATATTGAATTCAAATGAAATAATAATAATAAAAACCATGGAGAGAAGAAAATGATTTTTCTTTTATACTTGAATTGTAGAAGGAAACATAGAGTATATTTTCTTTAGTGGGAAGGTAAATGTTAAGTGTGCAATTAAAGGTCATAAATAAATCCTGTGCTTAAGTAATGTGATGAATAAGTAATCAAATTATGGATAGAAACACCACAATATAAACCACCCACAACACAGTGTTTCAAATGTAAGGAGTATGGAAATTATGATAAAAATTTATCAAATATTAAGGTTAATGATGATGATCAATATCAGTAACCTATTAATCCCATATATTAAGGGGAATATCAAAAAATCACTATTTCCAATGTTGGGTAAGATAACGAAGTGGTGAAAGGTACACTTACCATCTACTATAAAACTGATAATGTATTATTTGATTTAGGATATACCCACTATTTTATATCTAAAGAGTTTTCTAAGGGTATCACAATACCACCTTAATAATTAGATGTTGAATGAGTAGTGAAAACTACTAATTTTATCAATGACCAAGAAAAGTGATTAAGTGGTTAGGTGATATTTTTGGAGAACATATGATTAAGGGAAAGATAACCCATTTTATGTGCCTCATGTTGAGTTAATAAAGTTTTTTGGGGTAAAAAGATGATTTACATTGATGAAGTAAATGGTATTGTGTTGGTGACCTTGAAAAATAGTTAGGTATTTAGTGAAAAGGTGATTTTGTTCATATTTGATGAAGTTTATTTCATTTTTCTATTTATGGAATATATTCAATTGTATATGATTTTATTTAAAGAATAAGGATTGAGTTATTTTTTGGAAGAAAATATGTTTTTATTGAGGTTTTATAGTGATTCATGTTATGAGTATATTTTAAGTTTACATATGATCACTATATTCACATGTTTGGTATGTGACTTTATGAGCTACTTCATGTTGTTTGGGGGTAAATGTTAAAGTTGATCTTAGAAAAAAATATGTGACTAAATGTTTTGGATTTTTGGGTTTGGAATTTGGTTATAAATATTTTGACGGATTCTTAAGGTTTAGTATTTATGGAATCAATTTCGTTTAACTTTGAGTGTTATTATTGAGGTTCTAGATATTAATGTATCATATTTATTCATATTGGATAACTTGTTTTAACCATTTTGGTTTTAGTAAATATTTATAGAAATAAAAAATTCATTATCATTATTTTATAGATCAAATGAACTTTTAATGTTTAATTTTTGTTCTATAGACATGGAAAAATATTTCTATTAAATATTCATTTCATAGTGTAAAAGATGAATTAGAAATTGATAGATGCACAACCAAAGGATGAAATTGTGATTATAAAATAGAAATAAATCGATTAAGTGAATTTTATAATGTTCTATATATTGATAGAAAAATAATCCATCAACTTTTTTAAAATAAATTTTTAATAAAAACCTTATCCTTTTACCTTCATTATATATGAATTGGTGGTCATTTCACTCCTCACTAAATTATAGTTGTTTTGTCATTAACCTTGTCATTACCATGTTCTATATCACTATATATTACTCCTTGGATAAAATTATTCTCCTCAATGTATATATTTTAAGTTCCCAAAAAATTTCTCCTTATCTGGGAACCCAAATATTTGATATTCTAGGAAACCATTATGTTTCCAACTACCCCCTTTAAAAAGAATTTTTATTATCCCTATATAGTATGTGAGCTTTAAAAAAATGTATTTTCAAATTTTAACCCTTTTATGACCCTGATAAAATAATGAGGATGAAATTTATTTAAGGTGGGGAGAATAAAACACATCAAAAATCATTTAAAATAATAATAAGCTCGGTATCTTGCATAACACCCAACATTGAACTTTAATTTCATTATGATATATTATAAAAATATTTTATAACATATCCATTGAATTGGATGGTATGAATATGTGTCAAAAAATTAATTAATATATATATTATGAATGTACTCAATAAAAAAGTATTGAATAAATATTAGTAAATAAGCACTCAATTTTTAGTGAAGTAATTTTATGCTTAAAAAATAATTTTCATTAAAAATGAATTTTATTTATTTTTGTGTGTGTAAATAATAATTAATTTCCAAAAATTTTATAATTTTTATATTTTAAAATTAAAATAATTCTCAAAATTATAATATCAAAAATAATTTAGGTTGAAATTTGAGTATTTTAAGAAATGATCGATTATCGGTTAATAGTAAAAACTATCGATTTTCCAAATATTGTCAATTATATTCATTAAATCGTGTAATTTAAAAGTTGAATTTTACTTTTTATTTTTTCAAAAAATTTAATATTATCCATTTTATTTTTAATAATCTAACTAATTCCATTTGGATCACCAATAATCAAGATTTTTGTATAAGTTAATTTTTATTCTTAAAAATACATTTCTTTCAATTTTTTTTTCATTACGTTTTATGAACTTATATTAAAATAAATTCTTAAAACATTTGTAAAATTTATTTGATAAAATGAAATTCATTTTTTTAAATCACGATGTCAAAATTATCTTACATTAAGTTTTTTAGAATTCTACGAAAAAATGATTTTTTGATGGATATAGGGAAGTACTGATTTTATTGAAATTTGTATTTTCTATTAAAGCATTTACATAGTTCCATTTATTTTAAAATGGAATTAAAATAAAAATTATTTAATTTATGTTTTTATTAATCCATTTAAGGTCATTTGAGTCAATTTTATGTTGGATTTTGGTATAAAAAATTTGTATACTTAAGTTTTTTTTTGGAAAACCACTTTTCATCATGTTTTGCATGTATAATTTTAAATTTTATTCTACCACTTCTATGAGTTAAATGTGTTAAAATGGATTAAACTTTTGGAGTAATTATAATTAATATTAAATAATTTGGTCAACCTAATTTTTATTCATTATGAATAGTAAGTGATGTTAAAATTCATTACTAAATTTAAAGTAAAAACGTGTTTACTGGGGGGTTAAACCAAAAGACAAGGGTATGTTTTCCTGTTAAAATTATCTAAATACTATTTTAAGGACATATTTTGACCTCATAATATACAATATTTTACTCTCTATCCATTTTAAATCATTTTCATTGAATATGAATTTATTATATTTTAATCTTTTATGAAATTTCGAGTGTGTTCTCTACCCCACAAATAAAAGGACACCCCTCCTTTCTCTTATTTACACAAAATTCTGACTTATATATCAACCAAAAACTGAAACATATATTCTAAAATTCCATATACATAAATTATTGGTGATGGTATTCTTAAAATTCCATTAAAAGGATCCTTAATAAGGGTTCTAAAAGAGACATATCATAGAAGAGGTAATCACCCCACCTGACCTCGTTCAATTTATTTTTTCTTATACATCCTCAAAATATATTTTATTTATCATAAAATAATTAATTAAATATTATAAATATAAATAATTTTTATCACTACTATGTGACCACCATTATTCACCCTATATTCCATCAAATGGGAAGTGGAAGTATCACACATTCATACGTGTGGACTACCATCTCCACAGAGCAATACAATTCATTTTCCGTCACCATTTTTCATCGATTAGTATTATTATGGGTTTAATGTTTATGAATTAAAATTTTCACATAAATATGGTTATGTAATTATAATATGATATCTACCATCATACATTCCAATCTGTTGGAAAACGATAACATCACCCGTGCGTACGTATGGACTACCACCTCCATGAGTCGTTGTGATTCATTTTCCTTATTTGTTATTCATGGATGGTTATAAGGATACATTTAATGAAAATATATGATATATAATATTTATTAATTATTATTTAATGGGGAATTATTATTTACCTTTCTTTCTTTCCATCCTTCGGAAATTGAAACCAACATTCATGTGTACGTTTGACCTACTATCTCCATGAATGATGTAATTAATTTCTCTATCTATACCATTTATGGATGATTATAAATTTTTATATAGTGAATTTATATGATATTATTAAGATTATATAGATAATGAAACAAATATCAAATTAGATGAAACAAATATACTAAAGTATAATTCTCAGGAAAAATAAAATAGTCAATACTCGGAAACGATAAATTTAATATGGAATTATTAATAAATGGGAGTTGAAATGTTATAAGTAAATCATATATGATATTATATGTATGTAAATGATTATGATATAAAATTATAATGAATTTAAATTTGTTATACATGAGTTTATAGTGCTTATGAAGCAATTCAAACAAAAGTTAAGGGATTTTCGTCTCACTTTTATTTCTGTGATACACATTCAATATTCACCACTCGTTTCTTATATGTGTCGTATATACAACCCATTAATGTATTTTATGATATAATCATGAATATTATAGGGATATACGTATTCATAAATTTTTATCTCTTTCATGAGATTTTTATTATAAATTACCAAAGTGGTTGCATATTTATGTTATAATATCATTGTTTATTAGGATTGTTTTGATTAAGTTTCCAATGTTAAATTTTAGGACATATCTCTCAAGAAGCACCTGAATTTTATTCTCCTCTATTTATTTCAATATACTACTTGTTTTACTTTCCTTTAAATCTATTTAATAATTAAATATACAAAAATAATGTTTTTAAGGAAAACCAAATTTATTTCTCCCTTCGGTCAAAAATAGTTTTTCTTCCATATCCATGTATACTAAAATTGTTTTCATGATTTAATTTCTATATTAAAATATTTTTTTTAAATTCATTTTTATCCATTATTTATTTTTTAAAAAATGGGTTAAAAGTAATCTTATTATCATTTTATGAATGAGGTATTTTTGACAATTTACCATAAATGTGAAAGAAATATTTATTTTAACGTATATGACATGAATATAATTTCCTAACATCATTATTGATCAATGATTTGAATCTTAATTTACAAGTGTATATGGTTATTTTTGAAGAAATTATTTTCCATAATATTTGAGAATTTTTTAGATTTTAAACAAGTGATTTCAATCTAAAAGTGTATTTTCCTTAAGAAAAGTCGTGAAAACACTCTTTAATGTTACTTATTATTTATTGGTGCTATGATACAATTTTACAATAAAATATTGTTCTATGGATATATTATGATGATTATGATTTAAGTATGATTTATGAAACTTTTTTCTTTACCACAAGTTAATTAAGTTATGATGAAACCTTTTATTAAACCTGTTTCTTTTCCACGACTTATGCTTTGATGATATGATGAAATATTTTTGAAAATCATTTCATTTCCATAGTTTATGTCATGATGAATGTTTGATGATATTATGATTAAAATATGTATTATTTTCATTATCTAATGCATGGTACTAGAATTTTATAGGCCTCCAATGCATTGAGTAAAGATGGATATCAAATTAGATAATAAGGATTCGAATAGGGAGTGAGGCCAATTAAGAAGGGAATATGTCCACTATTATAGTCTTCAGAATTAACTATGACTAAGGATATTATGGAATGAGAAGTGAACCCAATTCACTATGATAGTCATGAGATTTACCCTTGAATAAGGAAATGAATTTTTATTCTTATGTCTATACCATAAACATATATATTATTCCAAAGTTATGCACTCATGTCTCATGTTCCTTGATTAATTTATGATTCATGCCTTATGATATACCAAGCATTATTCCATGACAAATATTATTTTCTATGAAATGCTAGATATGATTTTCAAATGTTAAGAAAAAATTCTAATACCTTTATATTAATGTTATACTTAATTAATTATTGATAACTCCTTTCTTTACTCTTATTAAGAATATGAGAACACCCTTTATTATGTTTCATTTCTCAAGGTTATAAAGAATATATTTAAAAATTATATGTATTACAAGGGTTCTAGTTATAAATAACTTTGTGGGAGATGATGTATATCTCTTATGAAGATGTTGTTTATGTATCCAAGTATCCAAATACACCAGAACTATATTATTCTAGCATGTATAAAATTTTCATGTATTGAATATTCATTAAAAATATGTAATATTCATGTATGAAAATTATGGGTCACTATATTGGGTGTCACATTAAAACCCAAGGATCAATGAATTTTATTTTATTTCACATACACACTATAATTATTAACTTTATCATATTACTTGTGCACACATAATTTTCCCTTTTTATGTTTGGAACACCATTAGTGATGGGTATTTTATTTTTTAACACTACTTGATCAGGAACACCTAGAACATGATAACTGAGTAAGCCTCATATTCATAGGTTTGGGTAGAGAAGATTCCCATCATTTCTTGATAAGGCTATAGAATCTTGTTCGTCATTTAAATACTAGGTTGTACTGAGTCTCGAGAATAATAAAAGAGCCTACCTATACTTTGATCTTCAATTATTTTTATATGTGGTCATCCTAGTGGGTTATTAGTTGGGATTTATAATTACATTACATAAATTATGTTTTCTAATGAATGTATATTTTTATTGATACTATGTACTTTGATTATGGTTATAAACATTGATGGGTTATTCCCACTATTGGTTTACTCTAATATGAGGGTACAATAAACCAATGGTAAAAACTTAAACCCTCACTACTATTCAATAAACTCTAGTATATAGGGAGGTATACCTGAGTTCACGTGATAATTCATTTGGGACATTAGAGACTAGTCTCAAGCTAGGGGAATTTTAAATATATATTAGAGAAACTTATTTCTTTGTCTTACTATATTGGGTATTGTAGACCTGGAATAGGGAAGTGTCGGAGACTTTTATAGAGCTATAATGGTGTGTCATTAAAAACAGTTCTAATGGAATGTACTAGTTAATAGGGTTACATGATTTCTATTTTTTATGTTAGAATTGATATATTTATTCAAATAGGTTGTGTGTATTTGAGATTGATATTATTGGTTTTATATCCTATATCATGGTGGAAAAGGTCCTTTGTAGATGAATCATTCTTGGAATGTAGGATTCTTATGATATTCATATTTTTTTTTGTGATTGATATCACATACGACTCGGATCTCATTTGTTTAATGTTTTAATAACAAATTATATGGGTTTTTCCTATATAACTTGTTAGTGGAATTATACTTAGCTATAACACAATATTTTATTTAATAATAGGTCATGTAGATCCAATTATATAATTTAATTGAATATGGATACAAATTCCCTTCATGAAAGGGATATATAGATCCCCTTAGTGGGTTATTATAGGAAATGAATACCTTGATATAGGTTCTAGATAAAGAAATATGTTTAGTTACTTAAAGTTGAAAGAAAAACCTATATAGTTGTTTCACATAAATCTTCTAAGTGAAATTATACTTAAACAAACCATATGTATATGGTTTAATCGATAAAAATCAACATAAGATGATGTCAAAATATACATATGAATGTTACATTGATCCTCAAGGGGTTGGCCTAGTATGCATATTCTTAAAGATGATTAGTTCCTTGTAAAGGGAATTTAACTAATCATGTTATGTCTGATATTCTTATGTGAGAACCCTAGAGTGGGTGTGATGTAATATGTGATGTCTAGATAATGGTTTGGTATAGACATGGTATGTATGGGGTATATGGTATTGATTTATCATGGGTTTACATGAGGTGTTAGAGACCATTGTGAGGGTAGAGGAATAATATATGTGATCCCTTATTCTTTTGTGATGTGGAGTGATTGGAGATATTTTTTATTGAGGTTGATATTTGGGGGAAAGATTAGTTGTATTCATGGAATATTAATTCAAGGTATTTTTCAATGAGATAGTGGATTATGATTCAAGAGGGTCAGATCTAGGATAGATAGATCATGGGTAGATCCATTATGTTTTGGAACAATGTCTGAGTGGTGGGTGATTGTTTGGTAGGCCATGGAATAGGTGAGATTCTAGACTTGTTGGAAAGAATGAATGATGGTTCTTTTGGATAGATGAGGTTGAAATTCAATGGGGGAATAATATATTTTTAGGCATCTATGACTAGTTTTAATGGAGTATGACTCATGGGAGCATCATTTTAGTTGCTTTATTAGGTAATATGATAGAAACCATCCATTTTGATTATATGAGACCAAGTTATATAATGAGTATGGACATATGAGAGGGTACTTAGTGGATCTCTCAACCTCAGGGGAGGAGAGTGAGGGTTAACATTAATTTTTGGGGAAAGGTATCTGAACCTGAGGGAATGTGCTTTCTATTTATGTATGGTGTCTATTTATTTTTTGGATAAGTGAGTAGGTGTGTATATGACGAGGAACAATGGGATGATGATATTCATGTAGGCATGGTTGCCTGAGGTTTTTATGAGAATTAGAGATGTTCCCTTACAGATATAGGTGAAATAATAAGTGGATTGAAGTGTAGTGGAAGATTTTATACTATCCTAGTCCTTGAAAAGGGTTATGATAGTTGGGAAAGTATTGGTAAGAGAAAAAAACATGTGATGATAAAATATTTCAGGCAATGCACTGAGGAGTGATATAAGGGAGTCTATATAGCGGGGAGTGAACCAGTGGATATTAGAGAGTATGAACCTTATTGTGGGTGAATTTTGATGAATATAGAGGATGATGTTATCAGTGAGTTGGAAATGGTTGGTGATTTGTGATTTTCATTTGATCTTAGATAATAGTCGGAGGACTACATCCATTCATTACATGAAATAATGTATGGAGTTTTGGCTATATAATTTCTGAATTTGGTTCAATAAGGAGATACTGATTATACTATTATAGTTGAGAGAATATTTTATGTCATCAATTCCTGACCCTCATATTGAATGGGTCATGGATGTGGTAAGATCATTTGGAAAAATTTTGATATAACATTAGGATTCCATTGATCATATAGATTTGATTTTATCTGTTTCCTTAGTAATAACTAGATACAAGATTCAAATTTAATCTTAGAATGAGTTATTGTATGGGAATCAAGCTCATTATGGAGTTGATGTGACCCAAGATTGATTCAGATTAGAGGTGCACTGGTGTGTCTAGATAGAGTTTGATACCTATAAAGGGTGTTTGAGAACCCCACCATGGAATTACACCAAGTATAAAATATTTCTTCAATGTGGGAATTTGAATAATTATGTGATGCCTCTGGGAATTAAGTAACCCTGATAAAAGGATATGGTAGAACGACAGTAGTTGTATCCAAGTGTTTTTGGGGGACATTATCTAAAGGAGGACCAAATAGTTATTTTGTGTGAAATTTTCTTTGGTGATGTGGAAACTTCAGCAAGAGTATCGATGAAAAACTGGAAGCATGTTTTCAATAGGTTATTCTTACATTGGGGAGAGCCAAGATCTAAAATTGAACTTTATGAGTATAGTCTTATGGTGGTAGAACCATAATATTTATTATGAATCAATCAATGAAACTTTTTTGTCTTAGGATATATAGGCTTAGTTGGTAACCATCATAGTATTAGTGATAGTGATGATTAGGTAGCTTGTATATTAGTGTATAATGTTCCCTTGGGGTTTCAATAGCCCACAAAAATCTCATTTGACATTCAAGGATAGAACTTTTCTAGTTTATCATGAACTAATTGTCATGTAGGGTTTCTATTGATGGATAAATACCATTAAAAATTCTCTAGGATGAGAAGTGTTCTCATGAGGAGTGTGCGACAACCCATATTTTTAAAAATTGTGAAATTTAGATGAAATTTGAACTTTTGGTCATGTAGTGTGGATTTTTTTGATAATTGGGACTCATATTGGAATTATAATCATCATAAAATCCATAGAAGATGTTTTTTGGATGTGTTTAGTGGCTTGGTAAATTTTAATTATGGGTTATTTTTTATTTTTGGGAGTTTAGATATCAATTATTAAATTTTAAGGGTTTTATGCACAGTTAAGAAAAACAATGTAGAGTTCCATAGAAAACGGTTCATGTGAAATTTCATTTGGGGTGTTGGAACATGTATTGTATATGGTTAGGAAAAACTATGCAATTCTATCATGCATAATTATACAAATTATTATAGTGGGAGGTGCATGGTTTGTAAAATCATATGAGAAAACCATGTGAGTGTGGAAATTGGACCTGATGTGAGTGATAGAGCGTCTGAATGTTTTGTTAAACCATGAATCCAAATGGCGGACCTACCCAGATACCTTAAAAAAAGAATCTTTCATCCCCCCATCAACTATTTACCATTATCCCCCAATTTTCCTACCACTCTCACATGGATAAACCAAAGGAGATTAATGGAGATCCCCTTCCTCCCTATCTCCCTTCCTCTCTTTAAATTCCATTTTGAGATGGGAGGTTATTAGATGATTCCATGACAGATTTGTTTAATTTTATTCCTTTTCCCCTATATCCTTCTCCACCATCACCACTTATGATTTTTTGATGTTTCCAACTATAGATTCATTAACTATTCCATAGAAACATAGTGTAATAATACCGAATGATGTGTATTTTTTCATGGCTTGTCTAGATGATATCCATGGAGGATAGATATATGCTATTATTCACTATTTCATTGGAGCTATGTTACTTGATAAATATATTTAGGGGTTTCAATTAAATATCATAAAATTGGTAGGTGAAGTTATCTTATGCGATAGGAATTTCATTTTTAGATTCTCTAAGATCATGTCATATGATTCCTGTATGTCATTGATTGTTTTTTTGGGGGAATTATGTTTACTATAGAGTTTTTAATTTTTTTTCTTTTTTGACTTAAATTTAAGAATTAATTTTAATTTTCAATAATTGATTATTCTATATTGGTTCAGTAGATAGGAGATTGGGTGTTATTGTGAGCTTGTATGGGATTGGTAATGGATGGGTGGACCATAATGAGGATGATAACTCAGTGTAAAGGGTAGGTGGTTCCTAGATATATCCATATAGTTTATTAATTTTTGTTTATGTGGTGTTTTCACTATGTGAAAATTACCTTAAATTTAAAATGGATCACTTCCATAAAACATCCTCAAGTAAAATTTAATTGTCTTGGGACATAAAGGAACCTTTTACACTAGTTTAATTCCTAGACTATCGATGGTCAATGACTTGACCATTTATATGCTCTTTGGTGATGGTTGTAGTGAATTTGTTTACTCTATGACTATGTCACAAAGGTGGGTAAAGATGTCGATTAGTTTTTTAGAGGACTGGGGTAGGGTCTTGAGCTTCAGATGAGATGCACATAGACTAGGTTAGTTTCATAAGGTAAGTTGGGAATATATGTATGTCTCAAGTCTAATGTTGATGTTGGGTTGGACATATGTCACACATATTATGGTTAACACCCTCATGAGGTTGTTTTGGAGCTTGGTGAGTACCATGAGTGGGATAAGTCCCCCGGGACTATATACAATGTGACATGAGGTTTTCTCTTAGTTTAAGTCTCAATAGATCTCTTAAGGGAGAAATGTGGTGGAACCAAATAGGGTCTAGGGTATTATTAGAGGAATTTTTATATGGTTCCAAAGGGCCTTGGTGTGAGTTATCATGGGATGGTCCTTGGTTAGAAAGACCATGTTATGATGTGGTAATTGGATGATTATTTGATTATACTACTTAAGGATAGGTTGACGAGAGGAGCTTATGGGATTCCAGTACACTATGGGATGATGGATATTGTGTGGTACTAATTTATAAGGACCATAAGGGGTCTAAAATACACAAGTTTATTTCCATGAAGGTGAGATGATAATAGAAATGAGTTTGGTATTTGTACTTGTGTGACTAAGGTTGTTTTGAGTGAATTAGAATACAACCGAGATAGATAGGGATATTTTCTTTGAGGTTTGGGCTATGACTTGAGTAAAGAGTCTTGGTTTTGTAACTGAGTTGGAATTCAAGAAATTATGAGTGTGTTTTTTGGATGAACTTTATGGTATGCGATGTCATTTTATTAGGAGGAAGATTCACATACATGTATTCTATATGATTTTATAGGACAGGAAACCCATTGGGTGTATGCTATATGTGTTTTATAGGTGAATTGTGGCCCTTGGGTATATGTGTTATTAGGAACTGGGGCAGGATAGGAACTGTTGGGTAATGATATATCAGTAATGTTTTTGGGTAGGGTATATTACCCATGGGTGGATGATATATGAAGGTTCCAAGTAGGGGATGTGACCCCTAGAGTAGATAATGTACATATATTTTAGGTTGAGGATGTGACCCCTAGGTTGATGATATATGGTGGTTTGGGAAGGGGATGTGACCACTGAGTGTATGACATGTAATGGTTCTGGGTGGAAAATGAGACCCTACGGGTGTATGATATATAATGGTTCTAGATAGGGGATGTAACCACTCCTATGTATAATATGTGATGGTTCTGAGTAGGTTATGTGGCCCCCAGGTGTGTGATATGTGATTGTTACAGGTAGTGTATGTGACCAGTCAAGGTGAATGGTATATGATAGGTTATAGGTAGTACATGGTTCCCTTGAATTTATTTTGTTTTGGAATAGGTTATGTAATATCACATTGTCCCCCTGGGTGACATTATAAGTAATTATGGGGTAGAAAATAGTTCCCTCTGGTGGATATGTGACTTGATCAGGGACACCTGACACTGGCCAAAGCAGGCATGTTAATCCTTGGGTTTCATCTCAGAATCCAAGGATTGAGGATGATTATTATATATACTTCCATATTTTATTTATTATCCTATGAATATCACACATGTATACACTATTTTTCATGGTTATTTTAGGGAATTATTTTTTTTCCTATTATGTTTTAGTTACAACATCCCTGAGAAGACCTGGAACTTTAGTACCTAAGAAGACCTCATGATTGTTTTGGTCGGTTTGAGGCCTGATATTTCATGATCTCACTTAAGAAACTCAATAAGGATATAGATACTGGGATTTAATGAGGCTCAGGGTGTGTAGCATAGCCTCTTTATACTTTATTCTTTGTTTATTTTTATACCTGATCATCCCAGTAGGTGATTAGTTGGGATGCATGTTTCAATGAAAATATTTTAAAAAAAATTATAAAATGAATTTTTTATGGATTATGGGTATTATGATTATCATTATAGATGTTGATTAGTTATTTTCCCTATTATTTTACTCTGATATGAGGGTATAGTCTCCACACACTAACACCTTATACCCTTATTACTTGTTAGTAGCCAATGGAATATGGGGAGGCATGCCTGTGGTCACATGAATCTCTATATGGGACACTGGTGAGTGGTCTCATACTGGGGGTGTTACACCCATGGAATGAAGTTAGTGTGATTTTCAATATAAATATAACCATATTTTATGGCACCTAACCATTGAAGAATTTTATGTGATATAATTAACATAATTTTATACCAAAATATCTGTATTTGGTATATGAACAATAAAGTGGATTTAAATTTTTCATGCTATTTGGTTTTTTTTCGTAACTTTGGGGTATTGCTTCCATGATAAAATTTTAGGGTATCTTCTTTGAAAGGTATCAAAGGTGGCATTTTAATCAAAGGAAACATGATTTTTAGAGTTTCAATGATCATTGTTGAACTGAATGTTGTGTGAGGGATCAACGTACAATGATTCAATAAATACTATTTTTTAAACATATGAAGGTTTTTGTTCGAGTTTGGTTTTTTTTATTTTATGGTTTTGTGGTTGGTTATCTATGATAGTGGTAATTCATGGGGGTTCATGAAATTAAAGATTCATTAGTGTTTTTGGGTCTGGATACTACCTCAATAACTATGGTGGACTAGTGGTTTTTTGTAATTGAAACACTGATATTGTAGACTCTGATAAAATTCTCGTTGGCATAATTGGTGAAGTAAACAATGAATTTCATGTTAGGGTAAGAAAATCTAGGTGACTTGTGGTCTGAGGCATTAACATGTGATATTTTCTAAATTTTAATTTAGGGGGTAGGAATGTTTACCCAAGGTGATGAAATCTACATTTTGTTTGAGTTTTATTGTTCAGTTTCTCTTTTTAGTGTTTTTTGAATTTGGTCTTCAGTAATTTTTATAGACTCCACTCAACCAAAAAAGTGTTTTATTCAAAAACTAAAAAAATAGTCTTGGATTAAAACATGATACCCACCTAATAAGTATATTTTTTATGTATTAAAAGACATTAAACACATAATTAATTTTAATATTCATCATAACATAATATTATAACATTATAAGTCCTATTTTTCATAATGGAAAAAAATGATCCTATAGAATTGGACGTTATAAAAATATTTTTTTTGAATTCTGACCCATAGGAATTGGATGCTAGTTTTTTCGCAAACACCTATGATTATTTACATAAATTCCAAAATACAATTAAATTGAATAAGTAATAAGTATATCTACATGTTAGAAATAGTGAATAAGTTTTTTCATTAGATATTGGAACATAAGATCTATTTCTTATATTTAATTAATTATAAAATTAGAAAACTATTAAAATGTTCCAAATATAAATGGAAATTTGATTTATGTTTCTCATTTATTTAAGAATGGAAACTTTTAACACACTATATTTTAATATGAATTTTCTTTTATTTATATCATAATCAAATTACTTGTTTAACTATTAATATGGGATAAATGATAATTTATTTATTTATTTAAGGATGAATGTTTCAACAAAAAAATAAGAAATTCAAATATATATATGGAGTAAAATTATTAAAGCTACTCGAGGATAATAAATACCATTAAATACAATGATTATAATCATGGAATATTCTTCCTCATGGTCTCCCATGAAAATTATACCTCGAAGTATAATTGTAGAAATCCTGATAAATATTTAAAATGTGATAAAAAATTGAGTAATAAATGAGGTAATAGGATAAATTATTATCAAATAAGACTGGAAGGATATATATATATAGGAATTTAAAATCAAGAAGTAAGTGTTATACTATTGTTGGGTATATATAATTGTGGGGACATATAATCAATGAGTATATTAAAATTGTTACAACTGACATGTAATAATTATTTATAAGTAACTAATATATTAGAAATAATATATCTTACAGGTCTAAAAAGATAATTAAAATATATGGTGTTGTGAAAGTGGGTTCCCTAGATCCAAATTGAAAATTAAATTTTGATTACTACTATATTAGAAATAATATATTTTACTGGTACAAATAATAACACCACATTTTTCATGTGTCATTGGTTATTCCTATTTATGAGAAAATTTATTGGTCTCTAGGCCTAAGATTGTTATAATTGTGTATGATTTGATTGCATACTTTGATTCCAGAAAAAAAACATTACATTTATGTCATGGAAAGGTTTCTTATATTGAGTGTGTCATTGATGGTATGACATTTGTAGAAAATTTATGAAATATCTTGCCACTTCCAAAATGATAAGATGTCTCAAGCCCAGTTAAGAAGGATGGTAGAACATTTATTAAATCCATTTCTATGGAAATTATAGGTAAGTCTTTCTGGTATGGTCATAAAAAAATAAATTAAAAAAATATAATGATGTTAAGTGTGCATCCGACTTTATGAGATATCATATGATAAATAGATTACATTACATGACATGTGTTTGTAGGAGGTTAAAATTTCCAATACTAAACCTTGACTCCTTATGTACCTTGATAGGTTGCTAGAATCCAATACAGGTTTGTGAGATCACATAATGCTATCGAGGTAAGGGCATATAGGTTCACACCCAATGAGTATTTAGAAGCTTTTTCAATTCTAATGAATTGTATTTAAGGACATGGTGGTCCCCCTGACGGTGTCCAAAAAGTGTACAAGTTTATATAATCATATTGGTAATAAATAAATTCAATATTATTCAATATTATAATAATAGCCGTTGAATTTATTTACTTATTTTATTCACAATTTATAGAGTAAATATATTGAAAAAATATTTTTTAAACAAATAAAAAATATTTAACATTAAAGGTTCATTGAATATTTATCAGAAGGAAAATTAGAGTTATGGATTCATATTTTATCATGTAAAACAGTTTTGGTTCTACAAGCATGTGATAAAATATTCACGAAATTTTTAGGAAGTTTCTATCTTCATTTATAATTTTTTTGGGTAAATTTGAATAGTTAACATTCATAAGGACCAAAATGAAATTTATTGAAGTTATAACATAAGTATTTAATCATTTTTTAGACCCAGAATGACTAGGATACTTTTTTTTCTCAAATTATCTATCATCTCCTCCTATTTCTCAATTCTTAGAGAGAGAATGTGAAGGGAAGATCAAATATCTTTCAATCCAAGTTTGAGGATAGTTGGTTGAATTTTCTGTGATCATGATGAAATTTAATTTCCTTAAACTCTCTATGATATCTCCCATATTTCATAGGCCAATGATTAATCAAGCTTATAGAATTCTTGTGTATGATCTAGAGGGTTTGTGATTTGGTTCCCTCAAGATATGATCACTGATGACGAGTGAAATATGTTTGCAATCGAAATAATATAAGGTAATTTTTTTTTTTAATTTTTAATCTTTATTCTCCATGATTAATTAATTTTCACTCAATATTTGGATGAATCCGAGATAGGGTATACTAGATTTAATGTTTCAACATAAATCTAGACCTGCAGTTTTTAAAATACATTTTTTCAAGATTTTAAAAATCATGAGTTCCTTTAATAGTTATCAAAGGGACCATTAATTTAATTAATCCAAATTAAAAATTAATTTTTATTTTATTGGAGAAGAGGGTGTTGTTATGGTCCCACTGTGACAAATATTGAATCAATCAGATATCAGATGTTTGGGTTATCGTCATTCAAATATTTAAATTTGAATTTTCAGGATTAAAATAATAAAAAATATATATATTTATATATATTTTCCTGGTGTGGGATTGTTTCACTAAAGACATGCACATCATGTTGGACATTATGGCTAGTGCCATCCACTATAGGATCTTTCTGGCTAAGCTTCTATACCGAGGAAGTTCAAGTCAATGTGGACTTAATTAAAAACACATTGATATATATACAAGGAAATATATGGATGTCTATTCGCATCCTGCAGATGATTTTTCCCTAGCCTCAATATGGATAGGCTATGAAATTTTTTATAAAAAGGTTATTTGACTTGGGGGATGGAACAACCACCCCTCACATCAATGAAGCCCCCTATTGGGGGGGGGGGAGAAAATTGTACTTCGTAAGGAACTACATAATTAAAAAACTTTTATTATATATATACATAATTGGCTCCCCCTGAAGAGTGCCTTCCCCCCTTATCACATGTAAAGCATGTGTGTGCATGAGCACCATCATCCCGACACACCTACCTGGTCGATTCAACCCCAACCAGGTTGATTCAAATTCTAACAGACCTGTCCAATGCTTTTTAGATTTCCCTGAGATCTAGAATACCTCCATGGGAGTTTAAAAATTATCAATTCAAATATATATATATATATATATATATATAATTCATAAAATATTTTAAAAAATATTATGAATTTAATTCAATTTTTTTAAATGATCTGATAAGTGTTTTGTGAATTAAAATTAAATTTATTTTAATTCATGAAAAATACCATCAATCTCAATTTTTCAAAAATTTAATTTAATTATGGGAATTGAATACATACGGAATGATCATGGGTCATATACCAAAAAAGGATTATATAATTTTATTTCATTATTTACCCAATTATTTTAATTTAATTTTTTTAATAATTATTTTGTAAATTGAGATTTGTGCATTGCCTCTTACGTTGTAATATTTATACGGGCCTGCACATCCTAAATGAATTTAATTTATCTCTAACCCACATATTCAATATTCCCATGCCTATGTGAGGGTATTATTATAAAATGATGAATATTAAAGGTGATGAATTTCACATCAAAACTTACACTATAACATTAATATCCTTTTGCAGCAATTTTTTAGTGGTGGTTTTTAATAAACCACCGATAAACCTTTTTTTTCAATCCTGATACTTCGCTCCCCCCGAAAACCCTTGAATCCCAAGACCCACGCTGCCTCTCCACCTCGCCGACATTCTGGTAGGTTGGAGGTATAGTTTAATATTCTTTATTAAATTTTTTTATCTTTCTTATGGTGTGAATTTTTTGAGTTATCACCTAAAATATAGATGGACATGACTGGTATTTTCTTATATATTAGTGTGTTAGAATGAATACATCCTAGTTTCAATTCTCATAATTCCTAAATCTAATTATATACCATTGTGTGTATTGGTATTTGGGGAAAAACTGTTACATTCATGATCATTTTGTAATGAGGAATTTTTTATGACTGCTTATATGTTCATTGATTATTTTTGGGCTCTAAATATGGATTCTTCCTATTTATTATTTAGTATATTCATCTTGGTTACATGAAACAACTTATTATTTTTGGTTCCCCTAATTTTCTAGTGGATTTTCAATTGTTCTGGGGCCCCATCACTATGCATACATGATTCAAGTATTTCATTGGTATTTTTACAACATTTCAGCTTAGAAATAAATGTCAATGTTTTCTGAAAATAGGTACAATCTATCCATCATTGAATTTTGAATTAGATTAATTAAATCCTAAACAAGAAATATCATGATATCATTTAGATTTATATTCTATGAAATAAATATACCTTTAAATATCCACTTCACTTCAATTTGAAGAAAAATTAATTTTATTAATATTTCATTTTAGCTAACTCCTCATTGATTCCTTAAATTATAAATGTATTAAATTATAATGTACTAATAATACCAATTCATTGAAATAAAGACAAGAAAAACATATACCTACTTTTTTTAATGTGACAAGGGGAATTCTTGAAACCTTCCTCCATTATATTAGTGGAAATATATGTGTACCTAGGATAATGTACCTTTTCTGACCTTATAATTATTTTTTATTTATTTAAATTTTTTACCCATTTATAGAATAACTAAGTTAATTATTTATAGAGAGGTCTTATTTAAATCTAATTTAAAATTTAATAGATAAAATTTCCATTGGATGTTAGTTTCAAGTAGTATGATCTTTCAGGTGGTATCTATTATAAAAAATGTTTAAAATACCTCAAGATAATATTTTAAGCATGATTTAATGAGATATAAAATCATAAAATGGTTCATGTTTTTAAATGAAATTATTTTAAAGTAAAGGCATGAGTTTTTCATAAAAACCATTAGATATTGGTTTTGGAAATGAAAGGCATGTTTTTAAACTTTAACTTGGGGACAATTTATTTGATTGATTGAATTATTGATTATATTGAATGATACCCAAAATTATGAATAATTTCCGTGAAGCACATGGGATTAAATGTTGTTTGGAGAAAGAATATTCATGCTAGGTAAATTGATATCTTACATTGACTTGATGATGAAAATGAAACAAAACTACTTGAGGGAAGGTAGTTCATTCTTTGGGTTGTTATCATATTACCCCAAAGCTTGCGGATCTAAGGAGTGTGTGTACACCTAGAGGAATATCTCACTAAGATTTTGAGAATCTTGGTGACCGGTACTAACCGTAGATGTTATCACCATGGTTCTATTACTGAAAATTATGTAAAATTATATATACATGACAATTATTGATTGAAATGATTTAATCATGTCTGTTTTGATAGAAATGCTTATTCATTCATATTTTGATGCAGATAATTATGTATCCCTAATTTTATGGATATTCACTTTGAAACATGTTTTAACTTAGACATTGAAATGTTTTATCAAGAACGTTTTTATTCAATTTGAAAAAATATTTCCATGCTAAATTTTATTTAAAAATGATAAAATTTTGTATATTTGTTATATATTGATTATGAAATTCCTGGTGATATCCTACTGATATTTTTTATCACCCCCTACTTTTTTCCATTAGTAATTTATAGTTTTTATTATTCATGGTCCAAGAATATGGAAAGTGCCACTCAGAGGTGGTGGATGTTCTTAATTAGAGAAACTTGGGGAGTTAGTGGTGACTGGTGGAATGTGCAATCCACTTGTTACATGGAGTTTTTGGGTTGTGATATTAATGGTTGAATTGATGAAACATACCAATTTTTAGACTTGTATCTATTTACTTGTGATTTTATCCCTTATGGAGTGTTTGGAATACCAACTATGTTTCATTTTATATTCTCTAATTTTCTTGATTAGTTCTACTTATGGTATAATCATTCCCTCTAGTTTGTTTTGATTCGTAGTCACTAGTCACCAGCCTTTGGGGATTGGGAACACCCATTGGGATATGTCAAAACTAGATTATGTGCTTCTTAGGTAGGTTATGTAGGTTGGTTTGTGAAAAATTAGTGTCAAAGTCATTCATACCTCTTCTTTGAAATTGATATATAGTTTTATATGTCTTGGTAGGCATGAGATAGTATTTTTGAGACTTAATAGGTATAGTATGAGAAATTTCTTGGCCAGATATCATCTTAAAGTGCCTTAAGTAACTATGGGCTTTTGGGAAAACGTGTCTTTGAGGATTTTTTATCTAATCCTTTACCTTTTCCAAATCTTTACCATATTTATATATTTTTCAGCTAATATATATGAATCTATTTCCTCATTCTGGGGGACTCTGTCTCCTATGGAAGGATTATGTCGACGTCAAGATCATTTCCTTCTCCTAGAACCATGTGGTAGCGAGAATTCATGCAGATCACACCCTGCCATGGACTTTTTTTGGGATTCTATGGTTGGTCGTCCCAGAATGAGAAGTGGAAATCATGGGATATTCTTTTCAAGATTTTTCATGAGCTTCCGGTCCCTATCCTCTTCGGAGGGGAATTCAATGAGATTATGCTTAATAGGGAAAAAAGAGGTGGTGCCATCCGACCATCTGTGTTGATGTCAAATTTAAAAGATGTGGTCTCTAGGTCGGACCTGGTCGATCTGGGTTACGCGGGTAATCCGTTCACATGGTTTCGGGGTACTGCGGATGGCACCCACATCGCTGAGCGGCTCGACAAATTTTTGGGCTCTTCAGATTGGAAAACTCTCTTCAGCATGTTTCACATCGACCACCTATCGCTCAACTGTTCGGACCACTTCCCAATTGTCATTGATTGCACTCATGGAGAGTGCTACAAGCGTGCTATTAGAACCTTCAGATTTGAATGCTTCTGGTCAAAAGACCACGAATGTGAAGATTTTATCAGATCAAGCTGGAAGTGTATTCACGCAGACGTGAGATCCAACCTCTAGAAGGTCACATTTGATCTGAGATCTTAGAGAAATAAAAATTCCCGCCATCCCGATAGGTGCTGTGATTTCCTTGAAATAAAAATGCATTACCTTCTCAGTCAACCCCCATCCATTTTCAATATCTCAAAGATCGGTGCCACTCAACGAGATATAGATACAACCCTACATGTTAAAGAAAGATTTTTGGAAATGCGGGCACGGGACACCCACATTACAGAAGGGGACGCCAATACCTGGTATTTTCACCAGAAAGCATCATATAGGCACCGAAAAATTTTTATTCCTTGCATAGCGCAACCTGATGGTAGAAAAGTCTCTGACACCGAAGGAATCCAAGAAGCCTTTGTTTGTTTCTTTCAGAACCTATTCACTTCAGGAACTCCATACATTTCATCTGAAGTGGAGGACTGTATCAGACCTGTGATCACCAACAAGATCAATCGGGAGATTTCCAAATATGTGACAGATGATGAGATACGTCTGGCTCTAAAGCATATTCATCCTACTAAGGCCCCGGGCCCAGACGGCTTCCACACCCGTTTCTTTAAACAATAATGGCACATTATTAGTCCCGAAATCTGCAATCTGATTAAGAATATTTGGGATGGGAAAACAATCATTTTCAACATCAATGAAACTATCCTCGTCCTCATTCCCAAAATTAAGAAACCTCTTGAGATCCCAAATTTTAGACCTATCATCCTCTGCAATGTCTCATACAATATTTTTTCAAAGATCTTAGTTAATCGGCTATGAATTTGGTTACCGAACATCATTTCAGAAAACCAGAGTGCCTTCATGGAAAACAGACTGATCACAGATAACAAAATTGTGGCCCATGAAGCGTTACATTCTATGAAAACTCTCTCCACCACGAAAAGTGAAACCATGTCCTAGAAACTTGATATGACCAAGACCTACGATAAAGTGGAATGGAATTTCCTCAAAGTCATGATGCTGAAAATGGGATTCTGTCCTAAATGGAAAAATATGGTCATGCACTGTGTCATGTATGTCTCCTTCTGAATCAAAGTCAATGGAGAGCTCACCCGAGGCTTCTCCCCAACCTAAGGCCTTCGCCAAGGAGATCCTCTCTCACCTTTTCTCTTTATCTTGGTGGATGATGTTTTTTATAACCTCATTTCCAAGGTGGAATCCTCTAATATTATCCATAGGGAAAGGGTGTTCCATGGAAGACCACCGGTTTCTCATATTTTCTTTGCCGACGACTACCTTCTTTTCTCTAGAGCAACCAATAATGAATGCTGGACAATCAGTCATGCAATCCATCATTATGAGAGGGAATATGGACAGTCAATTAACCATGGAAAATTAGAAATCTCCTTCAGCGCAGGGGTGCCTCCATCCAAGAAAGAAGAACTCTATGAAAATGTAGAAATTTATATGGTTGAGAAACACCAGAAGTATCTCGGGCTACCCACGGTGATTGGACGCTCCAAAAAAGTAGTCTTTTCATATTTACTCAACAGGATTGAGAAAAAAATTCAAGGCTGGACCCCTAAAAGAATTTCCAAGGCCGGAAAGGAGACACTCATTACAGCCGCCCTCCAGTCCATCCCCAACTATTTTACGTCTCTGTTTAAGATCCCGTCTGCTGTGGTCAACAAGATCCATGCATGCACAACCAACTTCTGGTGGGGAAAGAATAATGGAAGGAATCTTACCCACTGGATTGCCTGGGAGAAACTCAACTCTCCCAAATATAAGGGAGGATTGGGATTCCGAAACCTCCTTCAGTTCAATGACGCACTGCTGGTGAAGCAAGGTTGGCACCTTTTTAACCATCCATCTTCTCTCTGTGTGCAGGTTCTCCAAGATAAATATTTTCCCCACAAGGAATTCCACGAATACTCTCTTGGCCCCCGTCCTAGATTCCTCTGGAGAAGCATTAGGGGTGCCCGTTGTCTCGTGAAAAAATGGATTGGCTGGAGGATTTGGAATGGATCAACTGTTAATATAACGACCCATACTTTACATACATTGTTAATACTTCAAAATTGAAGCATACTTATTACAACATATAACAAAACCACGAAAGGACCGTATAGGTATAGTGTCTTTAGAAACTGGGAAACATAAACAACTGGTTCATAAAGCGTCTACACTGTCTCCCATTTATTTTATCATATATATAGTCCCTTTTGGCATATCTTACTTAATAACCTTCTTCCTGGCCTGGGGAAAGAAAACATACAAAAGGGTGAGCTCAAATGCTCAGTAAGGGTAAACAAAAGAAATATCAATCACATCATATTCATAAGAACATAACTTTTGGAAATTTTAACCTGCAAAAGAGAGCATAATTTCATAACATGTGATAAATCATAGTAGTGAAATGGAATCCAAATAATCATAACTTAAAACATGAAACTTTGTGGCATACACACATAATCATAGAGAATCATTTCTTATTAGTCAATACTCATTGCCAAGACTATCTTAGTGGACAAAGTCCATTTCTGAACCGAGTTCACTCCCCGTTTCAGTCCTGTTTCACTGAACCGGTATAACCTACCGTTCCAGCCATGTCCATCTCATGAGATATAAAATCTTTACCCAATGCATTGGAGGGAGATATAGGTCCCACCCATCTCATAATTATACCATTCTTATGTGTGCCACAAAATCATAAATCATACATCATTGCATAACCCATGTAATAAAAATGGGAATCTTAAACATCGTGACATCATCAAACAATTCATATAAGATAAAAGAATTCATAAAAATAATTACATCACAACATAATCAAATCAATGTAATAATAGGGATATAAACAGAACCCTATATTATCTTAGATGGAAAATAATTTTGATAAAACACTTGAACTCCATTCTTGAGGAAAATATCCTTTCAAATTCAAAAACATTTTCCTTTCTTAACATGTCATAAAATTTTAAACTAAAAGAAGTTGATTAAAAATAAACATAAACACTTGTAAAGGAAGCTTCTTGGAAATAATGTTTTAAAAATCCATTCATGTCGTATAAGTTAAAAAAAACATTCTTCTCGTACTTTTGTCGGAAAACTCAAAAAGTACCTCGTACGAAAAACGACAAAAGATTCCTTTCATATCTTTTACTAAAAACTCACCAAAGGGTAAAATTGAATATAAACTATTGTAGAAGGATGTAAATATTAAATATTTAGGAAACATTGATGTGGATGATAAAATACACCCCAGTAAATACCAAAGTATAAACAATCTCGGATAAAAATGAGATTGTGATATTTCCCTTACCTTTGGTCCGATTTGCTTCATAAGTGTCTGAACCTTCTGTATAATGATTTAAATAATGTTATTGACTTATTCCAGAATCATAATTATTGTTATGATATCATATATGGTCATATTCTTAGCTTCTTATTAGTAATATTTCATTACAACTTTTTATTCAGGTGTTTATTACTTTTTGTTCTTATGCGTGTTTTGTCGAATAAATTCTTATTCTTCTCTTTAGGTTATAGATACCTCATTTACAGAATGGTATTAGTGTAATATATATCATATTCATTCATTCAATTCATTTATATAATCATTATGCAATGAAGATCATGTAGAACGAGTCACATCACATCGTGGAGACGGTATTCCGTACGTACGCACGAGTGATGATATCATTCCTATGATCGTGGAATTGTATTGGAGTGTATGTATACTATTTCAGAATAAATATCACTTTATAATAGTCATATATAGTCATTATTTACACCATTATACCCATCCAAGTAAGGTGGTGGTGGAAAATAGATTACATCACGGCGTGGAGACGGTATTCCGTACGTACGCATGCGCGGTGATTTCTTTTTCCGTAGGATGGATAGATGGTGAAATAGGGTTGTTTCGTACTTATAATAACATATCAGTATATGAGTGATACTGATTTTATTACTTCATAATGAAACAACTAAAGAATAATAAGTGGAAGAAGAAATAAAGATGAAAGAATCGGTAACGGACATTACCTCTTCTTCGAAGTGCTTCTTTGAGACCTCCTTTTAGGGCACTAAAATAGGTCTTTGAAGAAGACCAGAACCTCTAGGATGTTTCTAGGGAAGTGGAGAGGATAAATTGGCAGGGTTTGGCCGATCTTGAAGGCTCAAAGTGGTGTGAGGAAGAGGGGGAGGAGGTGCCCTTTTATAAGGGAGGAGAGGGGCACCTTTGGAATAACTAAAAATATTATTTTATTATTAAGTCAAATTCGGTTTTTAATAGCTCCAAATTAAATATTTCGAAGATAAGGTGGGTAGGTGTCGAAATAATCTCATACAATAGAATTTAGACAAGTTTAGGTATCAATTTTAACCTTATCATTTAGATTTAACTTTAAGTTCGATAATTTTACTTTCACCGCGTCTTCTTGTTTTCTTACACTATAAGGTTAATAAACTTACTATATCAAGCCAAAAGAACCCCAAGTTGTTTATTATTAATATATATAACCTTATATAAGTCATTTGGCCTAACCTTATATTTTTAGGAATAAAATAACAATTAATAATATAATATTTGTTTTAAAAAATATTTTATGTCAATTTTGACACTATTTAGTAATTGATTTTTGTGAAAATCATAACAGAATGATTAGTTCGAACCAAGTTAATTAAATCAATAATAACATGTCATATTAACCTAGAAATTAGTGTAATTCATAAAAAGTCTCAAATTACATTTATTTGGGTATTTATAACATCAATTATGTCAATATTTTATTAATAAGATAATTACTGCATCATCGTTGTGTCATAAATAAATTAAATTATTTAATGTCTAAAAAATTACAAATAAAATACCATTATGTAGGAAATCTTTTTATCTTTCTAATTAATATTTATAGTCGAATTTATCTTTTGTATAACCCCATATTAAAAATGATTTACTTATTAAACTTTGATTTTAACTATTTTAACCCTTCTTTAAATAAATTAATAATAAATGTCCTAATCTAATCCAAGTGGGCCTAAATGGTCATATTTTATTCCTAAGGTTGTTTTTGGTCCAATTACACTTGTACAATAGAATTAGGAAATGTGTTTGGGTAATAATAATATCATTTTTACCCTTAATTACCCTATTTACTTTTAACCGTGGTAAAAAAAGTAAAAAGTTACTATTCACCAAAAAATTATTTTCATCTCATTGAACCACATTTTACTTACTGACATCAACCGTGTCTCTCGGATTTTCAAAATTCCACTCACAGAAGCGGTAAAATTAAGTTTTATGAAAATTTCAGTTTTTTAACTACCACTTAGTGGTTTCACTATTCATCAAAAATTGAAAGTTTTCAGAAAAATACCAAAATTTCACCCTAGGCTAATTTCGATATTCCGAATCCAAAAATGAAGTCCATTTTGAAAAATAAAATTTATAAAATTTCAAAAGGTGGTTATTACTATTCATAACTGCTAGTTTTAATAATATTTTAATAGCATATCATTGTTTAGTGAAACTCGGTATTGCGTACGATGCAAGCTATCGAGGAAGGCCGCAGTTGCATGTAAAGCAAGACAAGCTAGTGTTGTGTGTAGTGAAAGATTCATTTGATGATTTATATAACATGAAAACAAAATATTTCACATAAAAGTCTCGGGTGTTACATTTTACCCCCCTTAAAATGAATTTCTCCCTCGAAATTCGTCACTTTGTAACAAACAGACGAGGATACCTCTCCCTCATCATATCCTCAAGCTCTGATGTAGCTTCTTCTAATTGGTGGTTCCTCCATAAAACTTTCACGAATCGAGTGGTCTTGTTTCGTTGGACTTTTTCGCTACGATCCAGAATCTCTATCGGCTGTTCTTCATAAGAAAGATCTTGCTCCAGCGGTACAACTTCTGAGCTAAGTACATGTGAAGGATCAGGTATGTACTTTCTCAGGAGAGATACATGGAACACATCGTGAACTTAAGAGAGATTCGGTGGAAGCACCAATCGATAAGCTACCTTCCCAACACGATCCAGTATTTCGAAAGGACCGATATATCTAGCGCTCAACTTCCCCTTCTTTCCAAATCTCATGACTCTTTTCTAGGGAGATATTCGTAAGAACACTTTATCACCCACTTCAAACTATAGGTCTTTTCTTCGGTTGTCGGCCTAAATTTTCTGTCGACTCTGAGCTTCTCTTATGTGTTGTTGAATAGATGTGACCTTTTCTGCCATTTCATCAACGAGATCAGGTCCTAATAGCTTTCTTTCCCCAACATCATCCCAACAAGTTGGAGTCCTGCATTTCTTTCCATAGAGAGCTTCATAAGGAGCCATCTGAATACTGGAGTGAAAGATATTAGTATAAGAAAATTCCACCAAAGGTAGGTGTTGATCCCAACCACCTTTGAAATCCATAGAGCAAGCTCTCAACATATCTTCTAGAGTTTGAATTTTTCTCTCAGACTGACCGTCTGTCTGAGGATGATAAGCAGTGCTGAAACTCAACTCAGTATCCAGAGTATGCTGAAGAATTCGCCAGAACTTTGAGGTAAATCTCAGATCCCGATCAGATATAATAGAAAGTGGTACTCCATGCAATCTTACCACTTCCTTTACATATATCCTGGCAAGCTGATCCAGAGAGAAATCCTCTCTAATAGCAATGAAGTGTGCAGACTTGGTAAGACGATCAACTATGACCCAGATAGCATTATTTCCTTTGGATGTTTTAGGAAATCTTGTGACAAAGTCCATAGTGATGTTTTCCCATTTCCATTCGGGTATGGGTAATGGTTGTAACATCCCCTTAGAATTCTGTCTCTCAACTTTAACTTGTTGAAAAACCAAGCATCGAGAGACATATTCAGCAACATCTTTTTACATGCCATCCCACCAGAAGTACTCTTTCTGGTCCCTATACATCTTCATGCTTCCAGGATAAATAGAGAATGAAGAACTATGAGCCTCATCCAGCAACTCCTTCTTTAATTCCGGGATGGGAGGAACACAAACCCGATTCCTGAACTTTATTATCCCATCACAATCAAGGTTGAATTCAGGAATATTTCTCACTTTCTTTTGTAACTATACATCTTCTTTCTATTCCTCTTTAATCTTCACATGTATATATGGTTGAACATTCATTTTAGAAAGATACGATTTTCCCCCTTCCATTATAATTCCAAGATCCATCCTTTGTAAATCCATAAATATTGGATCTTTTTTGATCCTCATCATGGATAAAATGGCATGGTCTTTTCGACTTAATGCATCTGCCACCTTGTTTGCTTTCCCAGGGTGGTAATTAATTGAGCAGTCGTAATCCTTAATCAGCTCCAACCATCTTCTTTGATGCATATTCAGCTCCTTTTGTGTGAAAATATACTTTAAACTTTTATGATCAGTGTAAATATCACACCTTTCACCATAAAGGTAATGCCTCCAAATCTTTAATGCAAAGATTACCACATCTAACTCCAAATCATGAGTTGGGTAATTTTGCTCATGGATTTTCAACTATCGTGAGGCATAAGCTATCACCATATCATTTTGCATGAGAACACATCCCAATCCCTTCTTGGATGCATCACCGTAGATCACAAACCTTTCTCCACTACAAGGAAGTGTGAGTACAGGTGCAGTGGATAACCTTCTTTTTAACTCCTTGAAATTCTCTTCACATTCGTCCGTCCACACGAACTTAACTCCTTTTCGAGTCAACCTGGTGAGTGGATTAGATAATCGTGAAAAATATTTCACAAAACGTCGATAATATCCAGCCAAACCAAGAAAACTTCGGATCTCAGTTACTATTGTTGGTCTCGACCATCTTTTGATAACCTCTGTTTTTGCTGGATCCACAGATATCCCCTCTTTTGAGATTATATGACCCAAAAATGAAACTTTTTGAAGACAAAATTCACACTTGGTAAATTTGGCATAAAGCTTCTCCTTTCTCAGGGTCTTCAATATAATTCTCAAGTGATCTTCATGTTCTTCCTTTCTCTTTGAATAGACAAGAATATTGTCTATAAAGACTACCAAAAACTGATCAAGATAGTCTCTAAAGACTCTATTCATCAGATCCATGAAGATAGTAGGGGCATTAGTAAGACCAAATGGAATCACTATAAATTCATAGTGTCCATACCTTGTACGGAAAGCCGTATTTGGTATATCCTCCCTTTTGACCCTTAATTGATGATACCCTGAATGAAGATCAATCTTGGACAAGTATTGAGCTCCACGTAGTTGGTCAAATAAGTCATCAATTCATGGGAGAGGATATTTGTTCTTGATAGTGATCTTGTTAAGTTCTCGATAATCAATGCAGAGTCTCATTGATCCATCTTTCTTCTTAACAAATAGAACAGGTGCTCCCCAAGGTGATGCACTAGGGCGTATGAATCCCTTATCAAGATTCTCTTGGAGTTGCTTCTTCAATTCCTGCAACTCAATTGGGGCCATTCTATAAGGTGTCTTTGAAATAGGAAAAGCACCCAGTACGAGTTCTATTGAAAACTCAACTTCACGATTTGGTGGAAGACCCAGTAATTCCTCCATAAAGACATCATCAAACTCCCGTACAATGGGAATATTCTTAATCGTGATTTTCTCACCAACCATTTGAGATAAATAACCTTCATTTAGTTGAATCAAGACCCATAAGGTAGAAGGAATTTCCACTGGAAGGTTATGTTCATCCTTGCATTGATAGACGATCATAGATTGATCTGGAATATGAAATGTGACTTCCCTTCTTTGGAAATTGATATGAGCTCCATATAAAGAAAGCCAATCCATGCCAAGAATCACATCAAATTCCACTATAGGAAGGATCACAAGATTTGCAGAAAGCACTTTCCCACAAACTTCGATCGGAGAAGAATTATAAACTTTTGATGAGACTGTTGTGACATTAGGTGTTGTCACAGCTAACTCAACAACTAATTGTTGAGGTAATATAGTGATACCCTTAGAAAATTCTTCAGAAATAAAAGAGTGGGTGGATCCAGAATCAAATAAAACATTTGCTACTTTAGAGTGGATGGTAAGTATACCTTTCACCACATCGTTATTGTACTACACATTGCTGATAGAAATTGCATGTGACTTTCCTTTATCTTTAGCCTTAAGAGTTTGTTGACGTCGACCATCATCATCAACCCTTGGATTTGGGAATTGATTGGCATAATGCCCCATCTCCTTGCACTTGAAACATTGAAGTGTAGTAGGTTCATTCTGTGTATCCCTTCCTTTGTTTGCATCATTAGACATCTTATTCCCATCATCGCGGCATTCAAATGCCCGATGAGCTTCCTTTCCACATTTGAAACATTTACTTGTCCCTTTAAGACAACTCCATCCATGTTTCTTTCCACACTTTGAGCATAAGGGAAAGCTCATCTTCTTTTCAGTGTGCTCTTTAGATTTTCCTTTGAATTCCATTTTCCTCTTCTTATCAAACCCATATGACTGATGGGTTACTCCAATCTCCATCTCGACTTTGAGAGCACATCGAACGATTTCCTCATAGCTATTAAAGTCCCTTATGGCTAACTCCCTTCGAAGACTTGATTTTAAGCCACTAAAGAATCGATCGATCTTACTCTTATGTTGGATAATAATACCAAAAGCGTACCTTGAAAGTCTTGTAAAATTTGCTTCATAGGTACCAACAGATTCATCATCCTTTTGCTTCAGTTCAAGAAACTCTTTCTCCATCTTTGTTCGGAGAATACGAGGGAAGTACTTATTGAAAAATGAGTTCTTGAACTCTTCCCATTCCATGGACTCAATTTCATCCCTTTGCCTCGTATTCTTAATAAGATTCCACCATTGATCAGCATCACCTTCCAAACAATACAATACCAAGATGACTTTATCATGTTCAGAACATTGAAGGACTGAAAATATCTTTTCAGTAGTACTAATCCATTGTTCAGCAACTAATGGATCAGGATACCCGCTGAATGAAGGTGGACGCTGTCTCATGAAGGATTCAATAGAATTTTGCTCCTTCATTTGCTCGTTTGGAAGTCCTGCATGATTCATAGCTTGAGAAAGTTGTGTGAGCATGGCTACAAGATTTTGCATTCCAGCTCCCATAACGTCTGGTTGCTCAGGGGGACAATCATTGCATTGCCCGTCGCATTCTGCACTAACACGGTTCCTTCGGGTTCCAGCCATTGACTAAAACCAAGAAGAATAGTGTGAGAAACACTAATTATAATAGGAAAACCACATAATCAAGAATAAAATTTCACACTTAAGGTATTATACTAGGTTATTCATGGCCATTTCTAAAACACTAAGATTGTGTTCTATGCTTAGACTTATCCTTAGGGTTCTTAATAAGGCTTTCACATCCTAGTTTCCAAAGGTTGACTATACCTTTCCTCTGATACCAACTATAACGACCCATACTTTACATACATTGTCAATAATTCAAAATTGAAGCATAATTATTAAAACATATAACAAAACCACGAAAGGACCATATAGGTATAGTGTCCTTAGAAACTGGGAAACATAAACAACTTGTTCATAAAGCGTCTACACTATCTCCCATTTATTTCAGCATATCTATAGTCCCTTTGGGCATATCTTACTTAATAACCTTCTTCCTGAACTGGGGAATTAAAACATACAAAAGGGTGAGCTCAAATGCTCAGTAAGGGTAAAAAAAATAAATATCAATCACATCATATTCATAAGAACATAACTTTTGGAAATCGTAACCTACAAAAGAGAGCATAATTTCATAACATGGGATAAATCATAGTAGTGAAATGGAATCCCAATAATCATAACTTAAAACATGAAACTTTGTGGCATACACACATAATCATAGAGAATCATTTCTTATTAGTCAAGACTCATTGACAAGACTATCTTAGTGGACAAAGTCCATTTCTGAACCGAGTTCACTCCCCGTTTCAGTCCTGTTTCACTGAACCAGTATAACCTACCGTTCCAGCAATGTCTATCTCATGAGATATAAAATCTTTACCCAATGAATTGGATGGAGATATAGGTCCCACCCATCTCATAATGATACCATTCTTATGTGTTCCACAAAATCATAAATCATACATCATTGCATAACCCATGTAATAAAAATGGGAATCTTAAACATCGTGACATCATCAAAAAATTCATATAAGATAAAGGAATTCATAAAAATAATTCCATCACAACATAATCAAATCAATTTAATAATAGGGATATAAACAGAACCCTATATTATCTTAGATGGAAAATAATTTTGATAAAACACTTGAACTCCATTCTTGAGGAAAATATCCTTTCAAATTCAAAAACATTTTCCTTTCTTAACATGTCATACAATTTTAAAATAAAAGTATTTGATTAAAAATAAACTTGAAAACTTGTAAAGTAAGCTTCTTGGAAATAATGTTTTAAAAATCCATTCATGCCGTATAAGTTAAAAAAACATTCTTCTCGTACTTTTGTCGGAAAAGTCAAAAAGTACCTCATACGAAAAACGACAAAAGATTCCTTTCATATATTTTACTAAAAACTCACTGAAGGGTAAAATTGAATATAAACTATTGTAGAAGGATATAAATATTACATATTGAGGAAACATTGATGTGGATTATAAAATACACCCCAGTAAATACCAAAGTATAAACAATCTCGGATAAAAATGAGATTGTGATATTTCCCTTACCTTAGGTCCGATTTGCCTCGTAAGTGTCCGAACCTCCTGTATAATGATTTACATAATGTTATTGACTTATTCCAGAATCATATGTATTGTTATGATATCATATATGGTCATATTCTTAGCTTCTTATTAGTAATATTTCATTACTACTTGTTATTTAGGTGTTTATTACTTTTTGTTCTTATGCGTGTTTTGTCGAATAAATTATTATACTTATCTTTAGGTTATAGATACCACATTTCCAGAATTTTATTAGTGTAATATATATCATATTAATTCATTCAATTCATTTATATAATCATTATTCAATTAATATCATGTAGAACGAGTCGCATCACATCGTGGAGACGGTATTCCGTACGTACGCACGAGTGATGATATCGTTCCTATGATCGTGGAATTGTATTGGAGTGTATGTATACTATTTCAGAATAAATTTCACTTTATAATAGTCATGTATAGTCATTATTTACACCATTATACCCATCCAAGTAAGGTGGTGGTGGAAAATAGATTACATCACGGCGTGGAGACGGTATTCCGTACGTACGCACGCGCGGTGATTTATTTTTCCGTAGGATGGATAGATGGTGAAATAGGGTTGTTTCATACTTATAATAACATATCATTATATGAGTGATACTGATGTTATTACTTTATAATGAAAAAACTAAATAAGAATAAGTGGAAGAAGAAATAAAGATGAAAGAATCGGTAACATACATTACCTCTTCTTTGATGTGCTTCTTTGAGACCTCCTTTTAGGGCACTAAAATAGGTCTTTGAAGAAGACCAGAACCTCTAGGATGTTTCTAGGGAATCGGAGAGTAGAAATTGGCAGGGGTTGGCCGAGATTGAAGGCTCAAAGTGGTGTGAGGAAGAGGGGGAGGAGGTGCCCTTTTATAAGGGAGGAGAGGGGCACCTTTGGAATAACTAAAAATATTATTTTATTATAAAGTCAAATTCGGTTTTTAATAGCTCCAAATTGATATATTTAGAAGATAAGGTGGGTAGGGGTCGAAATACTCTCATCCAATAGAATTTAGACAAGTTTAGGTATCAATTTTAACCTTATCATTTATATTTACCTTTAACTTAGATAATTTATTTTTTACCGTGTCTTCTTGTTTTCTTACACTATAAGGTTAATAAACTTACTATGTCTAGCCAAAAGAACCCCAAGTTGTTTATTATTAATATATATAACCTTATCTAAGTTATTTGGCCGAACCTTATATTTTTAGGAATAAAATAACAATTAATAATATAATATTTGTTTTAAAAACTATTTTATGTCAATTTTGACACTATTTAGTAATTGATTTTTGTGAAAATAATAACAGCATTATTAGTTCGAACAAAGTTAATTAAAT
This sequence comes from Viscum album, assembly GCA_963277665.1. Taxonomy (NCBI): domain Eukaryota; kingdom Viridiplantae; phylum Streptophyta; class Magnoliopsida; order Santalales; family Viscaceae; genus Viscum; species Viscum album. Next base: position 575,052,975 of record OY728120.1, on the reverse strand, counting down.
CAATAATAACATGTCATAGTAACCTAGAAAATTAGTGTAATTCATAAAAAGTCTCAAATTACATTTATTTGGGTATTTATAACATCAATTATGTCAATATTTCATTAATAAGATAATTACTGCATCATCGTTGTGTCATAAATAAATTAAATTATTTAATGTCTAAAAATTACAAATAAAATACCATTATGTAGGAAATATTTTTATATTTCTAATGAATATTTATAGTCTAATTTATCTTATTTATAACCCCATATTAAAAATGATTTACTTATTAAACTTTGATTTTAACTATTTTAACCCTTCTTTAAATAAATTAATAATAAATGTCCTAATCTAATCCAAGTGGGCCTAAATGGTCATATTTTATTCATAAGGTTGTTTTTGGGCGAATTACACTTGTCCAATAGAATTAGGACACGTGTTAGGGTAATAATAATATCATTTTTACCCTTAATTACCCTATTTACTTTTAACCGTGGTAAAAAAAAAGTAAAAAGTTACTATTCACCAAAAAAATTATTTTCATCTCATTGAACCACATTTTACTTAATGAAATCAACCGTGTCTCACGAATTTTCAAAATTCCACTCATAGAAGCGGTAAAATTAAGTTTTATGAAAAATTCAGTTTTTTAACTACCACTTAGTTGTTTCACTATTCATCAAAAATTGAAAGTTTTCAGAAAAATACCAAAATTTCACCCTAGGCTAATTTCGATATTCCGAATCCAAAAATGAAGTCCATTTTGAAAAATAAAATTTATAAAATTTCAAAAAGTGGTTATTACTATTCATAACGGCTAGTTTTAATAATATTTTAATAGCATATCATTGTTTAGTGAAACTCGGTATTGCGTATGACGCAAGCTATCGAGGAAGGCCGCGGTTGCGTGTAAAGCAAGCCAAGCTAGTGTTGTGTGTAGTGAAAGATTCATTTGATGATTTATATAACATAAAAACAAAATATTTCACATAAAAGTCTCGGGTGTTACAGTTAATATCTGGACAGATCCCTAGCTGATTGATAAGGATGGTTTGCGGGCATCCTACCCAGCCCAACCAGGTTATGAAGATGCCACAGTCAGGTGCCTCTTTTCTGATCAGGGATCAGGGTGGTGTTTGGAAATGATCAATTCTGGGTTCAACGAACGTGACAAAATAATTATCCTGAGTACCCCATGGGTCCCAGATGCGGGCCCCGACCATCTCTTATGGACCAATGAACTTTCAGAAGAATACACGGTGAAATTTGGCTATCAGCTCTCCATTGGATCTCAATCAGCTGATCGGGAAGGGGGGCCTTGAAAATCACTTTGGAAACTTAACACCCCCCCTAAGATACGTCACTTCTGGTGGCAGGTATGCACGAGAACCCTCCCTTCAATTATCCTTCTTGTCTTCCGACATATTTCCAGTGACGAATGTTGCCCGTTCTTCCCAAAAATCCCATAATACCCCTTTCACGACATCTTTCATTGCCTGGGGGATAAGGAAATTTCGAATAAATGGGACTCTAATTCGGATGCTTTTTTGGCCATGGCCTCTGACCCCCCCTCTATCTTGACACGATGGCTCTCCTCTATCTCAACGACTAATGTGAGCTCACGTTTTACCCTAGCCGAGATCATTTGGGACTGTTGCAATGATGTCGTTTTCAACCACGTCCACAAACCACCCGAATTCTGGATTGACTGGGCCTCGTCATGGACTGAGGGCTGACAACATCACAATGGACAACAAAAGCCCTTTGTAGCCCCTTCTATTTCCTCCCAATATTGCCTTCCAATGGAAGGTTTTCTTAAGATTAATGTTGTTGCATATCTCCCCAAGAATGGAACTGTTTCCATCGGCCTTCTGGCCTGGGATCATCAGGGTCAAATCATTGCAGCCACACATGAATCACACCATGCTTTTTGGGAACCTATGTTATCCGAGGATATAGCCATTCTCACCAGTATGATGCTCACAAAAGATCGTGGATGGGATAAAATCAACCTTGAATCAGACTACGTCATCATAATCAATGCTATCAACCATAATGACGGTGGACTCCAGTCATTTGGCTCTCTCATTTGGAGAATCCTCTCTCTCCATCAAGGATTTTCAAGCTGCACCTTCTCCTTTTCTAAAAGGGAAGGAAACAATGTTTCCCATTAGCTGGCGGCCTCTGGCCCCTTTGATGGCAACCACCTCTGGATGGACCACTTACCAACATTGCTTCGCGCTTGTACGTCTGCTGATCTTCAACATTAATGAATCGTTCTTTTATCAAAAAAATAGTTATGTGTCATATTTGTTTTAATATTGTGTAGGAACATTGTGATATACATGGATAAAATCTAGATCACATTACCAAGGAACACACCTTAGTATGTTAAGGGTTTGGAGGATCTTTAAGTTTTTTCCATTTCCAATCGATACTTTTAAGGGTGAATAATATGTCCATGTCCAAAATGTAAATTTAGAATATGGTTAAAGAGAGTTGACGTTTATGAACATTTTATATTGAAGCAATTCCCTTGTCAATATTTGTGTTGGATTTGGCATGGAGAATCAAACGTTACAGAAATGTTGAGCACTAATGTCAATCCGCAGAATGAGCTCCCAATGTCATCAATAATGGGAAATGAAATGCAAAACCTTATAAATGATGCATTTGGCACTACAAGGAACCACCATCAATATCAAAACATATCATAATAACCAAATGAGGGTGCTAAAAATTGAAATGTGAAAAGTGATGTTTTTGAGACTTTAGGACAACTAGATGAAGATTGTAACACATCAGTGGATCCTCCTATTTATTATCTGGAGACAATTGTAAGAGAAAACATCATTGAGGAAAATATCTTTCATGATTTAATTGACAATGGAAATCAAGATTTGTATAGTGGATGTTTGAAATATTCAAAAATTTCTTTTCTGCTGAAGTTATACCATATCAAATGTCTATGTTGAATTAAAAATAAGGCAATGTCCATGACATTGGAATTGTTTCTTGATGCATTTCTTGAATCAAACATCCCCGAGTCTTTTTATGATATGAAAAAATTTGTTAACATGCTTGGTTTGACTGAATGAATGTTATTTTTTATAGATAAGATAAAATAAAGAACACCGCACTAGCCCTTTAAGGAGGGAGAATGTGGTGAAGACTCAAGGCATACCCTTGGACTACACTTTTCCACTGAATAAGGAGAGAGCCTAAACTATCATAAATCAAAATCTCCTCATACTGCCTGCCCAACCTTGCCAGTGAGTCCGCTGCGAAATTGGTTTCCTTCCAACTGTTGTGGACCACACGCCCCTGATTGGTCTCTCCTTGACATCGAAGAATGGGGTAAGTTAAGTATCATGGTTTCACATGGCGTCCCTATAAGGCCATCACAAGGTCTTCATAGTTGGATTCGATATCGTCCACCCGAAAACCCCATCTTATGAAAACCATCACCCCAGAAAGAAGGGTCCACACTTACGCTCCCAATTAGTTGCCCAAACCATAAAAATTACTGATACCAATATGAATCAAACCCCACGAGTCCCATAGCACCCCACCACCCCTCATTAACCCTTCCATAAAAGAGCCATCCACATTCAGTTTCCGCCCACTGATAGGAGGCTTCTATCAGATCCAATGGATGCTCCCTCTATTCGGATTGTGGGGCTAATTGGTAATGTTGCTAATAGACACCAAAGCCTACCCTCCCTTTACTAACAAGGCTTGCATAACAATGAGAGTTCTCAACCACATATTCATAAATAAAAAATAGTTCATAGATCCCATCCGAACACTATTATGAGGCTCCCAAATGTTCTAGAATATTTCCACAATGATGATTGTCCGAGCGGCACAGTCCAAGGTTTTGTTCTCAGTCCTGTGAAACCATGCACACAGAAAGCCTTTCATGGAAGATGAGTCTCTATCAATATCTGAATGTGGATTGAATAGGGACCACAACTAATAATCCCAATGGATCTGAAAGAACATATGTAGAGTCGACTTTTCTCTTTGGTTCACACAGCAGTAGCAACGGGAGGCCATGGATATTCCCTTCTTTTGGATGTTCTCTTCCATTGGAATAACCTTATTTCTGATCCACCAGACAAGGAAGTTCATTTTCATTGGAATTTCCTTAAAACAAATCGTTGGTTCCCACCAATTCAAAGTAGATTCTTCATGGGATATTCCCCTGTAATCCCATATGTTAAACCTACCCATACCCAATCTAGTGAAGCAGTAGATATCCGATTCATCACTCATGATAATATTTTTAAAGATGTGCATCTGTTGAGGGTTCAACGTCTCCTGTATGAAGTCATACTGTGTCTTTGCCTCTCTAAAAGAAGTATCCATAGAAGAACATCATGGGAAAGCCAGTCTTTCACCAACTGATTCAGCTTCCTAGAAATTGATGTATCCCCTTCAAATAACCCATCGTGTGTGACAATGCAGTACCTCGATGTGCGACGCCAAGCAGCGTGCCAAGGTAGACATACCGCGATTCCCACTCACTCCCCATTGGGGGTTGAAACGCTCCTTGAATAACCTTTCCCACTGAGATTACCTAGTAATAACCTCCCAATCTAGATGACCCTGCATTCCCATGACAGTCTCATTAATATCCCGAAGGCCAACCCCCCATCAGCCACTGGCTTCGCTAGGCGCTGCCAAGAAGTCCAGTGACTTCGCCCAGCCTGCGTCATATCCCACAGAAAGGAATTCATCATTTTTTACAATTTCTCTACCACACTTTTTGGAGGATTAACAATGGAGAAAATATGCATCAGGATAGATGTGAGTATGCTATTGATCAGTGTGACCCATCCTCCAAACAGAAGCAATATATTCTTCCAGCTAAAGATTCTTCCCAGAAACCGGTCCAGAATATAGTCGAAGTGCTACTTCTTAATGCAGCCAAAAGAAATTGGGACACCAAGATACATAATTGGTAACTACCTCTGTTGAAAACCAATAATATCTTGGATACCTCTACATCTTCTATCTGAACATTTTTTGAGATGAACATGTGACACTTCGAACCGTTGATACCCTAACCTCTTAGAAGACCATAATTATTAAGAATCTCCATAAAGTGGAGGAGAGACCTACGCCTCCCATTCATGAAAATCATAACATCATCAGCAGCCATAAGATGGGAGATACTCTCCATACCCCACCTACCACAAAAGGTTTCATTTTTCCCTCCTCCAAACCGCAATTAAGATTCCATGACAATGCATCCTGTGCCAAAATAAATAGGGTAGGAGATAGTAGATCCCCTTGGAGAATGCCCCAGAACGATTTGAAATAACCAAAGCAGTTCCCCATAAGGGAGACTGAAAGCCATGGGGATGAATAACACCTAAAACAAATGTCACAGAACTCCTCCTGGAACCCGAACCTCCTCACAACCCAAATAATGAATCTCCATTCAACATTTTCATACGCCTTATTCATGTGAACTTGGAAAATGATATTGGATCCCATTGACCATCGATGGAGGTCATTCACAAGATCACTCGAAATTCTAACCGCCCCTTGGATACTTCAACCCTGAATGAACCCATGTTGTTTCTTTTTACACCGGTTTTGGAATAATTCCACTTAGCCTTCATTATATAACCGTGGAAAGAATCTTGTATGAAACGTTGTAAAGGAAAATTAGTCGGTATTGACTAATGAGGGTGGGGTTCTTGATCTTCAGAATGAGTAAAATTCTTGAAGAACAAATTACTCTATTAAGATCCACCCTACAAACAAATCATGCACTGCCTCCACCACTTGTGGACCAACCAAATCCCAAGAATCCACATAAAAGGATGCCAGGAAGCCGTTTGGTCAGGGTGCACTGTCCTGTGACATACTCATGAATGCCTCTTTCACTTCACTCTCTGATGGATGATTGATAAGGAGGCTGTTGTCAACCTCCCTCACAAGCCATGGAGCCTTTCCCAAGAAGTCATCCCCATTCGTTGCATCTCGCATAAAGTTATACACGGCCTCCCCTGACAGGAGGACTTCAAAATGATCCAAGGCCTTCGAAATGATCTAAGGCCTCCCCTGATAGGATTTCAAAAAATGTTCTTCTTCTAAATGGAAGTCAACGGGTGATGCTGGAAGTCTAAATCAATATACTACCATGAAGAAGAATAAAATGAACATACCTGAAAAGGATTTTCATTACATTCCTTTAAATCCTCGATTGCAAATATTATTCATGTCATCAAAAACCTCCAAACACAGGAAGTAGATTTCTATAGATAATAACAATGATGGGTTAATGCGAAATCCATGAGATTCAAAATCGTGGAATATATTTAATTAATTGCATCCAAATTTCTCAAATGATCCTAGGATTGTTTGATTGGGATTGGATGTTGATGGATTGAACCCATTTAGAACTATGAGTACCAGTTATAGCATTTGGCAAGTTGTTTTGATCCCTTACAATCTTCCTCCATGGATGTGTGTGCAACAAACATATTTTATCATTTTGATGATTAATCCGGGAAAAATTCTTGTAATTGATATTGATGTATACTTGAAACCTTTAATTAATGAACTATAGGAGTTCTGGAGCAACGATGTTGAGATATTTGATGCTTCTTCTAAAACAATGTTCAAAATGTATGATGCTTTAATGTGGACCATTAGTGACTTCCTTGGGCTTGAGAATTTATCTGGTTGGTACACCTAAACGAGTTTGGATTTTCCTATTTTTAACTTTGATTTTTATCCCAAATGGCTACCCCATAGCAGAAAATGGTGCTTCTTATGCCATCAAATATTTCTCGTTGCATCTCATAGATATCGGCTGAACAAATTAAAATTTAACGGTTTCATTGGTCATATACCACCTCCAAAGTTTATAACTAGTTTTGAAATATTGAAACAACCAGGAATTGTTGAAATAGAATTTGGGAAGGTTTATCAATTGAATGATAGTGGGAAATGGGTTCGAAGTGCGTCGTCAAGTGAAATCAGAATGCCACCATGGAAGAAAAAAAGCATATTCTTCAAACTTCTGTATTGGGAAATTAATTTGTTGCGACATAGTTTTTATGTGATGCATATTGAGTATAATGTTTGTAACAATTTGATCTTCACATTGATTGATGAGCATGGGACGTCTAAGGATCATCTCAATGCTCTGAAAGAAAAACAAGTAATGAACATAAAACAAGATCTCTGGCTAGATGAGAATGAAAAGTCTTCTCCAGAAATTTTTGCAATGAAAAATAGGGATAAAGATACATTACTTCAAATTTTAAAGCATGTGAAAGTATCTGATGGGTATTCCAGTGTCATATCGAGGTGTTTTGAATTAAATAATCATACGTTACATGGATTGAAAAGTTATGATTCACATATTTTGTTACAGTAGTTACTACCATTAGTATTGCGTACATTATTACCTGAAAAAGTAACTACTATTGTAATCCAATTTTGCACATTTTTTAGAAAACTATTTGAGAAATCTCTACATCCATTGGAGCTTGACAAGCTTCAGGAGGGGTTTTTATTGACACTTTCTATAGTGGAGATGATCTTTCCTCCATCGTTTTTTACTGTCCTGATGCATTTAACTGTGCATTTGGTTGGGGAAGCTAAATTAGGAGGGCATATTCATTATCGATGGATGTATCCAATTTTGAGTTACTTTATCTATATGTTTTTAAGTTAAGTAAAAAAAATTTGGCACCTAATTAAATTCATAATTAGGTCTTTTATTTTATTTCACATATATTATTGGCATTTGAAATCATACATGATAAATAAAGATCAAAGAGAAGGCTCTATTGCTGAAGGATATTTGGTAGAGGAGTGCCTTACCTTTTGTTATAGATACTTGGATGATATTGAAAAAATATTTATTCAAGTTGGATGTGTTGAAGACACATTGAATCAATCTAAAATACATGGGAAATCAAGAATATTTCTTACTATTGGCCGATCAGTTGGGAGGATCTCAAATGTTTCACTTGTAGAAATGGAATTATTACAGGCACAAAAATATGTGCTTATGAATAGTGAAACTGTATATCCATTTATTGAAGAGTTGATGATACAAACAAAGAGATTAATGAGAGGCCAAACAAAAAGTGAGAGAGATATAACGAAATCTATTAATAAATAGCTTTTAGAATGGTTTGAATGATGTGTAAGTTCATAAATATTGAAATAAATATGAATATTAGGTTGACACATATATTTTGTAATTATAATAAAGTATATTTCTTTTTTTATATCATGAATAATGAAACTCGAGCAGAATTGTCAGAATATTTGATGTTTCTTGCTCGAGTTCCTATAAAACAAGTTAGAATGTTCAACGCTTACAATGTGAATGGATTTAGATTTCATATAGACAATCGAGAAGAGGGTTTGAAAATATAGAATAGTGGTATATTTACATTTTCTGAAGTGGGATACTATGGAAAGCTGACCGATATTATTGAATTAAACTAATATGGAAATTTTTCAGTCATTTTATTCAAATATAATTGGGTTGATATTATTAGAGGTGTTAAAAGAGATTCCTTTCAATTTACTTCTGTGAACTTCTCTCACCTGATGGATGTTGGGGATCATGAACTTCTTGATCCATATATCTTATCATCAAAAGAAAAAATGGTATAATATGTGAATGATGTTGTTGATGAAGGGTGGAGTGTATTTGGTCATGTAAAACAAAGATATTTGTATGATATGGGTGATGATGTGAAAGATTTGACCTTTGACATTGAATCTCATCAACAACAAGAATCAGAATTATTTTTCCACCATGATATTGAAAATATTATTCTATCAAGGATGAATGAAGTGGATGAAATAATGGAATAGTAAACTGACATGATTGAAGGTGAAAATGATTGTATGCATAGTTAAGAATTCATTTAGCAACCACTTATTTAATTTTTGAAATCATTCATTATCATTGTCATGTATATTTTTTTTGTTAGTACTGTGCATCTATTATCTTTTTTATTTTATTTTTCTACATAATATTTTTGGAATATATGTTTTGAACTTAATTTTTTTTGATTAAATGATTGGAATGCCAAGGAGGAAGAAATATACTATTTCATCTACCACAACGACAGATGACGATCAATCTGTCTCCCTCCCTATGACATCTGAGGCACCATTCACTTGCCCCCTGCACCATCTCCCCCGAAACCATCTCTCACACACTTTGTGAGCATCCCTTTAGCAGCTCAGTCATTGCCTCCCGCTTTAGGAGCCTCAGTAGAGGGGGAGAGGTGCACCACTTCTAGTTCTTCACAGGGATACTGGAGGGTGATTTTTATAGGTATGAATTTTAATATGAATACATTTGTTGCAATTTTTTTATAATAACTATTTGTTCATTAAATATGGAAACTATCAAAGTGTGGATAAATATATAAAAAGTTCATATGTATGGAATCTGAATGGAGAGAAGATAGTTGTCCCATTTGATTCATATGGGGTACCTACAGATGACGTCGTAGGATTACTTGGACAAATTTTAGGACAGCTGGCCACATAGCCTGTTTGCCTTCCTATTTCATATGATCATTAGAGAAATATGCTTGAAAGTTGGAAAATAATGTATTTTATTCCCAAATAAAGGTTATTTTAATACATTATGGTTTAATTGAATGTCACATTATTAATATTTATAAAATTAATTTCTATGTATAGATGTTTTTAAACTTTACGGTTCCTGATGTGATAGCACGAAAGAGGACATTAAAAAATCTTGGAAAAAATGGAAAAGCATTAAATGGAGATTGTGGGGAAATGTCAACGATACTTTGTTGAACTCCCAAAAAATGTATGAAAAGATACCCGATGGGGTACCCAAAGAGAAATGGGAATTTTTTATTGACAGACATCGTGATGAGAATTAGATGGTATTTAAATATATATCACTATAATAATATCATTTTACATTTATAAATGTATATGAAGAAGATACAAAATTGAAAACCTTACTATTAATATTTTATTTATTTCAAGACCATTCAGGAAAGAATGCATCAAGTCGGGCTAAGTAGGTAATCCCTCACACTATGGGGTTAAAGAGTTTTTCTAGAATCCAATGTGATCTAGTAGTCCTTTCCTTAGTTTAAATATTTATAAGAAAATATTATTTGTTTAATATATTAAAATTTTGATTTATGTTTGTTTAATGTAGTTAGAGAGTTTAGGTCACAAAGCATCCCGAACAGAAGTGTGGTTAAATGTTCACAAAAAATCGGATGGAATTTTTGTTAATGAGCCTGCCAAAGAAGTTGGGGTATGAACACATTTTTCATTATAATAACTTATTATCATTTGTCACTATGTTAATATATATTGCTTCTAATATGACTAATATTTTATTTAGAGGTAAAAATTAAGGAATTGTGGGATGCTACTCCTACACAGTCCTACTTAGTCTCCCAAGATGACCTAGTTGCTAAGTCCATGGGAAGGATAATCCTGGTAGAGTGCGTAGGATGGGTTTTGAACCCATACCATATGAGGTCTTTGGAAGGAAACCAGGGATTGTAAATGAATATCCTACTAGTTTTAGTTAGTCCATTCCCCGAGACACTTAGAGAGATGTTTTTTATCTACGAAACACAGTTCAAGACCAGGGGGCTCAAATATCCTCTTTGCAGAAAATGTTGATTGATTTACATTAGAAGATGACCAGATCTGCCCCCGCTGATATTTCATCGACTGGTGGTGAGCAGGTAAATCAAAAAAAAACAAAAAAATTAGTTTGAAAACATTTATTTGTTTTAATTTTAAATATAAATATATAATAATATTTAATTTTCAATATAATGTTCTTTCTAGTGGTAGCAATAAGTAGAGTTGGAGGTGGAGAGCGTAGAGAGATGTGTTCATCATCGTTCCATGATTAGTTGTTTTTTGGTATGTTGGAAAAATATGGTAACATTTAGTTTGTATATGTATCTTGTGTGGCACATAGTTTCCACCAAACATTTTCATGATGTAACATTTTCTTTATTTCTCATGTTTTATTTTATGTATTTTATTGATTTCTAATGTTTCCTTTTATGTCTTGATTTATAGAGTGTGGTATGAACCATATATTTTGATTATTTATTTTCATGAATCATTTTTTATGATTCATTTTTCCTAAAGTTATTAGGGTTTTTACCCAAGGATGAATGATCCAAAACATATCCTATAGTAATAAGAATCAATCCATTCAGAGTTCTTGGAAAATGTCCTCAATAAAAATTTGTCTTGTGTATAGGAGGAGAAGTATGAGATGTATGGGAACCATTATGAGAGAATAAAATAAAAAAAATTTTGTGAATGAGGAAGGTTCTCACCTTTAGGGTACAACTAGTGTGATTATAATTTTCACCAAGGAAAATTATAGGAGACCCCAACATCATAACATATATTGAAACATCATGAATCAATCCACATATAGTTTTTATATAATACCCCTATGCATATGAGGCTATTTCCTAGGGTAAGAGTCATTTTTTTATATTGTACGTTTTTGGATAAAGTACCACATGCTATGGATCCTTATGTAGATTTGGGTAATATGTAGAGGAAGATAGGTCTTACAAGGTAGATTTCTCTAAGAATTTTCAAGTTTTACTAGATGGACCATGCATTAAAAAGTTTAACATTATGTGAAAATGACTAAAATAAACTATAGTTTAAGATTATATGAAAATACCATATTATATGAGGTTTTATGCAGTTTAAACTCATGTTTAAAATGAAATGAACTTGTCTTGATGCCAACCCTATGGATAGAAAACCAATGTGAATGAAGTAACCCAGTAACTAAGATAAGGTGGGGGATTTGATATCAGTTTTTTGGTTGGGTTTTATATAGGAGATCTAGGAATCACTATGTATCCCATGAAAATAGGAATCAATCCACACATAGTTCTTATAATTTTGGGGAAAATATTATCACCTTGATATAGAATTGAGAAATAATAGGAAAAGAAAAATAAATAGAATGAGTGTAATGGTACATACCATTTATGAACTTCCCTTTGTACATTATCAAGTCTTAGGGATGTTTAGGGAGAGTCTTGTGGTGATTTTGAGGTTTGAGGTTGTGTTTTAGCCTTTTGAAGGCCACCACGACTTGTGTAATGACTTGTCTAGATATGAAGGAGGTAGTTTTATGTTAGGGGTGATCTTTGTTTAAAATGGGTTATATAACAATGACTTGGGGATTACATAGTGTTGTGCATGTTTTCCTAGTGGTTTTCTTATTCACTATGAGAATCTTGAAATGCCCTTGGGTGGGCATGGAATCTCGGAGGGCCACCTATCCAAAATAGGAATCCCAAGCTCACCGATTTGTAGACTTGGGCATGGTGAGGGTAAAATGGTTAGAAAATGAGAACTAGGTTATGGATTATTTACATGGAATAATATTAAAGATCCACTATGTATTAGACCACTCCACGTTCTATGATTTTTGGGAGGCCGAATTTCATTTTAAAATGGAAAAAAGATAAAACGACAATGAGGGTTCTAGATCACACTTTTACCAAACCCACCACATGAGTTTTGGATATTAACCATGTTTTGGTAGATTCCAGTGTGATTCATATATAAATAAAAGATTTATTTCCTCCTTGTTTTGAATTTAAGCCTTTCCCTCAATTCTTGGTTGACCCTTACTCATCATCCCCTTCCCCAGTCACCACCCTTGGAGTTCCAAACCACTTGGATCATATTGAATCATTCATATTGAAGTTTATTGATTAATGGTATCCATATCTTTCCCCATTACTCCTTATTATCTTTATATTATATTAAAGAGATCATTAGGGTGGTAATTATCCTCATTTTTTGGTGTTTTTTGATGGAGTCTTATTATTAATAGGATTCAATAGTGATTCACTTGAGATTAGTGGTGGTTTATCCTTGGTTCTTATTCATTTCTCCTTGAAGATTTAGTCAAGGTTTGGGATCCTTCATCTCCCCTTCTTTATTTGTACACTTGGAAATATCATGATTTTGAATTTCTTTGGTTAAATGGTACATATCATCTTAATAAAGTTAATGAATAAGCTTAATTGAATTTTAAGGGGAAGGGAGACATCACATGATTTATACTTATTCTTGTTATTTATTCTTATATGGCCACACTAACTTGGTTTTCCTATTATAACTTATTTTGAGATTTGTATTGTTTTCGTTTTTATAAAAGTTTCTATGTTTGTTTGTATAACCTCCCCACATATGAAAATGACTAAGAATATGAACTATTAAATTAGTTTCCCATAAAATATTGTATTTTTGTGTGAATACCCTTCATAATAATTTTATAATTATGATAAAAACCCTTATTGAAACTAAATTATGCATGGTGGTTGTGTCATGTAGTGGTTATGATGTATGGTGGTGGTGATGTGGGGTGGTTGTGATGTTGGGTGGTTGTGATGTGGGGTGGTTGCAATGTGTTGTGGTTATGATGTGTGGTGGTGGTGATGTGGGGTTGTTGTAAAGTGATTTTTTTGGAATGGATGGATGTTTTATTGCATATTTTTTGTGCAGTTTCTCGATAACCACAGAAAAATCTTATAATATTAACAAGGGTAATGAAATATAATGGGATGGAATGATTAATGAACTCATATAATTAAAGTAAGATGTGTGGATAAAGTAATCATCTTTAAACATGAAATGAATGTTATTGTTGAATGAATATGGTTGGTAATTATAAAATTTGGAAATTGGTTGGATTGAAAATTAAGATGAACTGTTGCTTGTGGGCATGTCTTGTTTGTGCGGTGTAGTGAATTTATAGGTGGAAATTAAAGTGGAGGCAATTGTGAAACATTTTGGTGATGTGGTGAGATATGTTATTGTTATTTCTATGAAACCTTATAACTCTCATTTTTTCAATTCCCTTGACCCAAATCTCATAAAACCATATTTATAAATCATCAGGTATTATTAGCCTCATCATTTCAGAATAATATATAGATCCCATCATTTCAAATCTCACAATATCATCTTCATGTTATATGTTATATCAATTGGAATGTTTTTTTTTTCAGGGAATTCATAATGGGCCTGCAGTATCAGCTATTGTTTTTTTATAAATTTGGATTTGGCAGCGGTTTTAACTGCCTTTATAATTATAGTATTTTTCTATTCATGGTAATTAAAGCCGCCACTACGGATAATAATTTAGCGATTGTTTTAACCACCACTGCACATTTTTCATATTCCCTTATTATTTAACGGAGGTTAACTTGGTTTTAGCGACAATGTTTCCTGGAAAAACTGATTTTTCTTTTAGCGGTGGTTATAAACGCAGCTAAAAAAACACATTCACCGGGGTAACCATAGCTAAAACCATAAATACCACCCCCAAAATTCACCCACTACAACAGTGACCATAAACTGTTACTAAATAAAGAAAACCGCTGCGTATTGTATGCCAACACACACATTATCAACAGTTTTTTGAAACTGCCACAGAATCATATGGTGTCGGTTTAAACTGCTGCTTTTTCCAAAAAAACTACTACGAAATGGTCATTTTCCTATATTGATAGTAAGACATCATACATGAATTTTATTCATTGTACAAGGTATCCACTACAAGTTGATTTGAATGTGTAGTGACTCAAGGTGTTACCTATAGGGATTGGGTTGATCCATTACTCACTTAATGATTCACCTTTTTAATCAAATCAGGATCATATCATTTAATTTTATTTATTTATGATTTATTATTTTATGTATGTGTAGTTTTTACATGTGACGATATAAAATAATCAATGATCATGCATAGATAAAAAACATTCATTGTGAATTTTTTTCGATTGATGGAAATGTAAATATGTGAGGGTGATTTCATAGAACAAGAAAGTGTAAATAGAAATGTATTACATTTTCCAAGAAAAAAAATCCTCAAAGTAAATATTAAGTCCTTAAATAGCTTCCATCACTTAAATTTGTACAAAATAAGGTGTACGTGGTGCTCACTAGCCCATGTTGGGG
Source organism: Viscum album (assembly GCA_963277665.1). Taxonomy (NCBI): domain Eukaryota; kingdom Viridiplantae; phylum Streptophyta; class Magnoliopsida; order Santalales; family Viscaceae; genus Viscum; species Viscum album. The sequence goes on along the minus strand of OY728120.1, from coordinate 575,037,966 downwards.
GGTTCCTCCTTCTATTGTGGAATTTATATGAGAGATATGGATCAACTTAACTAAATTTGGAAGAAAAAATAACCAAATCTAGCATGTTTTGACTTTACAGGTAAAGTATTAATAAATTAAATGGTTTCCATCATAGGAGATGGGAATACACTCAAAATATCAAAGGGTCATGAGTTAATGTGGTTTCCCAGTTGAATTCCTACATTGACATTCTCTGAGTATTGGTGTAGCAATATCTTAGACTATTTGGATTGGGTCTAAGGACCATTTTCACTATAATACTCAAGTGGAAAAGTATTCTATGTCTAGCAGGTGAGGGATACTAGAATTAAACAAAATAGTGGTATACTTTGAAATATTAAAAAATCATTAACGTCTATAATTATCAATAATTATGATAAAATTACTTATCTTCTTATTTTTTATTTGGTAGTAAATGGAATGTAAAACCACATATGCATTATGATCAATTTTAGACAAATAGCATTTCCTAAACAATACAAATTTTGGAGAGTGGTATTGGTGATTGTGTGTAATATGGAAATATAAAATGAAATTCTATGTTCTCGAGTCCCCACCAACTAATCACCCCCTTAGTAAGCAAGTGAGGATGATTAGGATACTTACATTTGACTCATGAATGACACATTTGATTTTCATATCATATTGATATCGTTAATGTTTAAAGATTAAAAAATTAAACAACAAGACATGGATGGTTATACCACGTTGTGTTATCTCTAATAATTCTTCTAGGAGAAAGTGAAGTGAGAAATAAATGATATTATAATAACAATTAATACATATTTATATTGAAATACGGTATTCAAGATGGTCCTCATATAGTCAAGATGATAGAGTACATTGATCGACTAGAAAAATTGGGATTAATGTCGAATCAAGAACATTAAATTCCTCACATTATCTCACTCATACGACCCAATTTATCCAATGTAACTAAGATTTATCAAAATAATATTATGGGAAACCACTTTGATATCTTTTGGGAAAATTTATCCCTAAATAGTAGAATTTTAATTAATGAAAAATTTAATTCTTAAGGTGAAAAATAAAAGACCAAAAAAATGGAAGTAGTTAGTTCAGATCCAAAGGAAATTTCATAACATCCTTTTAAGAAACCAAGGATAAATTGGGAGATAATTGATCATGAGTTTATTTTATTCAAATGTAGAAATATAGGTCACAGAAATAAAAAATCCATTGAATTTATGATGAAGTAGGTAAAAACTTCTACTTCATGTATATTCATCAATAAATTTAATATTTTATTTGTAATCCTTTGAAATTAGATAAAATACATCACTTATATATTTGTTTCTAAAGACATAAACCATGGAAGTCATGAAAAATTACTATAATTCGAGGCTAGTTGTCTATGTTGCTAATAAAGGATGATACTAACATCAGGAGAGAGAATCACACAATTTCAATTTCCAAGTGAATGGTTCTTATGAAAATATTTTTGTTGAATGCTAACAGAACATATAAGAATGAATTTTATTTAAGGAATTTCATACGCAACCAATAGTTCATTAATATGTGAATTATTTGCAATAAATTATGAATATAAAATGAAAACCTCAAACCCAATTATGGAAATTTAAATATTTGTTACACAAAACTATTAGTTGTTTTCAATAATATAACCATTAGGGTATTTATAATTTTTGGATAAAGTAATTATAGGTATTATAAACACAAAACATTATTAATTTTTAGAAAATAAACCTTTATAAATAAAGTCCTTCCACAAAGATACCTAAATTTTTTCAACTGGATAGTGTAAAAAATTTCAAGTATAATCTATAGGTAAATATACATACTTCAGGATATTCCTTTAATATTTATAATTGATATAGAATTGAATAAAATAATATACTTGGAAAGAATATTAGATCCTTCAGGAGAGCCTATCAAATTATATCTTAATGAAGTATTCATTGACTAATTAAAATATAGAGTATATTAATTCTTAAAATCACATTTTCTTATACACATTAGAGATATTATGTAAGAAAATAGAGGATCAATGATGAGTTTTAGAATTCATAAAAAATCTCCTATTATATTTTTGGGACATGGTTCACAAATTGAGATGTTAACCCATAACCATATGCCAACTATAATGAAAAATGGATATCATATGAGATATAATATAACAAATAATCCATTATGTCCTAAATAATGTGTTCTTGATGAAATTATTTTGTTAAGGCTATGTCAACAAACAAACATGCATCAAGAAAAACCCAAATTTCATCTCATTTAATTATCCAATATTTACTTCGAATGTTACATATATCCCTAATATAAAAAGTAATAGTCAAGATATTTAATATGTTTGTATAAAAGGGTGAATAAACTTATTTGAGTTATTTAGAGGTAAATTTACATGGGAAAAGTCAAGGATTGATATTTAGTTTTTTTTTTAAAAAAATAACTTCTATAAAGATCTTGTGGAAAAGGATTCTTCCATATACATATACTGTGTAGAAAAGATAAAACCAAAGTGAGATTGTTTTATTATCACCAAGTCAATGTGATATATTATTCAATTAGAATAATGAAATTTTATCCTACATATAATAAGTAAACAATAATAAGATATGTTTCATAAGTTTATAAGAATTCATAAAAATATATTCCATGTACCAAAAATATTTTTGTATTTTGGTGATTTATTTAATTGAAATAAATCAATTGGTGGTTATTCAATATAAACTATAAAAGGGTGGTAAAATCATGAAACCAATAATGCTAGATTGGTTATACAAAGTCATTGTTCTAAAACTAATTTGAATCATACTTATCATATAATATTTTTATGATAATTATATTAAGAATTGGATATCAAGACCACCTTTCATGGAAGGTGATTTTATGACACAACGATAAATGGTTGGTGAAACCATCTAATTAAAGTATATAAAGAATGTTATAGAGATCCATTTATGGATTAATTAAAGAATCATGATAATAAAATACTCATTTTTAATGAAAACATGCCATGTGTCTCAAAGTGGTTAGTGGTAGTGAGATTGTCTTCCATGTGAAATATGTTGAAAACATATGGAAAGAAACTATTATTCTTATAGTTAATTTTGAATCTGTTAAAACTAACAGTATAAATATTGAATAGAATTAGAAACTAAAGAACTAGGGGAAAAGTTATACTGAGGTAGAACTAAGGGTTTTATAGACCAATTAAAACTATATACAATGGAATGTTTTTTTAAATACCAGTAAGAACAAATCGAGAGGGAATTATTACCAATGAGATATGACCTAAATATCTACAAAAGGACATGTATAAGACATATGAGTAGATTAAAATGGTGGGTATAAATCCAAAATATTTTTAAATTAATCTATAACATATATCATTCTATTCACTTTATGATATATCTAACATGTACTTAAGAAAGTATAAGGGTTATCTATCTAGAACTTAGAGTGTTGGAACACTAGTTTTGAGTAGAGAAAATTATTCTTTCACAAGATAAATATGATCTAATATCATAGTTTGGATATGTAAATGAGAAAGAAAATATCATTCAATATATTGGTAGACATATATATAAATACCAAGTACATTTTGAATTATGATGTAGCAAAATAATTTTGAAATAAATAATGTTTTGTTTTAGTTCCTATAATTATGAATAAGGTATAAAATAAGATATAAATATTATGATAGAGGGAAAAAATGTTATACAAAGTGATATCTTCTCTTGGGGAGTTTTACTTTAGGAGTTAAAGTCATAGATAGTAAAATTTCCATGCATGAGAATGCGGAAGGTCTAATGACTAAAGTGAAAACTCAAAAAAAGATTTATCTTATCATGCGAGATCCAAAATCTTGATCATTAGTAAGTTTCCAAAAGTTAAAGTGGGATTATTGTAAACGTGAGTTCCCTAGGACCAAATTGAATAGAACATATTAATTTAAAAATTATTTATATAGAGAATTATTCATGATTTATATTTAACATAATGTTTTAAACAATTCTCCATCCACTATTTAAATTGTAATTTCCTTAGATTTTTTATCATGTCAATATGTTATAACAATTCCCTGCTATAATGAGATCCTTAAGATACTTTGAAAATAATCATAAACATATGTCCTATATTCTAGATACATCTTACAAACTGGACATAGTTGATTTCTAACTATTATGTGTTGGGGGATAAAAATCATTGAGACATATTATCATGAAGTTTTCACTTGTTGATCTCAAGTGTAAGAGATCGTGTGGACTGACCAACCAATAGGAAGACCCTGTGTTTTAGGGATCATTGGATGTTCTTATTTATGAGCATTTGTATTGGTCTCTCGACATGAGATCATTATCAATTTGTACCATCTGATATCATACTTTAATTAAAGATAAAAACCTTGAGATTTATATTGTGGTGAGGTAGATTGTATTGGGTGTGTCATTGATGGTATGGAATTTGTTGAACGTTCAAGGAATATTTTCAAAAGGATGAGATATCTTGGGCCCAATTTACAAGGATGTTAGTAACTTTATTAAATCCAAGACCATAGTTATTGAATGTAAGTCTATCTCTCAATGGCATGAAAAATAAATCAAGAAAGGATTATGACAAGAAGTGTGTGTCCTACTTTATGAGATATCATGAGATTAAGAGATTATATTACATGACGTGTGTTCTTAGGTCGTAATAAATGCTATGAATAAACCTTATCTCTTTAGGGGCCTTGATGTGGTTCTATAATCTTCTCCTAGACCATGAGTATCACTCAATTCTTTCAAGCTAATGTCCCAGATGGTGACCCACTAAGCGTATTCAAAAGCTTGTCCAATTCAAGTGAATTGGAATGGAAATATTGGGCCCCGTGGTGGTGTTATGGTGTCGTCCATGTTGATAAGTTCAAAAAGGAAAAAAAAAAGAATTCAATATTATTAGATTTTATGATAATAACTATTGAATTTAGTTTCTTATTATATTCAAAAGTTATTCAGTGTATATAATGAGCAATTATTTCTTGAATGAATATTAAATATTAAATATTTACTATTAGATTAATATTTATGGGAGAGGAAATTTGAGTTTATGAATTTTATTTGATAAAATGATATAGTTTAGGTATTTCAAGTATGTGACAATATATCCAGAAAATGTTTCAATAGTATTAAGTTTTGTTTATGTTATTTTTGGGTATGTTTGAAGAGTCAACTTCTATATGGACCTAATTTTAATTTATGGAAATAATAAATTAAGTATTTAAGAATTTTTAATACCCAAAATTATTAGGAGAATTTTTTTATCATATTTTATCTCATATACCAACCTCTATCAAGAAGTAAAGATATAATGTTATGGTAACATTAAAGATAATTTGATCCATGTTCAAGGATTGTTAATTTAATTTCTTGTGATTATGTCGATAATGAAGGGCCTTCGATTCTCCATGACATCACTTGAATTTTATAAGAAGATAATTGATAAATATTTTGTAAAAGGTTTAGATGATATAGAGGGTTATGGGATAATTTAATTCAATTAAATATTGTTTATAATGAAAAAAACATGTTTTGAATCAAAATCAAATGAGTTACGATTTAGATTTAATTTTTAAATTTTTATTCTTTGAACTTAATTAATTTTCACATGGTCCATGGATGAATATGAAATAGGGTATACCAAATTTGATGTTTCAAAATAAATCTAGACCTGAACGTTTTTAAAATTCCTTCTTCATGCTTCCTAAAATATTAGGTTCCTCAATGTGGAAAAATTAATTAATGATAATAAATAAAAATATAACCATTCATTGTTAAAGAAATAGTTTTTACTTAATTTTTTTTCATTATATTGTGTTTTTTTATTTAAAAATAAAATGTATCATATTATGTGTTTAAACTTAATGATATGGGTTCCATATTTTTATTTAAGGAGTTGACATTAGGTGATAGGAAAACCATCTTTTTTTGGTGAAAAATAAGGCACTATTGTGAATAGTGAATATACACTAGAAAATCTAGTAAATATTATATATATTATGAAATAAATTTAAAGTTAATAGAAATCATAAAAATTATTATGATATCTTTTTTGATGAAATATTAGGGCCCCCCACTGATTTTCTCAATTTTTGGGTCACTTTTCACACAAAATTATATTCCATAACAATTAAAGAAAGTGTATTTACAGAAACAACACTAATACTCTATCTAAAAAATATACCTCTATACAACCATTAAAAACCATATATAAAGTTAATTTTTGCTATCCAAAATCTACCCATGTTCCCTATTATACATTTTTTTGATTATTGGGATACTCTAGTCACAATAACGAGTCTCAGGGCCATAATTATAAGGAATTCCACTAAGTGATGATCTGAACTATTCAAAGTAGATAACACTTTTCTCTTGATATATTAATATTATATTATCATTAATAATATTATAAAATATGACTAATGTATTCATTATCATGAAATAAGTTTTATTACACTAATATAAAGTGAGACAATAATTTGATAATCACTTACTCATGCTCATATCTTCTTTATAACATGTTCTAATTTGGGTCAGTTTTACCACCTACATGGGAGATGAAACTATATTTACATAATTATTAACATGGGAAGTAAAAAACATAAATAATGGATATATAGAGTATTAAATAGGACTATAAGTTATTTTTTAATTCTATAATAGTAATACTGAAATTAATATTCATTATTATTTAACTCTTTATTACTGATAATGTTAATCGAAATGAGAGAATTATTGGTTGTTTACTTGTGTACCATACAATAAATTCCATGTAATTAATATTAAACTTTATAATTAATTAAAAAATTATGATTCAAATAGCTTTAATACTTTAAATATGATGGGATCCTGAACAAAGAGTGATTCCAAAACAAGTATGGAATAATTCAAAACAATGACATTTGATCACTAATAAGAACTAAAACCAACTAAAATATTAAATAATAATAAATAAATTAATATTAGTTATTAATATTAAATAAAAAATAGATTAATTAGGTTATGATATATTTAAATAATAAACTAATGTTGATTATACTTGGGTTTCGAATGTGTTCGAGCAAGTTAAGGGTTAATGTAAGAGGAAATTTTCTTTACCTATCTTTTATATTGGATATTTGTCATCAATCTCCATGTTTTTTACTATATATATATATATATATAATTTCATGGATATATCATATTCTCTTCCCTTTGTTTCTATGAATTTTTCATGTCACTTTCCATTGATTTATTCATAGTTATGAAGTTTGAAGGGGATTGATTTTTCTATACCATTAAATTTCATATATTTTTCTCTCTCACCTATTTTTTCTATCTTTTTATTTTTTAATTTATAACATATATACTAAATCTTATTTGCATAATTTTATTGTATTTTTTATTTATACTCTACACATACATATTTTTTCCCAAACATTAACATACTAAGATAATTTATTCTTAAAATATTTATAATTTTGTCTCTTTCACTGATCATTTTTTTCATCTATGTTAATAATTATTATGTTCCACTCTTTGAATATTACTTATAATATATATAATCTCTGTATATTTTAATTTAAATCCCTGGAATCATCCACTTTATCTTTTTTTATTTTTATACCTCTTAAAATTACTAGACAACTCATTTTATTTTCATGGGTTAATCATTCTATTAAATTCAATGTATATATTATAATAATTATTCTCACATGGAACAAATATGTATGGATATATTATTATGTGATTATTTGTCCCAAAATTATATATAACTACAATGCATTGGGTAGAACATTACCTCTCAGGAGATTATTATGCATGAGACTTCGACAATGATCTTAGTCCAACATGTTATGATGTATTTCCAGAGAGGATTAGATTATTTTTTTAATATTAGATGATTATTTTCGTACCAAATTTCTTTTTTATGATTCATGTTTATTCCTCCATGGTTTTTAATCCACTTGATATGATTTTTTAATTATTATTTTATGTATCCGGATTATGTGTCCATGCCTACATGTTCATTATATAATCACTACTTTATGATATTATTCATGATCAACCATGTTAATATGATTGATATCACATGTATTTTTTCACTTATTGGGTTGTTAGTTGACCCTTTCATTTATTTATGTATGTCTCAAGAATTTTCTACACAACGATATATCTAATCAGAAATAATGGATTGAGAAATTTTAGGAAATAAATTCATTTTTTATTTTATAATAAGTTGAAAATGTTCCAAATTAATAATGATATTAAATATTTGGTTTATAGGAACATATTTTAATCTCATATTTTTTTGTGAAATTATGTAAAATAATGTAAAATCGATGCCGCTTATGTTTGGGTAGTAAAAATTTTCATTCATCTTTAAGAACAAGAGTTTTTTATATAAATTAATGACAATGTTTTATAGTATAAAATATATGGTTAGTGGTTTATATATTCTATAAAACGATAATCCAATGTAAAAAATTAAAAATAATAAGGTTAAATTGGATAACTAAAATACCTCATACTTTTGGCATTGTATATTTGGATATGTAAATGATAAATACATTCCAAAACTCTATAGAGATGTATTATTAGAATCATTTAATATATATATGAATCCTATCTATTATGATAAATGAAAAAAACCCTTTTTTGTGAAAAAGTAAAAGAGTTAGTGGGTTATTAGAAATAACACATTGTGAAGTGTGAATACTAACGAGTGCACAATCAATTAGTGATCATAAGTACTTTATAACATTTATTGGTGAATTTAATTTGTATTGTAATGTGTTTCTTATGAAGAATAACTTTAAATTTTTTGAAATGTTTAAAGTTTATATATAGTAAAAAAATTAAATTGGAAGAGTATTAAGATACACAAATCAAATCAATATAGGGAAACTTAATTGTTTATTGATCAATTGAGAGATTTTCAAAATATTTCAAAGATCATTCATCTAGAAACACTTTAATAGAATTGATTATATTAATTTATAAATAAAAAAAATCAATATTATTTAATTGATGATAAGTCCAACTGAACTCCCAATATCTTTATAGGGCCTTACCCTTAAATTATTGTATTCATACTGAATCATATTCCATATAAGGAAGTTTTAAAGACACATGAAAATGATATGTTGTTGACTAACCTATCACATTAATTATTTGTTATATACTAAGAGGTAGTAAAGCTAGTGATCATAGTTTATTCAACAAGGAAGGTAAATTTTGTGAGACCAAAATAATAAAAACCAATAAAAAAATCAACAGAAACATTAGAAAAAATAACCGAGTAATGGTGAAATAAAGTGTGACTATTGTGAAAAAGTGGTGAAAATGAAATCAGGAAGGGTGGAAGTAGTAGTAAGAAAAATCATGGATAAACAAGGATAGAATTAAGGGAGAAATAGATAATAAAAATTAATAGAGGTATCACTATACTGATATAAAAATCATCCATAAAATTTATATATAGTTACGGGAAAAGTATATTGGCAAACCTAACTATTATTAAGTGAAACACCTTGCCCAGTGAAATATCCCATGGGATGATATTTCCACAATAACATAAGATAATAATGGTTATTCATGGAGAAAACAAAACACCAACCTTTTCCAAATGAAGTGCTTTGATTGAGGTTACAAATTAAAAAAGAAGCCACTACTCTTCACTTGTAAATACATTGAGTAAGGAATAAATGAGGCTCATGAGTACTGGATAAATAAATCACTAAACGAAATGTAACACATTGTGAAATTATAGTTAGAATAGACTAATTTTAATGTAAATAAATGGATAAACACTAACATGATTAAAGAAGTATAAAATAATTAAGAACTGATGTAGGCTAGGTAGATCACAGAATTCAATGATTTTAACTGAAATAAGAATTGGTAAAATAAATTCAATTAATTTTAATCCAGTCACCCAATGATATTATTCTATACAAATTTGAAATAATAAAAATATATTCAATTAATTTATATATATACGAAAGTTCATAAAGTGAAGAGAAATAGAAGAGGAAAATCCTCTAAAGAGATCATCTCCTTCCTCTATCTCCAGCTCCCAAGACACTACTTTTGGTGTTATACTCTTGGTATAACTTCACAATTAGTTTCACAAATACTGGATTTGTATATGATTAGTCCTTTTAAAACATATTTTATAAATTTACTAGATTTTATCATTAAAATAAATTCATGAACCTTGTACCCACAAAGGATCATAATAAATATCATTGAACCTGTCTTCCTTCACTGTAACGTAGTGTAATAGTCACTAAAAAAATCACCCTTGCATGACTTAATAAAATCTTTCTCATTGACACTAGAAGACCCACATGAATTCCAATTATATATCTAAATTTTATTATCATAGAAAAGTTCCCTGGATAGATTGATTCTTAATTAGGACAACTTTAATTCTATAGAATCTTCCTTATACTTCTTCTTTAGAGGCTCTAGCTCCCCCTTTCTTATAATATCCCACTTTAGAAATTAGGGTTTCTTGATTGAATTTTAATTATCATTTCAGTAACTTTATATAGAACATAGTATATTAGTTTACCCTTCTGATGATTTTCATGACCATTATGTGAGTGTTGTATATTATCATTAAATATATTTGTTTACTTACAATAACCTTTATCTATACTCATATCACCCTTTTATAGACCCAAGATAGTGTTATTACCTTGACACATCCAATATAAATTGACTATTCCTTTAATTTTTGAATCACATAATAAGTGATGAATTACCCTTATTCATAATCAACAACTTATTGAGTTCACTACTCTATCTTATACATAGCTCCCTAGTGAAATCTATTTTTTTATTAATTAATAAAATCTAAAACAACATCAATCCCACTTTGATAACCTGGATTTATACTACTTCATTTCTAAAAATTATGGTAGTCTCAATCTTGAAACGTTAAGATGGTCTTTCTTATTCCCATTCACAGTAACTCAATTAGTTAACAACATCTTAACCTAGACTTATTCAAATCAATTGTTATTACACACTCAATTATGTAGAAAAAATGCATGATAACTTCATATAATCCATGTTGATATCAAGGAAAATCTCAAACAAATGATCAATGAAATATGGGTGACCTAGTTTAATCGACAACACGTTTAAACCTTTTATTTGCCTAACACTAATATAAATATATTTCAAACCCATGTTCATCGATCATCTTAATCATTTATTTGATGCTCTAGCTACACCACCACCTTGGTGGAACATAGAATTGATATTTCCTTTAGAATCGATCAACACCTCACTTAAATAATACATCAATCATCTCACATGTAACGTTCTTCAATGCTTCCCCCACAACACTTGGGATGATTGAGGCCTCATAAAACCTATGCTACATCACCTATAGTTAATGAAACTCCCACAAACACAAACATAGATTTCATATTAGTTGTCATATTTAATTCCACTTTGAACTTTTTACCAAACTCCAACTCAGTTTTCATAGAACTATGGATCAACCACTAAGTGGATCCTTATTTCCCATCTTAAACATCAAAGTCTAGACAATGAAAGAACCCAAAAAATTGAAAAAAAATATCCCTCTCTAATTCCAAGAAATATCACCATATAACCTTGAAACAAACTCAACGATCATCTGTTGGTAATCAGAGCTTCAATATAGAGAGAAAACACCTTCCATGATCTCATTTTTTCAAACATAATGATCAATTGGCTTATATGGGTTCAATTTATTCACTAATATTTATTTAGTTCATATGGTTGAGCTCTAATTGATCTTAGATGCATGTCTCATATTATTTGTTTGGGATTTGTATTTACTAGATTTGTTGGGCCTTTAATTGATTTGAATTATTATTGGGTATATTGTAGTTTGTCTTACTCAATAGGTTGTAATTTTTAACCCAAATACATATCAGATCATAATATTAAATCTTCATTATAAATCAATCTTTTACAAAGCCCAGTTTGGGATTTTTATCTTAGTTTCACCAATCATTTACTATAAATCGAGCAAGGTAAATTCTGTCTTCAATGATAATTCAATTTCATCATGGTCTATTTTTCATATGCTGTCAATAAGGGTTTCTCAGGGTATCTTGGAAGAATAATTCAGCTCAATCCACTTTACACAGTAGGTTTTCCTTTTATCTTCTGGTAGTTTTGATCTTATAGGGTATCTTGGAACATCACTCTAGTAGTAGCTTAGTTTGGTAGGATACCATTTCCTTCATGTAGTTACTCACTCCTTCACGGTAAGTTGGACTCTTTATGTGGACATTAAGAACCAGATGTTATCTTTATATAAGAAAAATTCTTATAAATTAAACACCAAAGTGAAAATCAATCAATAAAAATTTAAAAATACACTTCAAAAACAGAATCCAACACATGAGTGTATGATCAATTTTAAATTAAAAAAAACTTTTTAAAAAATGAGTCAATGTATTCAAAATCCAAAGTGAGAATTAAAAAGTGTAATAAAAAACTTATATTCAAGATAAAATAAATTTAATTGGAAATATTAAAACCACTTGAAATAAAATAAATTCTATAAAATTATTCCAAATATTTTTTTATCAAAACCATCCAAATTGTTATTCTTCAAAAGAAATAAATTGAATCAATAAACTTTTAAATTAATTAATCCTAAAAAATTTAATTTTTAAACATGGTATTAAAAGATTTAAATTTTCAACATACAATATGACACAATACACTAATTGATAAAATAATTATAAATCTCTAAGTGAAGAAAATATATTAGGAAGTAGGATCCTTTGAGTGGTGTCAACCTCTCAACTCTCTCAATCTAGGGTTTACCTAGTGATGATTTGGAGGGGGAGGCACAAGATTTTTCTTGTATCCCCCTTTCCTTGATTATTTTTCTTCCCTTTAAGTTCTTTCTTGATGTTATTCTCACTTGGTGATGGATTTGAAAACTAGATTTGGTGGTATTAGAAAGGTTGAGTCACTATGGTGGTGCCCATGTTTAATTCGAACTCTGCTTTGGCTTCAAGTACCTTCACAGATCTCCCAGTTGGTCTACGGTAGTGGTTTCAAGGAGGCTCTGGGATGTGTTTTCCGATATGTTGACAATGTTTTGGGAGGTGAATCCATCATTTGTTTTGTTCCAGGTTGTGGTGGTTCTTTTAATACATTGTTTTTCAATGGAATGGGATTTAGGGTGTGTTTCTCTGGTGAGGGTCCATCAGTGAGGATTTATTGAAGGGTTGATGGTTCTGGAATTGGTCCTTCTATTGCGGCCTCATTTTGGTCAACCTCTTCTCTAGCTTCCAGTTCCATCGCTCCCCACCAGGTCAGTCTAGTGTGATGGTTCCCATGTGGCTTTGGGTCTTATTGGTTGAGTGGTTGATGGGATTCCAAGAGGTGAGTCCAACATTGTATTTTCTTATTCTTCTTTTGGGTTTCCATTGAGGTTTCTCTTGGATTTGATTATTTTTTATGCAAGTTGATATATATGGTGGTTTTATAAATTTTAGTGGTTGTGGATAATTTTTTTGGTTGTTTGTTTTGGTTTTTAGGGTGGCATCTTAAGGCTCTAGAAGACCATTCTTATTGTTTGCTGTGAATAAGTTTCTAGTTTCGATGATTTTTATGGAATTTTGATGATGAGGGTAAAGCAATGAATGTACAGGTGAGTATTGTATGATAATTTAAAGAGGGTGATGGTGAAGGTTATGGTGAAGGTGACGGTTTCCTCGGTGATGGTGGGTCGATTGTTTTGGCTTTTCTTTTACGTTTTATTTTTCCGATTTCCGACTCCGGTGGTGGTGGGTCGGCGACAACATAAATGGTGGAGATATAATGATGATGGAGTCCAGTGATGTGACTTTATCTAACATGTGATAGTGATTTTTAATAGATCAAGGTTGGAGATTTCCCAAATATTGGACTATGTATGTACTGGTAGTGAGCACGTGAAGCTACTAGATTTGATGGTGCCAAATTTGTTTATTTCCAAAATTTAAACTTTGGTTGATCGGTAGTTGAATTTTTAAACTATAATTTTTCAGTATGGTTATTTTTTGAATGTACGGTTACCACTACTCAATAAATTGGCTTTTTAGAAAATTTAAAAAACTATTTGATGATGTTATACCTCACTTAAGAATTCACTAATTTAAAAATTTAAACACATTTTAATACCAAAAAATTGATATCTTTAATGAGATGATGTGGTAAAATGTATCCATGAATAGACAAATCAAATATATATGAGATATTGATTGAGAAATATCCCATATTTTCATTATTAAAAATTTGGGTCTGCAAATCATATATTAAGTATAATGTTTTTGATTAACATGAACTAAAATAAAAAAAGTGTTTATTTATTAGATACCCTAAAGAAATGATGGGTTATTATTTTTATAATATATAAGAGAAAAAATATTTTCTGGATTGATATTAAGTATTTATTTAAATGAAATTTATTTTTTGAGGAATTTTTATTGGTGGGGGAATTAAACTTAGTAATGTTTAATATTAATAAAAAGATCAGTTCACGAGTTAGAATAAGAGATGATTTCACAAGGAGTTGTTGAAACTGAAGCGTCATAGATATTATAGGAACCTTGTAGGTTTGGAAGGGTTGAATATGATCTTGAGAGATATGAATTATTATAAAAAATTATAATGATTTTAACATTATATAGGATGAACTTACACTTATTAAAAAGCTATCAAGGGTTATGGTTTTGAAAAATTATTAAAGTCCATGAAATATGGAATGGATTCTATGTACAAAAAAATTAAAACTAGGTTGAATCAATTAAAAGAGTAAGAACCATAGTTTGTAAGTGATTTTTATAAAATAAAACAGATATCGATAATAAAGTGACTACATATAAAACTCACTTTGTGGTAAAAGGTTATATAGAAATTCATGGTGCTGGCTATGAAAAAAAATCACAAGTATTAAGGATAAATTCTATAAGTATTTTTTTTCTATAATAACTTATTATGATTATGAAATTTATCTAATTGATGAAAAATTTATTTACTTAATTAAAGTAGTTTTGAGGTTGTTTACGTGATACCACCCAAAGGTTTTTTGGACTCAAACGGTGTTGTTAAAGTATGAATATTGATATAATCCATTTATTGATGAAAGTAATAATCTTAAGGTTAGAATATTCATTTTGATAATGAAATCATAGATTTTGGTTTTATAAAAAATGAATATGAATCTTATGTATATATATGATCTAGTGGGAGCACTATTGTATTTATTGTTTTGTATATAGATGATATACTACTCATCTAAACTAATATTATTACATTAAAATCAATAAAGGCTTGGTTAGAAAAATTATTCTCATTGAAAAACATAGGTGAAGCAACTAACATACTAGGTTTGAATATCGATGGATATGATCTAATTTGTTTATTACTTTGAGTTATAACACATATATTGGTAAATTAATAAAGTGTTTCATAATGGAGAACTATAAGAATGAATTTTTATCAGTTTTATATGGTGTGATTTTTTCAAAGGAACAATTTACTTCTATAGATATAAAAAGTAAATTCATAATTGATATTCATTATTATTTGATAATATGATCTATAATGTATTCCATGATGCGTACTTAACAAAATGTCTCTTATGAATTTATCCTAACTTTATGATACTAATCCAATCTATATGAGATTCATTATATTGAGTTAAATAATATATTTAATCATTTCATAAGAACTGAGGATGTATTCTTTGTCTTTAGAGGCACAAAAGGGTTGATTATAATAAATTACACATATTGTGGCTCCTGATTAGATGAATATGATTATAAATCTAAATATAAATTTGTTTTTTACCTTAATGGTTGTGATATTTGGTGTAATATTTATAAGAATACAATTATGGATGATTATATAATAAAAGAAGAGAACATAACTTTAGTATATACTAAAAAGGATGTTTTTTTGTATCAAGATTTTTATTAATAAACTAAGGGTATTTCCAAGAATATAAATTATAATATAGTTGTTTTGTGATAAAAAGGATCTATCTTTTAGGGTAAGGAACCTCATCCAAAAAATAATAATTAAAAAATCATTCAAAAATACCATCTCATTAGATAAATTATTGAGAGGGGTAATATAGAAATTTATTGAGTGACTAAAGAGGAAAATGTAGTCGATCCATTTATAAAACTGTCAACAAAACAAAAACATGACGAGAATATAAAATTCATGGGAATTATACCTGTTCCTGATTGACTATAATGAAATTTGTTATTTATTAATAACAAATATAATTCATGGGATTAGAAAATATATCATGTTTAAACTATTAATTTAAATTTACACTTTATCTTTCATTCATGTGTGATTAATTTATTACATGATAGTGGACTGAGAATTAACCCCTTAGGAGGAAAACTGAGTATTCATTAACCAATATTTTCATGGGAAGTCATGAGTTCGGATTTTTTTTAAAATTATCGAGAGTAGGGGATCAAATAGAGATAAAAACACAACTCATGGGAAAAAATTATGATTTTTTTGGACAAACATGTTAAATTATATCATTTGGATTATTATAAATATTTTTTTTATTTTATATATGGGTATATATTTATATGAATCACATTACATAGAGTTAATAAGGAATCGTGCGTGTAAACTTTTATATTTTCATACCCTTATTTAATCACACTTAATCCTAATATATTTAGAGGTGGTTGGTCTTGTTTATAATTATGTAATGGGTTTTTCTAAACTAATTTGATATTTTACAACCTATATGACATGTATGACATTTTTTACCATGATTGATTAGACCGAGGAAATGTATTTCAACACTTAGTTGAGTGACATATTATGCGATAAAATATTTGGTTGAATGGAATGTGATATATTTATCTGTATTATTCTGTATATTAAAGTGGAATTGAGAATATTTTCTTAACTAATTTTTCATTTCCCCTCTAATATGAATTGTCGTACATTTTACCATCGAGTGAATTATACTATGTAAATTTAGGTCCATTCTTGTTTGAGTGACATGTTATGTGATTTTTTACTTGGATTAATGACATGTGATATATTTATCTAGATTATTCATTCCATTTTAATATAATCAAGGATGCATGAATTGGCCTATATGTGATATACGTGTATCACATCTCATGGTATTACTCAATTTCATGGAATGATATATTATATAAGCATAATTTATTCATTATTTATATGTTTCTCTTTTATTTTATTTATAATTTGAGAAATCATTATTTAATCATTGCTAAAAAGATCCACAAAGTCATACATAAGGCTATTAAATGACGATATATTTTGGTAAAAAGTTTTTTATAAAATAATAGTGCTCTTTACATGATAATTGTTTTGGATATATATTCACATGTGTTTGTAATATATGTAAAAATTATATAAGGTTTTAGTATAAGTGGTAGATTGGAAGTGTCATGAACACAAAGGATTATAAAACAAGATGTGATATAGGCCATATCACTGCCTATAATATGATATATCATTAAATGTGATATAAAATAAATATTAGATATCACATGTTAATAATTTACATCTTCATAATTAAATAATTGTCATATCTGACTTATATACAACATGTGATGATATATTTAATGATAAATGACAATTAAGGAGTTAAAACCCACTTTTGATAAAAGGATATTATGTCATAAATGACCAATTAGTTTATCAAGGGTTTAATAAAAGATTAAAATCAAAAGGAGCCTTCATTAATGAAGGAGGAATATAAAATTATCTTTATAGTTCATTTTCAATATATAAAATTTAATTAGTATGAGATATATAATTTTGGATTTTATCTTATACTTATTTCATTCTTTACTAATGGGAGATACTAACTTATCCTTGGAATACAAATAAGGCCCTTCCTGAGGTATTTAAAGATTCTACAATAGGTGGGTCGCCTTTGGATGTAAGAAATTGTAACTTGTTATTGGGTGGTAAAAATTAATGACAGGAAACAATGATACTATATAGAGATACATTCCATTAATATTATTTATTTTATTCTTATTTTCTATTTTCTATTTTTTAAATGGACCTTATTTAATATTTTTCACTTTTTTGTTGTATTTAGAAATATTTTATATATTTAAAACCTATAATTTTCTTCCAAAGTGCTATAAAATAATCAAATTTTATGAAAAAATAATATTTTATGATATTTCAAAGCTAATTCAAATTTTAGGAAGCTTTATGACACCAAAGGGGGAGTTTATTTTTATATATATATAAATATATATTGGGATTTAAATATTAATTAATGGAAATCAACCTTTGGTCAAGTATTTTTTTGGGAAAGTGGTATGTTTCCAGACACACTAAAAAGTAGAATTCAGTGACATAATATGATGTTAAGGAAAAATATGTCACAATAACATAGTCTTTGACAAAGAAAATAATGATTAATACTCCGTTAGGAAGTCTCGTGGATGAGATATAGCTATTAATGCTCATCCATTGTGATAATCATAGCATGAAAAATCTTTCAAATAGTGGAATTTTGAGGATGAAACTTATTCTTAAACATGAGAATCTAGACGAAATGTTCATGAAAATACTAATAAATGATGCATTTAAGAATTTGATCTTAACAATGAGAGTTCAACTCCTATTACACTAAATATTATTTATGTATAAATCCCATACACTTCCCTTTAAGGTTTTGTATTATGTTTTTAATAGTGGATAAATGACATGAATCCAAAGTATAACCATTTTTCAAAGGGGTGTCTAAATTGATAAATTAAAGGGAAATATTTTAATTTCAATATTATATTTTTTTAAAAAATTTAATGGTTCTTGGAAGAATATATGATGGTAGATTTTATAATCAATAAAAGGAGAGTTTTTGAATATTTATATATATAATTAGAGTTTGAGAAAGGAGGAAAAATGAATTGGGAATAGGATTTTTTATAGAAATTTTTGAAACTATAATCAATTGCACTTTTTTACACCAAATTTGATCATTAATGTTTACATATGACTGATTTATTATTACTAGAATAAAATTGAGGCGTTTAGATATTTTAAAATTGATTATTATCTATTTATTTTGTGTTAAAAGTTTACCAGTTCATTTATTGTGATAAAAATAAAATTTCTCAGTTAGTTTCATTTATTTTATGATCTATAATGATATAATAGGCTTAATATGGATTTATAGACATGGATTCCACACTGAATTGCTGGAACACAAAGTGGCCCACACAACCTCTTTGTGACTTAAATGTGCCACCTGAGGTAGCCACTTTGTCAATTTCGAGCTTTCTCTCACAGATGAAATCTGCTTATTTTAGTCTTCCTGTGTAGGTGGAGAATGAAATCACTAATTATGTCTTTATGGAGCATGATAATCTGATCTGGATGCATAGAAAAACTGGGCAATTCAATAGCAGGGATTACTACACGACCCTATGTGGGGGTCCATCCCCTACACCTTCTTGGCTGATGAAATTCAGAGTGCGATTCATTAGACCCTCCATATTTTATCTAATATAGAGGATCTGAAAAAACTGACTCCCCACAACTGATGCTCTCAAGAGGGCCGGGTTTTAGATGGCCTTCATGTGCTCCATGTGCAAAGTAGATGAGGACTCTATTCAATATATTTTTATGGGCTGTTCTCATGCCAAACAACTTTGGGCATATATTGGTTCTTTGTTTGGGGTGGCTGTTAACACTTGCAGATCTGTTATACAACTGCTATCTGATGCTTCTCATGACATATTTAGTGAGCAGATTTATAACCTATTTTTGGCTGCTATTGCTGCTGCTATTGCAGTCCTTTGGGAGGCCCGAAATGATACTGTTTTCAATGGTGTGCACTCAACAATTCAGCAAGAAATGATGACGATTCATAGACATGTTTATGTTGCTTCTCTTGTGCAGGATGGCGCCATGTCTAACACAGTTTTTGATCTTCAAATTCTTCAAATTCTTGGTGTTTCGGGGCGGCCACGCAAGCCTTGGATGCTAAAGTATATTCGATGGATCCTACCCATTGGACCTTGCCTCAAGGTAAATGTTGATGGGGATACGTTGGGTGCTCTAGGCCCATCGGGATGTGGGGGAGTGTTCTGCACCTACCGTGGGTTTGTTAAAGGATGCTTTCACCACACCGTTGGAAATGGCACCGCTTTTGAAGCCGAACTTTGGGCAACGATCTATGCCATCAGGTATGATGTCCGGTTTAATTGGAAATATATATGGATTGAGTCTGAATCTCAGACCGCGGTTCATGCCTTGAGCACCAAGACACGCTAGGTCCTATGGTGTGTGTTGCTGTAGTGGGTTGGTTTCCTTAGTGATATTTCTCAGATGCGTGTGGACATTTCACATGTCTACCTAGAAGCTAATCAGGTGGCGGATGCGTTGGCAAAGCGGGCGCTCACTGATACTAGAGAGATGTGGTCTTTCGCGACCCCGAATTATTGTGCCTCACTGGTGGAGGCAAATAGGTGTGGGGTGATGCACACTTGTTTATGTAATAATCCCTTGTATGCTTGACTCTTTTCATTTTCTTTATTTAATTTTATTAGGACCGGCTTCCACCATCTCCTGTCTTTTCTGGTATAATATAATATTAGAGGGTTCATGATATTCACTATTAAATAAGAATAAGATGAAATACTCAATTGTACTCACTTAATATCATGATATCTATGAACCTTTTTTATAAACAGATGAAAAACGAGATAACATGGATGTCTTAAATGTTATTGAATTGTACAATAAATTTTGTTATGAAATTGATTAATTAAGAGAATACTTTAATTTAGGGGAAGATAATTTTTTAAAATATCCATTTCTATCTCATAAGTGAGTTTTGGTAGATTGAAACTAAATTTATGTTAACTAACACAATATATTTGTAAACAATTATGAACCATTTATGTTTCATTGAAAAAATAATGGAGTCCCTATGAGATAATAAATAGTTTTTTTAAGTAGAAACTTTCTTCAATGGATTTTTGGTGCCCCTCAATGGGGTTTTGATAGATATTAGATAAATTACCCAAAATCAGGTGTTATTTCAACATATTGACTTGTATCTTGAGTGGTTCCACATAAATATTCATTAATTTTATTCATGAAGCATAAAAAACTTATTTTAAGTGGTTATGTTATGTTTTTATCATCTATTGGATGATGATAAAGTAGGAGTCAATGGTTATGGATGGTATTCTATTTTTTTAAATTCAGATTAAAAAATAGAGGTTATTGAATTTTTGAGTATTTTTTATTTATTTTAAGGGATTTATTTTTAGATAATTATATATTAATAACACTCTAAAATACTCGATAGAAGAATGAGAATCTACGAAAATACAATTACCACTTCACTACTGATGTTTAAAAGCTCATGATTATGATTTAAGACTTTTAATTTGAAGAATGAAGACTATATTATTTGTGGAACTAATAATCAGAGGTATATATTCATGATTAACTTTATTTTAGTGTGTTATAATTTTAGATATCTCATAATATCTATAAATAATAATAAAATTTATTATTGTGAGGAGATGTACTAAATTGAAACATATAGTGACACATTTTAATGAAAAAGATATTTCTCAAAGAAAATGTCAATTCATGTTCTTTCATGGTGTGTCATCAAAATTAAAGAATTATTTTTTATGTTTGTTTGTTTTAAAAACGGTGAAATATGATCTTACTTTATAAAAATTCATATCTACTTTTGTTCAAGTGTGGAAGGACTTGAATTAGAAGTTAGATAACTCTACATTGTTTATGAGTTCAAACAATACCCTAATAATTTTGGTTTATAATTTTAATTATAGTAGATCATATGTCCACATAAAATCATGTTACTATTTTCATGTATTTATAAAACACTTTTTGAACCATTCTTTGGTTTGGTTTCGTTTGGGGTTGTTTTGAGTTGAAATTTTAAAAGGTTTTAAAGTTACAGGATAGTGCATGGTCAGCGTGTGGTTTGCTGAAACCATGAACCCTCTCAAGGGAAACCATAAAAACCCAGGTAGTGGGTGTTTTCCACTATTGGAACACATTTTTTCAAACCGTGGTCCCTTTTAGGAGAAATTTTTCTACCAATTTAAAGGGTCTCATGTCTAGGGTGCACATTTAGTCCAAATCATGCGACTCTTCCCCAGAAACTATGTACAAATTTTAATTAATCCAAAAAACTTATTTTATAATCCTCACACCACCGATTTAGGTTCTTTATGGACCCATCATGACCCCAATGGTTTATTATTCCTCAGTATCACCAAAGAGGTGATTTTGACCCCTATACTCCCTCCTAGAAGTGGATCAAATATTTTTGAAAAATGTCTGATCTTCATATGGTAGGTTTCCTCTTCTCGTTATCTATCTCTTGATCTCTCTTCTTTCCTACATAGGGTTTTATATATATCCATATTATTGAAGGATCTAATCTCCTTTATTTTGGGATCTTAACCCTAGGTTTGATTCCTGGTTTTCATTATCATCGTTATCCCTTGGAAAATACCAATTAGATTTTGGAGTTTTGAGCTCTAGGGATTATGAGGCAAGTGGTTCTGTATGATTTTCCAATTTATTTAACCCTATATTTCATGATTTAAATTAAATTGTATTCAATTAAATTTTAAAAAAACTAATTTGATATAAATTGGTATTTTTATTTTCTTTGGAATGAAAATTGGGAAAACCCCCAATTCTATTGAATATGGGTGGGATTGTGAAATTGAAAAAAACTTGTGAAGATTTACATTTTTTAATTTAAATTATAAAATTGATAGAAATTAATTCAATTAAATTGTTTAATTTAATTTTGGGAATGTAATTTTGATTTGATTTCAAATTCTTATTTGGGGAAAATGGCTTAAAATGGTCCTGATATAAACAATTGGGTTTAATCATAGAAAAGGCATGTTTTTATTTAAAACCTGTCTTTTTTAATGGAAAATTGGAAAAAATTGAAATGGGAAAATTGGATTTAATAGTATTTTAATGTTACTTGAAATAAATTTCTTGTCATTGATTTGTACTAGAGAACATGCAAACCTAGGAATTTAGTGAGTTATTTAGAAAAAACACGCTAGGATGGGAATTACATAGCACTAGACTAAAGTTTTACAACCCTAAAAAAACAATTTTTTGCACATCTTATTCTTTAGAGGGACATATATGATTCCTCTCTTTCTAATGTCGAGGGAAATGTGTACACATTGTGGTTACTATCACATGAGTGTGTGAGGATGCCATAACCTAGAACTATCATACCACTTGGAATATGACCATATATATCACTTGTTTATATATGTGATATAGATTTACTCCAGTTTTGTGAAATATTTTACATGCCTTATGAATTTATATAAACTATTTTATATAAATTTTTTATTTAATCAATTTTTTTTAAAATTAATTCCATCATTTCAAATCGAAAGCATGATTTGTATAAATATGCTTTTTAAATGATAAAACTATTTATTTATAATTGAAATCTATTTGTTTGGTTAATTAAATGTTGGCATCCTGTTATGGAATCCCTTGTGAGACCCTACTAGG
The DNA here is from genome assembly GCA_963277665.1 of Viscum album. Taxonomy (NCBI): domain Eukaryota; kingdom Viridiplantae; phylum Streptophyta; class Magnoliopsida; order Santalales; family Viscaceae; genus Viscum; species Viscum album. Next base: position 575,014,333 of record OY728120.1, on the reverse strand, counting down.
ATTTTAGATCACATCATACCTGTGCCTTTCGATGTTTGAAACTTATCTCCTTTTAAGTTCAAGAAGGGGTGAAGTACCACTTGTAGGTGGTTCTAGCTATTTAACCATGGAGTTAGAGAGTTTTGACCTTTGGGACTTTCATTATTCTTTCAGTTTTCATGTAATTTTATGTAGTAATTTGGGTTGTTTACACCTATTTGACTTATTCTATACTTATCCTTATGAAGTTTCTTTTTTAAGCATGTTGAATTTTTATCTTGCTTCTACAATGTTTGTGGAACTTTTTTCCCTCTTTCTTTTTTTTTTTTCAGGTGCTAGTCCCAAACCCATGGGGATCAAGAATTTTTTGGGCCATTTTAGGAATTGATTTTTTATCAGGTCACTAGGGTACTTGGGCTACTTCATGACCAAGTGGTATTAGAGGTAGGTTTTTAATCTTATCTTGAATTCAGTATGCATTTTTTGTAATCTTGTCGGGATATAGAAGGTAGTTGTAATTGAGTGCCTAGCCAGATCACACCACAGTGAACCTTAAGTCACTGAGAGTGGTTTGGGAAATATATCTTGAGAATTATTTTTAGTCTTTTCCCTGATTTTTATTTGGAACGGATAAAAATACAAATCTTGTTTTTCTATATGTCGGTATTAATTTCCCATGTTTCCCTGATTGAGTGTTAATTTGATGTCTTGTTTACTGATTGTTTACGTTGTGTAGCATCATGCCTATGACAATACGTGGTAATTGGATCTAGAAGGAAGCTACTGAAAAACCTCAGCAAGAAAATCCTCTTGTAGACCTGAACCAGGTTTATATGACTGTGCATACTGTCCAAGATCTAGGAGACGCCCCACCACCAATCCCCATTCAGGATACAGCTATGGAACCTCAATCGAATGATCTCAAGAATATTTCTCAATAATTACTTCACCAAAATATAATATCATTTAAAGGATCAAATGATCCTCAAGAGTATGAGGAATGGTTGTACAGGATGGAATGGTTGTTGGGTTATTGGAGAAAATTTTTGAAATCAAGGTGAAGTTTTCCACCTTTTTTATTGAAGGATCGAGAAAGAGATGGTGTGAAATAATGGTAATGGAGAAGAAGCAAGAGGGATTAGAGTGGAAGGACTTCAATGTTATTTTCACCAACCAGTTCTATCCAGAGTTAATATTTTGGGCCAGGGCTATGGATTTTTTCAAACTTTAGTTGGTTGAATGTACTGTGATAGAATATGCAAACCATTTTATCGATCTTGTTCAATTTCCCCTTGATATAGTATCTAATGAGATGATAAAGGCTTAAAGGATCGATTTGGGACTACATTGTGGTATTAATTATTAGGTTTTCTTGCTAAATCTACATTCTTATGATAATGTGATGGATAGAGCGTTGATGGTTGAAATGAACTTGGGTGGAAATTTAGGGTTTTCGGGAGTTTCTTTCTCTCACAGTGGTGGTACAATTTCCTTCAATGTGAATATTAATTATCATGATCCTCATTTTGGTTCTCGTCATCATGGTTATTTTAGACCACCTACAATACCTGGAAGAGTCCAGTTGATTTTCTACCAGTGTGGAAAGACTCATAATTCGAAGAGGGTTTTCACTGAGGCCCTAAGGTACGTGGTTCTTGAGGATGCTCAGGAAACTTACAAAAAAAATTCTATATTTATTACACTCTTTGTAGAAGAAATAGATCATCATGTCCTTCTAAAACTTTGGGGAAATCATATTCATCATGTATAAAAGGGTTCTATCCACATGTATCTGGAATGAAGTTTCTTCATGCAGTGGAAGAGTATCCAGAGGAAGCGGATATGGGTCTAGTGACTATGAGAGATACCATCACTATATATTCATCATTAGTGATGATGTTATTTGATACTGGTGCATATCATTAATATATTTCAACATGTATTACCAATATACTAAATCCTTTTATAGAGAATTTATCTTTTGTAATGGATATAACTACAACCCTTAGAATAAACTGATAGCATGATCTACAGAGTCCCGATTGTGTTTTATCTCTGTGAGATGTCAATCTTTCTTTGAGATTTTTGGTTCTCTACATGAAACCACTTGATATCAAATTTAAAATGGACTAGTTTATTACCAATAAATCCATGATTTATTGTTATCTTTAATGGGTATCCTTTACTACACCTAAGGGTTTGTGACATGTATTTCAATAAGAATGGGACCCAAGTTTGAGTAGAGGAAAAAAATTTAATCTAGAGTTATGGAAATTTATATCCATTTTTACTTTTAATTTGGAGTGGGAATCTTTGAGTGGTGAACTCCCTCAAGTTTTTATCGAGTTTCCAGAAGTTTTTCCATATGATTTCTCTAATTTCCCACTAGTAAGGGATGTAGATTTTTCTATTGTTTTTGTGCCACATAGTCAACCAATATATATTCCCTCTTACCACATTGAACTAGTTGAAATCAAAAGTGTTGAAGACTCGATTGGATGATCTTCTAGAGAAAGGATTTATATTCCCAAGTGTGTCACCTACGGTGGTGCCTATTCTCTTTTCTAATAAGTCTTATGGTTCACTATACCATTGTGTCGATTATCAAAAACTAAATTGAGTTATGAAAAATAAAAATTATCTATTTACACATATTGATTATTTGTTTAAATAGTTGAAGGGTACAAAGTGGTTCTTGATGATTTATCTTCGTTCTATCTAACATTAGTTGATCATAAAAGAATCCAATGTTTAGACAATCACCTTTTAGAGAATGTACGACCATTAAGAGTACATTTTAAAGACCTTTTGTCTAACAAATTCTCCTGTAGTTTTCATGCAGTTAATGAACTTGATTTTTCTATGAGTATATAGATTACTTTATGTTGGTCTTTGTAGAATACATCCTTATTTAATCTATGTTAGATTAAGATCATGTCCATCATCTAATAATAGTTCTATGTTTACTGAGAAATCATTGTCTTTATTCCAAGATTTCAAAATGTGATTTATGGATTCAAGAAGTGATGTTATTGGGACATGTGGTTTCAAAACATGGGATATCGGTTGATCTTGAAAAGGTAAAACTATTTATGACAATGGAATAACCACGAAATGTATTAGATATTTGGATATTCTTGGGTCTAGCTAGGTATTATCGCCAGTTCATTATGGACTTATCAAAGATGGTTTGTACAATGACTGATCTAACTCATAAGGGAATAAATTTTACTTGGGATAAAAAATGTCAGAGTTATTTTGTTGATATGAAATTTATTTTGACAAATTCTCTGGTGTTGAATCCTCCAGTGGATGAGAAATGATTTGTTGTATTTTATGATGCATCGGGATCAGGTTTAGGATTCATTCTTATGAAAGATGATCATGTCATTTCTTATGGTTATTGTATCCATAGACCACGTGATAAGAATTATCTGACCCATGTCCTTGAAATACTGTTGTGATTCATGATTTAAATAGTTGGAAATTTTACCTTTACATAGAACATTTTACCATGTTTTTAGACCACAAGATCTTGGGTTACATCTTATCTAAAAAAATTGTTGAATCTCTTCCATAGGCACTGAGTGGAATACCAACAGTATTTAAAATTTGGAATCACCTATACCCTAGGGAAAGGGAATTTAATCATAGATTCATTGAGAAGGATACTTCTGACATAGGTTTGGATAGAATATTCAGAAGAGTGGAAATTGATGGATCTCTATGAATAGTTGCTTATTAGAGTCCAAGAATTAGGAGTAGAGGTTTCTTTGTCAAGTGCTCAGATTAAATACTCGCTTTCCGAGATAATTCTTTTGGAATTGTATCCTGATGAGGAGTTATGTAGAATTAGAGACACCCTTTATAGTGGGGAGAACTTTTTTGAGTGGGAGTTCTCCAAAGACAAAATTTTATGCTATTAGAATCTATTTTTTGCCCCGTTAAAAGCATGTTAAGATGTTATGGAAGATATCCATAATTCCCAGTGGGTTGTACACCTATGAAATCCAACAACAATTCTGGTGGACCAATATGAGATGGGGAAATAGTGATTTTTCCTCCCATTGTTATACAATTCCATAGGTTAAGGCTAAGAACCAAAAACCTTTAGGTTTGCTGCAACCACTTCTAGTCCCCACTTGGAAGTGGGATTAGATCTCTATGGAATTTTTGGTTTTGTTGTTATGTACCTATATTAATAAGAATGTGATATGGATTTTGATCGATCAAATGACTAAATCAGATCACTTTATACCCATTTTTGATACAACCAAATTTGATGAGTTAGTAAATATATATGTGAAATAGATTGTTCATTTTCATGGTGTTCCGTGTTCTATTGTCATTAATAGGGATCCTTGGTTCACTTTTGGTTTTTGGAGAGGCCTTTAGGAGGCACTAGGATCTAAAATCCATTTGAGCATGGCATACCATCAACTGTCAGATGGCTAGATAGAAAGAGCTACATTGATTCTTGAGGATATACTATGTGCTTGTGTTCTTGAATTTGGTGGAGATTAGGTTGACAATCTGGTGCGGGTAGGGTTTTCATATAATAATAGTCACTAGTCTACGATCAGAATGAATCCTTTTGAGGCTTTGTATGGTTTTCCTTGTAGATGTATGTTTTGTTGGTAAGATATAGGTGAATGCTCATTTATAGGACCAATCTTGGTTCAATAGATGACAGAAAAAATTTAGGTGATTCATCATAGAATGTTGACATCAAATAGTCTGTATAATTCTTATACTGATCATCATCACCGATGTCACGACCCGCCCTCGGGGCCCGTGCCGTGACTACCCCAAGCCCGCCTTCCATAGGCCAGGGGCTGGCGACTAGCACCAAGGCGTAAATCCCAACAAAAAGGTAAGGCATTGCCTTTGAAAAGTAAACAAGCACCACAGAGTAAGCAAGAGGAAAAGTAAACACTATGTAAAAACAGTACAAGCCGTGCTGAAAGTAAAAGGGGCCGGAAATACAAGCCCAACAGTAAAGTACAACTGAAAGGAAAAATAGCAACTAAAAGGGAAAACTGTAGCGTCGAGCCGTCCTCTGGAAATCCCACCAGAAGGGTGGGTACAGATAGCCTCCACAACTCCTCGGGTCCACCTGACCGCTCCGAGTACGTCCCGCCCAGTGGTCCACCTCCAGGTACTGTCCTGCTCCGCACGCCTCCACCACGATCAGCGATGTCCGTCGTCTGTAACCAACACAACGTAGTGCGGGCAAAGCCCGTGCAGGGGTGAGTATAAGCTACTTAGTAGGGACCCCGAGACCCCCGAAGGTCTCCCGAAATCCTCAAAGGATAATCCACAAAGGAAGGATACAATCACGAAGTAACATCTAACATAACTTAGGTATAAGCCCATACATATACCTAAGTCATCAATTCCCGTTCGGCTCCAACGTCCGAGCCCAAGCACAACCCAGTCTACACAGGAAAGAAAAACGTATACCCACACAGGATAGCTCAACACAATCCTCAAAGGAGAGTAAACAGTAAATCCACACAGGATAGCTCAACACAATCCACAAAGGAGAGTAAACAGTAAATCCACACAGGATAGCTCAACACAATCCACAAAGGAGAGTAAACAGTAAATCCACACAGGATAGCTCAACACAATCCACAAAGGAAATAGTAAATCTACACAGGATAGCTCAGCACAATCTACAAAGGAGAGTAAACAGTAAATCCACACAGGATATCTCAACACAATCCACAAGGAGAGTAACGCAAGATTCAGCTCACACAGGTATACTTTATCGGATGACGATAAAGACGATCACTGATCCATCTAAGTCGTCGGACCCACGAAGGATCGATAGGTAACTAACCCCCGCAATGACCCACACAGGATCGGGCCCACACAGGACCTGTAGGCGCTGGCTCACACAGAACCGCTGAGCACGAACCCACATAGGATCGGACCCACACAGGATCGGGCCCACACAGGACCGGGCCCACACAGGACCTGTACCACTGATCCACGAAGGATCGCTGAGTGCAGTAGTCGTCGCAGTCCACTGAGGATCTCTGCACAGTCGTCGCCGCAGTCCACTGAGGATCTCTGCACGGTCGTTGTCGGAGTCCACGGAGGATCTCTGTACAGTCGTCGCTGTCGAAGTAGCAGTCGCAGCCAGCTCTAGGGTTCCCGCACACATCAAGCTCGTTCGGGAGGGTCCGCTCCACGAGCCAAGAGGCCGATACATCAAATGACACAAAGTCCGAAGTTTATGTTTCCAAAAGTTTCGTATTGTCAACAGGAACTCAACGTCGCAGACGACGCGTCAATCGGACGCCCGGTCTGAGAGTTATTGGCATTTTCGTCCCAGGGCCCCGGTTGGTTTTTAAGGAAAAACCAACCCGACCGCACTCCAACTATGTCCAAACCTTGGGCGGAGTATGCCAAAAGATCCGTATCACTTATAGGAAAACAACAAAGCTGACGGTACATCAATCGGACGTCCGTAGCTCGTGATATGAGCGTTTCCGCTCGGAGGGCCCGGTTGGTTTCGTGTACGAACCAACCCGGCCGAACTCAAAGTATTCTGAAACCTTGAGTGCAATATACCGAAACGACTGTCTTGATCCAAGGATCACATTTCCACTGACGGCGAGTCGTTTGGAGGCCGGTAGCTCAAGTTACGGGCGTTTGAACGAAGACCGTCCGAAGACGGGGGGTACGGGCCCGTGCCGACCCCCCCGGGAGTCGGCCGAACCGGGTCGACCCGACCCGGTCCGACCCGGTCCGGTCCGGCCAGGGCGTGGCCCGGCCGGTCAGACCGGCCTGGTCCAGTTCGGCCGAGCGGCCGAACGACCTGGCGCCGCGGGGCGCTGCCCCCGCGGCCTGGTGGTGTCGCGGCCCCCCCGCATGGGGCCGCGGTGAGTCGGGACGCGGCTTCAACCGCGTCTGAGGGCATTGGACACGCGCGGCTGCGGGTCCGCGGGTGCCGCCGCCGCCGCGCTGAGTCGCGGCGGCCTGTCCGGCGGCGCGACGGGGCGCCGCCGCTCCCGGCTGCCGGTGCCGCCGCGCCGGCGACCCGCGCCGCCGGCGAGTTCCGCGGGCCACCGGGATCGTTCCGGTGGTCCGATTCTCTTCCCGTCTGCGCCATTGCTCCTCCTGGGACTCATTATTCACCGCGGGATCGTCAAACATCCGTTGTGGCATGTTCCGTCGTTGCCCGTCAAATACGCACAAAACGAAGAACGACAGAGGGTCGTCAGGCCATGTTCGTTTGGCCCGCACCCTCCGCGTTAGATATAAACAACGGGAGGAAAATAAGTTCAACACATGAACGCATATCTAAAACAATTCTTAATGAAATAAAATTGTTTCATAAACGGGAATAATAAAAAAAGGGGTAATTCCCATAATAAATCCCTACCTCGTTGATCGTCGCGCGCGGGCGTTCTTCGCGGAAAAGCTCGTCGCAGAATCCGGCGTTGAGTCGGCGAACTCAAGCAGCCGATTGAAGATCCGTCGCGGAGGAAGAGACGTCGCAGAAGAACGTTGTCGGCGTTGCGGATCACGGCGTCGCGTCGTCGATTTCCGGGTTCGGCGTTCTTCGCCTTCTTCGCGTTCTTCGCGTTCTTCGCATTATTCGCGAAGGAGGAAGAAGGAACAAGGATTCTGTTTCAACGAGTAATCCCCCAAAAGATTTTGGTTGGTATTATTTTATTAATATGCCAACACACGAAAACAGGTTAAGAAACGATTGAATTAATTCGTTGAATTAATTCAACGAAAGAAACATCCCATTTAATTCACGAAATAAACCGCCCAATTAAATGGTCTGTTAAGATTTTAAGAAACACGTCAGTTGACTCTCATTAAGACGGGGTTTCGTGGGTGCATTTCTTAGCGGAAAGAAACGGCGGGGCTCGTGCGGGCCCCACCTCACAAATATCCTACCAAGGGGGTAGGATATTTCTGGATAACATCCTATCCAGTTCAACTCAGTTCAAGCCATCAATAAGTGGCTTCAAGTGGCTTCCAAGTGGCTTAAGTGAAATAAAATAAAGTTGTCACAAAATTATTTTATTTCTTAACTTTATGCCCGAAAATTAAAAACCACACCCGAGCAAACGCAACTCCGGAAGAGGCGTTTCTAAGAGAATACCAGCGCTGCGATTTCATCGGTGCCCTCAGAATTCGATTCCGGGCGCCGGTTCAAAAGTTAGAAAAACCCGCTCGTCCGTTCACTGAACGTACCTGATCCAAACTTCGGAAAATGATTCCGGGCACACCGGGCCTCAGAATCCGGTGCCGTCAGAAACTGCGCTCTTGTAAAATTCCAAAGAAAATTAAGAAAAAAATTTCTTTGAAATTTACGGGTCTTTACATTACTCCCACCTCAGGAATTTACGTCCCCGTAAAGATACAACATAAACTAGGGGAAAAAATGTGGGTACTGAGCACGCATCTGAGCCTCCCGCTCCCAAGTGCTCTCCTGGAGGTTCCTGTGCTGCCATCTGATGTGCACAAGAGGAATCGATCGCCCACGTAGGACCCGCTCCTGTCGATCCTCTATCTCCACTGGGACCTCCACAAAAGTCGCCCTATCATCCACGTCTAGGTCCCCATAGTCAATGATGTGCGTCGGGTCGTGCACGTATCTCCTCAACTGGGATACGTGGAAGACATCGTGCACCCGGTGCAACTGAGGTGGTAGAGCCAGGCGATAAGCCACCTCGCCAATCCTGCTGAGGACCTGGAAAGGCCCGATGAAGCGTGGAGACAACTTTCCGCCTCAGCCAAATCTCCGCAAACCACGTCGAGGTGAGACACGCAAGAAGACGTGGTCGCCATCCTCGAACTCTATTGGCCTCCGCCTCCTGTCAGCATATGACTTCTGCCGGCTCTGTGCTGTCCTCATCCGCTCCTGGATGACCTGGACCTTCTCTGTCGTGGCCCGGACCATCTCTGGTCCCACAAGTGCTGACTCCCCAGGGTCTGTCCAGCACAAAGGAGATCTGCAAGGCCTGCCGTACAACGCCTCGTAGGGTGCCATCCCGATGGTGGAGTGGTAGCTGTTGTTGTATGCGAACTCCACCAAGGGTAGGTGGTCCTCCCAGCTGCGACCAAAGTCAAGGACACATGCACGGAGCATGTCCTCGAGAGTCTGAATGGTCCTCTCCGTCTGACCATCCGTCTGTGGGTGAAAGGCGGTGCTCAGACGTAGCCGCGTCCCGAACGCCTCCTGCAACCCCTTCCAAAGTCGGGAAGTAAAGCGAGCGTCCCGATCGGAGACGATAGTCGATGGCACACCGTGAAGCCGTACAATCTCCTGAACGTAGAGACGTCCCAAGATCTCCACTGAGCCCTGCTCTCGGATGGGTAAGAAGTGTGCCGACTTGGTGAGTCGGTCAAAAATCACCCAAATAGAGTCGTGACCTCTGGAAGTGCGTGGAAGTCCAGTCACGAAGTCCATAGATATGCCATCCCACTTCCACTCCGGGACCTCCAAGGGCTGTACCAAGCCTACTGGTACCTGATGCTCTGCCTTCACCTGCTGGCAGGTGAGGCATAGTGAAACAAACTCTGCCACAACCTTCTTCATGCCCGGCCACCAGTGCTGTCGTCTGAGATCGTGGTACATCTTCTCCACTCCAGGATGTACCGCCAAAGGAGAAGTGTGGAACTCTCTTAGCACCTCCTCTCGTAAAGCAACCGGTACCAAGGTACGTCCTCTGAAAAGGACATCGTGCTCTGCTCCAAGGGATAAACCATCAGGTGCATGTCCTGAGGATATCTGTGCACGCCGTGTCTCACAGTCAGCGTCCCCATGCTGTGCCTCTCCGACCCGCTGTAGAAGTGGAGGAGAGACTGTGAGAGACTGAAGGAAGGCTGCTCCGTCTCTATCCACGAAGGATATCTGCAAGGCGGCTAGCTGCTCTCTCGCCTCCTCAAGCAGCTGGATGCCCGTCCTCCTGCTGAGGGCATCAGATACCACGTTCCCCTTCCCAAGAGTATAGACTATCTCAAAGTCATAGTCCTGGAGGAACTCGAGCCATCGCCGCTGTCTCAGGTTCAGGTCCTTCTGAGAGAAGATGTACCTGAGACTTTGGTGGTCAGAAAAGACTGTGAAGCGCTCGCCCATCAGATAGTGCCGCCATGTCTTCAGGGCGAATACCACTGCTTCCAAATCCAAGTCATGGGTAGCGTAGTTCTGCTCATGCGGCCTCAACTGACGTGATCCGTAGGCAATCACGGCCCGCTCCTGCATCAGTACACACCTGAGTCCGGTCCCTGATGCATCGCAGTAGACTACGTATCCAAATCCCTCCTCAGGAAACCTCAAGATAGGTGCGCTGGTCAACCTCTGCCTCAGCTCCTGGAAGCTCTACTGACATCTATCTGACCACACGAAGGGTTTCCCCTTCTTCGTCAACACTGAGAGTGGGGCCGCAACTCTGGAGAATTCCGGCACAAATCTCCGATAGTATCCGGCTAGGCCCAAGAAACTCCGCACCTCTGTCACGCTCTTGTGTGGCTCCCAAGCTAGCACTGCCTCGATCTTCGTGGGATCCACTGCAACTCCCGCCTCAGAAATGACGTGCCCCAAGAAGTGGACCTCACGTAACCAGAACTGACACTTCGAGAGCTTTCCATAAAGCTGGTGCTCTCAGAGTGTGTCTAGCACAACACGCAAGTGGTAGGCGTGCTCCTCCTCCGTGGCTGAGTACACCAAGATGTCGTCGATGAAGACTACGACAAATCGACCGAGGTATGGCTGGAAGATCCTGTTCATGAGGCTCATGAACACTTCTGAAGCATTGGTCACGCCGAAAGGCATAACCAAAAACTCATAGTGGCCATACTGACACCTGAAGTCCGTCTTCTGCACATCCTCGTCTTGAACTCTGAGCTGATGATAGCCTGACCTGAGGTCTATCTTCGAGAACCACCGTGCTCCCTTGAGCTGATCGAAGAGGTCATCAATCCTGGGTAGCAGATACTTGTTCCTCACTGTCACCTGGTTCAGGAGACGATAATCGACACACAGTCGCAAGCTCCCGTCCGCCTTCTTGGCGAACAATATCGGGGAAGCCCAGGGCGAAACACTGGGTCGGATGAACCCCTTGCCCTGCAAGTCCTCCAACTGTACCCGCAGCTCTCGAAGCTCAGTGGGGTCCATCGGATATGCTGCAGTGGATATCGGGGCTGTCCCGGGGTACAGGTTAATATAAAAGTCTACCTCTCTGCGAGGAGGTAGTTCTGGAACGTCGTTGGGAAAGACGTCCGCGTACTGATCCACCACTACAGGAAAACTGGGACTCCGCACGTCAACTACTCCCAGGATGAGGCTAGCCAACTGATGAGTGATGGGCTGACCTCTCCTCTGCGTGAGTCCATCCTGTGCTGCTAAGGCTCCCTTCTCGCCGGTGAAGGCGAACCTGCTCCCGTCGGTGCGCACACATCGCACCTTGCGCATAATGCAGTCAATCTGAGCATGGACTGTAGATAACCAATCCATGCCCAAGATGACGTCGTAAGGCCTCGACGCCGCTACAAGAAGATCCCAGCCAAAGCTCTCGCCTCCTAGAGTAAGCTCACACTGCCGGCACCAGTGCGTAATCGTCGAGTCTGCTCCCGTAGGAGTCTCTAGCCGTAAGGATCGAGCCAACGGCTCCATCGGAATCTCCGAGCTCCGAACAAGGGCAGTGGATATGAATGAGTGACTCGCTCCTGTGTCTATCAGAACTGCAGCAAGGGTGGAATAGACACAGATCGTACCTCGAATCATCTCTAGCGCGCCGTGGTCGTAGGCCTCAGCTACCTGGAGCTGTGCCTATCTCTGCCCGCCAGCTCCCTGTGGTCGGGGCGGGCCTCCTGGTGGTGGTGGTGGCAGAGCCTCAAAGCGTCGCCCACCACCTGCTGCTCGGCCAACTCCTCTGCCTCGTCCGCCTCCTCCCTGCGGACCGCCACAGTCGACCCTCTGCCTCTGCCTGGGTGGTCCCTCCACCGTCTGATGCCCCTCAGTACGACGGGTTGGGCAGTCACGAGCCATGTGGCCCCGCCCGCCGCACTCGTAGCACTGTCTGCCTCTTGGAAGGCTGGCTCCGCGCTGTGTTCCCCGCACCGCTGAGCCAGTATCCCGGGGTCGTCTGCCAGAGGCCTGGTGTGCCTGGAACCCTGAGTCATCCATCGGCTACCTGCTGCCGAAGACTCCGCTATTTGCTGCCCTGCGGCAGGTCTTGCTGTGGACTCAGTCAGGAAGCTCTCGATCAGAAGGGCTCGCTCTAGCACTCCTGCCTGGGTCGGGATGCTGAGGGAGATCAGAGATGCCCTGATCTCGTGTCTCAATCCCTGCTCGAAGGTCTGGGCCCGGAAGAAGGGGTCCCGTACCATGTCTGTCGAGTAGCGAGATAGGTCGGTGAACCTCGCCGCGTACTGGGAGACCGTCAAGCTGCCCTGCCGCAGCTGAAGAAGCTCCTGGATGCGCACCGCACGGAGGGTGTCCGGGACGAACTCTGAGAGGAAGAGGCTCTCGAAGTCCATCCAGATGAGGGAGGCCTCATCATGTACCTGGAGCATCAGGTTCCACCATCGCCCTGCTGCTGCGTGCAGTAGGCTCGCCGCGAGGATCACCATGAGGTTTGCTGGTGTCCTCACTAGCCTGAAAACTCGGACGACCGCCTCCAGCCAGTCCTCGGCTGCCTGGGGGTCCGAATCCCCACGGAACCTGGGTGGTCGCTGGCGCTGGAACTCGTGCAGAGCTACGAGGCATCGTGCGTCGTCAGCTGCCAGTGCTGGAAGCATCGGGGGCTCGGCGGGTAAAAGTACCGCCGGTGCCTCTGCTGTCAACGGGCCCTATACCGAGGCCTCGTCGCTCGGCGGGCTGTCGTCGCGCTCTACTCTAGGAACCCTAGCTGGCTGCTGTCGTCGTGCCATCCTGAAAAGGAAACAAGTGTGCCACGGTAAGAACAGTATACCTGGTGAGCTGACACAAGTAATCACGAAGAAAACTTGAAACACACATGCAATCAATGTTTTCGTGCATTAAGTCGGAAATCAGAAGTCAGGGTCCCGGTGTATGGATACGTCGGCCGCTGCACCAACACTGGACTCCCTGGACTGATAACCACACTCAATACGCTAAACAATATTGCTTCACATAGAAGAAAGATCAGAGTCTGCGGTAGAACTGACCACCTCTGATACCAATTTGTCACGACCCGCCCTCGGGGCCCGTGCTGTGACTACCCCAAGCCCGCCTTCCATAGGCCAGGGGCTGGCGACTAGCACCAAGGTGTAAATCCCAACAAAAAGGGAAGGAATTGCCTTTGAAAAGTAAACAAGCACCATAGAGTAAGCAAGCGGAAAAGTAAACACTATGTAAAAACTGTACAAGCTGTGCTGAAAGTAAAAGGGTCCGGAAATACAAGCCCAACAGTAAAGTACAACTGAAAGGAAAAATAGCAACTGAAAGGGAAAACTGTAGCGTCGAGCTGTCCTCTGGAAATCCCACCTGAAGGGTGGGTACAGATAGCCTCCAATGCTCCTCGGGTCCACCTGACTGCTCCGAGTACGTCCCGCCCAGTGGTCCACCTCCAGGTACCGTCCTGCTCCGCACGCCTCCACCACGATCAGTGCTGTCCATCGTCTGTAACCAACACAACGTAGTGCGGGCAAAGCCCATGCAGGGGTGAGTATAAGCTACTCAGTAGGGACCCCAAGACCCCCGAAGGTCTCCTGAAATCCACAAAGGATAATCCACAAAGGAAGGATACAATCACGAAGTAACATCTGACACGCATTAGGTATATGCCCATACATATACCTAAGTCATCAATTCCCGTTCGGCTCCAACGTCCAAGCCCAAGCACAACCCAGTCTACACAGGAAATCAAAACGTATACCCACACATGATAGCTCAACACAATCCTCAAAGGAGAGTAAACAGTAAATCCACACAGGATAGCTCAACACAATCCACAAAGGAGAGTAAACAGTAAATCCACACAGGATAGCTCAACACAATCCACAAAGGAGAGTAAACAGTAAATCCACACAGGATAGCTCAACACAATCCACAAAGGAGAGTAAACAGTAAATCCACACGGGATAGCTCAACACAATCCACAAGGAGAGTAACGCAAGATTCAGCTCACACAGGTATACTTTTTCGAACGACGATAAAGATGATCACTGATCCATCTAAGTCGTCGGACCCACCATGGATCGATAGGTAACTTACCCCAGCAATGACCCACACAGGATCGGGTCCACACAGGACCTGTAGGCGCTGTCTCACACAGAACCGCTGAGCGCGGACCCACACAGAATCGGACCCACACAGGATCAGGCCCACACAGAATCGGGCCCACACAGGACCTGTAGCACTGATCCACGGAGGATCGCTGAGTGCAGTAGTCGTCGCAGTCCACTGAGGATCTCTGCACAGTCGTCGCCGCAGTCCACTGAGGATCTCTGCACGGTCGTTGTCGGAGTCCACGGAGGATCTCTGCACAGTCGTCGCTGTCGAAGTAGTAGTCGCAGCCAGCTCTAGGGTTCCAGCACACAGCAAGCTCGTTCGGGAGGGTCCGCTCCACGAGCCGAGAGGCCGATACATCAACTGACACAAAGTCCGAAGTTGATGTATCCAAAAGTTCCGTATCGTCAACAGGAACTCAACGTCGCAGACGGCGCGTCAATCGGACGCCCTGTCTGAGAGTTATTGGCATTTTCGTCCCAGGGGCCTGGTTGGTTTTTAAGGCAAAACCAACCCAACCGCACTCCACCTGCGTCCAAACCTCGGGCGGAGTATTCCAAAAGATCCGTCTCACATAGAGGAAAACCACAAAGCTGACGGTACGTCAATCGGACGTCCGTAGCTCAAGATATGAGCGTTTCTGCTCTGAGGGCCCGGTTGGTTTCGTGTACGAACCAACCCGGCCTAACTCAAAGTATTCCAAAACCTTGAGTGCGGTATATCGAAACGGCCGTCTCGATCCAAGGATCGCGTTGCCACTGACGACGAGTCGTTTGGAGGCCCGTAGCTCATGTTATGGGCGTTTGAACGAAGACCGTCCGAAGACGGGGGGTAAGGGCCCGTGCCGACCCCCCCGGGAGTCGGCCGAACTGGGTCGACCCGACCCGGTCTGGTCCGGCCAGGGCGCGGCCCGGCCGGTCGGATCGGCCTGGTCCGGTTCGGCCGAGCGGCCGAACGGCCTGGCGCCGCGGGGCGCTGCCCCCGCGGCCTGGTGGTGCCGCAGCCCCCACGAAGACCGTCCGAAGACGATGGGTACGGGCCCGGGCCGACCCGACCCGACCCCCCCGGGAGTCGGCCGAACGGGGTCGACCCGAACGGGGTCGACCCGACCCGGTTCGGCCGAGCGGCCGAACGGCCTGGCGCCACGGGGCGCTGCCCCCGCGGCCTGGTGGTGCCCCCCCCCCCCCCCCCCGCGTGGGGCCACGCTGAGTCGGGACGTAGCTTCAGCCGCGTCCGAGGGCACCGGACCCACGCGGCTGCGGGCCCGCTGGTGCTACCGTCGCCGCGCTGAGTCGCGGCAGCCTGTCCGGCGGCGCGCCGGGGCGCCGCCGCTCCCGGCTGCCGGCGCCGCCGCGCCGGCGACCCGCGCCGCCAGCGAGTTCCGCGGGCCACCGGGATCGTTCCGGTGGTCCGATTCTCTTCCCGTCTGCGCCATTGCTCCTCCCGGAACTCGTTCTTCACTGCGGGATCATCAAACATCCGTTGCGGCACGTTCCATCGTCGCCCGTCAAATCCGCACAAAACGAAGAACAGCGGAGGGTCGTCGGGCCGTGTTCGTTTGGCCCGCACCCTCCACGTTAGATATAAACAACGGGAGGAAAATAAGTTCAACACATGAACGCATATCCGAAATAATTCTTAATGAAATAAAATTGTTTCATAAATGGGAATAATAAAAAAAGGGGTAATTCCCATAATAAATCCCTACCTCGTTGATTGTCGCGCGCGGGCGTTCTTCGCGGAAAAGCTCGTCGCAGAAGAGAGGGATCGCCGTGTCGTCGCGGGGAGGCGTCGCGTCGTCGCGGAATCCGGCGTTGAGTCGGCGAACTCAAGCAGCCGATCGAAGATCCGTCGCAGAGGAAGAGACGTCGCAGAAGAACGTTGTCGGCGTTGCGGATCACGGCGTCGTGTCGTCGATTTCCGGGTTCGGCATTCTTCGCGTTCTTCGCGTTCTTCGCGTTCTTCACATTCTTCACGAAGGAGGAAGAAGGAACAAGGATTCTATTTCAACGAGTAATCCCCCAAAATATTTTGGTTGGTCTTATTTTATTAATATGCCAACACAGGAAAACAGGTTAAGAAACGATTGAATTAATTCGTTGAATTAATTCAACGAAAGAAACAACCCATTTAATTCACGAAATAAACCGCCCAATTAAATGGTCTGTTAAGATTTTAAGAAACGCGTCAGTTGACTCTCTTTAAGACAGGTTTTCGCGGGTGCGTTTCTTAGCGGAAAGAAACGGCGGGGCTCGTGCGGGCCCCACCTCACAAATATCCTACCAAGGGGGTAGGATATTTCTAGATAGCATCCTATCTGGTTCAACTCAGTTCAAGCCATCAATAAGTGTCTTCAAGTGGCTTCCAAGTGGCTTAAGTGAAATAAAATAAAGTTGTCACAAAATTATTTTATTTCTTAACTTGAAGCCCGAAAATTAAAAATCAAACCCGAGCAAATGCAACTCCGGAAGAGGCGTTTCTAAGCGAATACCAGCGTTGCGATTTCATCGGTGCCCTCAGAATTCTATTCCGGGCGCCGGTTCAAAAGTTAGAAAAACCCGCTCGTCCGTTCACTGAACGTACCCGAGCCAAACTTCGAAAAATGATTCCGGGCACACCGGGCCTCGGAATCAGGTGCCGTCAGAAACTGCGCTCTTGTAAAATTCCAAAGAAAATTAAGAAAAAACTTTCCTTGAAATTTACGGGTCTTTACAATCGACCTTTGTAACTCTTAGTTTGTGAAAGGGTGTTCTTGAAAGTTTCACCTCAGTTGGGTCATCAATGGATTAAGAGGAAAGGGAAACATGCCCCTCATTTTGCGGGACCTTTTGAGGTAATTGAGCGGGTGTGAAAAGTTTCATATCATTTAAAAAATCCACCATAGATAACTTTGATACATAACATTTTTCATATATCTCATTTATAAAAATATGTATCTGAATCATATCATGTCAGGAGTTAGGGTGATCTTGAGGTTGAACCTTATTTATTTATGATTGAATGTCCTATTAGGATAGTTGAGTGTAAAACCAAGGTACTTTTTGGGAGGATGATACCTTTGGTTAGAGTGATATGGAAACATGGTTCTGATATTCCTGAGATTCGGGAGAGTGAGGCACTTATGAGAGAGAAGTGGCCTCATCTTTTTGGAATGAAAGATTTTGATTAGGCTTTCAGGGGATACAATGTTTATTTGGTGGAGAGGCTATAACATCGTATTACTATTTTCAGTTATTTATAATACCCTATTAGAATAATTTTTTGGTTGTATTTCATTTGTTATTTTTTCATGTTGAAATTTTAAATGTTTTAAATGTTCTAGGATAGTGCACGTTTGGCACAAAGTTTTCCCAAACCATGCGACCTCTCAAGGAAAACCATGAAAACCCTGAAAGTGAGGTTTTGTATGGTTGGAACACATTTTTTCAAACCATGAAACCTCTTAGGAGGAACCCTGAAACACATTTAAATGGGTATACAACTAGGGCGCACAGTGTGCCCAGACCATGTGACTCTACCTAGAAAACTGTGCATGGATTTTAATTAATCTGAAATCTTATTTTAAAATCCCAAAACCTCCAATTTAGGTTCCCAACTAACCTATCATATCCCCCTATGGTTTCTTCTTCCTTGATAGCACCCGAGAGGTGATTTTTAACCCTCTAAACCCTCCCATAAGTGGATTGAATCTTGGAAAAAACATTCGATCATCACCTGGTGGGTTTCCTCTTCTCGTTCTTTTTCTCCCGCTCTCTCTATTTTAATCCTTGAAGTTGTATATATCTATATGTCGGTTGTATGATATAATCCCCTGTGTTTTGAGATCTTAAAATTAGGGTTTCTTACCTATTTCCAATGTCATCATTATCTATTATTAAATATCAAAGAGATTTTGGAGTTTTGAGATCTAGAAATTATGAGGTTGGTGGTTCTGTTTAATATTTTCCAATTGATTTAACCCCAAATTGTTTGATTTAAATAAAATTTATTTGAATATTATTGTGAAAAACTAAGTTGATGTAAATTTTGATTTTGATTTTCTTTGCATTAAAATTTGGAAAAATACCAATTCCATTTTATTAGGGTGTGATTGTGAAATTTATAGAAAATTGTGGACATTTAAATTGTGTAATTGACAGAAATTGTTTAAATTAAATTGTTGAATTTAATTATGGAAATTGAATTGTGAATTGATTTGAAATTCTTATTTGGAAAAAATGGATTAAAAAGGTTTCGATAGAAACCATTAGGTTTTATCTAGGAAAAATTCATATTTAGATTAAAACCCCATTTTGGTTTTTAAATAGAAAATTAGAAAATTTTGAAATGGTAGAATGGTATTTAATTTTATATTGAGTTTTCTTAAAATAAATTTTCTATTATATATTTGTACTAGATCATATGCAAGACTAAGTAGTTAGTGGGTTATTTGGGACAAAAATGCTAGGATGGGAATTCCCTAGCACCAGATTGACATTTTACAAAACTAACAAAAAAACTTTTTAGCACATCTTATTCCTTAGTAGGGAACAGATGAGTCCTCTCATTCTAGTGCCGAGGGGCATGTGTACACATTTCAGTTATTATCGCTTGAGTTTATGAGGGTCCCATAACCTAGAACTTTCGTACCTATTGTAAGATGACCATATTTTTCACATATTTATATATGAGATATAAATTTATGCAAATATTTGTGAACTATTTTACATGACTTTTAATTTTTATAAACTATTTTATTTAAAATGTTTATTGAATCAATTTTTTTCAATAGTAATTCCATCATTTGAAATGTAAAGAATGATTTGTTTAAATATGTTTTTGAATTTCGAAACCAGTTCATTTAAAATTGAAAGATCTTTATTTGTTTAATTAGATGGTGGCATATTATTATAGAATCCTTGTTGAAACCCTAATAGGATTTTAGCTCACACCCAACATGTGCCTTACAGTGTTTTTAGATTATCTTTTTACAAGTTTGAGTAGTTTTAATGCACCACTTTTAGGCTGTTCTAGCTATTGATCTGTGGACTTAGAGAGTTGTGCACTTTTGGACTTGGGATGTTATTTTTGTTTTTTTGTACTTTTAAATATTATATTTCTATATTACTTTAGGTTGTTTATACCTTTTTAACTTCTAGTACACTTACCCTTGTGGCATTTCTTTTTTTGCATACGATCTTCTTATCTTTCTTCCAAAATGTTTGTGGAAAAATTGTTCCCACATTCATTTTGTATGATTCCATATGCTAGTCACCAACCCATGGGGATCAAGAACTCCCTTTGGGCCATGTCAACATCAGCTTGGTTATCAGGATACCAGGGTACCTAGGTACATGTTCTGGTTTATTATAGTACATGAGTGAAGAGGATCATATATACGAGTCATTCTCAATTAATTTCACAATTTTTTTAAAAAATCACTTACATGTTGTTTTTAATTTTTTTAACTATAATAGAAATGAATGAATATCTAAATAAAAAATTTGTTATTTTATCTAAGTGATAAAATGAAGGATGTTTCAAGTTTATTCATGAAATGTTTTCTAAGGAAAAACATGCACTGAATCACATCCCTCTAAGTGTATTAATTTATCACTTTAGGACACATCTCATATTTTTTTATGTTATTCAAATGATTATTTATTTCTATTTTATTTTATTAATTTTATTTTTTCATTAAATATTTTTTATTTATATATAGATATATTCTAATAGTGTTTTTGTATTTCAATAGTTTTTATTCAAAAATTTGGATCGTATGAGTCATAAAAATCATGTAATATTAATTTTTTAGATTATTCTAAATTTATTCCATTTTATCATTTTCATATGACAAACGTACTAGCAAGAATTTTATAAATTCGTAAAGAACTAATATGATATTTAGAAAAAATATTTTATGATTATTATCATTATTTTTTTAAATATTGATGTTTCTAGACATGAAACATGTTTTATTATTTTATTATATTTTTTAACCTAACATATTAGATAACTATAATATATCATTCTATATGATATGTATTTTAAATCGTGGTTACTTTTTATCGTATAAAACTTTTTTTTTGTTTTCCATTTATTTTATTGAAGATTAAAAGTCAGACAACATGATTGAATTGAATAGTTATATATGATTTAAAGTAAGTTGATTCTTGTGGTGTATAACATGTCCTAAACATACAATATGCATAAAAAATTATCTTTGAATATGTTTCATGTGTTTTATCATACTAGGAAGTAGGTAAAATAACTAAATTATGTAAATTAAAATTACCAATATAAAATAAAGTCCACCGAGATTTAAAAATATTAAAAATGCTTTAGTAGATCAATTATTGACACCATGGAATTTTTTAATATTACTATTATGATTAATTATATAATTTATTAAAATAGATATATTTAGGTTTTGGAAGATTAATAAATAATGAATCCATGTTCTTTATATTCATTTAAAATATTCATAACTTACATATAATATATTTCTGCTATATTGATTTATATTTTCATTATTTCATACTAATTTTTTATTAGAATTAGTTTTTTATTTTCCTTAAAGATGTGCCAATTTAAATGTAGTAAAACATATTTCTATATGAAATTCCATCCATGTGTCTGGTGATTTTATTTATTTTTCAAAATAAGTGTCTTTATAATTAAATGTTATTTTTAATTAGTGAAACACAACATGGATGTGTGATCCAATTAACTATAAATTCATAAGTCCTTCATCTTTTATTTAAAATTTTAATATCTAATTTTATTACAAATGTAATCATAACCATGTGTTAATTGATAATCATAAAATTATTTTAAATGGTCAATTAATCACCCAATTGACATTTTTTTTCTTGGAAAAATTAGAGAGATAACCTGGGAGGTGATTCCATTCAATGAATTTCAATGAATAAATATACAGTGACCCAAAATTTCCTTATTCAAGACTTATCCATGTTTTGAGTTTTTAAGCACAAAACTTATCTTGGGGTAAAATGGTAAGTTTAACGTATTATTTAACATTATAGAAACTATTTTATGGTTTCATTAAGTATTGGGATTGTTGTTAACATCTGGGTTGAGCCAACATGGAATTGATAGCATAATAGGATCTTAATAAAAATATATTAATTATGAAGTATTATTTTTACCCCACACACACATTGTTAAGAATTATTTTATTTTTATCTAAAAAGAGATATTAATGGGATAATTGATAGTTATTTTGAATAATTATTATGGATTTTACCCTAATATCTCTATAATTTGGGTTTACCTCAGAATTTTTTAGTATGATTTATTTAAAGTGGTTAAATTAATTAATTTAATTGATCTAATTAATTATTTAATTGATTGAAAACCCTAGAAACACACTTTAAATACCCCCTATATTTTATTTTATATTGGTGAGTCCCTTTGGATAATTGGAATAAACCTCGAGGGAGTTATAGGAGGGACATGAATTATCTAATTCGAACAAATGTATGATTGGAGAATCAAGGCTATATTCATGGCAACATTATGATTGGGTGATGAATTGTCAATGAATGTATCCATGCCATTAAAAATAGATTGTAATGTTGATAATATCCATTTATGTAAGGCTTCATGATTTATTTAATTCTTCATTATTCATGAATATATCATTTAAATTAATTATTTGAGTTAATCCTCTAATATTCATGGAACTCATGCTTGAATTATTCATTGTTTATATTTTCTTTGATGTTTCAGTATTTTTCAACCTCATTCATCATGATTTTCACGGGGAATCATTTTTTGGTTTTTATTTTAATCTATTCAACAAATTGTAAACTTTTTCCTTGTACATGCGAGGATCTGGGTGAAGATTGGAAAAGATTTCCTAGATTATCCTCTCTTCTCCCTCAGTCTCGCTCCCCCTCTCACAATACCCCCATTATGCTCTATAATGGGTGAATGAATGGCCAGTAGCCTACCTATATCTAGTTTAAATGTTGAGGTGTGGTGTTTTAGTGATGTATTATATGTGGAGGTGGATTATTATGTAATATTTGGTATGAGGTGGTGGTGCAAAATAGTCGAGAGGTAATAATAACTATGAGAGTTACGGCTATAGAGAGTTACATGGAGAATCGGTGCTATGTGAGGTGGATATGTGAAGTGAGTTTTCAAGAGAGGAGGTGAAGTTAAACGATGGTAGTTGGGTCATGCCTCTAGAACAAGGATCGATACTTGTGTATCAGTGGACCGTGATATGGGTGATGCTTAATGTGGAGAACACTAAGACAATAACTATAACATGGAAGGATGCAACAATTGAGAATTTATCCACCAACCCCAATCGTCCAATACTGATATAAGATAAGATAATGGACTGATTATCATGTGATGGTTGGGTACATTGAACCATACTAGCCCCATGAGTCGAGTGACATAGGAGAGGTTGCCAGGAAGCCCATTGTGGGGCATGGAGCTTGGCCCACACACGAAGCATATGGCCCAGAGAACCTGGTTCAGGTACACATTACTAAGAAAGGAACACATACAATGTGATTAGGCATTCATGGGCCCCTATATATACTATGTGGTTCACTTAGGGTCTTCCAATTGGCACATACAATTCCTCCAAGTTGTGTTTTTTGGATCTCTTTTATAAGGCCCCATCCATAAACAATATATAATCATGTATTTTAGTCAAGAAATGTTTTTATATCACATTGAGGATCTTTTCAGGTTTAGAGTTTTATAGAATTTAACCATAAATCATACATTAAAATACCATAAAATACAAAGTGTACACTTTCAAATAGTATCCCTTTTTTCATAATCTAAAACTTCTAAAATAAAGCATGATCTCTTTTATTAAAATTCATCAAAACATTCAACATGACTTATTACAATCCCTTACTCATCATTATTCACTATAGAAAACATTAAAAACCATGGGATGATAATAAAAATATCATTAATGGATATAAAAATATGGAAACCATTAGTCCACTGAAAAAATGTAAAACCCATGAAAACTTTATCATAATGTAATACTTTTTGACCTTAAGAATTAGTAAATACTTTCTATTCTAAATAAGGTCATTTATTACCCTTTTTTAATCATAATATTACCGAAAACCCCATATAAATAATAGAAAACACATAAGGGTATATTGGGAAATTATTATATTTTTCTATCTTAGAAATTGAATAACCTTGTGGTCGACTATCATATATGTCACTTGTACAAATGGAAAATCCATACAACCGATTTCCATACCCAATGCATTGGAGTGATATCATAGAAACATCTATCATTGGTTTATCCTAGACCCCCCCCTCATGGGTTTATCAAGTAAGCACTCATAAAATTTCCAGGTACCATTATATAATCTTAACACATTAAAGAATGCAATTTTAAACATGCCACTCATAGTATTTAATTCTCACTCATAAGAAAAAATTTCAAGTTATTAAAATAAACAATCCATTTTCAAAATCCATTTTCAATTAAAAAATACCCAAAATGAAAATAAGTATTTTTAATTAGTAAAACATGTAAGCTCACAAAGTAATCTATAACTCAAACAATCATTACGATGGTGGGAATGTTTTTGTCATTGTGTATGTTAAGAATAGAAAATTTCTTTTTTCATTTAACAAAACGTTCCATATAAAACATGTAAAAAGATTAATTTTGAAAACCATTTAACTTAATTAAAAATAGAAATAAAATTTCCATTATAATCATTTTATATCCATATAAATATGTAAAATAATATCAAGAATATTTACATAGAGAAAAATATTTTTAAATTAAATCACTAAGCATTCAATGTGTCCCATGATACTTTGAACATTTAAATCATAAGATCCATGAATGAATAAAATTTAACCAAAACATTAAATAACATGTTAATAATTAAATTTGGGACATGATTTATCAATGTTCTTTATATACACCTCATAAAACAATGTTTGTGTATAACATCAAAATACGCCTCAATGAACGTAGATTGAGATGAAATCCTTTACCGTAAGTCGAACTTATCATGTGTGTCTTTATCTTAATTAATAATTAACTTATGTTAATTATTAACTTGAATCATAAAATTTTTAATTTTTATAATTACCATTTTTGACTTATTTTATTTTTTTATAACTACTTAAAAAATTATGTTTATGCTAGGTGTTTCGAGAATATTCAGTTTTGTGTCAGAAACAACTTTGGTAAGTCAAAAATGGTCAAAAGGGGCCATCATTAAAACATATAAATAATAATAATAATGAAATAATTATCATATTTATAAATCAATGTTACTTTTAATACCAACCATGAATGATGATTATGAAAAATGAATAAATGTTATAGTCATGGATATGGTAGGACGTACGTACACATAAGTAACATTCCCATTTTTCAGTAATCATTTTGAAATAAGGTAAGAAGAATTTTCTTTATAGAATAATAATTATCTCATAAATAATATTCTATTTAACAATATATAATTTTATATATAATTATTTTTATGTAAAAGTAATCACGTCTTATCAAGTAGGCAATTGTCCAAGAATCCAAGAACGACGTTATCACTATTTTATTGTGTGAAAAGGGTAATAAAAAATGATATATTACATTTTAAGAAAAGTAATTATGCCATGAATATCATATATATGTTATATATGTCACATATGTTTATTAAAACTATAATTAATACATTCCATGTGAAGTGTGAACGTATGAAATCTCTTTGATCTGGCGGTACTCCCCACGTCCAGAAATGATGTTATCGTATTCCCAAAAAATGTAACACATGAATGTATGTGTATATAAAAATTTAAAAAGTATGCATAAATCATAAATATTATATATATATATATATATCATATAAAATAGTTTTTTCATCATAATTCCAATCCATGTGGGGTGGTAAAGGTAAAACGATTGACATCATTTCATGAGGCGGTAGTTTGTCGTACACACGAATGGTAATTTTGTTACCCATTTGATGGAAGTGTGTATGTGTAAGTAAAACACATAAAATAAAAACATATCAGTATATTTATTATAATTATGTTTTTATATAATAGTGTAATAATTTTAATTTCAAGGTCTTAAAAGGAAATAAAACAAAAGTGATCATTGATGAATATTTTCTCCTTTTTGGGAAACTTCTTTTTGTTACACCAAAGGACTTCCTTGGAATTAATTCTACCAAATTTTATGCTTCTAGGATGAGATTACGAATTTTGGAAGCTTATTTGGGGAGGGTTTTTATGAGACAAAGGGATTTATAGATGTGAATAAATGGATGAGTGTGAGTGACTTTTTATAGTGGAGGGAGAGGACACACTTGACATTTTTGAAAACAATTGTATGAAACCCACGTTTTTACCTACCAAGAGGATTATAAAACACCCAAAATTATAAATATGGACATAAAAAGAGTGATGGACAAGTTTAGGTCCATTTTCATACCATAACATTAAATTTTAACCACTAAGTATTCTTGTTTTTACCTTAATTGCTGTAATTATTTTTAATCTGTTTCACTAATATTTTTTGTAAAAAAATAAGTTATACTTATTTGAAATAATAAATTATGGTGATTAAAAATATAGAATCCATTTTTAAAAATTCTAATCATAGAATTTGTATAAATTAATTTAAAATTAATCTCGTAGATGGGATGACAAGCAGGTTTTTTAAAAGTGAATATGTTTAAATGTTTACCATGTTTTTATACCAAATTTCAATGTGAAAAATATCCCAATGACCTAAATTGGATTAATAGATATAAAATTGAAATAATTAAATTTTAAAATCAAATAAAAACATAATTTAAATACAAAAAATCAATGAAAATACAATTTTCAATTAAAAATCATTATTTCCGGTATTCAAAGAAATATGAAACATCCCAAAGAAATTACAAAAATTTCACCCAAAGTTAATTTTGATATTTATTTTTAAAAATTAAAGTTTATTTTTTCATATAAAAAATTATAAATTTTTCAATATTTAGTTTTAAAATATGTGACCATTAAAAGGTGATAAAACTATTTTTTAGAAAAAATAGATATTTTAAGCATAAAACTGGATTTATTCTCATCTAATTCCTATAAAATATGTTGGATGAATGTAAAAAAACATTATAAAATTTATGAAACATAATATGGTTAGTTATATTCATTACTTATGATACAACTACTTTGTTATAACGTCCACAACAAAAAAATTAATTTTAATAGTATGTTATTATTTGGTATAAGTCAGTCTTGCATGCAACGTATGATTTTGAAGAAAGTAATTATTGCATTTTATATAATCTCTTAAACATAGAATCAATTTTGTTGTAAAATTAATATCTAATTCATAAATATTAATAAATATGAAAAAAAACTTTTCTATCAATACTTGGGATGTTACATCCTTCCCCCTTTTGAAAATTACAACCTCAGAATTTTATTCACTTATCAAATAAGTGGGTATATGTTTCGCTCATAGAATTTTAATATCTATATGTTTTCTATACAATAATATGAGTTTTCAATAAATCCAAAACATGGAGGATTACCTTATTCTGTAACACTTACTCTTTGTTGTCAAGAACCTGAACTGGTTCTTCCTCATAAGAAAGATTCTCTTACAGATGAAGTTCTTTAGGGCTCAATACTTTAGATGAATTGGGTACATACATCTTTAACATTGAAACATGAAATATGTTATGTACTTAGGATAAATAAAATGGCAAATCCACTAGGCAAGTAACTGTTCCAACTTCCTATAGGATTTATATGGTCCATTGAACTAGGAACCCCGCTTCCCCTTCTTACCAGAACACATCACACTTTTTATTGGGAAAAATTTTAGAAAGACATGATCACCTACCTCAAAAGAAAGATATTTATTCTATTTATCAATATAACATTTTTGTCTTCTCTATGTCTTTCTCATGTATCATCAAATCAACTAAACTTTATCAACCATTTACTCTACCAAGAATGGTCCTATCATCTTCCTTTCTCCCACATCATCCCAAAACACTAGTGTTTGACACCAATTTTCATATATTTACTTGATTGGTGCCATTTATATAATGGAATGAAAACCATTATTATAAGAAAAATAAACCAAAGAATGTTTTTTTCCCAACTTCCTTGGTAATCCATTGATCAAGAATGAAGCATATCTTCCAAGGTATGAATCATCCACTCAGACTATCCATTGAAAATGATGATGAAAAGTTGTGATGAAATTTAATTTAGTACCCAATGACTTATGAAGTCCTTTCCAAAAATTAGATGTGAACATGTGATCATGGTCTGATATAATGGAGAGAGTTACTCTATTTAACCTGACAATATCTTTTGGATACATTTGAAAAAAATGATATAAATACATTATATCTTAAATGGGATGTAATTGTGAAGATTTAGTTAATCGATCAATAATAACACAAATTTAATTATTACCTTGAGATGTATTTGTAAATCCTACAAAAAAATCCATAGATTTGTTCTCTCGTTTCAGCATTGGAATAGGAAAAGGTTGAATAATCCCCTTCAGTAACTATCTCTCTTCTTCAATATATTGACAAGTCAAACACTTCATTGAAAATTAGGCAATATCTATTATCATTCTATATCATCATAAATACTCTTAATGGTCTTCGTACATCTTAGTGATTCTCGGACGAATGGAAAATGAAGAACTATGAGCTTTATTCAAAAACTCTTTCCTCAACTATGAATCAAAAGGCACACATAATATTTTTTTTCAAATCATTAAATACCTTATTGAGAAATATTAAAATTTTTCAACTTACCATTCATACCATATTCTACCTTTTCTTGAAATGATTAATCCACCTACTAAACTATCTTACTTCTTTCAGATAAAGTCAAATGCAATGAAAATTGAATCAAAATAGAGGATATCCATGAATCCATAACTTCTAGTCCAAAATTCATAAAATCATTAACCAAAGGGTCACATTCAAAACATAACATGGTCAATGTATCATTTCTTTTCGAATCAAAGAAATAGTAACTTTGTATGATTTTCTATGATTATAATGAATCACACAATCGTAATGCTCTATCAATTCCATCAATATTATTTTTATCATTTTAAAATCTTTATTATTGAATATATACTTCAATTGTTTTTGATAAATATATATTTCACACTTCACTCCATATAAATTATACCTACAAATTTTTAATGTAAAAACAATAGTAGCTAATTCCAAATCAGGTGTAGGGTAATTTAACAAATGAGTTTTTTTTTAAAACATAATGCATAATAAATTACCTAGTCATTATTCATCAAAACACATCCAAATAATTTTAATAAAGCATAAATATAGATGAAAAAATCACCATTTCTAAAAGGAAGGTTCAAAACTGGGGCATTGACCAGTCATCTTTTCAATTCCTAAAAACTAACATCTCCTTCTCCTATCTAGATAAACAAAACTAAATTATTTTCTAACATAGTTAGTGGGATAGGTATCCAAGATATGTTTTCAAAAATCCATTGGTAATAAACAACTGATACAATAAAAATTCGAATCTTTGTGAAATTGGCAGGTCTTGGAAATTCATTAACAAATTTTGTTTTAGTAGGGTTAACAGTTATTCCATCTTTACAAACAATATATTCAAGGGGTAAATTTTTTTCAACTAAAATTAACTCTTACTAAACATTATATATAGTTTATTTTATTTTAAGGTTTCAAAAACAATCCTTAATTTCCTTTCATGTTCCTCATGGATATAATAATATACCAAAGTATCATCTGTAAACAAAACCACAAACTAACCCAAAAACTGATGGAAAAATATATTCATAAGATTAATAAATACAACAGGTACATTAGATAACCGAAAGGGAATAACTAAAAACTCATAATGCCCATATATCATTAGAAATTATTTCTTTGGAATTTCCTCCACCTTCGCCTTAAGTTGATGGTACTCGAAAATCACATCAATCATCTAAAAACACTGATCTCCCTATAGCTAATCAAACAAATAATCGATATAAGGAAAAATATACTTATTCTTAATAGTGATGTTATTCAAGGATCTATAATCATTTCAAAGTATCAAGGAACCATTTTTTTGATGAAATACATTCCATGGGAATAGTTGAGGATGACATGAATTGTTTGGAGTGAATCCCTGCTAAAAATGGCCCTAAAAACCTTCTAAGGGGCTTGCCTTGTGAAGCATTTCTTCTTTATAAGTGGATGGTACTAATGAATCCCCAAGGTTGAGAAGTACCCTATGAAAACATGTGAATATTTAATGGCGATCCTCCATGATTTCAAAGGCGCTTTTTGATTTCACAAATCCATGATGATATTCCTACGCATGTCTGATGGAACTTCTTGGTCATGTGAATGATTGATGGTGCTCCTGCGCGAGTCCAACATAGCCAATATCATTCTCAAAGCCCATAAATTATTTTTGAACCACCTAAAATCTTCACAAAACCTCTTTCCTATAATGTAATATACCAGAAATTATAAACCTAGTTTTATTATGAAAATATTATATTAAATGGATTTATTTATAAGTTAAACATTTTAAAGACATTTGTCTTTAAAATAATTATTAAAAATAATTTTTTTATTTAATTATAACTACTGTTTTAAAATTTATTCCAAAAGAAATGTTTATTTTCATTTTTTTAAATAATATTTTAAAATAAATATTTTTATTGAATAGAATTTATTTATATCAAAATGTTTATTTAATAGAATATTTTAAATAACAAATGTAGTTGATTTGTTTTTTATTTCAAAATTATTCTATATATATATGTATATTAGTTTTATATTATACTAAATTATGAATAAAAATAATACTATTATAAAATTATAATTTTGTTTTAATTAGGTAATGTGATTATACATAACATTTAAAATTATTATTTAAAATTATTATATGATGTCATATTAAAAATGTCGAATATTTTTTGTAGTGTTATCTTAATCAAATGTAAGTTAAAAAATGTATTATTAAAATTTTAAATCTATTAAAATAGTATAATTTAGTAAATGAATATTGAATACTCATAGTATAATATTTTATTATTAAAATATAATTTTTTAATAAATGTACTAATAAAATGAATATTATTTTTACATAAAATATTTTTATCTTATAAAATTATTTTATAATATTTGAATGTACGAATAAAACTTATAATATTATACATATAAAATGTTAAATTTTATGTTAAGTATATTAAGTTAATTATTTATAAAATGAAAATAATGATATAATAATAATAATAATAAACGAAAAAAAGAGAAAAGAAATCATAAAAGGGGATAAGGTTTGGGTCGTGCCATAGGGTGTCTCGCAGGAGTTTGGAGTTCGAGCAGGGGGGTGTATGGGTTTTTGTGGTCGACCATGAGTTAGAGAGGTGGTTTCCCATGGAGGAATTCGAGCCGAGGCCGAGCATGGACATACGGTTTTCAGGAGAGGGCATCAAGTTTGAATATGGACTAGGCTGGGGAGTCTATACGACAAGGGAGGTTTGATAGCAGTCTGAGCAACTTTGACCAGTTTTTCATGATTAGGGTTCCTATTTTGCAGACCAAGTGAGGTAGGTCTTATTTTTGAATCTCTTTAAGATTTTGGTTTTCAATGCTGTCTTATTTCCTATTCCAAGAATTTTATATCCTTATGTAGGTGAACAAATCTTTTTATGGTGTTAGTGTGTGTATTTTCCTTCCATTCTTATTAAATCCACTGATAATATTTTTTTTTGGTCCATCGAATTTGATTAGAAAAATGTATGGATGTTAACACTTGTTTTTTATTATTTTTTCGATCACCTTTGTCTTAATTATTCTTTGGATTGAACTGAATGCATATAGATATATTTATGTTTTTGTACTGATGTTGAATTTCCAAGCCACAAATTTCAACAAGCTTGCTTGACAATCCTTGACTCTCCCCCAATAATTTCCCCACTGCATCTGACCAATTAATAGAATACACAATTATATATTAATCAATTTTGTCCGAAAAATAATGTAAATGAGTATGAAATTCATTCTTCTTATCTAAAAATGAAACATTTATGCTTGTGTAACTAAGAATGGGATAAGGTGTCTTCTGCGAAGATGAGGAATCTATTTTTAGGTAAGGGAATTACTCATTAATTTCAAATTCTTTTATAAGGGTGTGAATGTCACATTGAAATTATGATTTTATTTTTATACTTGTTCTATATGGGATCATTTGTGTTTATGTTGTTTTATATTCTTGAGTCTATTTAATTCTCTGTAAGGGTTATTTTGTTATTAATTCCCAAATTATGGTTTTAATTTTACAGTTTTGTGTAAGGGATTGTAGTTATTTTCATTAAATATTTTGTTTAATTATAAGTTATTTGGGTAAGGAATACATATTCATCTATTTATCTTTGAATCTTATTTTTTTAAGGGTAAAATTATTTTGATTTGTTTTTAAATGCTAAAATACTTGTCAAAGATAATTTAAAAATTGAGTATGGAGATATATTTATTTGTTTTCATAAAAACCATAATTGAATTTTTTAATCCATGAGGGATAATTTTATTTACATGATTTATGTTTTTTATTTGAAAATATATTGTAAAAGAATTTTATTTTAAGCATACTATTTATATAATGTTTCAGAAATTATTTATTTCCAATTTTATGATTCATAATTTTAAAATAGGTAAGATACTTCATGTATCATGATTTATATTTACTAATCTACATATATTATTTATTTTATGGTGAAATTGTTTTACCATGTTTTTAGACATTAAATTGACTTTTTATAACAAAATATGTCATTCTTAATTAAAATGATATATTCCCAAAAGTATAAATTTTTTTGTCTTTGAATTTTTAATTTAGCGAGGAAGAATTTTTATTTTTATGATTATATTAAAATTTTATGTTTTTGAAATTTTTATGTTAAAACATACGGAATAAATCAGTTTAATATGGGAAGTGAAAAATAATTATTTTTTTGAAATAATTGATTCACTAGTATTATTTTAAAATATATTATTGTGAGTAATTAATTATTATTTCCGTTATGATATAAATATATAATTATGATTTTAAAATCTCATTTTGAGAGAGAAAATACATGTACAAATACAACTAACATTTAAGATATGGTAAAATTTTAACCCTTGAAATCTCCCAATTTACACAAATTGATATTAAGTAAAGAGATAGTGTTATCTAATAAATTTTTTTCTTTAATTTTTGGTGTGTGACAAGTAAAATTATAAGATATGGATATATTCCCATTTCATGAAATTATTCCAAGGAAGTAAATTTGTATATATACTTATATATATCGACATACAAAAAAATTGTTGCATGTTTTGAATGCGCAAAGAAAAACATGTATAAATATGAGATAAAATATTTTTGGGACATAATTATCTACAAATACATAAGGATTTATAAATACAAATATATATATATATATAAAGGTATATGTAAATATATAAGGATGAAACATTTATTTTTCATGTATATAATTGTATTGACATGTTCATAAGTTTATAGTCATAATTCCTAAAATGGGCATAACATGTCAACATGATATATTTAAAATAAAGATGTTGCATTTTCATATAATCATTGTCATGTGAGATACCTCACATTCCTAATAATTATGTAATTTCATTATAAATCCTAAGGATAATGTTAAAATTTTTTAAATACGAATATTTCTACAAGTTTCAAGTTGTTTTAATTAAAATCTGTTCATTTATAATTTTGCAGGAAAAAAATGTTTATTTATTGTATAAAATTATTTTAAGAAGACAAACTATATATTCATTTTTGATTGGATGCACCTTTATTTCATTATTCATAATATTTATGACTTACAAATAAAGACAATGAATTTAAGGATGATATAATTTTTTTAGGGTAATGTATGGATTAAGAACTAAACTCTCTAATGTGGCATGGGACACTTTGGATCCATCAATGAATTTATTTCATTTAAGAATAATATTTAAATAAATTAAATTGGTAAGGGACACTTTTATTTAATGACATTATTTTATTAGACATGTTAGAAATTCATATGACTTATTATGTCACAGGTGAGGCCCGCTATAGCTTTTCGATGCATCGGTAGGTCTCATGAGACAAAGTAGGTCTTGGCACGAGACCTTGAAAAATGGTTTTGTATGGTCTTTTCATGAGGCCTTGACAGAATGTTTAATATTTCCTACATTATAAATTCCCTCATAATGATTATAGTATGTGAAAATACATGTGAATATTCAATTAGTAAAATATTCGTGGCTAATGATCATTTTCTATGAATGAGTATTAATCTATTTTATATTTCCAGGTGCACATGGCTGAGAGTTTAATATATATAATTTTATATCAATTAATTTATAAATAAGGATTAATATTTAGTTTCCAACCCATAATGATAAATGACTTCATGTTATGTTCTATTGTGAATAAATATTATTTCTTGAGTAAATTATTATCCACACTACTGACATGTCATTAAATTATTTAGTCTGGTCATCATCCAATAGATGGGTGGCACTTCATTCATTCCATTATGAGTGCATGCATGTTTTTATAATGAATTATATTTATAACTCCTATATAAGTTTAGCAAATTTGAACATGATTTTATCCAAAAAATCTATTTTAGAATCTCTAAATGAAACTATTATGACATGTTAGGAGAAATGTTAATTTAATTTTTTGAAGCATTTATTTTAATGATTTTTTTAAAGAAATATTATTTCATAATTGTCTTGTTTTAAAACTCCTTACTAGGAATATTTGTGCTCACCCCATGTATTTTAAATTATTCTTATAGGTTTAGTGGATGTGCTATGATTAATTTCTATTGTGGAATCGTTGCTCTGATGCTACTTAGGTAATGTGTATTAGAATTTGTAACCACATATTTGGATGTAATACTAGATTCTAATTCTCCAGAACCTAGGCTAGTTAAAGATCCTCTATTTTATGTGATACTATGTATTTATTAAAGTATATTTTTTAAAAAGTAAAATATTACACAATATTTTTTAAGGGATGAACCCAGGATTCAGACTTGGGTATTTGTAGTTGCATCAAAGGAACATTCTAAACAACTTTGGAAATTAGATGTTGTCATCTAAGTGGTAGAGTTCAGAAGTCTAGCGGTCCCAGTTTTCTTAATTCTGAAGATGGAAATTCAGAATTTCTTTTAGTCTGATGAAACAAATTACAAGGATATAATTATTTTGAGGGAGGAATAATGTAACAAACCAGAAATTCTAAACCTAGTTTTATTAAGAAAATATTTTATCAAAAGGATTTATTTATAATTTAATCATTTTTAAGATGATTTTCATTAAAATAAAAATTTAAATTAATTGCGTTATTTAATTATGAGTAAAATTTTAAAATTTACTCTAAAATAAAATATTATTTTACTTTTTTTAAGGAATATTTTTTAAAAAATATTTCTATTTAATAGAATTTATTTATAGAAAAAAATTATTTAATAAAATATTTTAATATACGAATGTAGTTGACTTGTTGTTGATTTTCAAATTATGCTATATATATGTATTTTAGTTTTGAATTATACAAAATTATGAATAAAACTAACACTATTATAAAACTATAATTGTGTTTTAATTAGATTTTGAGATTATAAAAGACACTTAAAATTATTATTTTAAAGTATTATATGTTGTATTATTAAAAATGTCAAATAATTTAAGTATTGTTAACTTAATCTATTGTAATTAAAAAAATGTCTTATTAATATTTTTTATCTATTGAAATTGTATAATTTAATAAATAAATATTGAATACTCATAATATAATGTTTTATTATACAAATATATTTTTTTTTATAAATTTATTAATAAAATGGATATTATTTTTATATAGAATATTATTAGCTTAAAATTATTTTATAACTTTTGAATGTAGGAATTAAACTTTTACTATTACACCTATAAAATTTTAACTTTTATATTAAGTATATTAAGTAAATTATTTACATAATAAAAATAAGGATATAATAATAATAATAATAAATAAGTGAAAATAAATTGTGAAAGGGGAGATGGTTTGTGTCACACAATAGGGTGTCTCACATGAGTTTGAAGTTCAAGTAGGGGGTGTTGTCTGGGTTTTCAAGTTTGACCATGAGCAAGAGAGGTGGTCTCACATAGAGGACTTCAAGCTAAGGTCGAGTATAGGAATAGGGTTTTCCAGAGAGGGCATCAAGTCTATATTTGGACAAGGCTGGGGACTCGATCCGACAAGGGAGGTTCGACCGTAGTCTAAGCAACGTCGACCGGTTCATCATGATTAGGGTTTCTATTTTCTAGACCTAGAAAGGTAGGTCTCCATTCTGAATCTATTTTGGATTTAGGTTCTCAACATTTTCATCCTGCCATTCTCGTATTTGTAGATCTGTAGGAATGTGACTGAATCTTTTTACGGTGTTAGTGTGCGTCTTTTCCCTCCCTTCTTTGTGAATCCACTTCTAATCTTTTTTTTTGTGGTCCATAAAATTTATTCAGATGAATTTCTGGATGTTAACTATCATTTTTTATTATTATTGTTTCAATAATATTTGTATTATTTATTAATTTGGATTGAACAAAATGAATATAGATATATCATTGTTGTTTTCTTGGTGTTGAATTTCGAAGCCACAAATTTCAACAAGCTTGCTCGAAAATCCTCAACACTCCACTATTACTTTCTCTGCTTCATCTGACTAATTAATAAAATACACAATTATATAGTTTTCAATAATTGGCCAAATAACAATGTAAATAGCTGTAAAAGGAATTCTTCTTATATAAAAATGAATATTTTAATCTTGTGCGACTAAGAATGGGAGATGGTTTCTTCTATGAAGAAGATTAATCTTTTTTTTGTAAGGGAATTACACTTTATTTTCAAATTCATTTATAGGGGTGTGAATTTTTGTTTGAAATTATGATTTTATTTTTTTAATTGTTTCTTAAGGGATCATTTATGTTAATAGTCTTTTATGTTCTTGAGTCTAACTAATTTTCGGTAACGGTTATTTTGTTATTCATTCCATAATTATTGTTTAAATTTTATAGTTTTGTGTAAGGGGTTATGGTTATTTTCGTTCAAAATTTTGATTAATTATATGTTATTTGTGCAAGGTATTTATATTTATATATCTATCTTTGAATATTATTTTTTTAATGTTAAATTTATTTTGATTTTTTTTAATTCTAATCTTCTTTTCAAAGGTAACATCAAAATAGAGCAAGGAGATATATATATATATATATTCATCAAAACCATAAATGAATTTTTTGTTCCTTGAGGGATAATTTTATGTACATGATTTATGTTTCATGTTTGAAGATATACTGTAAAATACATTAATTTTAATCTTACTATTTATATAATGTTTCAACAATTATCAATTTACAATTTTATGACTCTAAATTTTAAAATAAGTAAGAGGCTTCATGTCTCATGCGATCTGTTTACAAATTTTCATCAATTATTTATTTTATGGTGAAATTATTTTACCATGTTTTGAAACATTAATTTGACTATTTAGGACAAATTATGTCATTCCTAATTAAAAAGATCTATTTTCAAAAGTATAAACTTATGTATTTTTGAATTTATAATTTAGTCAGGAAGAATTTTTATTTTTCTGGTTCTCTTAAAATTTTATGTTTGTGATATTTGTGTGATGAAACATGAGCAATCAATTAGTTTAATATGGGAAGTGAAAAATAATAATTCTTTTTGAAATAATCCATAGAATAGTATTATTTCAAAATATATTACAGTAAGTAATTTATTATTATTTATGTTATGATTTCAATATATAATTACGATTTTAAACTATATTTTTGTGTGAGAAAATATGTGTACAAATATGACTATTATTTAAGATATGGTCAATCTTTAACCCATTAAATAACCCAATTTACCCAAATTAATATTAAGAAAATAGAATGTGTTATTCTATAAATGATATTATTTAATTTTTGGTGTGTTCCACATAAAGTTATAAGATAAGTATATATTCCCATTTCTTAAAATTATTCCAAGTAAGTAAAATTATATATATACGTATATTTATATCGGCATACAAACCAATTATTAAATGCTTTGAATACGAAAAGACAAATATGAATAATTATGAGATAAAATTATTTTAGGAGAAAATTATTTTTAAATCCATAAGGATGTGTATATATATATATAAAGGTATATGTAAATATATAAGGGTGAAACTTTTATTTTTCATGTATATAATTATGTTGACATGTTCATAAGTTTATTGTTATAATTCTAAAAAATTTCATATCATGTCAACATGATATATTTAAAGTAAGGATGTTGTATCTATATATAATCATGGTCACGCGACATACCTCCCATTCCTAATAATTTCATAATTTCATTTTAAATATTAAGGATAACTTTAGAAATTATTAAATAGGAATATTTCAACAAGTTCCATGATATTTTAATTAAAATTTGTTATTTTATAATTTTATGAGAGAAACATATTTAGTTGTTGTATAAAATTATTTTTAGAATAAAAACTATATAGGAAATTTTGACTGAATGTGAATTTATTTCATTACTCAAGTTATTGATGACTTAAAAATAATGAAAATAAATTTAGGTGTGAGATGAATATTTTTATGATAATGTATGGATTAAGAACCAAAACATTCCGAAGTGGTATGGGAAACTTTGGATCATTCAATGTATTTATTTCATCTATGAATAAGATTTAAAAAAATCAAAGTTTTATGGGACACTTTTATTTAAAGACACACTTTTATTAGACATGTGAGGAATGCATAAGACTTATTATGTGATGAGTGAGGCCTGTTATAGCCTCTTAATGCATTTATAGGTCTCATGAGACAAAATAGGTCTTGGAATGAGGCCTTTAAATAATGGTTATGTATGGTCTTGGCATGGGGCCATGACATAATGTTTAAGGTGTACGCATTATGTATTCCCTCATAATGTTTATAGTAAGTGAAAATCAATGTGAATATTAAGATTTTAACATATTCATGGCTAATGATCATTATCTATGAACTAGTATTAATCAGTTTTACATTTCCTGGTTCACATGGCTTAATGTTTTATATATATACTTGTTTAGAAATTAATTTATAAAGATAGATTAATATTTAGTTTCCAAATTGTAATGTTAAATGGAATCATGTTATGTGCTACTATGAATAAATATTATTTCATGTGTAAATTATTATCTGCACCTCTGACATGTCATTGAATGATTAAGTTTGGTCACCATCCAACTTATAGGAGGCACTTTATGCATTTCAGTTCAAGTGCATCCATGATTTTATAATTCATTCTATTTATAACTTCTAAACAAGTTTAGAAATTTTGAACATGAGTTTATACTAAATGTAGTTTTAGAATATCTCAAGAAAATGATGATGAAATGTTATGAGAAATGTTATTTTCATGAATTAAATCATGTATTTTAATGAAATACTTTTTAAAGAAATATTATTTTCTAATGGTATTGTTTTAAAACCTCTTACTAGGAATTTTTATGCTCACCACATGTATTTTAAAATATTCTTACAAGTTTAGTGGATGCATTGTGATGAATTTCTATTATGGAAGAACTTCTATGATGTTACTTTTCTTAATATTTATTAGAATTCGTACTTTTATATTTTGATGTAATGTTGGATTCTAATTCTCCAAAACCTGATCCAATTAAAGATCCTCTATTTTATGTGATGATGTGTATTTATTCAAGTATATTAAAAAAATATTCCATATTATTTTAAAGGGATGAATCGAGGATTCGGGCTCGAGTCATTATAGTTGGTATCAATGGAACAATCTAGACAACTTTGGAGATTAGATGTTGTCATCTAAGTAGTAGAGTTTAGATTTCTAGCAGTCCTAGTTTTCTTAATACTAAAGATGAAAATTCAGAATTATCTTTAGTCTGATGAAACAAATTACGAGGATGTAATTATTTCGAGGGGAGAATAATGTAACAGCCCAGAAATTCTAAACCTAGTTTTATTAATAATTTTTTATTAAACATATTTATTTATAATTTAAACATTATTAAGATGATTTTAATTGAAATAAAAATTGAAATTAGTTGTTTTATGTATATTTTTCAAATTTATTCTAAAATAAAATAGTATTTTACATTATTTAAAGATTATTTTAAAATAACCATTTTTATTGAATAAAATTTAATTATATCAAAATATTTATTTAATAGAATATTTTAATATATGAATGTAGTTAATTTTTTTTGATTTTCAAGTTATGATATGTATATGGATATTAGTTTTGAATTATATAAAATTATGAATAGATCTAATACTATTATAAAAGTATAATTTTTTTAATTAGATATTGCGATTATTCATGACTTTTAAAATTATTATTTTAAATTATTATATGTTGTAATATTACAAATATCAAATATTTTAAGTAGTGTTATCTTAATATAATATAAGTATAAAAACTATATTATTGATATTTTCAATCTATTAAAATCGTATAATTTAGTAAATGAATATTGAATACTCATAGTAGAATATTTTATTATACAAATATAATGTTTTTAATAAATTTATCAAATAAAATGAATATTATTTATATATATAATATTATTATATTATAAAATTATTTTATAACTTTTGAATGAAGGAATTAAACTTATAATATTACACGTATAAAATGTTAACTTTTATATTGTGTATAGAAGACGTGATGTAGCACTTGGGAGCAACGGCCTAGGGTTTCCGTCGCCCCAGCACCGCCTTCCCCAGCGCCACCTTCAATCCCTGCTCTTCTCCGACTCTGCGCCTCCAGTCCGCAGATCTTCCTTCGAACTTCTGGATTCACCGCCGCGTGACTCCCTTCCACCGTGTGTCGCCCTCCCATGTCTGATTCTTCATCTCCCTCCTGGATCCCGTAGTCGTGAGGAGACCCTCCAATTTCCGACGACGTCCTGGATCCCACCGCTGTGAGTTGGCCTGTTGGGTCCGACGCCACATCGACCTTCTGATCCCCTCCACGCGAGTCACCTTAGATTATGACGTCTCCGCGTCTCTTTTTGTCCATGGGACCAGGAAATTGATGTCACCCCTCCGCTCCCATCACTACGAGTCTTCTACCATCAACAGCTTTCTCATAGTCACCAGATAGAAGCATCCTCATGGCCTCTCTCTCTCTGTCATCGATGCCCTACCAGACACCTCCATCTCTCTCTGATGCGCTTTTTCACCCTCACTTTGGCACGCTTTGGAAACCTCTATTTCAAAATATAGATGCCTTGCTATCGTGGGATGCCGCGGTGTTGATCGCTCGTAGGTGCATTCATGAACGACGATTGTTCACCCTGGATCAGTTTGTGGTGCCAACGATTGTCATGGTTCTTGCACCTGGATTGTTTTGTTTTTTCTTGGTTTCCTCTACCATTTCATCACTATCCTTCGCGAACGACTCGAATTTGGTCATGTTCAATGGATTTCATGATGTTTTGGATGGTGTTGGTGGCTTTGAAGGCAGAACTCTTTAGTTTCTTCTGTTTGATTGTGTTGGCCATGGTAGCTCAGTCGTCTCGTGGTCCCTCTTTCAGGAGTTCTATCGATGATGCCCTCTCCATCGGTCATCCTCCTTGGAAGGATCCAATTATGTTAAGCTTCTGCCTGTTGTGTGTTTTTTGTTTTTGTTTGTTTAGTTTAGTCTGGCTAGTGTCTTCAATGGTAGATCCCCTTGGACACGCTGCCTCAGCTTGTTTTTTATGTTCAGTTCTCACTTAACTAAAAAGTGTTTTAAAAAATAAAAAAAATGAATTTTCAGTCAGTATATTATGTATATTAAAAAAATTATTTATATAATAACAATAATAATATTATAATATTAATAAACAAAAAAATAGAAATGAAATTGTGAAAGGGGAGAGTGTTTGGGTCGCACCATAGTGTGTCTCGCAAGAGTAAGGGGTTTGAGTAGGGGGTGTCGTTTAGGTTCTCGAGGTCAACCACGATCTAGAGAGGTGGTTTCACATAGAGGACTTCGAGCCGATGCCGATCATGGCCATAGGGTTTTCAGGAGAGGGCATCGAGTTTGAATCTGGACCAGGATGGGGAGTCAATCTGATAAGGGAGGTTCGACCGTGGTCCGAGCAATGTTGACCGGTCCATCACGATTAGGGTTCCTATTTTATAGACCTAGTGAGGTATGTCTGCTTTCTAAATCTCTTTCAGATTTTGGTTCTGAACATTTTCATCTTTATGTTCTCAGATTTTCAGATCCATAAGTAGGTGACCGAATCTTTTTAGGGTGTTAGTTCATGTCTTTTCCCTCTAATACTCATCAATCCACTACTAATATTTTTTTTATGGTTCATACAATTTGATCGGATAAATTTTTGGATGTTAACTCTTGTTTTTTTATTTTTGGTTAAATAATATTTGTATTCATTATTCATTAGTTTCAACTGAATGGATATAGATATATTTTGGTTGTTATCTAGATATTTAATTTCCAAGCCACAAATTTCAAAAATCTTTCTCGGAAATACTTGACTCTCCACTGATAATTTCTCTATTTCATCTGACTAATTAATATAATACGTAATTACATATTTTTCAATCATTTTATCAACAACAATGTAAACAACTATAGGATCAATTCTTCTTATCTAAAAATGAAAATTTTAAGTTATTGAAACTAAAAATGGTAGAATATGTCTTCTATTAAGATGAGGAATCTATTTTTAGGTAATGGAATTACACATTAATTTCAAATTATTTTATAAGGGTGTGAATGATAGTTTGAAATTTTGATATTGTTTTTATACTTTTTTTGTAAGGGGTCATTTATGTTTATGGAATTTTAAGTTCATTAGTTTATTTAATTTTCTGTAAGGGTTATTTTTTTATTCATTCCAAAATTATAGCTTTAATATTGTAGTTTTATTTAAGTGATTATGGTTATTTTTGTTCAAGAATTTTTATAATTTTAAGTTATTTGTGTAAGGGATGCATATTTGTCTATCTACATGTGAATCTTATTTTTGTATGGATAAATTTATTTTGATTTGTTTTTCAATGATAACCTACTTTTCAAAGATAATTTGAAAATAAATTAAGGAGATATATTTATTTGTTTTCATCAAAACCATACTTGAATTTGTTCTTCCATGAGGGATAATTTCACTAACATGATTTATGTTTTTTTGAAAATATGATATAAAAGTATTTTATTTTAAGCTTACTATTTTCATAATGTTTCATCAATTATCTATTTCCAATTTTATGATTTTTAATTTTAGAATAAGTAAGATAGTTCATCTCTCATGCATTCTATTTACTAATTTGAATCCATTATTTATTTCATTGTGAAATTATTTTATAAAATTTTCAAACATTAATTTGTCTGTTTATAACAAATTATGTCATTCCAAATTAAAATGATCTATATTCAAAAGTTTAAACTTATGTATCTTTGAATTTATAATTTACTAAGGAAGAATTTCTATTTTTATGATTCTCTTAAAATTTTATGTTTTTGAAATTTGTGTGTTTAAACTAAGGAATCAATCTATTTAATATGGTTAGTGAAAAATAAATATGTTTTTGAAATAATTGACAGACTATTATTATTTCACATTATATTGTAGAGAGTAATTAATTATGATTTAAGTTACGATTTTAATATATAATTATGATTTTAAACTACATTTTTGAGTAAGGAAATATGTTTACAAATATGATTAATATTAAAGATATGGGAAATCTTTAACACAAGAAATCACCCAATTTACCCAAATTGATATTAAACAAATAGAAATTGTTATGTTATAAATGTTTTTATTTAATTATTGGACTGTGAAATGTAAAGTTATAAGATAAATATATATTCCCATTGTTTCAAATTATTTAAATGAAGTAAAATTATATATATACTTATATATATCAACATAAAAAACAATTTTTACATGTTTTTAATGCTTAAAGCGAAGCCTGTATAAATATGAGATGAAATTATTTTGGGAGAAAATAATTTTCCAATCCATAAAGATATATAAATATATATGTATATGTATATATATAAGGATTAAATGATTATTTTTATTGTATATAATTGTATTGAAATGTTCATAAGTTTATTGTCATAATTCTAAAAATATGCATAGCATGTCAACATGATATATTTAAATTAAGGTTGTTGCATCTGAATATAATCATGGTCACATGACATACCTCACATTACTGATAATTTTCTAATTTCATTTCAAATGTTAAGGCTAAAATTATAAATTATTAAATAGGAATATTTCTATATGT
This sequence comes from Viscum album, assembly GCA_963277665.1. Taxonomy (NCBI): domain Eukaryota; kingdom Viridiplantae; phylum Streptophyta; class Magnoliopsida; order Santalales; family Viscaceae; genus Viscum; species Viscum album. The sequence goes on along the minus strand of OY728120.1, from coordinate 574,970,758 downwards.
TTCAAGTTGTTTTAATTAAAAAAATTTCTTTTATAATTTTATGAGTGAAACATGTTTATTTATTGTATAAAATAATTTTGAGAAGACAAAATATATATGATTTTTTCATTAAATGTGTTTTTATTTCATTATTCATGTTATTTGTTGACTTAAAAATAAAGAAAATAAATTTTAGTATGATATTAATCTTTTTATGATAATGTATAGATTAATAACTAAACCTTCCAAAGTGTTATGGGACAATTTGGATCATTCAAAGAATTTATTTCATCAATGAATGATATTTAAATAAATCAAAGTGGTATGTGACACTTTGATTTAATGATATAATTTTGTTAGACATGTACGGAATGCAAAGGACTTATTATGTGATCGGTGAGGCCTGATATAACCTCTCAATGAATTGATAGGTCTCATGAGACAAATTAGTTATTGGCACGAGGCCTTGACAAAATGGATATGTATGGTCTTGGAATAAGGCCTTAATATAATGTTTAATATTTCCGGCATTGTGCATTCCCTCATACTGTTTCTAGTTAGTGAAAATCCGCGTGAATATTTAGCTATTAAAATATCCATGGCTAATGATAATTCTCTATGAACCAGTATTAATCAATTTTATATTTTGAGGTTCACATGGATTAATGTTATATATATATATATACATGTATAGAAATAAATTTATAAAGAAGGATTAATATTTATTATCCAAATCATAATGTTAAATGATATCATTTTAATTGCTATTCTGAATAAATATTATTTCATGTGTAAATTCTTATATACCCCTCTTACATGTCATAGAATGATTATGTTTTGTCATCATTAAACTTATTGGTGAAACTTCATGCCTTTTTGTTCAAGTGCGTGTGGGATTTTATAATGAAGTCTATTTATAACTCCTAAATAAGCTAAGAAATTTTGAAAATGAGTTTATCCTAAAAGTAGTTTTATAATGTCTCAAGAAAATGATGATGACATGTTATGAGAAATTTTAATATCATGATTTAAATCATGTATTTTAAAGAAATGTTTTTAGAGAGAAATTATTTCATAATGGTCATGTTTTAAATCCCCATACTGGGTATTTTAGTTCTCACACCATGTATTTTAAATTATTCTCATAGGTTTAGTGGATGTGACATGATGAATATCTATTGTGGAAGCATTGCTCGAATGTTACTTTGCTTAATGTTTATTAGAATATGTACTTTTATATTTGGATTTAATGCTAGATTCAAGTTCTCTAAAACCTGGGACAATTAAAGATCCCCTATTTTATGTGATGGTGTGTATTTATTCAAGTATCTTTTCAAAAAAAATGTTACACAATATTTATAAAGGTATGAACTCGATATTAGGGCTTGGGTCTTTACACATAAATACCCCCTCATTCCAATCTTTTAAGGATGGTTACCTGAACTTTCAGCTTCCAAATTTATCCCATTTTATGAACCCCCTGAGCATCATGAACTAGAAAAATGGATCATCAAATGTAACTAGGCTTCAGGAAACCCCACATCATATTTTTTGAAATTCATCCAATCCATGTGGATATTCTTTTCAATAAGGCATATTACCATTATGAAGGAATACGACCCTATGGGGAGATTAAGGCTTCGTGAAGCATTATATCATCATGAAGCACTCTTCTCAGGAATAAGGACATTATCCTGAGGTAGGGTCACCCTGTTTCACAATGCCTCCACCTTCACAAATCCCTTGAGCTCTGAAAATAATCTATGCTTCGTGAAGCACCTCTCGGTGAGGCCCTAAAATATGAGAAACCTCTCTCATGGGATTATCCATGTTTCCTCCCTTACGATGATACCTCTTCATGAAGGTTGAGTTCTCATATCCCCCACACTTATCTAGGACTAGTCCAGTTTCACGTAAAGTCCCTATGTGACATGTTCCACCCATTCCTATGGACCACTCCACTTCAAGTGCATCTTGATACTCCCATCTACCTTTTTCTTCTCATCATAGGTACAATAACACCAGTTTCATATCAGCACAGGCACACTAGCATAGACCTCATGACTAGAAATCCCTCCTATAATTAAAACCTAGGGGTTCCAAAGCCATGTTCTTTGTTGAGGAGAATGAGCTAGGGTTACGTAAGCCCAAGGGATGGGGAGTGATCCCCTCCATGTCTAAGCTTCTTGACGTAATACTTTTCATTCCCAACATCCTCAAGACATGATGTTAAACTATGTCTTAACCCTGAGTAATAAGTAAAAGATTCTATATTTATGAGTGGAATGGTATTGTCTCCACACCTCTTACCCTCACATGGAATTACATCCTTATCATGGGGAATGATATCCTCCTTGGATAGCATCCACACGTAATCCCCACACTATCTCTTGTTGAAGATTATTTCATGACATGAGAGTCAGATCTACTATTTCATCCTATTTCTCACTCCAATCATGACTCACATGGGATTTGAGGATAGTAGGGATCATTACATCCTCTCAATTACCATAAAATAGAACAACTTTTTGGGTATAAGCCCCAACCTCCATTCTTATGGGCTACTTCTCTGCATAATCCCCAACCATGTTTATCATACGGACCTTATATATATATAAGAACCAACCTCCATTCAAATGGAAATCTTCCACACGTAAGACCCAACCACATGCTCCTATGGTCATTCTCCTTAGGTATAAGCCCCGTCTTGTTCCGAACTACATGGGATTTGATTCCCGGCTTACAAGGATATGTAGGAAGCCTCCTTGAGGTCCAAACCAAACATAAATATCCATCCTAATTTTCTCCAGGGATACATCCCTAGTAAGATCATGCCCCTCACCTTAGATACAATATATCTTTTAGGTCCCTTGGGAAGGTGAACGCAGAAACCCCAACCCAAATCCAACCAAGAAAAATCCTCTTATGAAGGGAATCATCAATGAGTAATCCCTACTCCATCCCTCATATACACTCCCTTAAGGGTGAAATAATCCTTAACACATGATTTTAAACTTCATGGAATGATCCTATCACACTAACCTAAACTATGACATAAAAAGAAATGAGTTTTGATCCCTTTTTTCTAAAGAGGGTATGTAGGATGCCTCTATGATATTCAATCCTAAAAAATGGTAAACTTAGATGCCCCCTCATAGGGATGAACCTCCATGATCCACCTCTAGAGGTGTTCCAATAAACCTTCATGGCATGACATATTCTAGTTTTGGGACACACCCTTGTATCTTCCTCTATAGGGAGTTCTAATCCATCTGTCGATAAAAATTTCAGGTGCCCCCTCCTTGTGATTTACCTCTCGGATCCAACCCAAGGGGTGTTCTGATAAACCATCATAGTTTTAAATCTTCCCATTGTGGAAAAAATCCCCCCATATCCACCTCTATAGGGAATCGAGATCCATCAATCAATAAAATTCCAGGTGTAACATCTCCCCTCTTAAGGACGCACATCCTTTATCTGCCACTATGGGGCCTTTTTATAAAAAAACTCAATCTGCACACTGAGTCAAACTCATTCCCCAATCCGTCTCCATAAGATATTAAACTCATAACCAGATCACAAATACATAACTCATTAAAAACCTGGTATGACTAAGGTGAAGTCCTTGGAATATATGCACCCATGGCATCAGCTACATCATGAATAAAATTGGATGGACGAGGTGAAAGATTTTTAAGATATACGCATCTGGAATTAGATACCACATGATCAAAATGGGATTCCTTATGTTCCATGCCTAAGATTCCTCCATGATATTCTCTCATATGTGTAATAATATTGGTGACCAATGTTTCCAGCATCCAGACATGCAAGTAATGCCCAACTTGACTACTCTCCTAACCAAATTTGGTTTCCCTATCAAGACCAAACTAAAATTTCTAGATAGAAATAGTGTAATTAACTAGCGTCCATAAAGAGATGGAACCAAGAATGAATTCAAGAACACGAATTAACTCTATGAGGGAGACCTAGAGTAGGAAAAATGATCCAAGTAGGAATCCATGGAAGGAGGAACTGACACCCAATCATCCCATTTTTATCAAGGAGTTGACATATCTATTGAAAGTGATGAAATCCCCCCACCTTTATAAAGTGGTAATGTAGAGTAACATGTAACCGAATTCCCATTAACATATAGGCAGTGTCCCTAGAAAAGGAATTAGAAATAGAAATGGTGAACTTGATGTGAAACTATAATCCTCAACATGGGGGATCGTAGAATTTGAGGCATCAAAAGATAATCATTTCAACACATTAAAATATCTATAGATAGGTCCTACCAAGAAAGCGGTGGGCCTAGCATAGAACTCACTAGAAACTGGGGTAGTAAATGTTGGTAATTCCTCGTTCTATGACATTGTCAGTGTAGATCCTTCTCCACTTTCAAATTATTGGACAATATTGGGGTATTAGTCATCAATTTCCTTATACATATACTGATGGATGAATTCAACTTTTTTGTTGTACCCCATCCATTGGAAATAAGTCACCCAATTCTTATAGGCACTAGGGTTGGAAAAAAATTAATGAGGTGATCCCGCATGACCCCAACTCCACCACAACTTCCACTGCGACCTTAGAAACTGGATGACCACACCCAGTATAACCCTCAATGAACATACAAAGGAGGGTTATGGACACCATCATTAATCGATATGAGCATAATATGATTATTCCCACAATAGACATGGACCACCAAGACTTAGAGGCTTCAACCCCTCGCTGACACTGCCGCCACCAAGGGCCGTGTAGGGAGAAACCACTCCCTATTCCAATAGAGAATAATTTTGGGAACCTTTCCCCAGATTGATCCTTTGACTCACTCCCCTAAACCGATGAGGTGGGGGATTCCCAAGTCACCTCAGTCACGCATACTACCTTGGACCCTCCAAGAAGGGATCCCACCTGGCTCTGTCGACAACAAAAAAGATTGGTCCGTCAGGACAAAGAACATATGTACTTAATTATTTCTTCACCGGCACCAGTTCAAACCACCGAACATTATCGTAGAGCATAAGATCAGGCTATTGGTAACCAATAAGAATTTCCATCTATATTCCCAATCTCCCCTACTACTGCCGATTCATTTAGCTAGATCCCTAAGATAGATGAGCAGAAAACTATCTTCACTTCGTTGGGATCGAGACCTCAGCCACCTCGCATGAAAGTTGTGTTGACTCAATCAATCATTGGTGACACTAAGATCTATTATGGGATAACCTAGGATTTTAAGATTTAGTATAGGGGTCATCGTCGTACCACCAACAATCAAATAGGAGGTCCTCCCTGCTCTCACAGTCAACATGGAGGCCCTCTCAATGTTCCTGCCGATCAAAGCAGAAGTCCTCCATGCTTCATCAACAATCAGTAAAAAGGTCCTCCTCATGCTTATTCCTCCCAACATGGAGGTCCTCCAAATGTCACATCCAATCAGGGTGAAGGACTTCCTCATGTCATTCCCATCTCAAGCCTAGGTCATGTCTTATCCAACACCGAACAAAGTAGAGGTCCTCCTCACATCATCAGCAACCAGCACAGAGGTCCTCCCCATTTTGCAACCAACTAGAGTGGAGTTCCTCTACACTACTTCATTAGTAAGCTTGAAGGCCCTCCCCATCATTCTACCAATAAAGGAGGAGATACTCCCCATGGATTTAGATTCTAGTATGGATTCATTCTTCATATTATAGCTCCTCAACATAGAGTTCCTCCTCATTCCCATTTAGATCAGTGTGAAGGTTCTACACATGATAAAACTCCCCAGTATGGAGTTCCTCCCTACTCCATTACTACTATTCATCATGGATTCCCTATCCGTGTTTCCACAGAAAAAAGTGAAGGTCCTCCCTGCTTCGCCAATAGATAGATTGGAGGTCCTCCCCACTCCTTCACCAGTTGATGTAAAGGCCCACCCTACTCCGACAACAACTGATATGGAGGCCCTACCCAAATCCCAACCAACAAGAGTAGAGGTCCTCCCTGCTTTATCACCAACATGCATAGAGGTCCTCACCATTATAGAGAACTAAAATACCCTTAATAACTATATTAGGGTAGAAGGGGGAATCCCCACCACCGAAAGCAAAATCGCTGGAAGCATTGAGTCAACATAAACCCCATCAGCCTCTCAAATTTTATGGGGGAATTCAACTCGGTGATGAATCCTTCACCCCATTCTTCAGCATCAGAGGCTATGGTAGAAAATAAACAAGTGATAATATCTACCATGGATGTTGAAATCCATAAGATCCCCAAATACCTCAGCAGGTACATGAATGTGGAGGAAGGTTTTCCCCCTCCCATGAGCTCATGGTGTAACCGTATCCATCATCTCTAGTATCCATCTCCACCACTACCCAACATCATGGAGGGATTGTCTAGTTTGGATTGACTCCTTTATATGGTGATAATCTTGAGGATCCACCGAATAGTGACAGTTTACTCACTCATGAGGTAGTGGTGAACACCCAATCCTATAAGGATGTGATGATGTGGTTGGTAATGACCACAAGAGTTGACCTAGTGTTTAGTGAACAGATAAACCATGTAGTTGCTCCTCTACTTCCCAACTAGCCGCCACATCAATCTACCTCAGCGCTACTAAAAATATCTCATCGAGTGAAAATTGAATCATAGGATGATCAATAATAGGGCCCTTCCATTAAGAAAGAAATATTATGGGAGACTCTGGCTACTAATCAGTTATCGATAGTGTTCTAGAAAATTATGACTTTAAATTTGGATTTATGGAGTCCCTCATCAAGGTCCAACCCATGTATTTCCTCTGAACCATATGGATGATGCTTCACTACCTCAGTGACCATAATTTGGTCTATACAGGAACTTGGGAGAACTTCAATGAAATTGATCAACAATGATGAATGGTTGAGGTGTCAACAATCCCAGTGGCTCAACACCATGTGTCACCCGACTACCTCCAAACCCTCTAATAGAGATACATCAAGAGCCTCAATGTTTTCTGCAGATCATGGAAGAATCATCTTCTCATTTACATATCCAAGGATGGGGATAGTATGATGATCTGCATTTTATCCCAATATTAGGATAATGAGACCCACCCATTGATATTGTGGATTTCCCTCCAGTTGTAGTTATCTTGAACATGGTCATTCACAACCTACCAAAAAACTAGAACGACAGGGGATCTGATCCCTAGCATGAGAAGGAAAATATACCCCTTAAGGAAGCATACTATCATAAAGACCCTCATACAGGTGTCCACACTTACCTTCAAAAGTATATAATCAGCCTTGTAGATCCCTCCACATAATTTATCACTGTTCAAAACATCAAGAATGGAAAGGGACATCTTGATCCCTCAGATTCATCAGATATTGCACAGAAGTCAAAGGATGATCCCATGATTGTCTCCCTCCTCTAGTAAGTCACATATCAGAAAAGGATCATTAATGACCTCCTTATTTAATGACACCTAGATTATGATGCTCCTCGACTAGATCCTATTCCTCATCAACCTAGTTTGTAGCAAGTCATCTTTGTCCATTTTTCCTTAGATGAGATTAGTGATCCCACACATCCAGAAAGAGTCAGGGAAAGTGTTTATGGAAAGTGATCGAGGCATGAGTCACCAAATCCACTTGAGTAGAAAGATAATCTTCCTTAGGAACTAGATCGAGCCACTCCATGGTCTGATGAGCCTTATTACCAAGTTGAGGAGCTTGTAAATGCATTGGTGGTTAGGAATCCTCATCAAGATAGGGACCCTCTCCAAGAAGATTTGATATCTTCTCTAAATCATTGTCTCAATGCCCAAGATCCACAATATGTAGTGATCCCACCTGATAGAAAGTTGTACCTAGAATGGGTGGATGACTTGTGAGCTCCCCCATATTTTGGGAACCATAGATTTTCCCATTTCAATGGTATAAGGGGGCCATTTCAGTATTTTTACCACATCATCTAGAGGGGTTGGCCCCTGTTGGGAACCCTAGAGTAGAAGGAGGTTTCCAAACTCTGATGTTTCATATAGACATTATAAGGAAATGCATTTGTCATGTAAAACCAGTTGCCATAGGGAAGATCCTCACAAGAAGTTCCTATACTATTTTAGCTCCACCATGCACAATAAAAAAATTTATTACCTTTTAAAGTGAAATAAAATGCCTGATGAACACATCGTAGACATTGTCGCCTGGTGGAAGGGCCTCACATATTCACTTAATATGATACTGACTTAAGAGAAGATGGTGACTATATGTGTGGGGAACATCAAGACCGAGCTGGTCCCTACCCTTATCACTTAAAACATCCCTCATGGTTTCATGGATTTTTCTAATAAGGCCCAACACCTTTAGTAATCCTTCCATTTGTCTATGAATGTGTGTTTGTTTCCTCCTCATGCTCCTGAATGAAGGGATTCCATATCTGGTACTACCACTACAATACATGTAGAGGCCCCCAAGCCATTGGAGCTATTGTCCCCCATGCCCGTCGAGCCTCATTGAGTGCATCATCCTCTTTAGAATCATCCTCACCTAGAACATAATCAACAAGCACAACCCCACAAAGCCTAGCCTCCTAGACAGGGAAATGTGTCTCCGACCCCTCTCCAGGATCTGTCCCCTCATCAGGATATGGATCCTAGAGATCTACCTAGATGAAAGGAACCAATAATATTCTATTATGTATGTATAGGTTATTTACTATTTCATCAGTTGCCTAGAACATGCGACTCTTAAGCTTCTAGTGTACAAGAAACCTCATCAAGCTGAGTGTACTGAGCACCCAGAACATTTCCTGTATCATAGGATCCTTAGACACACTATCAAAAAATGGTATCTGTTCAAGGAATGGATTTCGGGCTGAGTAGATAACGGTCTGGTCAAGTTAGGTAATGTCTTGCCACAGGTGGAACACATCTTCATCGATCCAAACAACAATAGTTTATGTGAATTGAAGCATGTTTCAAACCATGGGACTTAGAATTTTGTTGACTAGTTCGACCAAATAGTAGTTTCCCGCACCCATTGCGTCATCTTCCCTTGAGTAGGCCGTCCCAAACCTCCTAATGATGTCGTGACTTCTCCATCCAATTATCTTTTATCCACATATCAACACTAGAAATCTCAGAAGAGTAGGTGATAATGGCATAAATGGAAGCATATTCTCTTACCAGTACCAAATCCACCCTGTAATCTTAGATATTTCATTCCACTAGAGTTGGTGAGCATTCCTAGAGTCTTCCCAGCACTAGAAGGTTAATCTAATGATGAGAATAAGTATACCTATATGTATTACCTCGAGTTGATATATTTCTATACACTTATGGACGATGAGGAGTTCCATGATAATCCATTGGATGCCTCCATTCGACACTGTAGAAGGAATGGTCAAACGCATACAAGCCAACAAGATGCCTAGGTCATCACTTTGAGTCGATCCATGCATATTATTGAGACTTGGAAACACGTCCTACACATAGCTCAGTTGGAACAATCCTCTCAACCTACCTTGTCAGACACGTTTCCATAGCTGACCGTGCTAATAGACTGGGTAGAACTACCACAATTTCATAATGATCATACACACCCTACTAAATTAAAGTCTCATCTAGTCGATAGTCAGCCGATAGTGGTTCTGGGTGAGTTAGCTGATGAGAATCATGATGTCACTATCACCATCCAAAATCAAGTGGTATAACTCAAAACACCCATATTGCCCCTGCCAAATAGTATCCCTCTATAAGTAGAAACATATATTTGGTGTGAAAGTATGACATGATGAAGCACCTTTCCAATATACCTACATGCCTCTTAATCCTTGAGTACGTCCACCTATTAGAAGAGATTCATGAGGCCCTTATAGAAGCCTCGAAAAGACCCCACAAATTTAAAATAGAAGTAGTTGCTGTAGAAGATTACAATATAGGGGAGGTTGAGTAACTAGAATTCCAAGCCATCAACTCATTCTCTGGGAAAGAAGGAGGCACTCTCATGGAGGGGAATAGTTTCCCAGTGTAAATCACTAATTAGTTAAATGGAATAGAAATTCACCGATGCCTAGTGGACACAAGTTCAAGGATAAACCTCATCTTGACCCAAACACTCTACAATATGGGGATTACTAAAGAGGAATTGAGTATCTCTAACCTAAAGATTTAGGTTTACTACCAGACCAAGTTGAAATTGTGTGGTAGGATTTAGTTGAAGACCAAGTTAGGATGCCTGATAGTAAGAACTGAATTCATGGTAGTATCACAAACTACCACCTACAATGCACTACTGGGTAGGACTTATTTTTATCTATATGATGCAGTCCCCTCCTCATATCACAAATACCTCATGTAATCAATTAATGGTTGAGTGGGCACCCTTGATTGCGGTTTATAGCCCTTATACTCATATGAATCATGCTATCTAGATGTTTCATATTACAAGAGAAAAGGAAATTAGTATCAAACCAATGAATTTGAGCACACAACCACCACAAAGAATCCATGGGAAGTCTTGGAAGTTGCTTTCATACTCCCAATTCACTAGTTGGAATCCACAATTCCATATTTGGGATGTTTCTTTATCATTTTTTAAAGGAATGGATATCGCATCCCTAAGTATAAGGAGCGTCTGAATATTACCTTGTTCTCCTACACAGGCTAGACCCAGGTGATACTAGAATCCCTTACCCCTATGAAGTATTTAATATGTTCTCCATATAACCACCATTCAATGACACTATCATCTATTTCATGATGAAGGGTTGATCCAAAAAAATTAGAACCACCACCACTTCCTTGTTATCAAGCATGGACCCCACAATCAAAGGCCTAATAGGATTGTCGCAACAGTCCCTATCATCATGGTTTCAGTAGAGCCATATTTCCCCAGCAAGGCTTCTGTATCCATCCATGTAGGCACCAATTATCCTCCCAAAATAGATAGCCTAGATAATCCTCCTTCCAATAATTATCCTACCTTAAACAATGGAGAGGGCCTGAATGATTCTTCTCCTAAGTTTGAAGATGGTGTCTCTAGAATTTTTGATGATTTGGTTCAAGTGAATCTTGAAACTGAGATAGAACTAAGGCCAACACTGGTTTTTGAAGCCATGCCTCCAGAAGAACATCACCAATATATGGCTTTCCTAAATAAACATCATGATTTATTTTCCTAGAGTTATGAAAAGACTCCAGTAATACACCCCCAGGATTCCATCCTCCATCTTGGTATCTCGGTAAGTCATCGTGGATTCAAGAATCCTCCCCAAAAAACAAACCATTATCATGGTTCCATGGTTGAGGGTGAGTTTGATAAGATTATAAAATACAACTTCATCAAGGAAGTTTTGTAACCCAAATGTCTAGACCATATCATCCTAATTAGGAAGAAGAATGAGCATATGAGAGTCTGTATCAACTTTCGAGATCTAAACCAGCATTATTCGAAGGATTATTTTCCCCTACTAGGGATGAGGCTGTTGATAAATTCCATAGTAGGGTTCAATGTCCTATGATTCATGGATAGATACTATAGATACAACCAAATCTATATAGCCCCCCCCCCCCAAAAAAAATTAGGAGTCTACTACCTTCATATTACTACAACAAAATTGTTTATATTTGGTAATTCTCTTTGGTACAAAGAATTTAGGGGACACATAATAGTGGTCCATTCACCACATCTTCCAACCAATCCTTGGGAATCTAGTGGAATGAAACTTCGGTGATTTTGTGGTCAAATATCCAAATAGTCCATACTATATTAGAGATCTCAACAAAGTGTTTAGCTTACTCCAGTCTAAGAATTTTAAGGCGAACCCCTTGAAGTGTTCCATTAGGGTTACCTCTGAGAAGTTTATCAACATATTCTATAGGAACAGAGGCATCAAGATCGAACCACAGAAGATCAAATCCATCTGCTAGATTCATCCTCCAAGTAACTTCTAAGAGCAATAAGGCCATCAATTCCACTTACCTTACAAATGCTAACTCATCCCAAATTTTTTGGGAAAGTGTATGACTTTTTCTTGTCGCATAATGTAAGGTACCTTATATTAGTGGGATGAAAATTTTTAGGATTATTTTAAGGAAATTGAGTAGTATCTACAACAACAACCAGTTATAATACCACCTATATTAGGGAAGCCTCTGGTCATTCACATGACTGCCCTAGAACAATCCCATAGTAATATTGTTGCTCAAAATAAAAATTTATGTAAAGAGAATAGTTTATACTATATCAGTCGAATGATCCTAAACAATGTGACCAGATACTATCCTATCGAGAAGAGATTCCTCACACTAGTTTTCTCATTTTAAAAGTCGTTCCACTATTTGCAGAATCATGAGACACAAGTCGTTTCCTGAGTAGACCCACCGTATTATATCCTGAATCATTCCTTACTGATGGGACAACTAGCATGTTGGGAAATGATCCTTCAGAACTTTGACATGATATTTTTTCCATGGAAAACTGTCAAGGGTTTTCCATTGGCTAACTATATTACCACCCATCTAGCCATTGATGAATTTCTTCTGGATGATGATTTCCTAGATGAGGTTGTCCTCTCTGTGGATAATTCTATGACTTGTTAGAAGATTCACTTAGATGGTCCCTCCCAAATCCCAACCAATATAAGTCTCAATGATCCCAATCTTAATATAGTAGGCATGAGGATCTTCTTCATCACTCCTACATAGTCTATCCTACCATATTCTTTCCTGCTATTAGAATCCTACACCAACAATGAGGCAAAGTATCAATATCTCATCTCGGGTCTCAAGATGGACCTCAAAATTTATTCCCATATTACATGTCAATAGAGACTCTATATTATTCATGATACCAATACAAGTTTGTTATATCATCAGAAAACTAGATCTCATTTCCCTAAAAGAGTGTAATTGCCTACGGATTTCCCAGTTATCTTCTCATCCAGAGGTGAATCATGTCCCCCAATAATAGAATGGTCAAGACATCACTTTATCCAGTCTATCAACCTCTATTATAGAGAATTAATAGGATGAAATATTTATTCATGTGGTGCATTAGAGATTCATTTTTCCCACCATTCCAAAAAAAGGTGACAATTAGTAGGTGAACCACCTGAACAACGGTGCTTTCACATCGGGACCTCTAGGTCCTCCCGCAGCAGAAGAAACATCTGATTGGAAAACACTTTCATCGAGTATCTCTATCACGGTGCTCTCCCACCAGACATATTATAGCATGAAATAATATATAGGGGCACAATTAATTTCACCTTCCAGAGTTGGCCTAACATCATGAAGACTCTCTATAGATATGGATTTTATGGAATTATCTTATATTACATTCAAGTAGATGATATTCTTCAGGTTATGAAGGAATTTAAGACCAGGTCATATGGCACCCATCAAGTCGGATTGAATATCTCCCATTAGATTCTTATGTAGTGCTAACTTTGGCCCGCCATGGTCCATGAAAGCATTGAGTATTTCAAGTGTTATAATGTGTGTCAGATACAAGATAAATTTTTGCACAGTCCACTAGATCTCCTCTGCACTACTAAGTATTCATGTCTCTTTTTAGTATAGGGACTCAATGTTGTGGGACCCCACCCACCAACAACAACTCACCAGTGCATGTTTGTTTTTACCATGGGTTATTTCTTCTTAAAGTGGGTAGAAGATATTCCTCTTAAGGAATTAAAGGCCCAATCAAAGATAGAATTCATGATCTCTCGCATAATTCTTCAATTTGGAGTCCCTCACTCCATTCTCATCGACAACGAAACCATCTTTTGAGTTTCTGAGATGAAAATTTCATACGTCAAGTAAATCATCCAGTCAAACCATGAATCCCACTACCATGAATTGAAAATAAATATATTGAGGTATTCAATAAGATACTCTCTAATATTTTACATAAGATGGTGGGTTATAACTAGAAGAGTTGTTTGAAAAATATCTTCAATACCCTCTAGGACTATTAGTTGACGACTGAAAATTCTAGCTAGGTGACCCCATATTCTATGGTGTATAGAATTGAGGTAATCTTTCCCATTTATATTGAACTATCTTCACTCTAAACATCTATCTATGAACAAAATATGCCAAAAAAAATGGAATAATTCCATCTATCTAAGCTCGAATCCCTCAATGAAGACAGGAATTAGACCTTTCACAACCTATAGAGAAAGCAGAACAAGATTAGAAAGTGCATTCAACAAAACAAGTCACCTCCTCTCCTTTCTCAAAGGTTATACGGTACAAGCCCTTAGAATGCCAATGATACCTGGAAAGAAGCCATCAATGTTGGATCCCAAATGAGAAGGACCTTATATCATCCACATGGTTTTTCCCAATGGCTCATACTCTTAGATCATCATGTAAAAAAGATCACATTACACCTCCAAACAACACTAAGATTATCAAAGAGTACTTCCCGTGAGGAAACATTGTGGCCTAGTTGTACAGTGATAAAACTATGTAACAACTTTCTTCCTCACCATATGACATTAAAATTCATATTCACTTCCCAGAATCATGATTTTAAACTGCATGCTAGGTCCAAACTCTATGAACTTAAACAAATAGCCTATAGTCTATGAAAACATGACCATATTCTATTTTCAAAAGGTCTAAGTTCCATGACAATGAACTAGGATCCCAGTCCAAGAATCATGACTTTAAATTGGGTGAGGGTTTTCTTTGGGATGTGTTGTGAAGTGGTAGTCCTCTTAGGCCCTCATTCATGTCGATTTTGTTACTCATACACCCTACATGCATTCCATTGAGTTAATGACCCTTTTAGGTTGAAACTCCATGACCTTAAACTAAGATTCAAAGTACCATTATAATGATCTTAAACTATGTTCATGTCTCCCTAATAAGGTTTCACACATGGGTAGGCTTCCTAGGCCCTCATTCATGTCAGGTTTTTCACTCAATCACCCTACACATGCCCGTTTGGAGATTAACCCTCTCTTAGGTCTAAACTCTATGAACATAAAGTAGGATTATATTTACCAAGAATACAATATTAAAATGGTCACTTGGTCCAGACTCTCTGAACCTAAACTAATTTCCAATGGTTTAGGTAACACAACCTTAAACTATTCACATAAATTCTACGCTTCATGGATTTAAACTATATATGGGATTATCTATTAACTATTTTGTGTGGTGTTGGGTCTCCTAGGACCTCATTCACACTAGATTTATCATAAAATTAAACTAAACATATCTTTTTGAGGCACTCTGCCCTTTTCTTTGGTCCAGACTCCATGACCTTAAACTGAGATCCTATGGTCAAGGAGATATGTCCTGAAACTGTTTCAGCCCTAATAGTCCAAGTTGAACAACTTTAAATTGAAAATCCTAACATCCTTAACACACAATGTTAAACTATGATTATACCCCATCTTAAATTAGGATTCCTCATATGATATGTATGGGATGATAAAAACCTGTTACCCCATTCCTTGTACAAGGGATTCTCCACAATAATGATGGGATACCTCTAATTCCCTCGCTAGATAAGATCACCCCTACCGAACTCGGTCTCTTACAAAACCATGTTCTAAAACTACATGTGGATTGATTCTCATCATCAAGGGATATTTAGTGACACCATGACTTCTCATCTCTCAAACAAACCACAAAAACATAAACTGTTTGGCCCTCTTGCCTCATTTATTTAGTTCATACATAATCACTTTAAACTGATTCTCAATTCCAAGAATTATGACATTAAATTATATTAAAATCCTTATGAGACTGTATAGTTTGGTTTTGGACCTCCTTGTTCCACATTCTTGTTGGGTTGTCTCTCCTCCATGCGACACATACCTATTTGAATATCCATATGGTTCATGATCTATAACCTAAAACTATGAGTCCAAATCCATGTATCAGGACTTTAGATTGTGGGGGAGTCCTCCTTGGGAATGTGTTGTGAGATGAAAACCTCCTTGGTCATCATTCAAGTTAGGTTATAACTATTGTTCCATACACATTACTTTCATAAGACTTCCCCCATGGTCTTTAGGGAATGACATTAAAACTAATGTCTTACCATGGACAAGTTCATGATACCTATTAAATAAGAGATGATGTTTACCTCATTATAAATAATGATTCCTCATATGACATGTATGGGAAGGTTAAAAAATGTTACCCCATGCCCTGAACATGGGATTACCTATGATAAAATTTTAGAAGTATTAAGAAACCCTAAAATCATTTTGATATTTCAATACAATCTTCCACCTCCAAGGGGTCCATGCCACATCGAAAGGAAAAATCTTTATTCATAATGAAATCTACAGTTTTTCCTTTTCTAGACTGGGTTCAAATTTCTTATATTGAGTAGGACTAGTGCCTGCTCCTGGTCCAATTCTTAGACATCCCAAACCACTAATTCCCCTAATATATGATCAAATGGTGAGGGAGCACTCTCTGTTCCCTATTCTCATAGATTAAAAGGAAGTATTTAGGGGGTAATTATGTAACAATAGTCAAAAAACATAAGGAAACTATTAATAAAAAATCCTGAAAATTTTCAATAACAGTAAGGTTTATACACTTCTATAAATCAAGAAAACCCATAACAACTGCAATAATAAGTTAAACCACTCCACCCCCTATTGGTGTCCATGAACAGTTTGAAACCTATAAATCACACATATAGGATAAGTCAAATAGAATCCAAAACATCCCATGGTGACCGAAGGCTTGTCAAGAGATGTGTTGGCCAGGAATCCCCACTCAAAACCAGAACCTCATGTCCTGGAAGTTCTATCTCGAGACTATAAATACATTCCCAAATAGCATGACCCAAATAAAGGGAAAACCTACTTCGATACCATTTTTTCACAAACCAAGTCATGCTTCCATCCAACCAGACACCCGACCCAGCCCATGGCATGGGTCAAAGTGCATTATCGATCCTTAAATGGTGGAAACTTGTTCCTAGTCATCAAGAATCACATTTCAGAATGATTTTTCCCATAACAATAAACCAAAAAAAATCACAAGATAAGTACATCACATCACAATCAATAATAAAAACACAAGATACCACAAGATAGAACTACAACATGATTGAAACATTTTTTAATTTAAAAATTATATAAATAACCAAAATATGGAGAGGGAACAACTAAATCACAACCCTCCATGAAACATGTGGGTCAACACCCTCTTTCCACCACCATCGACAACTATCAATAGAGGAAACCACTAGCACATTGAACCACCATCTCCACCACGAGGAACCTTTTCTTTACCTGGGTCAAACATAACGAGGTCTATATACACCAAATGTAGGGTGTTAGCCAAATTTCCTGTAGTGCACTATCAAAAGAGATTCCATGCATTAACATGAAATATAAAATCTACATGCAATTTTTTAAGAAAAAAATATTCTATTTTAAATAAAACATTATTTGAAATTTAAAATAAAAGAAATTAAAAAAAACAGTAAGCTGAATGGAAATAAAATCATAAGAACTATGGAAAATCTTTAACGTAATAGGTTTCGAGGGGCCATAAGATCTTTGTACTCTTGGTGAAGAAACTAACTCCCAGATTCAATGTTCCTACTATAGCATCCAATCCCTATCATATATATGATTAATTAGTTTTGTTACATCTATAATTATTTGGGGTGTCAGGTCTCAGCCCTACCAACTCACCTAATATGCTAGACCTAGTCTTCCCACCTAGATACATAGAATTAATTTATGATCAATTTCATTTCCTATTCCACATGAACCAAATATTACACACAAAAAATATTCTAAAAATATAACACACTTTAAAAGATAACTTATTATAGGAAAATCACTTTTAAACCCTTACACACACCAAAAACCTTGGAAAACAAGATTCAAACCCTTTAAAAAATTTATAAAACCCTTTAAATAACCAATTAAATAATACTAAAATCATCAATCAAAATCAAAGCATATAATCACCTACCACTTCCTTATAAACTTCTGAAAATATGTTTAAAACTATAAAAGTACCAATGAGAGAACCTATAAAGAAAACAACACACTAACCTCATCAAGATTTAACCCAAAAAAATAAGGTTGTACCCAGATTATGGGAAAAAATATTCTAGAGAAGAGAGAACTCAATTGAGAAGAGAGAAGAGACCATGATGGAGAAAGGAGGAAACAATAGTCTTACTTGATGATTTCTTAATGATTAGACACCAAAACCACCCAAATATTGAAGCCCAAGGGAGAAACAATGAATGGGGAGGTGTTCCTAGGACTGATAAATCCAAATGGGATGAGTTAGGGGTGTTGTGGGGTAAAAATAAGGGAGGGTTAGTTTAGGAATTTCAAAAAAATTAATGTTTTGGAAAGCCGCACAGTTTGGATGCACAATTTTCCAAATTGTACCCCAATCATGTGGTACCTCTATCAAAGAGGAAAGTTCACCACACCTTTTACATAGAGGGGTTTTACTACCATACACCTTATCATACCACTCAAATGGTTCTATTTTCCTTGGTTCATGCTGAGCCTCTATTCCTATGTGTTAGGCCATGGGACCTGGACAGTGCCACTTTACAGGGTGCACTATTTCCACTAATTTGTGCCACCTATTTTCCATCTCAAAAACCTCCATTTCTCTCAAATATCACAGGAAAGTAAGATAATAATAATAGGACTAAAAATAATAAAAAATACCTCAAAAAGTGACAACAGATGTGAAAAACCAAACCCAGTTGGTCAAAGGGCCTAAAGAACACCTCCCCATATTCCAGAGGTTGTAGACTAGCACTGAGGGTCCTTAATGGTACGATGGGAAGACAGTACCCTCATGATCAGAGTATCACAATGATTATATAATGAATAAATAATAGTGAAATAATAATAAAAAATACATAAGAGGATGTAAATCATCTAGACAGAAATAATACCTCAATCCAAAAGCGACATCAGATACAAAAATATGAGTATTTCATGGATCTATACAAAAATTAGGGATTCATGGAAGCATACAGACAATACATACATTTATAAAAAAAAGAAAAAATACCAAAAATGTTATCTCTAATAGCATCATGATCCAAGTCTCTATCCCATGCTCCCAATCTCCCATGAAATAATCAATCAAGTATCTAAGACCACATTCTTCCCATTGTCCCTACCATCATCCATGAAGTCTATTCAAGTACCAAATGGTGGCCTGAATAGGGTGTGAGATATATTTAGTATTCCAAAACCAATGAAGTTTATAAAAATCCTTTCGGTGAATATAAAAGAATCACTGTGAAAATATATTTACAAATAGTGGAATAATACGCATGAAATAATAATGTCGTTAGGATCAGACTTTTCATGAGATGCTTGACGGACCACACCTTATTAGGATCATTCCAGTAATGTTTGAACAAGTGACCTACTAGAAGTAATATTCTGGAATGTGGAAACAAGGTGTAAAAAATTAAATAATCATAAAATTGTAACCCATGTGAAACTAGGGAATCCATGTCAAAAT
The DNA here is from genome assembly GCA_963277665.1 of Viscum album. Taxonomy (NCBI): domain Eukaryota; kingdom Viridiplantae; phylum Streptophyta; class Magnoliopsida; order Santalales; family Viscaceae; genus Viscum; species Viscum album. Next base: position 574,951,281 of record OY728120.1, on the reverse strand, counting down.
AATAGTAATAAAGGAGCCAAGATGAATAAAGTAACCCTAGACCTTAGAATTTCGATCTATCTGCCAATACATAATCCATGCATCCTAGATATAAGGGAATAAGTGTAATCCAAGGAGTTCACTAGAGTAATTCTACTAAAATAGTGTCTAATCAGGTCCATGTAGCATGTCTATAGTAAATCCAGATCAAATAATGACTAGTTCCCAAGGGAAGAATCCATGGTGTCTTCGGTCCTAATACATCAATTGAATCCAAGGAGTGTATCTGAGTAATTCAAATATTCAGAAATAATTCATGTGAATCATTAGTACTACCCCAAGGTATTCACAGATAATAATTCATTGAAAATATTCCAAAGTGTGTATCTTTCATGGAGCTGGACCAATGAATCATGGTGGTGTTGTATGATTTCTCATGTAATTCCCTCACGATTCTAAAGTTTTCTCAAGTATCACTACTCCTATTACATGAAAAAAGTCCATAACAGTAATAGAAACTTCACTTTTAACGAAATAACAAAGTCCATGTAATAACAATGCTAATTAATTCACTTTATATAATTCAAGTCCATACCTTTTCATTCAATAATGAAAAAATATTTATAAGGTTACATTCCATTATTCATTTGATTCAAATTTAATAAGATCCAAGCTAAACATGAATTTCCATTTACAATGTTCAATTATTCCACTTAAATTAATTAAATCATTGATTAAGTTAAACCAAAAACATCAATAGGTGTTTAAATTATTAATATAAAAGGGTTCACATTATCATATGTATGGAAAAACCAATGGGGTGTCTAAAGTTGAGTTCCTTGTCCTCTAAGAATAATAAGAGGGTCTAATAGGGTGTTTAAATCTAAATTACATAAATAATTTAAGGAAAATTGATTTTAGAGAAAAATCGTAGGCAAAACCGGCACATGACACAATAATGACAATTATAAATCAATGATAATTTACATAATATTCATATACTACCTACCTTATGGCTTTATAGGAACACTCAACTAGTATTTAACATTGGTTTGGTAAGAAATGGAAGAAAATGGAAGAATAGAAATATACCCTAAAAATAGGGAATATTAACTCAAAACAAAATAGAACCAAATATAGTGACATAAACTGAGAAAGGAAGTAATGGGATTAAAGAACATTGTGAGAGGAAACCAATGTGATAGATTAAAATTGATTCGAATGTTGGAACGAGAAGAAAACTCAAAGCCTATCTTAGGTGTGGGAGGAGCTTCAATGGGAGAAGGGGTGTTATTCTTGAGAAATGAGAGGATAAGAGGTGTGAGAAAAGTATAAGAGTTTAAGGGGAAACCATATATTAATCCCAATTTAAGAGGCCATATATTTCTTCCACACATTTGGAATAAAATATGTGTCAATCGTTCACCAAACACTCTCTAAGGTACCCCCTCACATAGTGTAGCCGCCCGATTAGACTAACCACAAACAACCCATAAAAACACCTATAAAACAATTCCTACAGTTTTTACACAGCATTGTACCTTAGGATATATGGGTAATAATAAATTATGTAGCCCCTACGGTTCATTGGATCACCCTTCATGTTATAATCAGACTGTAGGGACTGAGATGCATAGTTTCAACTAACTGTGGAGGCTACCTGTTTCCTACAAAACTTGGGGCTTTGGGATTTGAAAAAGCCCAAAATTCCATTAAAACCTATCATCCTCATTAGGAACTCATATTTGGAATAAAAATAAGTAATTATAATTTAATTTAATGGGTTTTTACATGAGTGAAAAACCAGGTTGATATAATTATTTTAAATTTTTAAGGTGCAAATTAATTATGCACATAAAAATAGTACTTAGAAAAAAATTCTTTTTACCTCAAAATTAGTTTTTATTTATTTATAACCAATATATACTAAATTTTTTAATGATATATAATTTTTATACAAGTATAAATAATACTATTATATACATTTAATACCCAAAATAAGAAAAATTAACTATTAAATAAAAACATAAATATCATAATGTTTTATAAAAACCAATTTAACTTAGCCAATAATTATTAGATTAGTATATATTATCATCACTTATACATTAAATGGATCTTATTAGGTGATTGTATTATTTTATCAATAAATTTTGTTGATATTAATCCTCAAAACAATTCAATTTAATAAAAATTTATAATTCAATAAAATAGTTTGGAATAATTTCTAAAGAATTAATTATATTTTTCTTAGGTTAATTTGACCTCATTTTATTTTATAAAATAATTTATGTTATCATTTTCATAGATTATTTCATTATTCACTGATTTTTTTTGTTTCATGCATCATAATCTATCGAACACATCAAATTTATTTACGGGGAAAATATATTCTAAAATCAAAGGGTGTTACATTGTACTCCCTTAAACGAATTTCTCCATAAAATTTTGGATACACTGAAAAAAATGAGGATACTTATATATCATTACCTCCTTAGGATACTTCATAACTTCCCCAAATATACGATTCTCCCAAAAAAATTACTAAGTGGGTGGGTTTTTCATAGAACCTCATCTCTTCGATCCAGAATATCCACCAGTTATTCCACATATGATTGATCATCTTCTAGATATACCTCCTCATAGTTTAGTACATGTAAAGGGTAAGGTATGTTCTTCGTCAAATGGGATAAATGGAATAAAACATGAAATTTAAAGCGATTCAAAGGAAGTTCCAAGTGATAATATACCCTCCTGATATGATCATGAATCTCGAAGGGACTAATGTATCTAGGGATCATCTTTCCCTTCATTCCAAATATCACAACCTTCTTCCAAAGAGATATTTGAAGGAATGGATTATCAATAAATTAAAAATATATATATCACAAATGATTATTTTCATAAATATTTTATCAAATCTAAGATTCCATGTTGTTCTGTTTAATAAATATAATATTACCTGTCATTTCTTTAGCTAGCTTAGGTCTCAATATATTTCTTTCTCCAACATCATCCCAAGATGTTGGATTTATTCACATTTTCCCATATAGGTCTTTATAAAGAACCATCTAAATGATAAAGTAGAAGATATTGCATTATGAAAACCCAAATATATAATGTTTTTGATCCCAACCTCCTTCAAAATCCATATACCAATTTATCATCATTACTTTTGGGATTTGAAAGATCCTCTAGGAATTTCCATCTATATAAGGATGATATGCAATGATAAAGTTCAACCCTATATTCAATAATTACTAAATAATTAGCCATAAAATCAGGTTAAACCTCATATCTTGGTCAAATAAAATTGAGAGTGGTAATCCATTTAGCCTTACCACCCATCATATATATATCCTAGAAAGCTAATTAAGTGAAAAATATTCTCTAATAATAATGAAATGTGCTGACTTCGTATGGTGATTGATTACAATAAAAATGGTTTATGGCCTTTATATGTATCATAGAGACCTATAATAAAATCCATGGTGATGTTTTCTCATTTCCATAGAGTTATAGGTAATAGTTGAATCATCCTCGTAGAATTTTGAAATTTAGCTTTCACATGCAGAAATACCAAGAATCAAGATACATACTCAAAAATATCCCTTTTCATGTTTCCCACCATAAATGTTCATCATTTTATCTATACATATTTATATTTCTAGGATAGATATAAAATGATAAGATATGTTGTTAAAATGGTATATACATTAATTATATTCTTGAAGGGGAATATATTCATGTCCTGAAGTGTAACATTCCCTCATGGTCATGGTTTAACTATGGAATAATTCTCACATTATTTTATAGTTCTAAATCCTCTTATGCCTCTTTAACTTATACATAGATGGATGATTGAACATTAAATTAATAAAAATAGGATTTATCCCTTTTCCTCATGATTTCATGGTCTATCCTCTATAAATCCATAATTATTGGTTCAATTTCAATCCTCATCATGGACAATATAATATGATCCTTCCAACTCAAATCATTAACCACCTTGTTCAACTTCCCAGGGCACTAATTTATTGATAACTAATAATAAATAATCAAATACAATTATCTCCTTTGGTTTATATTTCACTACTTCTATGTGAATATATTAATATAATATCTTATATTTAGTATATATATCACACATTTCCCTATAATGATAATGTTACTATATTTTCAATATAAAAATTACCAATGCTAGCTCCAAATCCCGAGTCTGGTAATTTTTCTCATTAACCATTATTTGGAAGGAGTAATAAGCTACCACCATGTAATATTTCATGAGAACAATATAGATAATTTAATTGATGCATCACTATATATCAAAAACCCTTATCTACTGTAAGATAGTTTTAGCATAAGTGTATTGACCAATCCTCTCTTCAGTTCCTTTAAACTTTCATAATACTCATATGGTGAAGGGAACATAACTACCAAACATATTAACTTGGTTTTTGGATTTGATATATTTGAGAAATTTCTTACAAATAAGTTTTATTATTCATCAATTCCATGAAAACTATGTATCTCAGTCACTGTGGTTACTTTGGTCCATTTGATAATGACCTCTATCTTAGAAGGATCCATAGATATACCCTCTCTTGTAATAACATGACCCAATAAATTTACTTTCTATAGCCATAATTCATATTTTATATATTTTTAATAACACTTCTCCTTTATCAAATTCTTCAACACAATCCTCAAATAATATTAATGATTTTACTTTTTATTAGAATATATAAGAATATCTACTATAAAGATAACCCCAATCTGATCAAGTTAATCTCAAAAGATACTATTCATAAGATCCATCAAGATATAAGGGGAATTAGTAACTTCCAATGGCATCACTATAAATTCATACTGTATATACCTCATATAGAAGGTTATATTTGTTATATCCTTCCTTTTGACCCTTAATTAATGATATCCATATTTATGTTCAGTCTTTGAGAATTATTGTGCTCTTCACAATTGACATAACAGGTCATTGATACATCGTATATGATACGACCTCGTGATTTTGATCTTGTTAAGTTCATGATAGTTAATTTAGAATCACATTGAACTATACATCTTCTTAACAAATAGAACTGGTAAACACTAAGGTAAAGAACTAGGTCATATGAATCCCTAACCCATATTCTCATGGAATTACTTCTTCAATTCTTGGTAGTCAATTGGGACTATTCTATAAGGATTATTTGAAATAATCATAACACCATGAATGAGTTCTACAGAAAAATCAACATCCCAATTTAGGGTAATACTAATAAAATATTTGGGAAATACATTGGAATATCCCAACATAGTATGCATATCATCAGTAATGAGTTTCTCCCTATCTATTTGTGCAACATAACCTTTACGGCCTTATATTATGACCCATAAAATGGATTTAATTTTCATTTGAAGTTAATATTATTCTATGAATATATATAAAATAAAAATTTTATTTGTGATATCAAATGTTACTTCCCTTCCATGGTAAATGATATGGGATCTCTATAAAGAGAGACAATTTGTGACACCTTGAGATTTTAAAAAACATCCTATTTATTAAATATGATACTTTCAATAGATTATGATTTATGAAAGACTTAACTTAAGTAAACAATTATATATTAAAATATATTATTAAAAAATATTAGATAGTTAAAATGAAGTTGAAAAATAGATGATTTTTTTAAAATTTAAAATTTACTAATAGAAATGCCATTTATTCCTAAGAAACTATTTTGAACTATTTTGTTGAATTATGTATTTTTATTAAATTTAAAACTTTTTAAGAAGGATAATTATTACATTAATGATAAAATTGAGTTAATAATGAACTAAATCAATTAATAACACCTATAAAATGTGTAAGTAATGATAAATAATGAAAATCTAATAATTCTTTGTTAAATGGAAACGTTTTTTATAGACATTTATTTGTTATATATGTTTTATTTAAAAGTAAATTACTCTTATTTAAATAATTAATGTTATATAATATTATTGATTATATATGTTTGAAAATTAATGAAAACTAATATATTTATTATCTATTTCTTAGAAATGAAGATAAAATCCTTTGAAGGTAAAAAAGATATATTCTTTTAGAAAACACTTTTTTATAGGCATAATGAATTTTATCTAAATAAATTAAATTAACAAATATTAATAAATGATTTTAATTTTATTTTTAGATAATATATTAAATAAAATAAATTAACTTTAATCTAATGATTTGTACAAGGAATGTAATGAAAATAAAATTATTTTATTCTTAGAGATACATTTTTTTTTCTAAAAATGGTTTTTATGTATTTTGTGTGTGGATATTAGAAATAATTTTTTATTCCTTTAGAAATTGAATATAATAAAATATATTCCAAATTTATAATTACAATTAAAATTTTTAGAAGTTTAATTACATTTTCTTCATAAAAATTAGTTTCCACGGTAAAAAATTATGTTATCACGGAAAAGGTTAAAATGGGTTAAAGGGGTTAAAATATAGGATAAGGATTAAACGTTAACAAAGGATTATATTTATATTATTTTTTGCATATATTTCAACTTCCCCTCACCTTAAATTCAAAATTGGTCTAAACTGTATCTACATTCCCATTAAAGTGACTTTATATGGTTTTAAAGTTAAGTGTATTTATAAGGGTACCACTACCCTCACATATAAAATAAATACTCCTAAACTCACTTCTTCATAAAATTTGATTGAATTAGATCATCCATGATCTAAAAAATAATTTAAAAAATTGCTTACAAATTTCTTTGAGGTTCTGGTCTCACCAAAAGTCAAACATAATAAATATTAAGGAGTAAGCCAAAGGAGTATACCCTAAAAAAAGGTCATTTTCATAACCAACTTATTTCAAGTATATTTCTTCGTAAACCTCATAAAAATATAATATATCCATAATAATATGATGAAATTATTATCATAAATATATTAAAATTTTATTATTCTGATTTAATAAACATTATTTACTTACCATCCATCCAATTGAAAATGAATGTGTTGATCATGCGTACATCAAGACAATCACCTCAATGTAGTTTTGTATTTTATTTTTCATCACATAATATTGTTTATGGTTATATAGATATAATTAATATATATATATATATATATTTAATTATCATTCTTAATAGAAAAATTATTATTTACCTTCCTTTCATTCAATCCATTGAAAATTGAAAGCATCACTCGTGTGTATATGTATACCACCACCTCCATGAAGTGATGTAATTAATTTTTCATTTCCCCCTTACATGAATAGTTATAAAAGTGTATACAATAAATAAATATTATTCTTAAGAAATTATTAAGATTTTTTATATGATTAAACCATGACCAAGGTGAAAGGAGCAGAATCACTGAACCAAAAAATACCTAAAAAACAAAATAGTTTACACCTAAATATTAATTTTAATGAAAAATTATTATTAATTGACTAATTATAAATTATAATATAATTATATATATAAATATAAGTATCAATATGGTTATTTTATGGATATATAATAAATATGAATTTATTATACAAGAGGTTAGATCACGTATGAAGCATGACAATACGTTAGGTAAGGGTTTATATTACAATCCCACATTTATCGAGGTTATTTATATTTAAATTTAAATTGCATGAATTTTTTTTTATCTCTTAAACCCATATATTTTTTATAAATAGTTTATTTCTGAGTTTTAAATGTATTATTTTAATTTTGCCCCCCTTTGGTACTCAAAATGACTAATATAATATTTTTATGAAAATCCAACCTAATTTCCATTTTTGGTCAAGAATATTTCTCCTCTATATCCATGTTCTTAAAAATTATTTTATGGAAGTTATTATCTAATTTTAAATGTTTTATAAAGGTATTTTATACTATTAATGACTTTATTTACAGATATTTTAAATGAATCTTCTTGTCATTTTCAGAATGGGTCATTTTTTACATTCTTTTCAAAAGTGTGAAAATTTGTTTTTAAATGTTTAAAATATAAATATATTTTCCCATCATAATATAATTTCATACTCAAAAATATTCATTTAAATGTTTCTATGGTTTTTAAAATAAAATCATATTCCAAATTTATCTGAGAATTTTTTAGTTTTTAAAATTTACAAAAACAAAATTCTTTTGTTTTTTAAAATCATATTTTTTATGATTTTATAAAATTATTTTTCATCTATGTAAACATATATGAAGTATCTTTATGTTTCATTGGGGATATGATATCATAATACCTTACACTTCCTTTCTTGGGATGTATTATGGTGATTATTTTTAATGATTTTGTTTTCATGAAACTCATTTCTTTCCCTTGAGATAATTAAGTTATGATGAAATGATGATTGTTTTTGTGATACTTTGGAAAACATATGTATATATTTTAGTTATATGATTAGTGGATCCATTATATCCCTCTAATTTATTAGTTAATGTTTTATGTCTCATTATCTTAAAGGGTACAAGGGTGGTTAGACCAAACCCAAAAGTTTATACATGTGGTTAGCCCAAGCCCAAGAAGGTACATCAGTGGTTATCTCAATCATACTATGTGATCATGGTCTTGGTTGGTATCATTGAAATATTATTTATTTTATTTATTTTATACCAAAAACATATGTAATATTTTTATGATAAAAATCTTATGGATCAGGATTGATTATTGATGATTTCACTCTTATAAATCATGGTTTTTATGACAAAAATTTGTTCTACGACTAATAATTTAGGGTTTATGAAATATTGGATAAGTTTCCATAAGTTAATATCATTTTATCATAACCATATGAATATATTATTGTCATTTATGATCAATAATTCATATCTCTCATGCTTACTCTTACTAAGGATTTGATCTCACCCATCTTTATGTTTCCATTTCCTTAAGCTATGGAGAATGGTATCAAGTAGGATATGTCTAATAAGGGCGTTGTGTGATAAGAAATACAAGGGATATTTTAAATATATTTCACTAAATAAGTGGATTATGTATCTAGTATCCAAATATACTATGAATTTACAGTTGTTGATTTTTCATTATTGTGAGATGTATTGAACATTCATCTAAAATAATGTAATATTTATGTAATTAGAGCTCGGGTCACCTCAATTAGTATCAAATTAGGGTTAAAATATTTTTGGAGATTAGGTTATGAATCATAAGAATATAATATATTTTAAACTATGGGGAAAATTATATAGGATGAACATAGAATGTCATAGGTTGATAAGAATGTGTCATAATTTAGGATATATTAGGAATGATTTTAATTATAACTTGATATCTCAATATAATTATTGATTATTAGTAATCAAAATAATTTTATTATTATCTTGGTAAATAGAAATAACCATGATTAATTATGTTAGAAATGAATTTAGTGACCAATGTAATGACTATCCTCCTGAGAAACCAAATGGAAGGTGATAAAGGAAGGAAAATATTATGGCTATGATCACTAAAATATATCAAGCTATTAATGGTAACATGAATCATGTTTAAATTAAAATAATCCAAAGTAAGGAACAACTCATTTTAGAGTAATTTATGAAACAATTCCCACTTTACTTCAGTGAGACTTCAGATCCACTTATAACTAAGAAATAAATTAATTCTATTGAAATTGTTTTTTTTTTGTTTTCCAGTGCTCGGACAATGATAAGGTTGTTCTGGTTGTGTATCATTTGGAATATGAAGCTGATAAATAGTGTAATATTATCATGAATATTAGGAAAGAGTGAGAAATTAAATTGATGACATGGGAATATTTGAATTTTTTATTTTTCAATAAGTATTTTTCTCAAAACCTTTGAATATAAATGGAAAAGGGATTCCCGAAACTGAAACAAAAGTATAATAAATACATTGGTGGCTATGAATAAAATATATAAATACTTACAAGGTATACTTATTGTATTATCATCAACCATGAAAGAAATATTTACTGATTCTATTGTTCATTAAAACCATGTATACGAAAGGAATTGGATATAACATAATTTGATAGCTTTGAAATAAATGACTTGATGTGATCTTATGGTAGAAATAGGGAGCTGAGACTCTCAATAATCTCATGGTTTTGGGAACAAGAAGAGAAAAATATATTTTAAAGGTGATTAAAATAATAAAAAATATGGAGGAAATAATATTACTTTTTATTTAAGCAAAAAAATGGGAAGATGAATAGAAGAAATTGTCTCTAAGGGGCTTATAAACACATCAAGTGTGGAAGAGAAGGTCTTCAATAACCTTAATTATAAGTATATATAGTTGAAAATAATGGTCATTCAAATGAACCACCCACAAAATAATGATACCACTGTAATTATTATGGTCATCATTCAAACAATTATGCCAAAGAAAACTTTTAAAGATGCAAATTGATCTCTAGAACCACCTCATCCAAAGGAAAAAAGGGATGGATTATGAATTAAAAATTATTAAAGTGGGTCACAATAAAGAAGTGGTGAAATTTATATTTATAATCCACTCTAGAACTATAAATTAATTATATTCTTCATTTTCTACCCACTATTTTGTATTGTAAATATTTTAAAATAGTATCACATCACCACCTCAAAGCATGGATATTTATTTATTAGTGAGAAATATTAATTTTATGATGATTTATTCTCAAGTATATAGCTCTTATTTGATAAGAGTTTTTTAATAATGTGATTCCTAAAAAGATTTTTATTCTCATAATATTTTAATTTTATTTTTTTTGGCATGGATTACCTCTCTCTATATAGGTCCAATATAAATTTTTAAGGAAGAGAGGTAAGATTTCTTATTTTAAATCAACCAATGATTGTCTATCGATGTGAGGATGAATATGAATTTCTAATGGAAATTAATTTCATTATATGGGTATTAATACATATTTATGGGGGGAATTTATGTCAAATATTTGGGGAGAAACTCAACATTGAAGATAATATTAGTATTTGGGAATATGTCAATTTATTTTCTTAAGAGTTTCCTTATCTTCCCTAAATTCGTGAAGTTGAGTTTGCAATTGAGCTCATAACCAGTGTTATGAATATTTAAAATATTATTTATATAATTTCCCCAAATTAGTTGTACTAATTGAATAAGAAACTCTAAGAGAGTATAAAAAAGGTTTTATATGACCTAGTTAATCATTATGGGGTACAACAGTAATTTTTGTTAAAAAGTGATACGGTGCATTGTGTCTTTTCATTGATTATTGGGAACATAATAAGACTACTATCAAGAAAATGTATCCTCTACCCTATGTTGAGTAATTTTTTGATAAAATTCATTAATTTAAATTCTTTTCAATGATTCATCTTCAATATAATTATCATCAGTTGCGGGTTAAAAGAAGGATACACCAAACAAAAAATTCTGTATAAGCTATAGACACTATGTATTTATAGTAATTCCACATAGATTTATTGATGCCTCAACTATATCAATTTATATAATTAATAAATTATTTATATATTTACTAGATAATTTTATGGTAGTTTTTATAAATGATATTTCTATACATTACAAGATAAAGGGAGAGCATTAAGATCATTGTAAGATTGTGTTGAAGACCAAGATGAAGGAGAAGTTGTATTCTAAATTTAGAAAGTGTGAATTCTAGCTATATAAAGTATGATTATTAGGTAACATCCTTATAATCTGGGGTAGATCTGTGGATCCTTCAAATATAGAGGTTATTTCAAAATTTCTTAAACCAACCACAATGATTGGGATCCACATTTTTCTTTTATTTCATGGATACTACTGATGATTTGTGTGAAATTTATCACATCTATAAAATCCACTAACCATGTTGATATCAAAGGGAAAAAAGTTCCTTTGTAAAGATTAATGTGAATAAATTTACATGGATTTAAAAATAAGGTAGTTCAAGGAAGGTATACTTACACTACCCTATAGTGGACAAGGGTTTTTAATAAATATTGATAAATTAAATAAGGTATTTAGATGTGTTATCATACATAAAGAAATTATAGTAGTTTATTCATCACAATAATTGATTGTTCATGAGAAAAATTACCCAACTCTTGATTTGGAGTTGGAAGTGGTAAATCTTTACATTGAAAATATGAAGGTATTAACTCTATGTGAAATGTGTTATATATATACTGATCATAAAAGTTTTGTGTTTATATTCACATAGAAAGAGTTAAATATATTCAAAAGGAGGTGGTTTGAGTTTATTGAATATTTTCAATTCTGAATACATTACCACCCTATAAAGGCAGAAAAGGTGGTCAATGTCCTATGTTAGAATGACTATGTTAGTTTTTTTATGATGAGGATTAAAAGGGATTCAATACTTATATAATTTTAGATTATATACCTTGAAATCATAAGGAAGGGGGATACATATTATACTTCATAGATTAGTGTTCAACCATCGAACTATGTAAAGACTAAGTAGGTGTATAAGGAATACATGGAGTTGAAAAATAAGGTAAAAAATGCTGAAAATTTTAATCATGACCATGATGGAATTAAAATAATCATGAACCAAAAATATACCACATTAATAATAGAATTTATGGAACCATTCAATAGTCACATATCTCATCACTCTCTATCCATCCTAGAAGTAAAAATATTTATAGAGATATCAAAGATCATTTTTAGTGGGAAAACATTAAAAGGTACATTGAGGAGTATGTATCCTGATACCAAGTATATTAGTAAGTTAAGTTTGAACATTATAATTCTAAGGGTTTAATGAAACAATTACCCATAATTTTATAGAAATAGTAATACATCCCCAAGGATTTCATACTTTTACTCCCCAAGAAATATAATGTTTATAATTCCATTTGGGTTATAGTTCATCACCTTATAAATTCAATATATTTCATTTCAACCTGGGTTGATTTCTAAATTTATCAAATTTACAGGATATACATTAAGGTAGTGGTAAGGTTTCACAACATACCACTCTCAAGTGTATATGATCGAGATACAATGATTCCCAAGATGTTTTGGAAATTATTTAGTTAGTATTGAATATAGAGATGATCTTTAGAAATACATATCATTATCCAACTAATGGTCAGTTTAAGTGGACCATTCAAATCCTAGAATATATTCTAAGATCATTCTCTATAGATTTTAATGGTGGTTGGGATAAACACCTTACTTTACCTGAATTATTATATAACAATATCATTTAATCAGGTATTTAGAGGGATCTTTATGAATACCTCTTTGGAAAAAAATTTATAACTACAACATGTTGGGATGAAGTTGGAGAACGAAAGATATTGGAACCTGGGCTTATTGAGAAAATAGAAGAGAAGGTTAAAGCTATTTAGTATCATATTAGAGCAGCTGAAAATTGATAGAAATGATATGGTTGCAATACAAAAATAGATCTTGTGTTCAAAGTTAGTGATAAGGTATTTCAAAAAATATCTACTTGGAATAAAGTTATGATATTTGGAGAGAAGTGAAAGTTGATCCCCAAAAATATCTTTCTCTATGAGATTATTGATTATATCATGATGATAGAATATCACTATGAACTTCCATGAAATATCACTCAAGATAATTATGTGTTTATTGTATTGATTTTGAGGAATTAAATCCCAGATCCACAACATGTACAGATCTCAGAGGCCAAAAATCTAGATCATGATCTTTCATTTGAGGAAAATCCGTATAGATTCTAGATCAAAGAGATTAATTATTTTATTACATGACTAACCACGGAGTAAAAAATATTATAGAGAAACAATAAATTTAAGGAATTTATGTTGGAAACTAAGGATTTAATTAGATAGAAATATCATAATCAATTTACATTAGAATAATAGAAAATATATAGTGAAATATTTTTAAGGGGTAAAATGTATCACCATGTGACTTTATAATACATTCTCTTCAAAAACTTTGATGTGTTTGGTAGATTATGATTTATGAAAAAAATAAAGGGAATATTTATTTACTAAAATATAAAATGAAATAAATTATTAGATAGTTAAACCAAATTAATAAAATAAATGACTTTGTAAAAAGGTTCAGATTTTCTTAAAGAAACTCCATTGATTCTTGAGAAAAAAAATTAAACTGTTTTATTCAATTATGAATTTTGGTTAAATTTAATACATTTGAGGAATGATATCAATATAATTTATTGAAAATGTTTATGTAATAGATAATTAATGTGGTTAATTACATTTATTAAATGGTTAAGTAATGATAAGTAATAATATTCTTATAATTCTTGGTTAAATAGAAATGTTTTATTTACAAACATTGTTTTACTTTATATGTTTCATTTAAAATAAATTTACTATTATTTGGTGTATTAAATATATATAAAAATATTTTTTATAAATATATAAAAATTAATCATCATTTATAAAATTCTTATCTATTCATTATAAATGAAGATAAAATCATTTGAAGGTAAACAATTATATTTATTTAGAAAATAGTTTTTTAAATGCACAATGCATTTTATTTTAATTAATTTAATAAAATACTATTTAAAAATAATTTTAAATTAATTTGATGATAATATATTCAATAAAATAAATTAACATTCATATAATGGTTGTTACTAGTCATGGAATGAGAATAAAATCATTTTTATTCTTAAAGATATTTTTTTTTTCTAAAAATGGGTTCTATATGTTTTGTGAGTGGATATTAAAAATAATTTTTAACACCTATAAAAATTGAATATGATGAAATGGATTACATATTGGAATCATAATTTCATTTTTTCCCATGATTAATTTTAATTTTGGTGATAAAAATATGTTACCATGGTGAAAAGATAATTAATCATGATAATTGATAAAATGGGATAAATGGGGTTAAACTGAAGGATGAAGATTATAATATCCCAAAACTATGGTTTTATTTTATTTTTAGTGGATTTAGAACTTATAAAACCTTATATTTATAATTGGTATTATTTTGTTCCATTTTCCCATGAAATAAGATTTATATTATTTTAAAGTTAAGGTTATTTACAAGGGTTTCACTCCCCTCATTTATAAAAGGAAACCTTCTCTCCTCACTTATCCACACACATTAAGCACATTATCTCAAAAAATTTCTAACACAATAACTTTCAAAATATACTCCCCACATCTTTAAGGTTCTTTTATCACAAAAATAACAACCAAATAATTCTTAAGGCACAAGCCAATGGAGGATACCCAAAGAATAAGTAATTTTCTTAATAGAGTTCATTCAATATTATTTCTACTTACAACACCTCCAAATATGTTATATAGATACTAATATTATTAAATTAGTAACATCAATATACTTAAATTTTATTATCTTTATTTAATAATCATTATATACTTGTCATCCTTCCAAAAGAAAATGAAAGTGCCGTTCATGCTTACATGCAGACTACCGCCTCCATAAAGCAATGTATTTTATTTTTTATCAAATAATCTAATGGATAGTTATATAAATGTATTTAATGTATATATATATAAATTTAATATTTAAAGACACATTATTTTTTAACTTCCTTTATTTGTATCCATTGAAAAAAAGTAAACACCACTCATGCGTACATGCAGACTACCACCTCAATAAAGTTATGTAATTCATCTTTCATCACTAACTAACATGAATAGTTTAAAAAATTTATATAATGAATAAATAAAATATTTATGAAATTAATAATATTCTTAATATGATGAATCCATGATGGGGGTTCGAGGAATAGAATCATAAAACCTAAACATACACATAAAACATAACATTTAACACTCGAATATTAATTTTAATGAGGAAACATTAATAACAGAGTAATTGTAAATTATAATGGAATTATTTATCATAAGATAATTATGAATATAGTTCAATTATATATGGATAACAAATCTAAATTTATTATATAGGATTTCAAAGCAAGTATTTAGAAAGTTAGGACTTGAGGTGATGATTTAATTAACAATCTCACCTTTTACTGGGACTATTTATGTTTCAATTTATATTATAGAAAATCATATATTATTTCTCTATTAAAACCAATAAATTTATTTATTATCAGGTTATTTATATTTTTTTCAATTATATTTTCCATTTTTACCTTCTTTGTTACTCAAAAAGAAGAAAATATTATTTTTCTGAAAAGATAGCCTTATTTCTCATATTTGGTCGAGAATATTTCTCCTATATATCAAGGTTCTTAATTTTTTTAGGAAAGTTATTATATAATTTTAAATAATTTTAAATTTATTTTCAACTTTTTTTAATCTCGTTAATATTTTTTAATAGAATCTTCCTATACATTTATGAAGGGGACATTTTTACTGTCTTTATAGAAGCGTGGAAAGAATATTTTAAACATTTACAACCTGAATGATTTTTCCCAATATCAGGTTCTTTATTCATCGTAAAGCTTCCTTTAGATATTTCCTTGGTTTTATAAAAAAACTATTATTCCCAATTTATCTTTTATTTTTTAAAAAAAATTTACAAAAAGAAAAATACACTTTTTTGCTTTTTCAATGCATATTTCTAATGATTTTATAAAATTATTTTTTATCCTTGTCAAAATACTTAATGTATTTGTATGATTCGTTGGGGATATGAACTTATGATACCATACACATACATCAAATGGATGTATTATTATAATTAGAACAATAATACTTATAATAATAACATTTCCACATACTTCTATGGGATTTGAGTTATATACATGAGATGAAATCATCATACCATTAATGGTTTTCACCAATAGTTCAATATAAAATAGTAAAGGTGGTGAGGTGATACCATATGAAAATTATTCATATATAAAATATTAGTTAAAATATTAATCATATAATAGATGTACAGTTATAGAGTGGATGATTAGTGTACCTTTCACTACTTAGTTTTCTTGACCGACTTTGTAATCAAATAGGATTTCATTTTCTACTTTGGTAAGGAGGTTATGGTTGTTGATTTTAATAATTAATTTTTGGATTGGTATATTTGTTGGCATAATTTTCACACTCCTTACAATTGAATCATTAAACTATGGGTGGTGCAATTTTATGGGATTTCTTTTCACCCATACCTCCTTGTAAGTCATGTGATCAATGTGTATCTCTTCCACATTTGAATCATTTACTTGTACCTTAAATAAAATTTAGTAAATTCTTATTTATAAATTTTCTACATAAAGGAAGAAAAATTTTCTTTATTCTATGGTTTTTATTATTTGAATTTACTCAAAAATCAATTGTTCGCTTCTTTTCCCCAAAACCATGAGAACAATGAGAGTCTCCACTCCTCATTTATACCTTGATAGAATATTGGAAAATATCTTCATAGAAAAAATATTATATGTCTATAGCCTTGTATTCTAGATAAAAGTATAACAATGATCAGTTTCAGCTACCAAATGATACAAAATTAATAACATTTGCATGATCTGAGAACTAGATAAGAGAAAATATTTTTTTTTCAATTGAACCATAACATATAAATTAATAGATAAAAGGACCCACTAAAGGAAGGTGGATATATATATATATATAAGGGAATAAATGGTTATTTGTTCCTTCATTTGGTCATTCAAAAGTTTGAAATGATTCACAAAAAAAAATTCACAGAATCAAATAGTCAGGCCTGCAAAGCCACAATATTTTTCATCCAAAATCCCATTCCATTTGGATTATCATATATACATTCATTTCATTGGTTGTCACATTCATTATTCACATGATTCCACCTATATCCACCCATTAACTAAATCCAAATTCATCAGTCTAAGCATCATTCAATGTTAATCAGAGAAAGAAATTGTATGATAATGAAAATAATTCCTAAGATGTATCAAATTATGAAACTTCTTTCAACCCATGAAATTATAGGTTTATCATATATAAAATTAACAATAGGTTATTTTAGGTTCTACTATCATTTTATTTGTAACGTAATCCCTAAAAATTATTAAGCCATGTTATGATACCAATTGAAGTGACCTGATCATAACATAAATAAATATTACATCATTTTAGATGAATATTCAA
The DNA here is from genome assembly GCA_963277665.1 of Viscum album. Lineage (NCBI taxonomy): Eukaryota > Viridiplantae > Streptophyta > Magnoliopsida > Santalales > Viscaceae > Viscum > Viscum album. The sequence continues at coordinate 574,933,269 of OY728120.1, read as the reverse complement.
TCCATAGCATAATAATACATGTGAAAAAATTATAAATATTTATTTTACTTAAAGACTAAATACATAAAAATCTTATTTATGAACAATCTTTAATAGTTTTCACTGACATTCTTCTCACACAATACCATTATATACTTATCATATTTAATATCCTTCTTCCTAAATTGAGTAAATGGACACATAATAAGTGGTAAGATCAGATTATCAGTATGGGTAATCATGATAAATAACACTTGAAAACCATAAGTCACTATAATATGAGAATATGGGTAGGAGAAATTCAATATTATACCTGAAGACATAAATCTAACATCATAATTTATGGAATACAATATCATCATAATAGAAGTCATTTGCCATAAGAGTGAAAAACAACCAAAATAAAGATCCATGAGAGTATAACATAGGTATAAGAATATTTTATAATATTATGGTATAAATTTTTGGAATACACATAAACATTGAAAACATATTTCAAGGCTACCCACAAAGAAATTCATAACATATTTGGATTCGGATAACCACTCTTGTACCATATGGGGCTTTCGATAATTATTTGTTTATCCTCTTGGATTTGGATAATAACATGTGTACCCTTTTTCACTTAAGAGATATAAAACTTTACCCAATTATTTATTGGGATATAACAGAACCACTGATCACATAAAGATAAAATACTCATATTTATTCCAAAAGAACAGGAATTCACTAATTATTCCTTCAAATCTTAATTAACCTTGGGAGAACAAATAGATTTCATGAAGAAATACTTAAAACATCAACATAATATATCCAAATAAATAAGGTGTATGATATCATTAGTGGTTATACATAGTGAATCATTATGATCAATAAATTATGTTTATATAGATGAAAAATAATTTTATAAAATCATAAGAAATATACTTTAAAAATAATAATAAATATCATTTTCTTTTAGAACATTTTAAAATCAACAAAAAATTTATAGAACAATGATAATTATATTTTCTTTTAAACCCATGGAAACATATATATAATGATTCATAATGAATACTAATCATTATCATGGGAAAATATGGTCAAGGGGTGTATATTAAAAAAATATTTTTTCACACTTTTCTATGGAAATTCAAAACAACTTTCACTGAAAACATGGAAAATATTTCATATCTATAATTTTTAAATAAAATAAAATATATTTGAAATATACCATAAAAAAAATTAAATAAATGAAAATTACATTATGAAAACAATATAAATAATATTTCTAGGTAAGAAAAATATTCTCGACCTAAAAGAAGTGATAAGACTAACTTCTCTTATATAATTTATTTTAAGTTTATTTTTGAAACAAAGGTGAAAGAAATAATAATAGTATATTTAAAGCCATTAATAACCATTGGAGAATAAAATTTTTTAGTTTTAAAATTGAGAGCAAGAGATTATATAATTTCCCCAATGGAAATTTAAACATGAACAATCCTAATAAAAACTGAGATGGTAATATAAGGCATTTTAATGGCCTTACAATTATTATAACACACTATTAACTCTAATAATTTATATTTAAATTTATTATAAATATGTATTAGAACCATATTTTTTTTTACTAGATTCTACTCACTTATAATTTTTTAATACCATTTTATTAATAATCATTTTTTAAATTCTATTTTTTGCGTTAACTTTTCCATTTTCCATGCATGTTTCGGTTCAAAGGTTACCATACATAAACCTTGGTTATGGTTTAATAATCTTAATCAAGTAATAAATATAATATATATTTATTATATACACTTTTATATTGATTCATGTATGTTTGGGATGAAAAATGTGATACATCGGTAATTGAGGTGGTAGTCTGCACGTACACATGAGCGATGATTCTATTTTACAATGGATGGGGGGAAATTTTTATATTAGAATATCTTTAAAAAATAATAAATATTTCATAAATATAACATATATTAATTAAACTCGTCATTATAACCACCCATGTGAGGCAGTGATTAAAAATGAAATGCATCGCTTTATAGATGTGGTAATCTGCTTGTATGCATTAACAACATTTTCATTTTACATTATACAAAAATGAGGTAAATTAATATATTTACCTCAACATAATAATATTTAATTATACTTATTATACTTATTATATTATGTTGAGGTGGTTATAGAATATCTTGAGGGGGGGAATTTAACACCCCATGCTTCCACGATACGCTTCTCTTTGAATAATACAGTAGCGTGCGTTGTACGCAACTTCTAGTTCTAACACACCACAACCAATCAAACTAGCCTTTATGAATAGTAATACCCACTTTTTGAAATTTTATAAATTTTATATTTCAAAATGGAATTCATTTTTGGATTCATAATATCAAAATTAGCTTAGGGTGAATTTTTTGTATTTTTCTGAAAACTTTCAATTTTTGATGAGTAGTGAAAAACACTGAGTTATAGTTTAAAACCGAATTTTTATTTAGATAATTATTTAAATTTATTTTAGGTCAAAATAGACAAATAATACGTATATAAGTTCAATGTAATTTATTTTATTCAATTTATAATAATTTTAGATATATAAAATATTATAGAACTTTTCACCGTCTTTCACCCACCTCCTTGGAGAATTTGAAATTTCACATAAAACTTACTTTTACTACTTCTGTGAGTGGAATTTCAAAAATCCAAGAAACACAGTTAATATCAAGGAGTAAAATTTTGTTCAATAAGATAAAAATAATTTTTAGTGAATAGTAACTTTTTACTTTTATTTACTACGGTTAAAAGTAAATAGGGTAAATAAGGGTAAAAATTATATTGTTATTACCCTAACACATGTCCTAATTATTTTGGCTAAGTATAATTCATCCAAAAAAACCTTAGTAATAAAATATTAATCTATTTGGTCCACTTTTATTAGATTAGTACATTTATTATTATTTAATTCAAAGAAGAGTTAATAGAGCTACAATCAAAGTTTAATAACTAAAACATTTTTAATATTGGGGTTTACATAAGATAAATTAGATTAATAATATTAATTAGAAATCTAAAAATATTTCCCACATAGTTGTATTTTATTTATAATTTTTAGACATTAAATAATTTAATTTATTTATGACACAATGGTGATCCAGTAATCACGTAATTTATGAAATATTAAAATAATTGATATTATAAATATCCGAATAAATGTAATTTGAGAGTTTGTGTGAATTAAAATAAGTTTATAGGTTAATATGACATATTATGGTTGTTTATATAAATTTATTTCGAAGTAATAATGATGTTATGAATTTATCAAAACAAAATACCAAATAGTGTCAAAATTGACATAAAAGAGTTTTTAAAAAAAATATTAGATTAATAATTGATATTCTATTCCTAAAAATATAAGGTTCGGTCGAAGGAATTGTATAATGATAGGTGTATCATTAATTAACCACTTGGGCTTCACATAGAAGTATATAGTATGTTTATTAACCATATAATATAAAAATACAAAGAGACATGGTAAATGTCAAACTATTTAACTAAGAGTTAAATATAAAAGATAAAGTTAATATAGTGACCAAAACCTATATAAAACCTATTGGTTGAGTGGTTTTCGACCCATCCACACCTTATCCTTTAAATAATCCAATTTGGAGCCATTAAACACTGACAATTAGTTTATTATAAAATTATATTTCTAGCTTTTCCTAAGGTGCCCCTCACCACTCTTATAAAAGGGCACTCCCCATTCTCTCTAATTCACACCTTCAAAGCCTTTTGTCTCGGCCAAAACTTTACCAAATATCCCATAAACTTCCTTAACTTAATCATATATCCCTTCATTTAGTCATAAATCCAACTTAAGGAGCCCTTTTGTTCAAATCAAAAGGAAGAACCCGAAGAAGAGGTAATAATTTCACCACCCTCTTTCAAGTTCTTTTCTTCTTCCACTTATTCTTTCTATGTTATTTCCATTCAAAAATAATAACTCTAGTATCTTCTATATAATGTGATGTTATTATAAATATGGTACATCCATATTCATTATTCTATCCATCCTTTGAATGAAATGTCACCATATGTGCGTACGTACAGATTACCGTCTCCACGTTGTGGTGTAATTGCTATTCAATAAATTATTATTTGGATGGGTATAATAATGATGTGAAATTCATGTAAATAATAACTATAAAATGATAATTATTTGGTATATATGATATAACATCCAATTATATATTATTTTAATATCAAAAGAACGATATTGTCGCTCGTGCGTACGTAAGGATTACCGTCTCCAGGAACGAGATGAGATTCATTCCCCATCGTATCCATTCAGGACTAATTTTCATTAGATGATTAAAAATAGTTTTCAAAGACTTGATATCATTCTGTATATGAATAAGATACATCCCATCCATAAAAAATATGACTCACATAACAAAGAATATAAAGTAAAACGAATCTGTTAATAGTTGAAACGACGATAATACTAAGATATTATTAACAAAAAAATGTTAAAAGATCATATATGATATCATATTAATGTAAATAATTCTTTTATAATTTAATAACAATTATTTCCCCATTATACAGGAGGTTAACCCACCCTCGACCAAGGAAAATAACATGGTAAGGGTTAATTTTACAATCTCTTCATTATCCAAGGTTGTTTTTACGTAAGTATCTATTAGGACATCTTTATCATCCACATCCATGATTCTTAAAAATGTATTTCAAAACATTCTTACTATTTTATAGACTATGGGTTAAACTCATTTATACCCTTGATTGAATTTTTATAAGTTGTTTATAAATGAATATTTCTGTAGTTTTCCAAACAATGTCCTTTTTAACCTTTTCGACAGAATTAAGGTAAGAATGTCTTTTTTAACTTATATGGCGGGTGAAACTATTTCCCGCCATTATAAAATTCTCGAAGCTTCCCTTAAAAGATTATAATAATATTTCTAATGTAAATGTTTTCTTTTATAATTATTTGACTTTTAAATTATTTCAAAAAAATAGATATTTCTCTCAAATAGTTTGATTTCATTTATGTCAACATCCGTTGATAGATTTTAAGCTTATTTGATGTTGATTTATTATGATAAAAAAATTCCATATTGTATTGAAGGTTTTGTGATATATTTGACCGTGGATGTGTTATTTTTATACCATTCATGGTTTATGGAGAATGTATTGACATTTCGTATTCTAGTTTTAATACGAATGTTTATGTTATGTTTAAACCTGTTCATATGAGGAATGCATTAGACTTAGTAAGTGACGGGTGGAGCCCACTATAGCTTCTTGATGCATCGGTAGGTCTCATGAGACAAACTAGTGTCTTGGAACAAGGCCTTGAACAAATATTATTTGTAGTCTTGGCACAAGGCCTAGACTATGTGGTTATGATAGTCTGGCATTATGCATTCCATCATTATGAAAGTGGTTATTGATATTGCATGTGATTATTCCACTAGTAGAATATCCATGCGAACAAGTAAATGACATTAATTCATTTTATTTTTTCTATATTATGCTAAAGTTCATGTTTAAAAGGCTTTTTTTAGTTATATATTTCCTTAAATGTTTATGCTTATTTATGAAAGTTTCTTCTATATTGTTATCCTTATTGAGCATTAGAGCTCACCCATTTCTATGTTTTATTTTTCCCAGGATGTGAAGAAGTATTTTATGACTGACCTTCAGGGATAGTCTGAGGGGATATGAGTGTGGACTATGGTGACAATGTTGTTGTAGTTTTTCACTATATGATGTAATGTAAGACGTTTCCAAGGCTACTAAAATAATCAGTCTTTCCAGACTTGACCTTTTGTGATCATTCCAATGTTATTTAATAATGCACCAACACAGGGTAACTGGGTTCGGGGCATTACAGTTGGTATCAGAGGAAGTTTAGTACAAACCTTGGAAGCTAGATTTATATAAAGTCTGATTAGAGCACATAGACCTAAGATGGACTTTGAGGATTAATATAGAAGAATTTCCTAGAATTTTGGTATTGTAGAGATTTTGTGAGTTTTCTGAGCAATACATCCTTGTCTGGATACGAGCAGGTAGAGGAGGCTCTGGCACAGATGTATCTAGGGGTAAAACCCGAAAACACCGCTTTGAGCTAGACTCGAACGGGAACTGGTGCACGACAACGGGCCTTACTGCACTCTTGGTTATGAAACTCCCGATGGATATGATTAGGATAATTATCAATTTCTTTAAAGACCATTATGAAGGGTTTATGAGTATATACATCCTCAAAGAATTTTTTTTAATGATTATGGATTATATCCATAAACTGTTCAATTTATGTTAAGTGTTTTACAAGTTTGGAATTATGTATTTTGATTCATAAACTAATATAGTTTATGCCATTGTTTAGAAATGTAACCTAGTGGAAGTAATTGAAACCATATCAATGCACACACTCTATGTAGGGAGTTCCCTCATGATCAAGATAATTATAGTGGAGTTGTTGATAGAACTGGTGGTGATCAGCTAATCCCCATACTAGGAAAACTCACTCAGGTTATGAATAATAACCTTACCTGTATAGAGCACCCTAATCCGCAGCATGGAGGATCAATTTTAGATCGCTTCATGAGGCAACAACCACCAACATTCAATGGGGGTTCAAATACAATAGTATCTGGTCAATGGATAAATTCCTTAGAGAAAATATTCCACACCTTGGGGAGTAGCGAAAGGAGGAAATTTTTCATGGAAGTTTACCGCCTCACTAGAGATACTGATCAATGGTGGTCATTGATTCAAAAAACAAAGAAAGATAATGAAGTATCAAATATGGAATGGAGGGATTTAAAAGATATTTTCTTAGAAAAATGCTTTCCTCGTGACCATTGAGAAGATATGGAAAGGCAATTTTTGAGTCTGAGGAAAAAGGAGGATGAGAATGTCACAAAGTATGAGGCTGACTTTACAAGGATAGAGAGGCATGATGGAGATTATATAAGTAACCCAAAAAAGTAATATTGATCGTTTATTTTGTGGGTTAAAGCCATTTCTTTTTCAAGCATTAGTCACAAAATACTTCTCACCGTACGAATATATTGTCTCATGTGCTATCAAGATAAAAAAAATAATTCCCTAAGTCTTATGACATTAACGAAAAGAAAGAGAAGAAGAGATCTGCTGATCACTCTAGAAATAAAAATAAGGGGAAGAAGGGAAAAGTTGAATATTCATCCTATAGTAAATGTGGGTTGAAACACCCTGGTACTTGCTTGAAGGGAATGAGATTCTGTTTCATGTGTGGTGAAAAAGGCCACCAAGCCCGTGATTGAAAGGGGAAGAAGGATGCTACCGATGTTCAATGCTCCAATTGCAGGGACGTGGGACATTATGAAACTGAATGTCCCAAGCATCAAGAAAACTTACCTCAGAAAAGGCCAAGGGATCAGGGCTAAGCTTATGTTATCATTACTGCTGAGGTAGAATCTCCGAAAGACATGGTGGCAGGTAATTTAATGGTTTCCTCAAGTTTAGAAAATCCTTTATTTGATTCTAGATCATCACATTGTTTCATATCTTCCCAGTTTTCTATGAAAATTAGATATTTCCAATTCGATTTAACAAGGGGTTTTTCAGTTAAAACTCCTAAGGGAAGTATCATCGCAACAAAGTTTAGTGAATCTGTTCCCATTAGAGTATATGAATGTTCTTTATCTACTGATCTCATCATCACACCTATGATTGAATTTTATATAATCATCGGTATGTATTGGATTTCGGACCATGATGCGAAGATTTATTGTAAGAAGAACGAGGTTACGATTTTAGATGATGATTATAAAGAACACCTTAGCTTTAGAGCAGAATCATCGCCACCTACTTTTTATCCAGATCCACCCATAGTAGCTCAACTAAATTCAATTATTGGGGAGGAAGATAATGAAATGACTGTGGGTGAGGAAAGGAATGTTCAAATAGAGGATGTACCTATTGTGAGATAATATGATGATGTGTTTCCAGAAGATTTACCTGGACATCCTACAAAATGAGAAATTGATTTTTCCATTGATTTAATTCCTGGTTCAAGGCCTATATCGAAGACCCCTTATAGAATGGACCATGTTGAATTAGTGGAACTAAAGAAACAACTAGAGTAATTGAGTAATAAGGGATTTATTCGCCCAAGTTTTTCTCAATGTGGATCCCATGTTCTTTTTGTTAAGAAGAAAGATGGATCTATGAGGTTGTGCATTGACTACATGGAGATCAATGCTATAACAATAAAAAAAAAGTATCCCCTACCTCGCATTACTGATTTATTCGACCAACATCATAGATCTCAATATTTTTCAAAGATTGACCTTTGATCTAGATATCATTAGATGTGTGTGAAGAAGGAAGACATTCCGAAAATAGAATTTCGAATCAGGTTCGGGCATTATGAGTTTACTGTAATGCCTTTTGGGATAACTAATGCACCCTCTGTTTTCATGGATCTAATGAAAAATGTTTTCAAGAAATATCTTGATGAATTTTTAGTGGTATTTATTGATGATATCTTGGTATACTCCAAAAGATACTAAGATCAGGAAAATCACATGCACATTATCCTGAAGAATCTGAGAAGACATGAATTATATGGGAAGTTTATCAAGTTTGAATTATTGCTTCAGGATATTTCCTTTCTTGGAAGTATTTTCTCTAAGGATGGAATTTCCCTTGATCCTTCAAAGACCAAGGAAATCCAAGAATGGCCAGCGCCGACAAGTATAACTAAGGTACATAGTTTTATTGGTTTAGTAGGTTATTATCAACGTTTCATCAAGAATGTTTCCTGGTTGGCTAACCCATTAACAAAGCTCACACATAAAGGGTTTAAATTTGTTTGGACAAAAGTGTGTGAAGAATATTTTGAATAACTGAAGAGAATAATAATCAATGCTCTTATATTGACTCTACCTTCGGTGAATGATGGGTTTTTTATTTATAGTGACGCTTCCATGAAAGGACTTGGTTGTGTCCTTATGCATAATTATAGGGTTATTGCCTATTCATCACGACATCTAAAAATTCATGAGCAAAAATATCCTACTCATGATCTTGAGTTAGCACCTGTAATATTTTCTTTGAAGATTTGGAGACACTATCTCTATGGTAAAAAATGTGATATATATATCTATCACAAGAGTTTGAAGTATATTTTCTCACAAGAAGAACTCAACATGAGGCAAAGGTGATGACTTGAACTACTCAAGGATTATGATTTCACTATACACTACCACCCAAGGAAGGTAAATAAGGTGGCAGATGCTTTGAGTATAAAGGATCATGGAGTTTTGAACAAGATGAGAGTTGTAAAGGATCCTATATACATGGATCTTGTAAAGATTGATATGGGAATCACCATGGAAGGGGAAACATCAATACATTTTCAAATGGTTTCCAAACTATATTTACTAGAAAGGATAGAGAGTTCTTAGACCGATGATGAAGAGTTTCAAAAGAAGATTAAAGCTGTGAATGGTGGGAGATTGAGTGACTTTGTGTATGAAGATGTACTTTTGAAATTTGGGAAGAGACTTTGTGTTCATGATATATCTTATCTAAAAAGGGAATTATTGGCCGATGCTCATATTTCCAATTTCTCTATACACCCTGGGATCACCAATATGTATAGATATTAGAAGGACCATTTTTGGTGGGACAACATAAAGAGGGAGATTTCTGATTTTGTGTCAAGATGTATGGTTTGTCAACAAGTGAAATCTGGAAGGAAACAACCTGGAGGATTCATGAAACCTCTTCCCATACCTGAGTGGAAATGGGATAATATTACGATGGACTTTGTCATGGGACTACCAAAGACTCCTAGAAGGAACGATGCAATATGGATATTTGTTGATCATCTTGCCAAGTCATCACATTTTTTTGATATAAGGGAGGATTTACCACTTGAAAGTCTAGTGAGACTATATATTAATGACGTTGTGAGACTTCATGGAGTACCCCAATCGATTGTTTCTGATCGTGATCCACATTTTACATCAAAATTCTGGAAAAGTCTTCAAAAAGCCCTGGATACTGAACTTCATTTGAGCACTGCCTACCACCCCCAAACTAATGGACAATTAGAACGGACTATTCAAATGTTAGAAGACATATTGAGATCATTCTCACTTGTCTTTAAAGGTATGTAGGACCAATATTTACGTCTGGTAGAATTTTTCTATAACAATAGCTTCTATTCAAGTATTCAGAAGGCACCATATGTAGCGTTATACTGAAAGAGATGTTGCACACCAACCTATTGGGATGATTTTGGTGAAAGAAAAATTGTAGGCCCGAAACTGGTGGAGGAAACGAAGAAAAAGGTGAAGGTAATCCAAAACCACATCGAAGTAGATCAAAGTAGTCAGGAGAGTTATGTCGATAACCAAAGGAAGGATTTGGAATATCGGCTAGGAGATCATGTTTTCTTGAAAGTTTCTCCAAGGAAGGGTGTTATACGTTTCGGTAAGAAGGGAAAATTAAGTCCCAGGTACATCAGACCTTTCGAAATTCTAGAATGAATTGGGGTTGTAGCTTACCATTTTGCAATGCCTCCAAATCTCTCCAAAGTTCACGATGTGTTCCACGTATCATTGTTGAGAAAATACATGCCTGACCCAACGCATGTACTCACATATGAGGAATTAGAACTAGAACCCAATCTATCTTATTGCAAAGAGGCTGTCCGGATTCTTGATATGAGAGAACAAGTATTGAGAAACTGAACTAATCATCTGATAAAAGTTCTATGGAGAAACCATAAGATGGAAGAGGCAACGTGGTAACCTGAAGAACTTATGATGAAGAACCACCCGAATCTTTTTATGCAGTAATAATCTAGAAATTTTGAGGTTGAAATTATTTGAAGGAGGGTAGAAGGTAACACCCAAATCTTCCATGGTACGCTTCTCTTTGATTAATACATTAGCGTGTGTTGTACGCAACTTTGAGTTCTAATACACCACAACCAATCAAAGAACCCGTTATGAATAGTAATACCCACTTTTTGAAATTTTATAAATTTTATCTTTCAAAATGGACTTCATTTTTGGATTCGGAATATCGTAATTAGCTTAGGGTGAATTTTTTGTATTTTTCTGAAAACTTTCAATTTTTGATGAATAGTGAAAAACACGGAGTTATAGTTTAAAGCCGAATTTTTTATTTAAAAAATTATTTATTTTATTTAAATTTATTTTAGGTCAATTTAGACACATAATACCTATATAAGTTCAATTTAATTCATTGGAGACAATTTATAATAAATTTAGATATATAAAAATTTTATTGAACTTTTCACCGTCTTTTACCCACTTCCTAGGAGAATTTGAAAATTCACATAAAACATAATTTTACTGCTTTTGTGAGTGTAATTTCGAAAATATGAGAGTAACAGTTAATATCAAGGAGTAAAATTCGGTTTAATAAGATAAAAATAATTTTTGGTGAATAGTAACGTTTTACTTTTATTTGCCACGGTCAAAAGTAAATAGGTTAAATAAGGGTAAAAATGATATTATTATTATTACCCTAAAACATGTCCTAATTCTATTGGATAAGTATAATTATACCAAAAACAACCTTAGGAATAAAATACGAACCTCTTTGGTCCACTTGGATTAGATTAGGACATTTATTGTTATTTAATTCAAAGAAGAGTTAAAAGAGTTAAAATCAAAGTTTAATAACAAAACATTTTTAATATAGGGTTATAAATAAGATAAATTCAATTATAAATATTCATTAGAAATAAAAAAATATTTAATATATAATAGTATTTTATTTATAATTTTTAGACATTAAAAAATGTAATTTATTTATGACACAATGGTGATGGAGTGATTACCAAATTAATGAAATATTAAAATAATTGATATTATAAATATCCAAATAAATTTAATTTGAGACTTTTTATGAATTACACTAATTTTATAGGTCACTATGATATATTAGGGTTTGAGAGATGAATTGTTTTTGAATAAATATTGATGTTATGAATTTAGCAAAAACAAAATACCAAATAGTGTCAAAATTGACATAAAATAGTTTTTAAAACAAATATTATATTGTTAATTGATATTATATTCCTAAAAATCTAAGGTTCAGCCAAAGGACATATATAATGATATGTGTATCATTAATGAACCACTTGGGGTTCTCTTGTAATTATATAGTATGTTTATTAACCATATAATATAAAAATACAAAGAGACATGATAAATGTAAAACTATTTAACTAAGAGTAAATATAAAAGATAAAGATAATATAGTTACCAAAACCTGTATAAAACATATTGGTTGACTGGGTTTCGACCCATACACACCTTATCCTTTAAATAATCCATTTTGGAGACATTATAAACCGAAAATTATTTTATTATAAAATAATATTTCTAGCTTTTCCTAAGGTACCCCTCTCCCCTCTTATAAAAGGGCACTCCCCCTTCTCTCTAATTCACACCTTCAAAGCCTTTTGGATCATCCAAAACCTGACCAAATATCCTCAAAACTTTCCTAAATTCATCATATAGGCCTTCCTTTAGTCATAAATCCAACTTAAGAAGCCATTTTGATCAAATCAAAAGAGGAACATGAAGAAGAGGTAATAATTTCACGACCTCTTTCAAGTTCTTTTCTTCTTCCACTTCTTCTTTCTTTATTATTTACATTCTAAAATAATAACTCCAGTATCTTCTATATACTATGATGTTATTATAAATATGGTACATCCATATTCATTATTATATCCATCCTTTGAATGACATGTCACCATACGTGCGTACGTACGGATTACCATCTTCACGTCGTGGTGTAATTGTTGTTCAATACATTATTATTTGGATGGGTATAATAATGATGTGTAATTCACGTAAATAATAAATATAAAATGATAAAGATTCTGTATATGTGATATACTATCCAATTATATATTATTTTAATATCAAAATAATTATATTGTCGCTCGTGCGTACGTACGGATTACCGTCTCCACGAACGCTATGAGATTCATTCCTCATCGTATCCATTCTAGACTAATTTTCATTAGATGATTAAAAATAATGCTAAAATACTTGATATAATTCTGGATATGAATAATATACATCCCATCCATAACAAATATGACTCAAATAACAAATAATATAAAGGAAAATGAATCCTTTAACACCCGAAACGACGATAATACTACGATATTATTAACAAAACAATGTTGAAAGATCATATATGATATCATATTAATGTATATGATTATTGTATAATTTAATAACAATTATTTAACCATTATAAAAGAGGTTAACCTACCCTCGACCAAGGAAAAGTACAAGGTAAGGGTTAATTTCACAATCTCTTCATTATCCAATGTTGTTTTTACATAAGTATCTTCTAGGTCCTCTTTATCATCCCCATCCATGATTCTTAAAAATGTATTTCAAAACATTCTTAATATATTATATATTATGGGTTAAAGTCATTTATACCCTTTTTTGACTTTTTATAATATGTTTATAAAGGAATATTTTCACCATTTTTCAAACAAAGTCCTTTTTATCCTTTTTGATAGAATTAAGGTAAGAATGTCTTTTTTAACTTATACAGCGGGTGCAGCTATTTTCCGCCATTATAAAATTGCATAAGCTTCCCTTAAAAGCATATAAGAATATTTTAAAAGTAAATGTTTTCTTTTATAATTTTGTAACTTTTAAATGATTTCAAAAAAATAGATATTTCTCTCAAATAGTTTTGATTTCATCTATGTCAACATCCTTTGATGGATTTTAAGGTTATTTGGAGTTGATTTATTATGATAAAAAACATCCATATTGTATTGAAGGTTTTGAGATATGTTTGACTGTGGATGTGTTATTTTTATACCATTCATGGTTTATGGAGAATGTATTGACATTTCGTATGCATGTTTTAATACGAATGTTTATGTTATATTTAAACTGGTTCATATGAGGAATGAATTGGAATTAGTAACTGACGGGTAGAGCCCATTATAGCTCCTTGATGCATCGGTAGGTCTCATGAGACAAACTAGTGTCTTGGCACAAGGCCTTGACAAAATCTTATTTGTAGTATTGGAATAAGGCCTTGACTATTGGTTTTGATAGTCTGGCATTATGCATTCCATCATTATGAAAGTGGGTAGTGATATTGCATGTGATTATTCGACTAGTAGAATATCCATGTGAATAAGTAAATGGAATTACTTCATTTTATTTGTTCCATATTATGCTGAAGTTCAAGTTTAAATGGATTTTGTTTTAGTTATACATTTCCTTAAATGTTTATGCTTATTTATGAAATTTTCAGCTATATTGTTATCCTTAGTGAGCATCTGAGCTCACCCCTTTCTATGTTTTATTTTTTCCAATATGTGAAGAAGTATTTTATGACTGGCCTGTAGGGATAGTCTAAGGGGATATGAGTGTGGACTATGGAGACTATGTTGTAGTAGTTTTTCACTGTATGATGTAATGTAAGACTTATGAATGTATCTAGTTTTTCCAAGGCTACTAAACTAATCGGTCTTTCGAGACTTGATCTTTTGTGATCATGCTAATGTTATGTAATAATGCACCGACTCAGGGTTACTGGGGTAGGAGCATTACATGGAAAAAGAAAGAAACTTAAAATTACTTGGTTGTGTCGATTACCTCTTCCATGTAAATCCTCCTTTGGATCCCTCTTTAAGCCTTCTTTGGTTGATATTTATGTTAGACCAAAACCTCATGTACATGGGGATGATATTGAGAAAGTGAATTCAGTATATCTTGGTTGAGATAATCTGATCAATGTGTGCGAATAAGTGAGGATAAGAGTTTCCCTTTTTTAAGTGAGAGGAGGGACACCCTTATAAATATTAAAAAATTAAAAATATAATAAATTCCATTAACAATGTAATGTGGAAAAGGATAAAATTTTAATATATGATAATAGAGGTTCTAAATAAACTCATAAAATTAAATTTATATGTGTTTTAGTGATAAATTTGTCCTTATTTCATAGCTTAAACATTTACCACATTTAACCCCTTCCACAATGACTATATTTTTACCTTAGTAACGTATTTGAATGAGAAAAAACAAAAATGACCTTATAAAAAAAATTCTATTTTATGATTAAAAATATGGATACCCTATTTTTCTGATTCAATTTCTAATTATGTTATATATTAATTCTAATATCCATGCACAAAACACATAAAAACCATTTTTAGAAAAAAATGTATCTTTTACTATAGAAATGATTTTATTATCAATCTTTACTCAGTGAAAAAAATTAGATGAATTTTAATTTATTTTATTGAATGTATTATTTAAATATTTCATCAAAATAATTCATCAATAATGGTTAATGTAATTTGTTAGGGTAAAAAAACATTACACACATAAAAAATAGTTTTCCAAAAAAATCAATTTTTACCTTCAAATGATTGTATTTTTATCTGTATCCAACTGATAATGAATATATCAATGTTCATTAATTTATATATATGAATAAATTATAAAAATACATATGTTTAATACCAAAAGTAATAAAAATTATCTTTCATTTAAAAACATAAATAAAATAGTATTTTTAATCAGAACATTTTCGTTTAGCTTAGAATTATTAGACTTGTATTTATTATAATTACCTAACCATTCCATGGTTATCATGAAGTGAATTTATTATTTAATCAATAAATATTATTGATATAATTCCTAAAAAAATATTAAATTTAAAAAAATTATAATTCAACAAAACAATTCAAAATAATTTCTATAGAATCGATGGTATTCTTCTTAAGTGAATCAGACACTTTGTTATTTTATAAAAGAATTCATTTTATCATTTTCATATTGTATTCCATAATTCATTGAATTTTATTGTTGCATACATAAATATCTATCCAAATCATTGTATTTATTTAATAAGAAAATATATTTAGAAATCATGTGGTGTTATAACTACTCTAAACCAAGACACCACATGCTTAAGGAAACAGACAATGTGCATCCAAAACATAATATAAAATAAGATTTTATAGATACTGTGGAATTTAATGGATTGAAAAAAAAACCCTAATATTAACAAAAATGCATCTCCTTGGAATTTGGGTATAATATAATGTATTTGATATACACAACCTCTAACTTATACAGGAACTCACAAAACATGGAGTTCATGAGTCCCTTGAAATCAGTTAGGGCATTCATGACACCAAAAGACATAACTACAAACTCGATGTTCACATAACAACATTGGAAAGAAATATTTGGGAAATTATATTCCTTTAACGTCATCTGATGATAACCAAACTAAAAATAAGTCTTTAAAATCCAACTAGATCCCTTAAACATGTTGAATAAATCATCAATAATTGGTAAGGGTTGATGGTTCTTGACCATCACCTTATATAGCTACTAATAGTCTATGGACAACCTCGTAACGTCATACACCTTATTGGAGAACAACACCAACTGACCCTATGATTATATAGTGGGTTAAATGAAAACCTAATACATGAGATCATTAATATAAATATTCATCTCCCTTACCATAGAAGGTTCTATATAACAAGGATCCATCAAAATCCTTGAGGTAACCCATTATAGCTCTATCATAAAATGGTTTTCATGTCAAGGGGATAGGGTCATAACCTCCTCAGGTAATAAATCCTAAAACTCCTCAATTACTTTAGAAAATTATTCCACATGTTCCTCCACTAAATGAAATGGAAATGCAGCTAGTTGGAATGATAATGAATCTGATCACCTATGACAAATATGATAATATTTGATGCTTAAGAACACCACTTTCTTTCCTTCCACATTATAGAACACATATATTCTAAAAAACTAAAATAATATAATGCATAGAATAAAACTATTCATTGATAAAAATGACAACATATTGATGTATCTATAATATATAGAGACCACCAACTAATTGATAAAGCCCCATAATTATCTCATAACCAAAAAAAACATTAAGAAAATTCACCTGACCTTTAACTATAATAGTCAACACCATGGGAAATGAAAGACTATCCACCTTGAGTTCCAAGACATAGACCATGGTGATTAAAATAAAATTATGAGATTCCCCATAATTAAAAAAACTATATGACAAGTTAGATAATAAATAAATGGAACCTCATGAAATTTATAACCCATATAGTGTTGGAATCTCTATAACATGCTATTATCCATGATTGGATCAACTACCTCACTACTAATGACCATACCCATACTCATGATCAGTCCTATGTCCTTAAGGGTGTTGTATATCATGAGGTTATTATCTATTTTATCCATCTCCTCTTGGTGTAACATAGACCTATTTTACCATTACTGATATTTCCTCCAAAGAAATTGTTATTAGTGGGGTTGATAAGAAATTTGGCCTCTCATACCATGTCTATCCCTAATAATGTTTGGGAAATGGAATCAGTGACAACCAAGACCTCTATAAGAAAATAATTTAATAAAAATTCCCTAAGTGGATGAAAAAGAAATACTAGACCAATATAAATGAGAAGATGAATATTGGTGTTGACTCCCTATAGTTTGGAACCTTGACTGCCTAAAACTTTTGATCCTCAACCAACATAACTTGTCCTTGGGGATATTTGATTAGTCCCCTCCCAAGATGGTCCTAACTATTCATGTATCCCTTCAATCATATCATTAATCTTATAAAATTCCAAAAACATTGTTATTCAAACCAGAGTTACTGTATATCAAATAAAGAGATCAAATTTCTCTTCCATATGTCACACTCTAGACTCTTAATCTAGAAACATATTGTGTGAAAAGTAAAGGAGGTCCTTAAAACTGATCCTAATATCTCTAACTCTCAAGAAAACATCCTGAAGAGAGAGAAAATTCTACCTCTTTTCTACAATTATCATCAAGGATAGAAACTCCACAAAGAACAACCTCTGAAAATCAACCCACAAACTGTCTCCCTCCTTCCTCTCCACACGATAAAACATCCACCACTGATGATTGAAGTGAGATGAAAATAATAACAATTTTAAATGAATTTAATTGATAATTACACCCTTAATTCATGTAAATGCAAAAAAAAATATTTTATTTACTTTGATAATTCTATACATAATTGTTCAATTAATCAATTTTTTGTGTTTTTGTGTGATTTTTTTTCATTTTTGAAATTAATTGAAAATGCTTGCACTGAAGAAATGTGTTTAGTATACACTATATAATTTTTTTCAAAAACATATGGCAAGAAATTATACGACCATTCATGTCTGAAATTTTCCAACTACTACCATCAGAAAGCTAGAGACTGTTGCCGCTACCCTAATGTTGCTAGCTAAAATGTATTCTACTACTAGGTAAGTGCTACTATTAGTGAGAAAAAATGAGTTATCACTCCCTCGGTACTATCAAAATACATAATTCTCCCACCACCACAAACTTCTAATACATTTGAAAATATCTTCTACCACTACTCTATTCCTTGACTATCACAATCTGCTAGTAGTAGACATCCCATGCTACCACTTAGAAGGAAATTTAGGAACACCATCCTATTTATACTAGAAAATTTATACATACACCACCATTGTTACCACTATTTGGATGCCACTCCACTTCCACCCTCATTTTCAACCGCATCCCAGTGTTACCACTACATCTAGTAGAAAATATGATACTTTAAACACACTACTTCTAGAATAAATCCTCGAATTCCACTATTGTCGATATTTTTCTACCACTGCCTCTCTATCCATGTTATGACCACCATTATGCTACCATCCCCATACTACTACCACCCATAATGTCGCATATTTTTTCAAAGGTACAGACCATGAATTTTTAGTTATAATCCCTTTAAGAGGCCCTATTAAAATTTATTAAAAGGTTAAAGGAGGTATTTGGTGTGTTCAGGGCACATTTAGATCATGGAGCCCTAAAGTGGGAAGAAAAAACTTTTCCACACTATTAGGGGAGACCGTAAAACCCAGATTTCATGGTTTCCCTAAACTGTGTGGCTGTAGACAGTGGGTACCTAGGGGCCATATTGTTTGTCTGTAACCTTTCAGCCCCAGGTGCATGGCCATGTGTGGCTTAAGAGGTTTTTAGATAGTGGGTTCCGAATATTTTCCATATGGTTAGATAAATTGTGTGCCTAACTACTTGGGGAACCCCTTTAAAGTAGATAACATCGCATAGTTTACGTATGGTTTGGCCAACTATGTGTCAAAACCATACATAATTCTTTTTGGGTGTGAATTTACCATTATAAATCCTCTAATTATTTAAAACATTTATTCTTTTCATTTTATATTCCTCCAACATATCCCCTTCTCCTCCCATGTACGAATCCATTTCCTCCTCCTCTCATAGGTTTTGAGACTCTTCCTCCATACAAACTCTATTTTTCTCGTTGTCTGATCCATCAGAAAGGTATAGTTACATTCTTCAATACTATTACTTAATTTTCAATTTATTCTTTCCATATATTATTCTATTTGTGTTAAATATCATTTTACACACTTTTAGTGTGTTTGATGATTTCTTGTATTTCTCTTATTCTAGCTCGAATCAAAGGTCGACACTGGACGAGGGACAAACTACGAGGATAAGGTATGTGGTATATGAGAGTTTACCTCATTTCATTTATTATTATATTATACACCATTGTTCCATGAGATGGACCCTTCTGATGTCACCTCTATTTTTTTAATTGAATTAAATTGAATGACTCATCATGCCTTTAGTGACCCAAGATTACGCCACCCAACATGGATTTGATTTTCCTTGAGGTGTACCTTACCTTTTCCTTGAGTAGTTTAGACATCCCTTAAGGGGACTTGTTTATTTTAAAATTCCATTAATTCATGATTTAAATGAAATTGAAGGATGTTCCATGAGATATGCCCTACACTATAAGCCTTATGACCTAAATGGGATGCTTAATGGAAATGCCTTGACCAATATGACTATATTAATTTAATTATTGAACTAAATGAGGTGGAATCTTCAGATAAAATTTTTATATATGAAAAGTTATATTTGAATTATTCCACCATAGTTCTAACGGTCAAACAAGGGGTTTTGACTTAAAGACCCCTTGGATGGACTTTTGTGCCTTCTTGCTAGAATTTTCAATTCTTTGTGTGCACGATGGGGGAAACATCATCTATTCTCGGGATAGTCTAACCCAACATTTTTGTCTTCACCTCAAAATGTCTGAGACTAGTTCCCTAGGGGAGACCATTTGGAAGAGTTTGATGGAACAATGATTTTATCATATCGTATGAGATACTTGGGCCCCCCATGTGCAATAAAAGATATAGACTCAAGTTTTAGTTTGTGTTTCTTTCACACCATGGCTGGAGTGACATTTGAGAATTCACTCATGGGTCACCTTGGATGAACTCCATATGATTTGTTCTTATACTGATCCCATAGAGCGATATATAAAACTATCTTAGAATATCCGTGGATCAGATCTAGATGGGATAGTGTTTTATTAATAAGTTTAATTGAATTAAAAATCATGTCAACATTTTCAAATAAAATGAAATGTAAATTTGGAAAAGGAAATATAGGGACGTGCCCTAATATCCCAATCAAAATCATGGGGACAATCCAACCCCTTTCACATTTTATAACTCACCTTACCTTTGTAGGATCACTTGGTTAACACTCACTAGCTTAAGTCAATATAGGTAAATTGGACGGGTGTCCAAGTGGAACCCACTCCATAGTATTGTTTATTTATTTTTATTTTTCATTTATAAGTTACATAACACAATTCATTTTATATTGCATGAATTTTTTGAGCTAGACACCATTGGTGGTGGCTTACAAGGATTTTATCTCATGCCCTACTTGGGCCATCTTGGGTACCCAAGTATACTTTATGATTGAAAGAATAGATAAAGGGATGGAGACACTTTCTAGTATTTTATTTCTATCTTTAGGATAATGCTAGGGGTAGAGGACCAAGCCTATACTCAAGATTCTACCTGTAGCATTTTTTCCTTTTATATATTTTTTTATTATGTTGTATATGTCTATATCCTCTACCCCTTACAAACTCATTTTATTCTAACATAATTACAAGTTTTATTTATTTATTATTCATCTTCCTCTTATTGTTATTAGTTTTCATGTTTATTTCTATTGTGTATTACTATGTTTTCTATTGTTTATTTCAAATTCCTCCATTTATTACAATTGTATACTTCTATTCTCACTCTCATATACTAGGTAATAGTCTCCCCATTGACAAACCCTTGTCTATCATTGCTAGTCAGAAGACTCTAGTATTTGGGAGGCCCGATTGGGGTCTTGTGGCCACTCCATTGGGGCATTGTTGGGTGGAAACCAAGCCAGGATGCTAAAAAGTGGTATTAGAGCACCTTTTACTTTTTTTTCACTATTTTGGTTTATAAAGGAGACTAGGAAATTGTAATTTTGTATTGAACCTATGCCTGGGAGTAGCTACCCCATGTATATGGGAAACCAAAATTACCTCAGATGGGTAACTGCTATTAGTGTTTGTGCTTATTACTAGTTCATAGATTTAACTATTGGGTGTTAGGTCCACTAGGCTAGATACCCTGAGAGGGGGGGTGAATTAGGGTATGACAGATTAAAACAACTTCCCGATTTGATCTTGTTTTTCTGTTAGACAAAACCCTCTTCTCTCTCCTTCTCGATGTAGAGTATGAATAAAACTTAAAGCATTCATAGGACACATCGATTTTTACTTGGTTCACCCTCACTGGGCTACGTCCAAGGAGCATACACCAGTAGTGTGCCGATGTACCAATTCCACTATAAGACCATGAATGTTTACAAGTTCTAAGTGGACTCACTGTCCCTCTTGGTTTATAACCACTCACAATTTGATAACTCACTACTCTCTCAACTGAAGTGAGCTCACTGCTTCTTCAGAAGATTCAATCACATTTTATAGACCTATAGGTCTCTTCGTTATCACTAATGAATGCATCCTCCACTGTATGTAGATTCTCTGTTGAATTCCAAATTTCATCCATTGATGAATACCACTTTACCACAGATGTTCTAGGCAATTTCTAACTTTCATTCAACCCTAGGGTGACTTGTGTGCCCCTTTAACTAGTGCACAGCCTATTCCTTCGTTGTGGAAAAAACCAACTTGCATGCAACACTTGCATGCCACACTAGTGCGCCAAACATGCGCTCCACACTGCTTGTGTGACACACTTGTGCGGTACACTTGAGCATCACACTAGCCCCGCACACTTTTTCTCCACACTGCTTACGTAACACACTTGCACGGTACACTTGTGTGGTACAATGCTTGTGCACACACCGAACTTTCACGTCACTTTAACTTGTGTTATCAGAGCTCAGATTTTCTCTATGTGTTGAGCTCATAGATAAATGAGGAGAATAGTCGTCTATTTATAGGCATTTTGAGGACTTGTATGCCACACTTTCGCGCCACATTTGAACGCCACACTTGCATGCCACTTAAGGAATTGCACATCTCTTTATTTAATTTTTTATATTTTGATAAGATAATCTTGAAATATGACTTGCGCGCCACACTTGCATGCCACACATGTGCGCCATACTTGCGCGCCATACTTGAGTGCCACTTTAGGACTTGCGTGCCATTTTTCCATTGCCAAATTCTTGATGTTCTGAATTCAAAAAATTCATTGTGTACAATATTAGAAACCTCCTTAACACAAGAGCACAAATCCCTTTGCAAAAAACACTTTTCCTCATTCTCCAGGAAAACCCCCTTTGTCAACAGTTTGAGTCATTGAGACTCACTTTGTCAGCAAACACAACATGGAGTCCTGCATTGTTAACAAACATAGTCATCTCAAAATTATTCAACGATACCTTGAAGTATTTTTTCCCAACAATATCCCTCATTGAGTTTGTTAACAACTCTTCTCAAAACAATTCTCCACTATTTGATACCTCATTAAGGCTTCATTAATCTTCATCCACCATTCACCTCTTGCGATACAGATAGAGATCAAAGATTTACTCAACACATACTCTAATCCCACATGAGCAATGGTCAGTGTGAGAAACAAGAGTATCATGAAAAGTTCATCTACGAGTCACTTTGTTTCTGACACCACTATTGATACCAAACTAATACCAATTGAAATTTTCATACCAAACTGATACCAACCACACTTCTGCTTTTATCACGATCCTCAGTTGTCGTGATATCTATAGTGATATCTATTCTTTGATTGATCACATCTAGCATCGTCTGATTTAAAGAGCTCCCATATCTAATTTCTCTCCTATCAGATTCTCCCCATGTTTTTTACTAAAGAATTTTCTCCCTTATTGAGCCAAAGTTTCTCCCCCTTGAGGAGTCACTATATCTCCCCCTTTGTCAATGAACCCAAAGGTCACCCCTTTGCGGTATGCAATATTAGAAAGAACACATATTATCACATTTGAGAAAAACACACAATACCTATGGGAGAGGGGGATCCACATCCACACTCTTTTAAGTGCAAGGATTCGACTGAACTCCCAGATCCAGTTGATGCTTTCAAATGCTTCCTTGGGTAAGGCCTTTTTCATAATGTCTACAACCTGTAGTTCTGTAGGATCATACTCCAACTTCACAATTCCTTTCACAAATTTCTCCTTGATAAAATGATAATTTATCTCACTGTGCATTATCCTTGAGTGATGGATGAGATTTTTGCAGAGATTTATAGCACTTGAGTTATCGCACTAGATTCCGATCGGATACTTCACTTCAATGCCCATATCATCAAGCTGCTGCTTCATCCACAATAACTGTGTGAAAGCTTGAGTGGTGACAATATATTCAGCTTCTGCGGTGCTCAATGAAATGAAATCTTGCTTCTTGCTTAGTGAAGAAACACAAAAACCACCAAGATAGAATTCACCTCCTGACGTTGATTTCCTATCATCCACTGAACCGGCCCAATCTGCATCAGTATATCCCATTAACTCTATCTGAGATTTCCATTATACATCAAGCCGAAGTCCACCATGCCCTTGATATACCGAATTATTATTTTCACTGAAATCATGTGGATTTCCTTGGGATTTCAATGAGATCGTGCTGCTTGGTAGGTGGAAAAAACAATATCAGGTCTCATCACTTTTAGGTACAGTAAACTCCCAATAATCTGCCTATATTCTGTGATATTAACTACCTTGAAATTATTATCTTTCGATAATTTCATCCTGGTAGCAACCAATGTCTTCATCTCCTTGAAATTTTTCATTCCAAATATTTTCAAAACATCCTTGGAATATTTGGATTGAGAAATGAATGTTCCATTCTGTCCTTGTGTCACCTGTAGACCAAAGAAAAATGTTAGCTCACCAATCATTGACATTTCAAACTCACTTTTCATGAATTTGGAAAACTGTCTACACTGAGCTTCATCTACTCCGCCAAATATTTTTCATCAACATAAACCAGGACCATCATACTTTGATTATTATTGTTGTTGAAATAGAGATTTTAATCAACTCCCCCAAGCTGGAAACAAAGCTTCTTTGAATTATTGATAAATCCTTGAGTACCATGCTCTTGGTTCTTGTTTCAGCCCATACAATGCCTTCTTCAGCCTGAAAACCTTGTTCTCATCCTCATGAATGAGAAAACCATCTAGCTTCTCAATATACACCACTTCCTATAGAACCCCATTCAAAAATGCAGATTTGACATCCATCTTGAAAATTTTTAACTTCTGTTGCACTACAATGGCTAGAAATAATCTGATTGTCTCTAGTCTCGCAACCGGTGCAAATGTCTCATCAACATCTATTACCTATATCTGAGAGTACCCATTGCACACTAGTCATGATTTGTTCCAAATCATTGTGCCATATTCATTCATCTTGTTGTGATAGACCCATTTAGTCCCGATGACATTCTTATCTACTGGACTCGAAACCATCTCCCACGTCTGATTCTTCTCAATCTGATCTTGCTGTTCATCCATTTCCTGAATCCAGTTTTCATCTTCTGCTGCATCAGTGAAGCATTTAGTCTTAACCCGTGATATTAAAGATGTTTGAAGTAGTGATTTAATTCTTCTTGTATGATCTGGAGCTGATTGATCACCAATGATATTCTACCTGTCATTTTCATCTCGAATCCTTGTCTTTTATGCAAATATAGATTTTACTTCCTCTTGCTCATCATCAGTATCTTATTCTAAATCAACATCATCCAATTCTGATCCCCCTGCATTCCTTTCTTCCTCATCAATCTCATCATGAAATTGTTCACTGCACTGTTGAATGATCTCATCATTCTCTACTACAGTGACATCATTGCTCTCAATAACTTTTCCCAGCCTTTTGTTAAAGAATTTATATGCCTTAATTTTTCCTTAGTAGACAAGGAATATCCCTTCATCTCCTCATGACTCATATTTCCTATGTTTTTCCTTGTTGAGGATAAAGCACATACTTCCAAATATTCTAATGAACTTCAACATTGTCTTCTTTCCATACCACATCTTTTATGGAGTCTTTCCCTCCTTCTGACACAACGAAGTCCTGTTAGAAATATAGACCGATGTCAAAATTGTTTCCTTCCAAAATTTCTCTGGTAGGTCTTTTTCAATGAGCATAGTTCTATCCATGATATTGATGGTCCGATTTCTCCTTTCAACCACTCCATTATGTTGGGGAGTTCTTAATGAGGAAACTTGATGCCTTATCCCATGTTTCTCGAGATATCCTTCCACTTGAATGTTTGTGAATTCTGTACCATTTTCATTATGAAGCTTCAAAATTTTCTATCCAAGCATCCTTTCACACTCCCTCCAGTACTGTTTTAAGCAGCTAAACACATCTGACTTATGGAAATTAACAAATACCCATTCCATTCTACTATAGTCATCAATTAAAAGAACATAGTACCTCTTTCCATTAATTTCTCTTGGTGTGATAGGACCACAAACATCAGCATACACCAATTCGATCACTTTTATTGACTTCCTTTCCTTTTCCTTATATGTATTTCTAATAATCTTCCCTTGTTGGAATGAATCACATGTGTGAGTACGATCATGTGATAGCTTAGGGAAGTCTCTTGCTGCATCACACTTCACCAGATCTTCCGGGGATGGTTGGAAAAGATGACCAAGTCGTTTATGCCACAACTTTTTTTCTTCTTCTCTGGACAGAAAACACATATCTTCTTCTCCACTTACCAGGTATATATTTCCCTTTGATCTTTTTCCCTATAGAACTACTTCCCCATATCTTCCTTTGACGACACACATCTTCTTAGTAAACCTTATAGAATTTCCTAAGTCACATAGTTGATTGACGCTGTGCAAATTGTGACTGAGAACTTCTACTACTAAGACATCGGCACGTCTCATCTCTTTTCCCCCAAACTTGTCCTCTCCTGCACCAATAATCTTCAGGAATTCATCATTTACAAACTTGAAAACTCCTTCTTTATCATATTTTACGCCTGTAATGAGATCCTTATTACCTATCATGTGAGGTGTGAAACCACTATCAAGGATCCACACACCAGGGCGATCTAATGATTTAAGGGAAATTTATGCCACTACGACCTTCTCATCCTTCTTATTTTTGGTCCATATTTTTTCCTTCAAAATTGGCATGGATTGAGACATCTGTTCTTTCTAGGAGTATGATGGACCAACTTCATCTTGCAAAGCTGCAAATCTATTTTTCTTTTTTAACTCACATGTTTGTTTCTTGATCTACTGCTTGCGAACATTTTGATTCTTCTCTAGCACATTCCTCTGTATTGTCGAAGTGCAGTACCTATCCATGTTCCCAAATCCTCCACACCAAAAAAAGTGTCCTTCGAAATATATTCTGGAGAATCGTTCTCTATTTGGCTGCCACATTTTTTCTTGTTCCATTCGATATCTCTTGGCTATAGAACACACATACTGTGAATGTCCCATATTTAGACAACAATAACACCTGATATAAGGTTCATTTCATTGTGTTACTTCTGCACTACGAGTTCCTCTTGGGATATCAGAATATTCTGATTCGGCTTTGTGCCCAAATCAACCTTCAATCTCGAGATGGTTTCTTGCAGTCTGACTTGAATTTTCACAGTTTTTTGTTTCTAATCAAGCCATGAATCATCCTTAACGTCTGATCTCAATTAATGCTTATTTCCTGCTGAACTACTAGGACCCTATTTAATCTTTTTAGAATTATGAATGACATTCTTTCCCAAGAATGTGTTGGGAATCAAAGGTTTTTTCTGGTCTTTAATTCTCCACAGACCGACAACTTCCTCTTCCAGCTCTTCGATACGCTTGACGTGATCTTTCCTTGTGTTTTTCAAGCCATCGATCTATCTTTTCTGTTCTTAAATATGGATTTTATACTCACTAACTGATTCTGAGTTCTATGGTGTTGAGGAATTGAGTTTCTCAATTTCATCCATAAACTCATACTTCTCTTCTTCCTGCTGCTGCATATAGAGTTTGGCATCACGAACAACATTGTTAGCTTTCTTTGTTTTGGCTCTCCAAACATCTATCTACTCAAGAGCAGCCTCTAACTCAGCTTTCATATCTATTCTTCCTTCAACATATTATTCTTCATCATCACCTTCGGTTTCATTCTTCTACAAAGAACTACCAACAACTACCACCATAACATTTTCTCCACAATCTTTGCAGTTCTGTATCTCTTCAACCTCCTCAGCCTCAGACTCATCCGAACAGTCATATTCTTTTGAAAGGAGATTTTTTTCTTAAAAATTTTTCTCTTGAACTATTTCTTGCCCTTCCCATAGGCTGAGGACTTCTTCTTGGGAATTTCAACTTCGTCGACATCATCATCTTCTCGGAACATTTTTGGACACCTTGCTGAAAGATTCCCAACCTTTCCACATCGAAAAAAGGCCAGTGGAAGTTTCACATTAAAATTTATTTTTCCTCTTTGAAGATTTGAGGAGAGTAATGAAATCACCTCATCTATCTCTTCTTCTTCCAGATAATCTTCACTGGTGAGCTTCTTCATGCCCTTGAATGCCACTTCTTTAGATTTTCCCTTTTCAACAGCCTCGTTATCATCATTTTGCATTTCATATGCAACAAAGGTACTGTGAAAATTGTCTAATGTTAGCTCCTTTGGATATTTATCTTCTATTACTAAAACCTTCGGATTGGACCGAGGTGGAAGTTTCCTCAAGTTGTACTTTACGATCTTTATGTCTTCAATGAATTCCCCCAGAACTCGCATATCTTCCACAACAACATTTATCCTGTCAAAGAATCCATCAACAGACTCATTTGGGTTCATTATTAGATCTTCATACTTATTCCATAATACTTGCAGCTTCGCTTCTCTGACCTTTTTATCTCCTTCATATATGTTCAACAACTTTTCCCACATAGCATGTGATGTTTTTCATGACGTCACCTTGGTATATATACCATTGGATAGGGCTCCTCTCAAAGCATTGATTCCCTTTGTGTTAGCATCCAATTGTCTTCACTCAGCTTCTGATAATGCACCGCTATTAATATCAGTTTTGATACCATGCATTTCTGCTGTAAAAAAATCCATTCCCAAAGATTGGAAGTAGGGTTGCATCCAATTCTTCCATAGCTGAAAATTTTTCCCATCAAAGATCAGAATCCATTTATGATCAGTGACTTCCATTTGAGAGAGAAACACTGATATTAACCTTTCCCTCTAATACCAATTTTTAGGTCCACTAGGCTAGATACCCTGAGAGGGGGGTGAATCAGGGTATAAAAGATTAAAAAAAATTCCCCTTTTGATCTTGTTTTGCTGTTAGAAAAAACCCTCTTCTCTCTCCTTCCTAATGCATAGTATGAATAAAATGTAAATCATGCATAGGATACAATGATTTTTACTTGGTTCACCCTCACTGGGAAACATCCAAGGAGTATACACCGGCAGTGTGCCGATGTACCAATTCCACTATAAGCGCACTACTGTTTACAAGTTCGAAGTGGACTCACTGTCCATCCTTGTTTACAACCACTCACAATTTGAGAACTCAATGCTCTCTCAACTGAAGTGAGATCAATACTTCCTCAAAATATCCACTCACAGTTTATATACATGTAGGTATCTTCATTATCACTAATGAATGCATCCTCCACTATATGTAGATGCTCTGTTGAAGTCTAACTTTCACCCACTGATGAATACCGCTTTACCATAGATGTTCTAGGCAATTTCTAACTTTCATTCAACAATAGGGTGACTTGTGTACCACTTTAACTAGTGAACAGCCTCTGCCTTCATTGTGGAAAAAACCAACTTGCGTGCCACACATTCATGCCACACTAGTGCGCCAAACTTGCACTCCACACTGCTTGTGTGGCACACTTGCACGATACACTTTCATGGTACACTTGCGTGTCATACTTTCCCCACACACTTGTGCTCCACACTTCTTGTGTGGCACACTTGCGTGGTACACTTGCGCGGTACACTTCTTGCGCGCACACTGAACTTGCATGTCACTTTCACTTGCGCGATCAGATCTTGGATTTTCACTAAGTGTTGACCCCATTGATAAATGAGGAGAGTAGCCGTCTATTTATAGGCATTTTGAGGAATTGTGTGCCACACTTGTGCACCACATTTGAGCACCACTTAAGGAATTTCGTGCCTATTTCTTTCCTTTCTCATATTTTGATAAGATGATCTTGAAATATGACTTGCGCTCCACACTTTCACGTCATACCTACGCGCCACTTTAGAACTTGCGTACCATTTTTCCCTTTCCAAATTTTTGATGTTATGAATTCGAAAAATTCCTGGCGTACAACATTAGAAACCTCCTTAACACAATAACACAACTCCCTTTTCCAAAAACACTTTTCCTCATTCTCCAGGAAAACCCCCTTTGTCAACAATTTGAGTCATTGAGACTCACTTTGTCAACAAACATAACATGGAGTCCTATATTGTCAACAAACACAATCATCTCAAAAATGCTTCAACGATACCTTGAGGGATTTTTTCCCAACATTGAGTGACACACTTGTTTTGTGATCTTATTGATGTTGATTTTATTTTAATGGGGTTTTTTCATCCTGACCCGATGATATGAAGACATAGAGAAGAATGAAACATACCAAGCACAATAAAGCTTAAATTTTACATGGATTATTCCATTCCATATCAAATTTCTACAAGAATTAACTATTTTGAATGTTATTGTTGTACATTCCTTGTTAGTAATGATTTTCAATGTGATAGTAAGTTTAGTGAAGGAATAATTGGATTAATTGACCAGTAATTCCAAATTGGTGGGTTTTATTAGTGAATTACAATGGAAGCTCGTCTGATAAAACCAAAAACGTGGCATGTTAAACCCATTGTCTAGTGTAAAGGTCCGGATATAGTTAACTGATGTTCCAATTTCAGTTATAAGGTTTATGGGACCTTATGAATTGGAATTGATGATGCAATTAACTAGATTGTAATGCTAATAATCAATCAAATAAGAATGAATATAAATGAATTAAAACAAATGTATCCTGAAAATGAAATAGACCCAATTTGTGTGTGAGGAATGTGAGACCATATACTGAACTAACCATAGTAGTGGGATGTAGGTCGTGTCTCTTATGATTCCTTATGTTTCTCATTCTTCTCATCCATAACATTCTCTAGGAGCAGGCATAGTGGTTTGATTTATTTAGTAGGATAGCCTTGTGTTTATCCTTTCTTACCACTTTCCCAATTTTTTTTAAATATTATCTGAGGTATGTTATTGGAATTTGTAGATCAATTCAACTACAATTACCTCACGTTGTACGCCAGAAATGTGGTGATGATAATACTCCTGAGGTGGTGGTCCCTGAGCAACCTATGACACATTCTGTAGTTCCACCATAGGCACCTCTTGCAGACCTTCTACTGGGTGTCGATGAACTATTTCGGGATAGTTTCCCTCACAATATAAAATTAGTTTTCGGTTCTTCTAAACCTTCACCTTCTATAGAAGAGTTGACCAGAGAGTTTCAGCAGCATCCACCTCCCACCTTCTTGAGGGATGGCCGAACTCACGATGTTGAGTCTTGGTTAGAGGTTATGGTGTCATTACTAGAGAACATCGAGATGCCTCTAGATTTGGGGGTCAAGATCATGACCTATATGCTATGTGACTATCCCAAATGTTGGTGGGACATTCTGACTCAGTCTGGTCGATATTAGGGTATGTTCTTGTAGACTTCCGCACAACCTTCTTTAAATACTTCTTTCATCAAACCTTAAGAATATATCACATATGAAAATTCATGCACCTTCACAAGGTGACATGATAGTGATGTAATACTCCACTTGATTCACTGAATTACAATTTTTTTATACCAAAAATTGACAGTTGACAAGCTAAATACTATGAGGAGATTTTTGGATGGTATTTCTTATGTTATTAGCTCACAAGGGAATGTCTTTCAGTTGTCCACCATTTCTAAGATAGTGAACAAGGACATCATCAATGAGAGGAACTTGAGGGAATCAAGCAATGTAAAGTAGGGCAGTTTGGCATCCAGTTAGAGCATTGGTTTATCTGGATGTAGGAAGTGACGCTTTGAGGGTACATGCAGGGCATGTATCAGCCATGTGGCACACACTGAAATATTTGTGGTGTGTCTCCAATATGAAAGATGAGGGCATACAAATTCCCAATGTATGAGGAACCCAATCAAGTTTTAGGCTTTTGGAAAGATGGGTTACCTCCAGCACTTCTTCTGATCCTTTCCTCTAGTGATAAGTGAATGGGGTTATATGCCATCAACACCTTTAGGTGCAGGGTCATAGACTCCCCACCAGGTAAGAAGTCGGTCCCCTATAGTTGGTTTGGGTTGAAAAGGTGGTTATGACCTAGGTAGTAAAGGTTCAAAGTTTCTTTATGAGTGGAGTGGGCATACTCAGGCCTGTCAGGTAGCATCTCATGGTCATGTGTCTGGCCATATCTATGTTGTGATGTTGACACTAAGGAAACATAGTCCTGGGATATAAATAATTATAGGTACTATTATAGTATACTCTACTCCAGTATCTACCTTGTTTGATACAGGTGCATCACACTCTTTCCTATCTATTGTAACTATGGGAAGTTTGGTCCTAGTGATAGAGGACTCCAGTCGAATTATGACCCTAAAAACACCCTTAGGAGTTCAAACTGAGGGTATTTTTTTAGTGAAAGGAGTTCCCCCTTGAAATATGTCGGTACTATTTTCTATAGAGTTTCTTCATCCTCGAGATGACTAGTATCGATGTTATTCTTGGTATGGACTGGCATGTGCCTTATCAAGCACATTTTTATTACTATCACCCTTGGGTATCATTCATATCACCTGAGGGTAGTACGTATATCTATAAGGGAGAATGGGGTCTCTATGTAATCAAGCTGGACTCAAGAATACTAGGCTAGGTAGAGTGACATCCCAGATGACCAATCTCTTTATGAGGGAGTAGGGAATGTAGCTAGTGGAATTCCCTCATGTGGTGGAAAAATCTAGGGACATATTTTCTGATGACTTATATAGATTACCTTCTAAGAGAGAGGTTAAGTTAACAATTGTTGTTGTTCTTGTTGTGTCAATAATTTCCATTCTTCTATATAGGATAGAACCTACAGAGCTATAAGAACTCAAGAAGTAACTGGAATATCTAGAGGCTAGGGGTTTTATCAGACCCAACACATTTCCATGGGGTCCGATATTCCTTTTCACCAAGAAGGCGGTTGGTTCCCTCAGAATATGCAAGGATTAACCCCAAATAAACCTTATTATGATGAAGAAATGATATCCATTGCCTCAAATAGATGACATCTTCGACTAGATCTGAGGAGAAAATATTTTATCCATTATTTATTTGAGGTATATATACCATTAGTTTTATCAGAGGCCATCAAACATACCACAAATAGGATTTCAGAGCAGGTGAAACTTGTATGAGTATCTGGTCATTCCGTTTGGTCTGACGAATACACTGATAGACTTCACAGATTTGATGAAATAGTATTTACGCCCATATCTTGATTCCTTTGTAGTAGTCTTTATTGAATACATATAAGTGTATTCTTGCACCAGAAATGGCCATTACAATCATCTTGAGATCATGCTGAATACACTTAGAGACACCGGCTATATGCGAAGCTCAGTAAATGCCACTTTTGGATCAGTAAGGTTCACTTATTTTGTCATATCATATTTGATCCAGGCATATCTGTTGACCTATATTAGGTGTGCACTATATTTTCTTGGTAGCAATCCAAGAATTTTTTTGGCATACATAGATTCATCGGACTTGTTGGCTATTAAAGATGATTAATTTAGGACTTCTCATACCTGGTGGCACTACTTATTTGATTGTGCAATAAATATGTGAAATTAGACTATATTGAGGCTTTGAGATATATATTTTTGGATTTAAAGGTATGAATGGCTTTAGAATTGATCCTGATTCTACCTACATCAGGAAGAACCGATACAGTTTATTATGATGCTTCAGGAATCAGGTTGGGTGAAATTTTGATGCAAGGTGATCGAGTCGTTCCATATAGTCCCCACTAGCTAAGGCCTCATGAGTGTAACTATCCTTTTTACAACCTCTAGCTAGAATTCATAGTTCATGCTCAATTCAGTAGGAGGTACTACTTACATGGTGAGTGATTCATTGATTACACAGATCATTAAAGTCTCAAATACATATCCACACTATAAGACTCAAATATGAGGTAGCGTAGGTTATTGGAATACTAGAAATCATTTGAATTAAATATTACTTATACATCAGGGAAGGGAAATGTTGTAGCGGATTCCTTGATCCTGAAAAATTTAGACGTAAGCCATCAAGGAGTCCAAAAGTGAGTGGAAGTTGATGGCTCTATTTTTTGAGATAGAGTTGGAGGTTCAGGGATAATACAACAACAAGTTATATTAGCTCTAATAGTGACATCCTCCCATATAGAGTAGGTCCAGATGAGGTAGTTGTATGATTCTGAGTTCCTTGTTTCGAGGGAGAGGGTCCTAGGTGATAACCCGCCTTCGGTTTGGTTTGTTGATATTAGTGAGACCTTACTATTCCATGGACATGTTTGGGTGCCTTCCAATATACAGGAAGAGATGATGAGTGAATCTTATGCCTCTGTATGGGAAGTTCATTCTGGGATCACCAAGATGTGTCGGGATATACGTCATCTATATTGGTGGACATGTATGAAGAGGAAGATAGCGGGTTTCATCACTTAGTGCTCCACCTGTCAGTAGGTGAAGGCATAACACCAATGACCTGCTGGACTTTTACAACTTCTATCCATTCCTGAGAGGAAAGGGAATGATGTCACTATGGAAATTGACATGGACTTTTCGATATCCAGTTGAGGTATAGAATCAATATTGGTGATCATAGACAAGTTTACCAAGGTCGTTCACTTCCTACTGATCTGATATACCTTCTCTTTAGACGAGTTAGGAAGGATTTACATATGAGAGATAGTACAACTTCATGGTGTTCCTTTTCTATCATTTTAGATACATATGATCATTTTACTTCATAGTTCTATAAAGGGTTACAAAATGAACTGGGTTCATAGGTACTCTTGAGTAAAACATATAACCATTAGACCAACAGGTAGTCTGAGCAGACAATTCATGTGTTAGAGGATAATATTCGGGCTTGTATCCTTCATTTTGGAGGTTTATAGGAATATCATATCCCTCTAGTCGAGTTTTATTACAAAAATAGATTCTGATAAATGATTTATATATATCCATATGAGGCCCTATGTGGTAGACCTTTTCCTTCACCTCTATGCAAGTTAGTGGTAGGTCAGGCAGCTCTACTAGGTCCTTATCTTATTTTGGAGACTTTAGAGAAATTATAGATAATTTAGAAGCGTATAGATACTGCTCAGTCTAGTTATAAGTCTTATACTTATTTTTATTTTATACCTATAGAGTTCAAGGTAGGAAATTGGTATTTTCTATGTGTATCAACTAGATTGGGTCACAAACTAATAGAGAGATAGGAAAATTTATCACCTTGATATGTTGGTACTTTTGAGATAGCGGAGAGAGTTGGTCTAACAACCTATCAGTGGTTGTTACCTCAGAGGCATTGTTCCATGTAATAAATCTTCCACATATCTCATATTTGATAGAATCATCAAGAACCATCACATTCATTTGAACCTAAGGATATTGATTTAGATGTGGATGTGTCCTTTGAGGATCATCTGATACATATCATTGATCGGAGAATAAAGGTTCTCTGATGTAGGTTAGTTCCTCTAGTCTAGGTGCGATGGAAGAACAAATGTATACAAGATGATACGTGGGAGTATGAGGTCGATGAATGTTCATAGTGGCCAAAACTCTTCTCTAATGACGTTCTACAACCCTATGAATGGAAACTCAGGGATAAGTTTCTTGAAGGAGGGGAAGTTGTAACATCCCAGCTTTTTATAAAGGTACAGACTGTTATATTTTTGTTCTAATTCCATTAAACGGTACAATTAAAGTTTTCTAAAAGTTTTAAGGAGGCCTTGGGTGCATCTTGGGCTCATTTGGAGCTTGTATTTATGAAGTGGAAAGAAAATACTGGTCCACATGGTTAGGAGAAATTTTTCCACCAAACTCGCATGGTTTCCCTAAAATGTGTGGCTATAGGTAGTGGGGGCCTGGGGGTGCACATTTTTTCTACAACTATGTGAACCTAGGAACACAACCATGTGATATTTCATATGTTTTTATATAGTGGGTTTCATATGGTTAGATAAATCATGTGCCTAACCATGTGGGGTTCCCCTTGGAATTTGATAATAGCTGACAATTTGCGCAGGGTTTGACCAACCATTCAGTCCAACTATGCAAAGTTTTTTAGGGGGTGAATTTACCATTTTCCATTCTTTACTGATCTAAACCCTTTATTATTTTCATTTTATGTTCATATAAGGGATATAATAATCCTCCCACAAAAAAATCCATTTCCTCTTCCCACCAAAGTTTTTGAGACCCCTCCATTATACAAACTCTGTTCTTCTCGTCATTGGATCCATCCGAAATATAGAGGTACATTATTCAATATTCTTATTTCATTTTCAAGTTATTCTTTCCATATATTTATCTATTTGGGTGCAATCTCATTTTACCCATTTTCAGGGAGTTTTATGATTTCCCCAATTTCTCCCATTCTAGTTCTAATCAAAGGCCAACGTTGGATGGTGGAAGTACTATGAGGCTAAGGTAGGTGGTATATGATATTTTCCCTCGCTTCATTACATTATATATTATGCGCGCTTATAGAAAGAGAGGTAACCATATGATTTATCCACTGTTTTTTATTTAAATTAAATTTAAGGCCACACCATTCTTTTAGTGACCTAAGATAGTGGAAAATCAACCCCTTATGTTGATCACCTTTAGTTATGCCACCCCAATGGGTGTACTCTTCCTTGAGGATTACCTTGCCTTTTCCTTAGGTAGTTTAAAATCCCCTTGAGTGGTGTCGCTTAATACTTAATGTCTAGAATTTATGAGTTAATTTAAAATAAAGAGTAGGATGTGAGATAAGCCCCACACCTTAAGACTTTAGACCAAAATGGGATTCCAGATGGAACACATAGACCAATACACCTATATTGATGTGAATACTTGAACTAAATGAGATGGACTCTTTTTTTGAATTTTTATATATACAATTTTTGAGTTGAATTATTTCACTATAGAGAAGAGGGTGAAATAAGGGGTTCTAACTTAAGGAACCCTTGGAAAGACTCTTATGTCGTTTGTAAGAATTGTCAATTCATTGTAAAAACATTGGGAGAAAACATAAACTATGCCTAGTATGGTCTCACCGAGAATTATTGTCTTTACCTCCATACGATTTACAATGGATCCCTATGGGATATCCCTTGGATGGGATCGATGACACGATGGTTGCACCATTCCAAGAGAGAGACTCGAGACCCTATGTAGGACACTAGGTATAGACTCTGAAGTTAGTTTGTGGTGTTTCCACACCAATCCCAGAGTGAAATTTGGGGATTCACTCTTGGGTCACCTTAGAAGAAATATTTAGTAATTGGTATTATACCAAGACCCTAGAGAGATACATGGAATTACCTTAGAATTTCCATGGATGGGATCCAAGGGACTTAATATTTTATCAATAAGTTTAATTGAATTAAAAATCATGTTATCATTTCCTAAAAAATTGAATTGTAACATTGGTACTAGAAATGTAGGGAAATATCCACTAGAACTAATCAAAAGCTTGGGGATAGTACAACTCCATGAACATTTTAACACTCACCTTACCTTTCTAAGATCACTTGGTTCATACTCACTGTATTAGACCGAAGTAGGTAAATTAAACCGGTGTCCAAGTGGAACCCAGTCTAATGTATTGTTTATTTATTTATTTTCTCATTTATTAGTTATGGAATATTGTTCATTTTATATTAAATGAATTGATTTATCTAGGCACCATTGGTGGTGAACTAAAAGGGTTTTACCTCACACCCTACTCTATATGCCTTGGGTACCCAAGTAGACTTTATGATTGCAAGAATAGATAAAGAGAAGCATCCAGCTCCCGATGTTTGATTTCTAGCTTTAGGATGGAGATGGGGGTAGGGGACTAAGACTATGATCAATATAATAACTATAATAGTTTTTTTACTCTTCTATATTTTCTTATCATGTGGTATATTCATGGATACCTTGTCCCATGTATAATTTTTTTTGAATAACATCATTATTAGTTGTATCTATTTATTATTCATATTCCACTTATTGTTATTAGTTCGCTTGTTTATTACTATTTCATATTACTTATTATTTTGTTTATTATATATGATTCCTTAATTGTTTACCATTGTATAATAATGTTCTCACTATGATCAATGAGGACATTGTCTCCCCACAAAAACAACATAGGACCTAACTACTAGTCGACAACCTATGTCATTTGGAAAGTCATGCTTGAGGTCTTATGCCCACCATATCAAGGAACTGTTTAGTGGAAACTGAGGTGATATGCTACAACACCAATGGAAGAATGAAATACCCAAGAAAATATGGAAGCTTGATTAAGATCCAATGTCTCATGCCTATTTTGATTGGAGGATAGGCACACCACTGGTCTAAATTGAAGCTTTATAGTGGAAAATCATGTCTTATTTTTCCAATCATGTTCCATTAAAAACAGATTTCTAGTGTAGCACCCCATGTCCTCAATTTAAAAGAAATAGTAGTCTTGATATCACCTATATAGACCAGATCTATTAATCCATCTCAAGACATCCATGTCATAAACATTCCCAAAGTGTCATTGTTTTCCAATAAAAAGTGCCCAATGAAATTGTATAC
The DNA here is from genome assembly GCA_963277665.1 of Viscum album. Taxonomy (NCBI): domain Eukaryota; kingdom Viridiplantae; phylum Streptophyta; class Magnoliopsida; order Santalales; family Viscaceae; genus Viscum; species Viscum album. The sequence goes on along the minus strand of OY728120.1, from coordinate 574,894,874 downwards.
AAAAGATGGCATTGAATCCAAGTAAACTAGGCCTTGTACTGGTGGCCCATTTGATATAGGATAACTTACCAAGGCCCAAAATTCATGTCTAATTCCCACAATAACACCATCTTCCTTCTATAAAAATAATTCTTTGTCATGTGGAGCTACAAGGAAATTAAGTAATTCCACTATAATTCTATTCAAACGGACACATGTTATAGATCCATGTAAGAATTCCATTAATCTCAAAAATGAAATTAATGAATATCATTGAAGGCTATAGAACTTATCAAGATGAAATATAACACATCCTTCTCATGTACTGGATTAAGAAGCAATACAATAATTTCCAAATTGTTATTCTATAAATAGAGATCTATTCATTGTTTCAAAGGATGATATCATGATGGGGGAATACTTCCATAATCACCAGACCAAGTTTTTGATCTATTGGTTCTATTTATTCCTTATTTATTTCTTAATTTCTTATAATTTTTCTATAATACTTGAACAATGGCAAAAAAGGCCATTTTAGGTCATTCCATGGATAATTCTCCAATTCCCCTATTGATGAATTCTAATCATTATGCTAATTATCCTACTAAATTATATTTTTATTTCAATTGTTTATTTAGTTATTTGTTTCATATTTCTTTCAATTATAATTTACTCTACTCTTGTTATCAATATTAAATACAAATAACAAACTTGAACATAAATCACTTCATGCGATAGGAATACATGGGATAATCAAAGGGTGATAAGAGATAACTTATTACTTGGATAGGCAATAATAAATGGTAAAATGATCATTATATTTCCCATCAAAACCAAAACAACCAGATAAGAGTAATTAGTGATGTATCATTCGATTATAGGATGATTACAAAAAAATTAATAATTATTATATAGGATAAAGAGGGAATTATCTAAGTATATAACACTTTTCTTAAAACTAATATTAAGAAAATAAATTACTTCTTATGTTTTTATAATGTAAACCCATTAAACAAAAGAAAAACATATCTGTGGAAATTTCTTCTCTGGAGACAACTTGATTCCCACTTTTGTTTTTTATTTTACCTAGGTTTAAAAATTCATTTCAAATAATTTTTGTGATAACATTTTTATCAAAATTAAAATCATTGAGGGGGAGGATAGTGTTAGTGTTTATTTTTTTAAATGATATCGATGAATGACTAGTTATAATTCATAAAACCTTATTATTTTTTATCCTATGGTTGAGATAATTGTTCTTATTAGACTATAAAATCTTAAAATAAATGAATAATAGGAACGCGAGTCTGTCACTATTCTATTGGCTAACTCTCCTTCCTCAGATTCTTCTTACATTATATTTAAATTAGGAAATGACAAAATGGAAGATAATATTTCTCATCGAGATATGAATTTGGGGTAAAACATTTCACCCTGATTTAACATTAATAAATAATAATTTAAATTGAATAAACTATAATATTGTGATCATAAAAAAATAATTATTATAATTTTACCTAAATTTCATATATTATTCGATGGAGATCCTATTTGGAATTTAATAGAATTTAAATAAAGTATTTAAATGATTTAGAAATAGCGGAGTCATTGTGGCTTAAATTCACTAAAATACTTTCCTTATATATCTTGATGGGGTAGCCAAGGGGCATCTCTACAATCTAAAAATTGGAGAATTCACCACATGGGATGATCTATATAGGGACTTACTCCATAAAGTTTTTCCTAATTTGGGGAGTGATCAAATAATAAATTAGATCTATAGAATCAAACAAGCCAGCGAAAAAACCCTCAAATGAGTTTTTAGGAAATGTTCGAGAAATTGATTTTATCTATATCACACTATCCCTATGAAGGAAATTACTTATAAGTATTAATTAAAAAAGAATTAAAAAATAGTGACCAAAATCTACTATATGCTTACTTGGGGGGATCTCTAATTGATAAGTCATAAGTTAAAGTCATAAAATTGATAGAGGGAATCTCCTAAAATTCCAAAAAATTACAATAACTAAAAATAGAGGTGTATATGAGGAAAAAAGATCTTACTCATCATTAATATAAATTAAAATTGATGAACTAACTTCATATGTGAGACATCAAGCTATGAAAAAAGAGGACTAATCACCCACCACACTTCCTTGGGTATTCCAACTTTTTGATTCTCATGAGCACAACCCTAGTGGATTCCTTAAATTTAAAGGGACTAAAATATGAGATTACTTATACAATATGTAGTTATAGAATCAACCAAATGGTAGGTAATTATTTATAGAATTTATCACCATTTAGTTTGCAGTTGGGAGCCAATAGCCTAAAGGTCACCATTCCGGCAAGGATTTTAGTTGGCTTATCAATAGCCTTTCTAACCCTCTCCAATCCAGAAAAAATGTTTACAACCACAAAAACTCAACCAAAAAAGGAAATATAAAGATCCTTCCATGAAGGACTTTCTGAGACATGTGATATAATAAAAAAACACTCAAAATATTACTCTCACAACTCATGTATTAGAGTAAAAATAATTAAAAGGATAGTTCACCCAAATCTTAACCAACTTTAATAACCTATAAAATCAAGGATTAGGTTAGTTTACCACACAAACAATTACTTACCAAAAAAAGTAATGTATATTAAATTACATAAAGGAGTGGAAATGAGTTATAAATCAGTCATGTATTTCTCTTGGAATTCAAATTTAGATGTGGGAAACCCACAATACAAGAATGTATTTATCCCCAAAAAAGAACATGAAGAGGAATATTTCAAGACACCCCCCTATGATGAAAGAAAAGTGGAAATCTAAAATGGAATACCCACATGAATCCCAACCTCATTTCCCTACAAGGATGCATAAACCTAAAAACCAATGAAGAATCATTATAACATGAGATCCTAGAGGTGTTCAAAAATGTAGAGATCAACATCCCCTTATCTGATGTCATCCACCAAATTCCATGGTATTCAAAATAAATTAAAGGCATGTGTATTGGTAGAAGGATATTGTGATTAAATAAATAGGTATGATTAGATATAAATGTTTCTTCCCTTTTTCCCTATAAATCATTGAGAAATTTCAAGATACATGTACTTTCATTATCCCCTCCACCATTAGAGAGATTACTTTTTCCAATTCACTGTGTGATTTAGGATCCTAAATTAATGGGATGCACTATTCAATTTATTCTTCTATGTAGATATCATAACTCAAACCTACCCATGCTGTTGAAATAACTCACCAGTCGATCCATTTCATGTCCACTAGCTGTTCTTGAAGATGTATTGGTAAGAGTACAATGATTTTATTTCCCAATAAACTTCTACATTCTCAACATAGAAGAAGGGAATGATAAATATCACTCACCCATCATTTTAGGTATGTTTCCCCCTAACTACAAAAACCATAATAAATGTCAATGAAGTAACAATTTATAAGACTTTTGGTGAAGAAACAATGGATTTCAATATCATTAACTCAATAAAACACCCACATAAAGAGAAATATATTTAAACATTTAAATTTTTTGAATTACTTTGTTCTTCTAGGTAGGAAATAGGAATTTTTAATGACATAACCATATTAGGTGAAGATTAGAAACAACCAACTTTCTTGAAAAATATGTTTTTGAAAATGATCTTAATCGGAAAAGTATTTTGAGTGTCACATAGTTTTAATAAATTAATGAAATTTCCTTTGATGAGTTACTAAAATCTACTAAAAATATTTCTTCTATGAATTTATAGGTTTTTCAAAAAGTTGATCTATGAACTAAAACCATTTTTGAAAATCCCCCTAAACTAGGACTTAATTTATTCTATCAAACATGAAATATTACGATTTAAAGGAAGATGAGAAACCAATAGTCAAAATCTAAAATAATTTAGATCCTAGTTAAGAACACCAACTGCTATAAATTATAAATCATAATTCAAGGTAAATAGGATCGACAATGATGGAAATCCCATGGATTATCCCTACCACATTAATGCATATGTTTTTTTAAAATTAATCTAAAGCAGTGAGATAACCCCAAATAATGTTCAACCTGAACCTTCTAAAAGTATTACAATGAATTAGAAAGTATTTTTGGATTTGGAATAATTTATCCCATCTCGAACTCAAAGTGGGTGAGTCCCATTAACATATTTCTAGAGAAATCGGGATACATAATTATGAAAAATTATAATAACAAATTAGTTCCCATAAGAATTTAGAATAGATGTAGAGTCTGAATAGATTTTAGGAGGCTGAACCATGTAACCCAAAAAAGAATTTTATCATAGAATTTGTTGACTAAATGTTAGAGATACTATTTGGGATGGTTTAAAATTGCTTCCTTGATGGATTTTTTTGGGTATTATTAGGTTACATTTACTCTAGGAGAGCATGATCAGAGCATTGTGAAATGTCCCTTTGGTACATTTTCCTAATGAATGATTCCTTTTAGTGTTTTCATTTCTCCAGGTACCTTTTAGTGTGGCATGGTATGTATTTTCTCAGATATAACTTAGATCTATATAGATTTATTACTTAATTAAATTACAATGTATTGAACTTGTTTTCAATTTTTTTTATAGAGTCAATACAAAGATTCAAAAAATTCATTGAGAAAAACTTGTGTTTGAATTTTGAAAATTTCCATTTTATGGTAGAGAAAGAAAATTTTCCAGTTATATAGTTTTTATTTATGGAATTAAAATAGATAAATCCGATGTTGATGTTATTTCCACACTACCTTACCCCTCTACTGTGATACACATTAGATCATTTCTAGGGCACGTTGGATTTCATAAAAGTTCTATTAGAGAATTTATGAAAATTTATTTTTCATTAAATAACATAATCAAGAAAGAAACTGACATTAATTGTGATCACTAATGCATGAAATCCATTGATAGATTAAAATAATGCAGGAACACTACCCCCATAATCTATCCACAAAACTAGAGTTACCCCCTTGAGACCCAAAGTGATTGTTCCAATACGTTTGTACAGGTGGGGCTTTCCCAAGATAGTTATGGAAATCCACAAGTGACATTATACACTTCACAGACCTTAGATTCTACCTTGATTAACTACCCAATAATAAAGATGGATTTTTTCCTATTTTATTATCTTTAGAAAAAAAAATTCTTATCATTTATGGAGTAAAGTAATTTTTTATTATAATCATACAACATTGAGATATTTTATCAAGAAAGATGATGAAATCCAAGATTAGTTAATGGATACTGATGATAAAAGAGTTTTACTAGAAGATCGAGGACAATAAGGGTTGTGAGAATATGGTGGAAGAATACATTATATGGTTTCCCCACATTACTAATTTTAAACAAATACCTAATACCAATCTCGATGAATATTTCCCGAGTGAGAAACTGTAAAACCTCACCCATGTTCCATGTTATGCTGATATAGTCAACTATTTGGTTACCACAAATCTACCCTCCTTTTATAAACATAAAATTACTAAATTGAAATTTGAATCAAAATACTATGTCTGGGAGGATATTTATTTATAGAAAATTTACAATCACCATAAAATTATAAGGTTAATCCTTGATAAGGAAATTGATTGTGTGCTTTATATTTTCCAAACACTTTCTTGTAGATGATATTTTTGATATCAAAGAATTGATGTGAAATTTTTGGAAGTATGATTGTTTTGGCCCTGAATTTTTTATGATTCACATGTTTTTTGAAAAAAACTATCCCAACTACTAGTTTACTAGTTGAATTTTCAAAATAAATGAGATTCCCCAAAAACCTTTTCTTTTCTATGATATATTCGATGTATGGAGAATAGAATTCATGAGACCATATCCTATTTAATTCGGAATATCCTACAAATGTTTATCAGTGGAATATGTTTCTATGTGGATTATAGAAAAAATAATCAAATAGATTATTCACAAACGATGTTTCAATTTCTAAAATAATTGTTTTGTAAGTTTGGAATACCTCAATCTATAATAAATGACCAAATAACCCACTTCTATAATAAGAATATAGAAGCCCTCATGAAATTTTATTGATTTCATAATAATACATCCACTAGCTACCACCAATTTAAAAATGGATAGGACGAGGTGTCTAATAGTCAAGTCAAAATAATTTTGAAAGAAAATAGTGGAACCCAACCACAAAGTGTGGTGTAATAAATTTGAAAAAGAACTGTGGGAATGCTTAAATGCATTCAGAACCGCATTTTTTATGTCATGGTACAAAATCCTTTATGGTTAACATTTTCACTTAGTTACTAAGCTATGACACAAAGTCTACTAGGATGCTAAAAGTGTAGTCCCATAGTATGTTAAGGGCAGAGAGCTTAAGAAGCTGCAGTTGGGGGATCTTGAGAATTTGAGAAGAGAAGTATATGTGAAATCATAATTATATAAGGATAAATATATATTTTTTCATGATAAAATCATCTAGAAAATATAATATCAACCTAGAGAGAAATAGTTTTTATTTTCCTTAAGGATAAATCTCCTCCCAGACAATCTTGGCTCCAAGTGGGCTAGGTCATACAAAGTAACTAATATGTTTCGTTTTGGTGCATCTGATATTCAATGATATTGGTCAAAGTTTCCATTCAAGGTGAATGGACAATAATTTGAGAAATTTAATGAGGATTTATATAATGAACCGATGGGGGAGTCTGAATTCCTCTCTAATACTATTAAATAATGAAAGTTCAGGTTTTCCCTTTTCCTTATATTGGTATAACTCATTACATTATTTGGAAACATTTTTCTTGAAACAAAATAATGTTGGAATTCAATTGTAAGTATGTTTGAACCAAGTGTGGGGAGAGGGAAAAATTAGATCAGTGTGTATTAAAAATAATAAGAAATGGAAAAATAAAAAAGAATAAGTTTGAGATCCTTTACATAATTTCTTTTTTGGATTGTTTTTAAAAATTATTTTATTTTTATGATTGAAAATTGAATAGTAGTACTCACACCTAATTAAAGTACCAATTAGGTTATGAGGATTACATTGAATTTGAGTTAATGAATGTGAATTATTTTTTTATGTAAATTTTCATTAAAGACTAGGGTAATGTAGTGAAGACTAAAAGGATCATTGTGGAATAAAAACTATAACATTTAGACAATGTAATTTCAAACCCAATCATGATTAAATTGACCATTGTAACTGAATTTAACCTTACAGGGACTTCCTAAAAGAAATTTATATAATCCCTTTGAACCTAGAGTACAATGGGAAATGGGGATCAAATAACATATCATTGAGATAATGAAACCGGGTGTTTGAGTTTAAGACCTATATACATATTCAATAATCTATTTTCCTAGTGACTCACATATACAATGTAGGAATAATTTTTTTAAAAAAAGAATAAATTTACCATTTATTAAAAGAAGGTTTATTTAGGTGAGGGGAATATTGAACTCAGATAAATAATAGAGAAACTAAAATTTCAAAATATCATTTAAGAAGATTCAGGGATGTTTAAAAAAGAAATTGGGTTTAGGAAGCCAAGGAATGAGGGGAAATGGAAGTTCCACTTGCTTAAATTTTAATTTCACATTAATCTATCTAATATATTCCCAAAACATGAATTTGAATCTCAAGTGATGTAAAATAGTGTCTGAAAAACATAAGAGGCGTGACTATTTAGAGGATAAATTCTTTGATCTTCTTTATAAAACCCTAATATTTTATAGTATTTTATATATTTAATTTAATTTAGTAGCTTATATTCCATGCAACACCGACTTGGATTGTGTTATACGTAAGGTTGAGTTTCTGCGAAACAACACATTAGTATTATAATTATTTAAATGATATATTTATTTATCAATTAAATATTGCAATATGAATAGTAAAAAATAAAAATAAAATTTTATTTATATTGTTTTCACGTAAATAAAACATATTTATAATGAAATTTATAAGTTTTGTTAAAATAGTTATATATTTAGAAAAACTATTTTCTTAAAAGAACTACTTTTTATGTCTTATTTTGAACAATAATAAAATAAATTTTAGACACTCCTATGAACTTTATTTGGTAAAATATAATTCATTTTTTAATACGTAAAATCAAAATTAGCTTAGGTTAAATTTTTGATATTTTTCTGAAAACATTCAATTTTTTATGAATAGTGAAAACTAATGCATAGTACATAAAAACCGACTTTTTCATTTAAATAATTATTTTTAATTAAAATTTATCTTAAATTCAAAATATATACATAATACATATATTATCCCAATTTAAGTCATTTGAGTCATTTTATAACAGAATTAGATATAAAAATTCATTGAACCTTTCTAACATCTTTTTACACACCTTCTAGGAACATTTACCCACCTTCTAGGAACATTTCCAAATCAGCACAAAACATAATTTTACCGCTTTAGTGAAAAGAATTTCTAAAATCCGACATACCGGGTTTTCATTTGTATATAAAATGTGGTTCAATAGGATCAAAATAATTTTTCAGGAATAGAAACTTTTGAATTCTATTTACCATAGTTAAAGGTAAATAGGGTAATTAAAGGTAAAAATAATATTATAATAACATAAAATTATCCTAACACATATCCTAATTCTATTGGAAAATTTTATTTCCACAAAAATAAACCTAGGATAAAAATATGATACTTTTTAATCCACTTGTGTGAGATTAGAACATTTTTTATATTTTATTTAAAGAAGAGTTAAAAGTGTAAAATTCAAATTTTAATAACAAAAATATTTTTAATATAGGGTTATACATAAGATAAATTAGACTATAAATATTCACTGTAAATATAAAAATATTTCCTACATCATGGTATTTTATTTGTAAATTTTAGACATTAAATTATTAAATTTATTTATGTCACAATAATGATACAATATTTTTTTAATGAATGAACAAAATAAATGATATCATAAATACTTAAATACATATAATTTGAAATTTTTTATTCCATAAACTTATTTTATGGATGAAATTGACAAATGAGGTATGAGTTAATGCCTTTTTTTCTAAGAAATCAATTTTTTATGACTTTTATATAAATCAATTACTAAATAGTGTCAAAATTGAAATCAATTAGTTTTAAAAACAAATACTATTTTATTAAATGATATAAAAATACTAAAAATCTATAGTTCTACCAAATAAATTTTATAGTGATAAAAATTTCATAAATGATACACTTTAGGTTCTATTGGTATTTTATAGTAAATTTATTATCCATGTAGTAAAATAATACTAGAGGACATGGTAAGAGTGAACATATTTTACAAAGGGTTAAATATAAAAGATAAGGATAATTTTATGACATAAACATGTAAAAACCCTATTGGTTGAGACTATTTTGACCCATACTAATATTTTCTAAGATGTTAATCAATTTGGAGCTATTATAAACCGAAAATAGTTTTATAATAAATTAATTTTTACAGCTTTTCCCAAAGTACCCATCACCTCTCTCATAAAAGGGAATATACCTTTATATTTAATTAACACATCCAAAGCCCTTTGGCTCGACCAAACCCTCCACAAATCTCATCCCAACTTCCCTACCTTCATCCTAGAGGAAAAACATTGGGCAGAAATCCAACATAAGGAGTCCTTTTGTGCAAATCAAAAGGAGGCACCTGAAGAAGAGGTAATCGTTTTATCCCGTCATTCAAAGTTCATTTCTTATTCTACATCCTTTTGCTAAGTTTTTACCATAATAAAATAATAACTCGATAATATAATATATGATGAGATTTTATTAAGATTATGTTACAATCATATTCCTCTTTTTACCCATCCTACGAAAAACAATACCATCATGTGTGCGTACGTACGACTTACTGTCTCCACGCCACTGTGTAAATTGTTTTCATATACAATTTATTTTTATGGGTATAATGATGAATGTAATGGATTTAAATAAAAAATATAACGTGATATCGTTTCTTTGAAATTAATATTACTTCCAATTCCATACCATTTGACCATTAAGGAAATGATATCTTTGCTCATGCGTACGTACGGCTTACCGTCTCCACGACGCGATGAGAATCATCTTCCATATTCACCATCCATGAATGATTTTAAGAATAAATATTATTAATAATTATGAAATATATGGAATAATAATTATATTGGGATGATACACACACACACACACATTTCATTCACTTACTTCCATACGATACGAAAACGGAAACATCGATCATGCGTACGTATGGCCTAATATCTCCATGAATGGTGTACTCTATTTCATATATCTATTTTTATTTATATATGATATATAAATCACATTATACATTCTATAAGTAAGTTACTAATGATCTAATTATTATGATCACGAATAAAAAATGAAAACATGTATGATAAACAATGTGATTATTACCCCAAATGTTGCATTAACATGGAATTGTTAATAAATGGGTAATATAAAGTAATAAAAGAATCATATATGACAAAATAAATATTATTATGAATTTTATATAAGTTAATAATATGTTTAAAAACATTATAAAAGAGTTTCAGATAGATATGAAGAGTATCTAACCTAAGGTATGGGTTAATTTTGCAATCTCATTATTATCCGACATGGTTTTTGCATAAGTATTTACTGAGACAAATTTTTCATCCATGTCCATGTTTCTTAAAAATATTTTACAAAGGGATATTTTTAAGGTTTTATGTAAGGTAATCTTTAACCTAAACGTCATTATAAATGTTTTAAATATTTACACCTCTAAACCCTCCTCTTTAATATCCATGTTTTCAAAATGGTTTTAAAGACATATTTATATGGGCATAAATGTTTTAAGATGTTAATTTTCTTTAAAAGTTTAAAAGTGGTATGGGACATTATGATTCAAAATATATTTTAAATGAATTATTTATAAATTGTGTGACTTTTAAGGTTTTTACATTAAATATGGAATATTTCCCTTATAAGGTTTTAATGAATTTATTAAATTGTTTTTATTTATGTCAACATAATTTTTTAGATTTTATGCTTGTTTGAAGTTGATTTATTATGATACAATATTCCATATTGTATTTAAGTTTTTGTGATATTTCTGACTTTGGATGTTCTATTTTTGTACCATTCATGGTTTATGGTTAAAGTATTAACATTTCATATGCTAGTTTTAATACGAATGTTTATGTAATGTTTCAACCTTTTAATATGAGGAATGAATTGGACTTAGTAAGTGATGGGTGAGGCCCTATATAACCCCTTGAATCATTGGTAGGTCTCAGGAGACAAACACGTGTCTTGGCACAAGGCCTTGGTAGAATATTTGTGAATGGTCTAGGCATAAGGCCTTGACGTAGTAGTTATTATGTCCGACATTATGCATTCCCTCATTGTGAAATTAGTTATTACATTTGATTATTAGACTAGTATAATATCCATGTGAATATTTATATGGTAAAGTTTGAATTATTTTTACCATATTGTGTTCATGTTTTATGTTTAAAAGACTGTTGTTTTTATTATACATCTTTCTTTAAATGTGTATAGCCTCCGCTGAATTACTTACCCTTACTGAGCATCTGATCTCACCCCTATCTTATGTTTTATTTTCCCTAGATTCCAAGAAGTGTATTATGATTGATATAAATGGTTGATCTTGTGGAATAATTGTGTTCTAAAAGGATTATTTATGTTTTGTTTTATATTAGAATGTTTAATGTAACGTTCATGTATGTAATCTATTTTCTTTGACTGCTAAACTGATCAGTACATAGGGACATGATTCCTTATAATCATTCCAATGTATGATTTTTTTATTTGAAAATTCTGTACGATAATTAAATTCTTACAATTCAATTATAAAATTGTATGAGTGTAAAAGTTTATGTGTGGGGGAGTGGTGTGATATAAAAATCCTAAAGAATTTCATTTCATTTCATTGATAATTACCCCCTAATTCATTTAAAGATTAGGAAAATCAATTATCTTAGTCTATATTGTGAATTTGATACATAATTGTTAAATAGATAAACTGTTGGGTTTTTAATGATTTTTTCATTTATTAAATTAATTGAGAATTAAACCACTAAAAAATATTGTGCATTATAATAATATTAGAAAAAATGTTGTATAAATTTCCACCACAGTTGGGGTCTCCAACCGATCAACTGATATCTTTAGAACTTGTTATCACCAAATTAAATTCATGATACCGCTAGTTAAGTTCTAACGTTAGGGTGAAAAAGATGCACTACCACTCCCCTACTAACTTTAAAATTAAGAAGTTCACTACTTCCCTAAAATTATGCTACCATCATATAATCTATACTACCACTCCTTTGTTCCTCGATTGTCCCAATCTAATATTAACAGAATTCTCATACTATCACTCAGAAATAAATTAAATATCACCAACCTGCATCCACTAGAAAAAAATTTCTACATCTGTTTTTTCCTTCTATTATCGTTTCCACCCATATTTTTCTACCTCTTCAGTAACACTCTAATTATTATATAAATACTTAGTGAAACCACTATATCCAAAAGAAAATCTAGTATCGTCATACTACTATTTCAAGAATAAATACTCTTCTTCTTCTACCACCCCTCCTTTGCTACTATTTTCATTCCATCCATACTACAACCACCATTCTACTACCATCCCCATCCTTCTACAACCAACAGTAGTGGGCACAACCTGAGACACTATAGAATATAGAGGAAGACCTAATGTTTCATGCCTATTTTATTCATGGAAGATCCACACCACCTATTAAAATAAGAGATTTCCAGTGGAAAACACATGCCTTGTTGATCTAGGCATGCTACATTTAGAACCGATTTCCATCCCAACAACTCAAGTGTTATATTTCAACACTATTGTAGTATCAAGATTCCTTGTGGTAACTGGCTCATTTATTAAAATACCATGCTCAAGATCTAACTCGATGGAAGTGGAGTAGCACTATTCATCCATTTTAAGACCTTCAAGCTATACACATACAATAAAAATAATTATTTTCCACTAAAACAGATCCTGATGAAGTAAAACATGAAAAATAACATAGATTCTAAGACAACCAAACCTAGTGATGGTGCCCCATTAAACACAATCCCACATACCATGGCTAAAAATATATGTCTAAGTTTGTAATGCCCCAATTTATTTAAAACAGAAAACTATGTTTGATAGCGTATGTGATATGAAACACTGAAACAAAGCAAACAATAATTATTTAAATATGAATAATTTAACCCATCTAATAAATTTGTTGATAAAATCAGAATTAACTACTTTATGAAATATATATGTCTTAAATATATTGATCAATTCTTCTTAAATAATTAATCAATTTTTGGTAACATTTTTTCTTAATTCAAAATATGTTTTCTTCAAAATATGAGTTTTAATTTCGTTTATGAAAGAAGATATTATGAATATTTTATATAAAATATTGAAAAGTTATTTTATAAAATTAACTCCACTTTTTATATTATCATATTAATTTTTACATAGGGTTTTGTTTTGATATTTTTTTTAAATATTGATTTTTTAGTGAATAGTGAAAAATATTGTTTTTATGCAAAATTGTCATTTATTTTCATAAATTAAGTAATATAAATGTTCCAATATTATTTTAATTTTATATTAAGGTAATATATGTATTATTTAGTTATATTTAATAAATTTACATTTAAATCATCTATATACCAAATGTTAGTGCAAGTTTAGTTTTCGGATTAAAAACACATTTTTCTGAAAAAAAATATTAAAATGCATAATGTTTCTCCATTATAATTATTTAAAATAACACCTGATGAAGAATTATTTAATTAAATTTTCTATATTAAAAATATGTTTTTATGAATTTAAATTCATATAATTAAGATTAATATTTATATAGTTAAAGTAATATCATCTTTTCCTTAAAAAATGTATTTTTCTGAAAACAACTTTCAATCATACTTGTAGGATTTATATTAAATTAAATTCTTCCACATATATGGATTAATATTTATAAAATGTATTCCATATTTTTTTTTATCATAATTAAAATTAGGTAATATGTTTAATTTATTTTTTTAAGACTATAAATAGTAACTGTATTAAATATATATTACCATGGTAAAAAGGAAAATAGGTAAAAATAAGTGTAAAATAATTTGAAAAATACTAAAATCCAAGTAACCCTAATAGTATGAATATTTATATTTATTTTTCATTGAAATTATTATTATATTTTCTCCGTATTTTTTTATATTCGTAAATGATTAAGTAATTAGTTTGATAAAATATTATATTTTGATAGGATAAAACACAAATTCTATATTTATTTAATATTCAATTTCAATTAAGTTTTTTATTTTAATTAATTAATTTATTTTTAAAATAAATAATATTTTAAGAAAATATTATTATTAAATAATTTTTAGTAAATATAAATGATCATATAATTATTCTGATTTCAAATGTTTTTTATAGGGGTTTGTAAAACAGTTACTGTCAAAAAATGCAGCACTTCTCAATTAATGTTGATAATTATTTTAAAAGTGAAAATTCATATATTTAGAATATTATTTTGATAAAATAAATATTATTTTTATAATAATACTTTATAAATTATCTAATGGCGAATTTCTAAATTTTTTTTTGAGACAATCAAATTTTTGGGTAAAAATTTAACACAGTATAAATAAAAGTTGTGTATTATGACATCATAATACCAAAAAAAGTGATGTAATATATACTATAAAGGGTATAAACTTCCAAATATATGTTTTAATTTAAAATAATATTATATTATGTTTATTTTATAAATTTTATAAAGTTTTTATGAATCCCCCAAAACCATTAATATATTTTACAGTTTTAAAACAATTTCTTTAAGAGTATGACTCACTTACACATCTAAAAGGGTATTATTTTATTATTTTCATACCTTTCCTTATAAAATAATGAAATCCAATCCCATTTTTCAGAAACCATGGGTAACACAATGGGATATTTTTTGGTTTTGTTTATTTTATTATATAGAGTCCAAAACCTAGGTTTGAGAAATAATAAAAAATGCCCACTCTTTTCCTATATAAACCCAAGGAATCTCCCAATTATATTCACTAAAAATAATTATATAGGATACATAATCTACCATTACCTCTATATATTGCTATTAAGCTCCCCCAAAGCTCTCAAGAATCCCCCCCAAGCATTTGGAATCACACTTTCAACGTAAGGGATCCTCTCATTCTTCTCTTTATTAATGTTTCTTTATTATATTATGCCTTATATTTTTGATTATTAATATTGGTAAATATATCACCATGTCCCTATTATAGAAAATTTTAGGTAAAAGTTTTTATAGACCCCTTTCTCTCTCACCAATAAATTTTATAAATTTTTAAGTGACGTTGTTATGATGCCGAAATTTCACCACACTTTTCCAGGCCAAAATAATAGTGCAGTGAATATCATACCCATTTTTTATCAAGGGTATTCACCTTAATATACTGATACTTATTTTAATTAGGATATAAATGTATTTATTCAACACTCCATTATTGTGGAATAAAATATTATGATGAATTAATCCATTTTGTATGATCAATATGGCACACTAAATAATGAAAATGAAAATGAAGTGATAGGTGTGCCCAAAATTATATAGTGCTTCAATTAATTGGGTAATATTTAGTCTCATGAGACATAATGTTGGTAAAAATAGTGAAATTTATTCCTTTATAGAAAATTTTCCATCATATCTCCTGGTTTTTATCCTTGAACTATGTTTATGATGCAGCGTGTTAAGTTTCCACATTTCCCTATTGCCTTTATGATTATAATACTATATCTTGTCTCATTGTTCCTATTTATTATTCCAACTCCTTTTATGACCAATTTATAAGAATATTATATAACATGTATTATTATATTCATTTTATTACATGTTTTTCCATAACTGGTCATTATAGATCACCCTAATCTTATGTATGTCCTCTGGTTATCCCATGCAGTTTTAAATGCGATCATGTTAAGGATGTTTTCCATAAATATGTTGTTTTTTCTATTTTTAATTGTTATATAATGTACCTAATTCCCAAAGACACTATAGTTATAAATACTACTATTTTTATTATGTTTAATATTATTTAATAAATAATGTATTAATGTATAATAAAAAAGTCGGGTTGTCATAGTTAGTATGAAAGAAAATGATTATATATTTTAGAGATTATGATTAGAAAACTCTAGTGAAATCCTTAGGGATAAGACTAAGTATAAGGAAATATCCCTAAATTTTGTTAAGTATAGAGTAAGTGGTTTATCAATAAAACACATCAATTTAGGGATAGTACAAGTGGATATGGATGTGGTACAGATGCACCTTTGGGTAAAACCTGAAAACACTGCATTGAGTTAGACTCGATTGAGAACTAGTGCACCACAACATGCCTTGTTGTACACCTGATTCGACACTCCCTGGGGATATGGTTTGGTAAATTCTCCATGACGGCGGCGACCCTCATGCCGGTACCTCCCCTGCTGATGGGGGAGGGACCCTCGTCGTCTTCTAAAGGTTCGACTTCCAGATTTACCCATTTTTTGAATCCTGAGTTTCTTCCTCCTTTCCATCGAATCTCGCTTGGTCCGAAAGTTCCAGAACTTATTGATGGTTGCCCTAATCTTCAGTTATCAACGATGGAGTTTTCAGAATCCTCATATTTATTGAAGCACACTTTGATCGCTAGGTTTTACCGATGTCGTCCGTCAGTGGACTCGTTCGACAGGCACATTTTCGGAATGTGGAAGCTACACGATAGGGTTACTATTGGTCTTTTGGATAATCAGTAGATTATGATCCCTTTCAGCTCAGAAGCGGACCTCAACAAAGCTTGGTCAAGTGCACTACACAGCTTCAACAGTTTCAGATTCTTCTTGCTTCGATGGTCCTTTGATTTTCATATGAAGCGGGATACTCCCTCTATGGCGACATGTGTAAGCTTTCCCAATATTCTCCTTCCATTTCAAAATCCTGCTATTTTGCGTATGCTAGGGAATATGATTGGTAGGTATTTGTGCTCAGATAGTCGCAATGAGGCCCTTTTCCGTCCTGTGAATCCACGTATCTGCGTTGAAATGGATGTTTCTCGGATGCCGTTTGAGTATGTGTGGATTACGGTGGGGGAGGAGTATCACTGCAAACAACATGTTGTTTATGAGACTTGGACAGATTTATGTTTTGGGTGCAAACTTTTGGGTCACTCTCTGAACCATTGTCGTAGGGGGTTTTGATCTGTCTCTAGGAAAGGTGATGGTGGTGGTGAAAGGTCTGGGATATAGGAGGAGGAGGAACAGATGCCAGCTAGTTTGAATTCTTTGTTGGGCAGGGAAGTGCATAACGATAGTCTGCAAAGGGAGAGAAATCAACCTGATTGTTTCACATGGAATTTTGAATTGTCTATGGAAGCTGGGTCTAGCCGGTCAACCCAACCTCGATCGCCTATGAAGAAGGTTGTAAGGCAGCAGAGTAACCCGTTAGTTTCTGATGGCTTTAACAGAATGAGGCTGGCCAAGACGCAGTTGGAGGTTGGTATGGAGGTTTTCAATGTCGAGGCTCTTGGACAAGGGAGTGGCGATCTATGGAAGGATAGGCAGGGACCTACTTTGGAGGTGGTGTCTGGTCCATCCATTGGAGACTTACAGCAGGGGACTCAGGGTACTAAAATAGAGGCGGATGACCTTTTTAGGGAAGGGAATATAGGGGTTTCTGGTTCAAGGAACTGTTCCCCTATTCATTTGAGTAATAGTTTTGAGGGGCTTGTCGAGGTTGGTTTGAGTTCTGATTTCGATAACAAATCTGATGCAGTTGGGGGTAGCTGGAATGTCTTCATTGATAGACCTAGTCATTCTGATGGTGAAGCTTCAAGTCCAAAGAAATACAGGGGTAATAGGAGGATGAGGGGTAAGAAGGATTACTCATCCCTACCACCTCCATTGGAAACTCGGTCAGCTAGGAAGCTCAACAGCAAGAAGGAAGACTAGTTGTATGAGAGACATCAAAGATCTGAGGACCAGGGTGATCAACACATGGTTTTATTGTTAAGCTTTGAGGAGGAGGTGGAAGAACAGGTGTTGTTGCTTAATGCTTCTGAGGAGGAGGCTGTGAAAATGATGGGTAGGCCCTTAAATATATTTCTTAATGAGGAGCAATATGCTTGGATTGATAAACACGACCTAATACTTGTTGTGGGATTTAATCAAGGGAAGGTTAGTATTGAGGAGTACATTCAATATTGGGACTAGCTGGCCTCAGAGATTGAAAAGCTGATGATGGGATCCCCAAACATCCAGGTAACATCCATCTCATAGAACTTGTTTAGGGAGGCTGACACTGGAAAACATAAGCTACTTTTTAATGCATCTGGTTAACTTCAATTATGATGTTTAATTAGGTTTTTATGACTTTGTTCGGTGTTGTTGGTTCTGTTCTGGTTTGTTGTTTTTCGATGGAAACACTTGTCTGGGTTATCTGCAGATCAGGGTGCTTTAGGCGTCAGGATTTGGTCATCTTCAGTCTGGATTCGTTGATGTCCTATGTGGATGGACTCTTGTCCATTTCATTTCTCTTGTAGGCTGGGTGAATTCCTCAAGAGTTTTCCAACAGGAGGATTTGGGCGGTGTCGATGGTCATGCCGCGGGGCGTTCAAGGTAATCCTTTCTGAGGTTTGGCTATCATTTATGATGTTCTTGTACCCTAGTTCTTGGTTTCTTGGTCGCAGTGGTTATGATTTTATTGTGTAAGGGTGAAAGTAGTTGTATTGAAATCATGTAGTGGGGTACCGAGAACCCACAAACCGGCTTTTAATAATGAAAAAAATAATTGGCAGTATAAAATAGATATTAGATAAATTAGATTGAAGCCTAGAAATTCATAAGCTAAAGAAATTCATGTCATTTTTAAGTTATCACTTCTCAATCATTTCCGATGAATTGATGGCCTTATCACCCATGAAAGATTTATGGTTTTGTTGTTGTTGAATATATCCTCTTTTTTTCTATATCGCACTCTATTAGTTATTTGGGGTTTGTTTCCTCTTCCAAGATAATTTTTTCACAACCCACTTATGTTCTCCTAATAGAAAACCTAGTTATGTGAGACCTTCAAGCTTCACTTTAACTCTTTTAAAGTGTATCTTTCATTAACTATTTTTATGATGTGTGGTTTCAACAAATATAACTCCAAGTGTCAAAATATTTTTTACCAAGATGAAGTTTAAATTGTGATGACATTATATATTAAAGGGGTAATAATGCAACAACCTGGTGTTTTTAAAATTGAAAACTATGTTCGATAGTGTATCTAATATGAAACATTGAACCCAAACAAACGATGAAAATTTAAATATAACCACTTTAACCAATCCATTATATTTGGTAATAATAGTAGGATTAATGAATTTATTAAATATATAAATGTCCTAAATATATTGATAAATTTTTAGTAAATAATCAGTCAATTTTTGGTAATGTCTTTTCTTTCATCATAATATATTTTCTTCAAAAAATGATTTTTTATTTATTTTTATGAAAAAAGATTTTATGATTATTTTAAAGAACATTTCGAAATTATATTTTATAAAATTAAATCATCATTTGATATTATAATATCAATAGAAATATAGGGTTAAATTTTGGTATTTTTTTTGAAAGTACATATTTTCAGTGAATTGTGAAAAAATACTCTTTTTATCTAAAATTGTTGTTTCTTTAGATAAATTAAGTAATATAAAAGTACTAATATTATATTTATTTTATTTCAAGGAAAAATAAGTATTATTTAGTTATATTTAATTCAATTAATTACATTTAAATCATATTTATACTGAATTTTAATACAATATTACTTTTAGGATTAAAAATTCATTTTTCTAAAAACTGTTCTAAAATTCACAAAGCTTCTACTTTATAATTATTTATAATAACCCAAAATGTAAAGTTATTTAAATTAAATTATCATATTACATATATATCATTATGAATTTAAATTCACATAATGAATAATAATAGTTATACTGTTAAAGTAAAATCAATTTTTTCCTTAAAAAATGTATTTTTCAGAAAATCACTTTCCATCATGCTTATGGGTTTTATATAAAATTAAATTGTTCCATATTTGTGAATTTATATTTATAAAATCGATTCAATATTTTGAATCATAATAATAATATTAGGTAATATGGTCAGCTTAATTATTTAATATTATGAATAGTAAATGTAGCAAATATTTATTACCACAGTAAAAAAGGGAAATAGGTTAATTAGGTGTAAAAAAATTAACCGACACTCGAAACCATGTAAGCCTAATAATATGAATATTTATATTTAATTTTCATTAAAATTATTACTATATTTATTCCTTATTAATTTTAATTTATAAATTATTACATAATTAGTTGGATAAAAATTATATTTTGATACGATAAAACCAAAATTTTATTTCTATTTAATATTATATTTCAATTAAGGTGATTATTATGATGAACTAATGAAATTTTAAACTAAATAATACTTTAATAAAATATTATTATTAAATAATTATTTTAAATATAAATAATAATATAATTATTATTATGTAAAATGTAATTTTTTAGGGGTTTAAAAAACTGTTATTATGAAAAACCCAAAAAGCCCTAATAAAAGTCGATTATTATTTTAAAAGTGAAAATTAATATATATATATATATATATATATATAATAGTTTTAATAAATTAATTTTGATAAAACAAATATTATTTTGGAATCAGAATGTCTAAAATATCTACCGATAATTGTTTTAATTTTTTTTGAGACTGTCGAATTTTCGGATAAAAATTCAATACGGTATAAATATGATATTTATATTATGAAATAATAATATCCCAAAAATGATATAATAAATACAATAAATGTTATCCACGACCAAATATATATTTTCCCTTTAAAATATTGTGATTTTATGTTTATTTGGTTAATTGTATAAAGCCTTTATGAATCCTCCAAACCCATTAATATATTTTAATTTTTAAAAATCATATCTGTATGAGTGTGACTCAATTAAACATCAAAAAGGGTATTATTATTTTATGTTCGGGCATTTCCCTCATAAAAATTGAAAAACAATCCCCTTTGGTAGAAATCATGGGTGAAAACCATTTGATGTTTTGTAGTTTTTGTTATTTTATTTTATAGAATCAAAAACTTAAGTTTGAGAAATAATAAAGAAATCACCACTCTTTTCCTATATAAACCCACCCAATATCTCACTTATCTTCACTATAAAATACATATAGTACATCATTACTCAAACCTACCCACTCTATAGTCTTCTTAAGGTGCACTAAAGATCTTAAGAAGCCCCTCCCACACATTTGGAGTCACGCTCTCATGGTAAGGGATCCTCTCATTATCCTCTTTATTAATGTTTCTAATCTTATGCCCTCTATTTACAATTCCTTATGTTGGGATATTTATTTACATGTCCCTATTATTTTCCATTTTATTTCCAAATTATGATATAACCATTTATCTCTCATCAACCTATTTTATGAATTTTTACGTGATGTTATGCTGCTGAAATTTCTCCCCAATTTTCTTTACCAAAAATATTGTGCAGTGAATACCATACCCATTCCCTATCAAGAGTGTTCACCATTATACAGTTTTACTTATTTGAAATGGGAATTATAAGTATTTATTACACACTCCTTGACCGTGTAATAAAATATGATGATGAATAAATCCTTGTTGTATGAATTATGCAGCACACTTAAGCTTTACAATGAAATTAAAGTGAGTACACCTGAAATTATATAACTCTCAAATGAATTTGGTAATTTTTATTCTCATGAGACGTCATGTTGGGATATGAAGAGAACCAGATTCCATTATGGGAATTTTTTCATCATGATGTCCTGCAAGTTATCCTTGAAAAATGTTTGTGATGCAGTGTTTTAAGTTGTTTCCACATTTCCCATGTTTCTATTATAATTATCATGTTGTATCATGTCTCATAGTTCATGTTTATGATTCTTACTCATTTTATTCCCACATTAATATTCCTATTGTCTAATATGTATTATTATCTTCAAGTTAGTCCGTGTTAATTTCGTCATTGGGCTTCATAGTTCACCCATTTCTTATGTATGTCCCTGGGTTATCCCCTGATGTTTTAAGTCAGACCATGTTAATAAAGTTTTCAATAAATATTTTTTTCATATTTCAAATAGTTATGTAATGTACCTAATTCCTAAAGACACTAGACTTATTGATATTTCAGATTGTATTAAGTGTAATATTATGTAATAGATCTTTTATTAATGTGTAATAAAGATCAGGGTTTTATTAGTTTGTATCGAAGGAAAAGTTTATTTTTGGGATGTGGATTAGAAAATTCTACCAAAAACCGTAGGGATAAGACTAAGTATAAGTAAATATTGCTAAATTTTTATAAGTATGTAGTAACATTTTTATAAAAAAAAACATCTATATATGGATAGTACAAGTGTATATGGCTCTAGAATAGATTAACCATGGTGAAAACCCTAAAAACACAGCATTGAGCTAGACTCGATCAGGAACTGGTGGACCATGATGGTTCTTGTGGCACACCTAGTATTACACTCCCAAGGGATATGATTTGGTAAATTCATAAGCATGTTATAAACCATTATTAAAAGAAAAATAATACCCATAAGATTCATTGTTATGAAATAGATAAAGTATAACATAGATTTAAGAATATAAATTCATAAGTTAAGGAAATACATGTCATTTATAAGATACCAATATTCAATCATTTTCGGTGAATTGATGGTCTTGTCACCCATCATAGATTTATGGTTTTATAGTAATTGAATTTCTCCTCAAAATTTTTATTATGACACTATATTATTTCATTGGGGTTATTTTCCACTTCCATGATAATGTTTTCACATCCCACTAATGTTCTCCTACTAGGAAACCTAATTACGTGATGACATTCATACTTTCCTTTATCTCCTTTCAAGTGGATGATTCATTAACTCTTTTTATGTAGTGGGTTTTTAATAAATATAATTTCAAGTTTCAAAAAAACTCTTACAAAGTTAAAATTTAAACTAAAAAGATAAAATTTATTAAAGTGGAGAAAATGTATTGCCCCATGTCTTTTAAAAGTGAAAACAATGTTCGACATAATATGCGATGTGGAGCACCGAACTTAACCAAACAATGATTATTTAAATATAACCATCTTATCCTATCAATTAAATTTTTGAGTAAGAGTACGATTAAATAATTTATGAAATATATATATTTCCTAAATATAATGACCAATTCCTAGTAAATAATCAATCAATTTTTGGTAACGTATTTTCTCTCTTCAAAAAATGTTTTCTTCAGAAACAAATTCTTCCAAAAATGATTTTTTATTTTTTATAAAAAAATATATTATGATTATTTTCTAGAAAATTTATTTGAAAAAATTAACACCACTTTTTATATCAACATATCAAGATTAGCAGAGGGTTAATTTTTTGGATTTTTCAAAAATACATATTTTTCAGTAAAAACTGAAAAATATTTTTTAAGGTAAAATTATCATTTCTTTTGATTAATTAAGTAATATAAAAGTCCAAATGTATTTTTTAATTTTATTTCAATGTAAAATAATTATTATTTAGTTATATTTAATATAATTAATTTCATTTTAATCATATTTATACTGAATTTTAATACAAGTTGTATTGAATGTAATCTTATGTAATAAATAATGTATTAATGTGTAACAAAGAGTAGGGTTGTCATAAAATTAAACAGAAAAATCATCTTCCTCATCCAAACATAAGTCAAAATGCAGTGAATCTATAATTCACTAAATTAATTCCACTCAAATTCTCCTTGAATGGACACATGCTAAGGATACGATGAAAATTTCAATTAAGATTTAAATTGAACTTGATGAATATCTCCAAAGGTACTAAAACTATTTAGGATTAAAAAGAACTTATAATACTAATGTGGTGGATTTGGAAGTGCACCAAGAATATATGAGTGTTCTTTTATAAATGGATAAATATTCAATAATTATGAGGATGATATATTTGGGGGGGGGGGGCTACTTCCACAATCACCAAAAAAAATATTGAACTGTTTCTTTTGTTTCTTTTTTTTTGTTCTTTATATTTTCTAATTTTACTATAGTACTTTGATGATGGAAAATTATTCCATATATGGTCATGCTATGTAGAGATCTATCATTCCCCTATTGAATAATTCTAATCATTAGGGTTATTTCTAACATTACATTCGATGAGGATTTTACTAGTTTAACCAGTTTGAGATTTGTTGTTACTTTAACTTTTAATTTCTTCAACTCTCATTCTCGAGATTGAACACACACGATCCACTCAGAATTAAATCAATTCATGGGATAGAATGAAGTAAGATAATATAAGGGTGATAAGAGATATATAATTACCAATATAGGAAAGGATATAGGATATAGGGATAATTTTATTTACCAATCCAAACCGAAACAACCAAATAATAGTAATTAGTGTGGTTTCGTTTTATTAGAGGTTGAGTAGGAAACTATTTGAAGAATAATTAAATATGATAATGAGAGAATGATATAACATTATAAAAAAAGTACTTAAAACTAACATTAAAACCAATCAATTTCATCCACTATTTCAATAACAAAAAACCATTAAATAAGATAAAAATACATACATAACACTATCTTCCCGAGAGACAACTCGAGTCCCACTTGACTACATTTTACATGGGATAAAAAATACACTTATTGGTATCCCTATGACAGGATATACATCAAACCTGACACCGATTTTCATTATGATAGTGTTTGTGAATAAAATTTATTGAAAGTGATATCAATGAATGAGAAGGTCTAGTTCATCCAACCTCATTGGTTTTGATCGTGTTGATTGGAGAGTTATACTCACTATCCATCCAATGGCCCAAAGGCCTTAATTTTTTATTGATTTTTGATAATCCACCTTTCAAGGGGTTAGGGGGGATCCTTACAAGGAACATAGGCATAAGTATTACATGTCCCATAGGCCTTAGAGTAATTCACTACCCGTAGGCTTCAAACATTACATACAACCCAGAGTAACTACTTGTAATTGCTCCTCCCCGGCATCTTCATCATGAATTGGCTCTCCACCTTCGCATGGAAATTTGTCTAGGCTATCTCGTGCATGCACAGGCTTGTCCCAATGGTAAGTGTCATACCCTCTAATTCTTTCAATCTATGTAGCTTCTACTGGGGTGAAATATCTTTGCTCATCCTTCTATAGAGCTTGTTCCTTGTAGGTTGTCTAGTTTACATCTGCACTTAAGGTGGCCCGAAGGCCTTGTGGTGGCCCAAAGGCCTTACTGGACTGAAGGCTTGGGTGGCCTAAAAGCCTTAAAGGACTTGGGGACCAAATCGGTGGCCCGAAGGCCCAAAAAGGGGAAACTTCCCAACTGCTACAGTGCCAAACAGTTCCCGCTACAGTGCCCGCTATAGTGCTGCTACAATACTACTACAGTAAAGGAAATTATGCCTCTGCTTGGATTTGATCCCCGAGTCGTCTGTATTGTTAACCACTATATTAGGAAAATATCTTTCCTCATCTTATTATTCCTTCATAGTTACATTCATAAGTGAAAAAATGAAAGATCGTATTGCTTAATAGAAAAGGAATTTGAGTGAAATATATTCACTAAATTTTAACAATAATAACAGATAATTTCAATTGAATGACCAAAATGATTGTGAACATGAAACATTAATTATTTTAAATTTTCCTAAATTACATGGATTATTAGGTAAATATCCCAATATGAATTTGAGAAAATTTAATGATGTACACAGTTTTATCAGAACCAAAAGAGTCACTGATGATCAAATCAGTTGGAAGGCTTTCCCATTATCTCTTGATGGGGAAGACCAGGAGTGTCCTTAAAATCTACAACAAGGAGAATTAATTTCATGGGATGAGATAAATAGGATATTTATCATGAAATTTCACCGTACATCACGGAGTTATCAACTAATTAAAGAGATCTATGGAATCCAATAAGCTAGTAGATAACCCCTCTATGACATTTTGAAAATGTTTAAAAATATGAATTAGTTTTTCACACACCATTCCAATGAATAATATTTCTTCATGGTATTTTTTTACCAAGGATTGATGGAAAATGACCAGAACATACTAGATGCTTCATTGAGAGGATTACTAATTAATAAGTCACCCATTGAATTCAGAGAACTAATAGTGATAATCTTACAAAATTCCCAATAATTTTGTATAAGTACTACAACTAGAGGTGTACATGATGAAAAAAAATTCAAAATTTCCTTTACTATAAAATAAAATGGAATAATTAACTGATTTTTGTGACATATAGTAGTGGATAATGTGATAAAGGAATAACCCACCATAACCCCTACGGTTTACCAACATTGTTATTCTCAAGAGCACTAAAAAAATTGATTCCCTAAAGTTTAAGGGTATGAAAGATGTGATACAATGTATTAGAGGTAGTACTAGAATCAACCAAATCTAATCCAAGTATTTAGATAATTTGCCTCCAATCATTTTGGAGATAGGTTTAAATATACTCAATGACTATTATTCAAGAAGGATTTATAGTAGGATTATAAATATCTTTCCAAA
The DNA here is from genome assembly GCA_963277665.1 of Viscum album. Classification (NCBI taxonomy): domain Eukaryota; kingdom Viridiplantae; phylum Streptophyta; class Magnoliopsida; order Santalales; family Viscaceae; genus Viscum; species Viscum album. The sequence continues at coordinate 574,868,211 of OY728120.1, read as the reverse complement.
CCCCTCCATTCCAAATACAAAGTATAAAAGCATCCAAAATGTAAAAGAAATGACAAGATCAAGATCATTATATGGTGGACATTCTGATATAGGTGATAGAATCCCAAAATAGCCAACAAAAATCTCTCACCAATAATAGATCAAAGTTATAAGAACTAAAAGGAAAACTCATCTTGTTCATGACCACTCTTAATAACCTAGTAAATCAGGGATCATGTAAGATTAATACTCAAACAATTCCTAATCCTAAATAAAATTTCAAGTCCCTTATATTAAGGAATGGAATGGATATGGAAATAAGTAAAGGATTTACCTTGTAGATCAAATATGGAAGTGGAAAAACCATAATACATGAAGAATATATCCTTAAAAAATAGCTTTAATAGGACATGGTGAAGGAACTCCCTTTAAAGAAAGACAAGGAGGATGCTAAAATGGAAGACCCACATCAAACCCAATCTCCATTCCCATCATAAATTATATCACCCAAGAAAAACAATGAATAATCATTTCAATAGGAGATCCTAGATGTGTAAAAAATGTATATATAAACATCAATTTGTTGAAGTCCATCCACCAAATTCCAAGGTATATAAAATTCATTAAATAAATGGGCATCAAGAGACAGAGATTTTGAGGAAATGAAGAGTTGATATTTGGTAACAATGTTTTCCCTTATCACCCCACAAATCTATATGAAATATTAAGATACATGTAATTTCACTATCTTATTCACCCGAGGAGAGCTTACTTTTTCCAATGAGTTGTGTAATTTAAAATCCTAATTCAATTAAATTTCTTATTATATTAATCCATCTCTATTAATAAGAGAACTAAAACCAACCTATGTAGTTGTAGAACTTTCCAATCAATCAAATACCTAAAAACTAGGTGTTATTTAATATTTCTTGGTAACTGTACAAGGATTTCCATTCCCTATCAAAATCTAGATTCTCAACATGGAAGAAGGAAAACTTAAAGATCACAGTCCCATCATTCTATGTAGGCCATTACATGAGTATACTAAAAACATAATAAATTTCAATGAACTCTATCCCTAACTTTTGGTGAGGAAATAGTGGATTTTAACATCCTTGACTCAATGAAAAAACCACATAAAGAGAAATATTTTGTTATATTAAATTTTTTTAATTACCTTGTTCTTATATGGAGGAAATTAAGATGTTTGATGGAATAATGTGATTATAATAATATTTAAAAACAACAAACCTACATGATGAGTCTATTTCTAAAAATGATCCTAATATAGACACAATTTTGAATCTTAAAAAATTTGATGAAATTGATGAAAGATATTTTAATGATTTTGAAAAATGTTCTACGAATAAATTTAACAATAATGTGATGGTTTCCAACATGGATAACTTTGAAAAATATCATTTTTTAAAGACCACCTATAATTAAACCTAATTTGTTTCCATCAAACTTAAAATATGTATTTTTAAATGAATATGAAAAATTTTCAGTAATAATATCAAATAATTTGGATCCAACCCAAGAACACCAACCTATGAAAATATTAAAAAATAATTCTAGGAAAACTTGATGAATATTATGAGACATCATAGGGATTACCCCAATCACCTTCATTCATTTTATTTTTCTTAAAAATCAATCAAAACTACCGAGATAGCCCAAAATAAGGATTTACTGAAACCTTATGGAAATAGTAAAAATGTATAAATACCATTAGGATCTAGAATACTCTACCCAATATCATAAATTCAATGGGTGTGTCCTATTAAAATTTACCCAAAGAAAAATGGATAACCAATTTTTGAAAATTAGTATAATCAATTAGTTCCCAAAAGAATTCTGTTCCATCACGGTTTCATAGTGTGGATGGGATCCACCCAACAGTTTAACTGTAGGGGTTTTTTAGTGTTAAATCATAAACATAGATTCCCCACTTTCTTTCTCATAGAAAACTCCCAATGTTTACATCATCCATAACTATGTACAAACCTAATTTCTAAAGGTATGTGATCGCCTAGGTTTTAAAGTATAATGACTCTTGGGGACTTTCATTGGTCGAGAGGATGGGAGGTCAGGCTCATCAAACCCTTTTGGGGGGAATTGTTTTCTACTCTAGGAATATCTTATAGATTTAAGGTATATTCATGAATCTCTTCTTAATAATGATATTGGACTAGTTACCATTACAATATGATCATGAGTTAATTCTATTTCATGTGAAAAATATAGGGGTCTCTTTAGTGAATTCTTTTTTATATATCAAAGGTTCTACATCATTATCTAGTAATAGGCAGTTGCTTATGCGTTGAAGCCGTATAACCAAGAGCTTCAGAATGTGAAGCCATGCAAGGAGTCATTAATATTCCTAGGAGGGGATTGATCCATTATGAGTCATCATATGTATCTTGGTTATTTTATGATGAAAAACCCACATAGTTCATTGGACCCATGAAATTTAACATCATGTGGAAAGGACTTATAAGAATGCTCTGGGTCACCGATTTTTGATGCTCGGTCCTAGAGGGTTATCCTACATATCATGATTGTAGAGAGAATAAGAATTTTCATAGTTCATTTGTTTGGGGATTACACAATGAGGTTTACTTTATGATTTTAGAGACTCATGGTGTAGATGGCATGATTATTTCAGTTCCCTGAGCCCACATGAACTATGCTCGATGTGATAAAAAGAGATGGAAAATGATCATATTAATTTCTCATGATGTGGAATTTAGTCTTGGGAAAACCCTGAGAGGATTTATTATGGATCATGGGCCTCGGGGAGATATCCTACATATCTGGTTTAAGGTAGAAATAAGATTCATCAATGATCAGTTTATTTCACAGTTCACTTATGGAAGAGGTAGATAATCATCCCACCTAAAAGATTGGGTCCCAATGGTCAAAAATGTTATTTTCATAATGATTAAAATGAAATGGATGTTTATTTGAGCTTAGTCCATATGAAGGAATCCTACATATCTTGGTTACTGTTGGGATCATAGTTCTCATAGTTCAATCACGCCCTTGAGATTTTCCCTAATCTAGATGCCCGTTTTCTGAGGATAATGTGTCATGCCACTCATTGGGGCTTACATAAATATGCTTCCCCAGTTGGTGGAGACTCTTGAAGTGAATTATATGATCATTTAAACTCCCTAATCACACGTTACCTATGCTCAATGTTAGAAACAAAGGATGAAAAATTATCAATATCATTTCTTAGATATTGGGGGACTTATGTATTGAGATAACCTTGTGGATCTCGAACCTTGAATAAGAGGTATACAAGTCCTAAATATGGAAGGAATCAGAGTTTTCATAGTTCCTTTGATCAAGTATTGCACTCTGATGTTTCCCTAGTCTTTGTGGACATTTAGGGTGTAGATGACATGACTAATGAATCTACCAAAGCCCAAGTGATCCATGATGATTTTGAGAAAAAGGGATGGAAAGATTTCAATTTCATTTCCTGTGGAGAAGTGACATATATACTGGGATCGATCTGGATGATCATTATGCTCAAACTTTGAATAGGTGCATGTGTATCCTAAATGTTGAAGGAATTAGAGTCTAGTAGTTCCCTTGGTCAGGGATTAGTCTTTGAGGTTTCTCAAGTCTTTTGGGACATATCATGTTATGTCGCGGGTCGGGGCTTACACTTGGAGGTTTCCCTTGTGACATACTTGTCTATCTAAAAAGATTTGATTGTTTACATATCCTAATATGTATGAGTGTATGTTCCTAGAATATCTGAAGATAAATAAATGATATATTTGGTCATTCTAAAGGACTTTGTGTAACCTGGGTGGCATATCCAAAGGTTTTCACCTAATCAAAGATGACCTCTCCATAGGACAGTACAAGATCCAGGTGGTCCATCCTAGAATCCATCACATGACTTGGATGGATTTTCTAGAGGGATTAATATGATCGAGGTGAATTTCCCTTGTTTCATTCTCCAGAGTTAACTTGAAACATATGGATTATGTAGTGAGATTCAATACGACATGTCTTGGAGGGTGTCACATGTCTTGGAAAACATCAATGGAGGGAATCGTGAAACCTGGATGACATGTATGGAGGTCACTACAAGTCTCGACTAACATTCCTTGAGGGTATTGTGAGAGCATAGTTTTTAGGCATAGATGCATATATGAGACTTAGATGACATGATATGTTGTTGTTATTTGAGTTAGGCGATGTATTTGAAGGACATCGTGAGGCTTGGGCAATAGACCCATAGGGATTCGCGAAACTAAAGTGGCATTCCCAAGGGGAATCGTGTGACTTTCTATAGCATGTCAAGAATACTTTTCATTACTAGGGTGGCATACTGAAGGAACACCCTGAGATCTAGGTGACATGTCTCGGTGCTATCATATGTCTTTGATGGCTCACGTGAAGCATATGAGGGTAAACAAACATGTTTTTGTTTATATCCATAACCTTTAGTCTTTTTTCTGACACTTTAATTTTGAATGCCTTATATTTATTTAGTATCAGTTTATATTGAGTCTTGTGTGATCCGGAAGATGCATGGTATATTCTACACACCTCTTTACAGAATTCCTTTGTGTAATCTATGAAAGATCATGCGAAGTGATTTAAATATGGCACATGATTTATCTAGCTATTCATTGGAATATTACCTGAAGAAAGACTTTTTGGTCATGATATCAGCCGCTATGAGAAATCGGATATGGTTCATGGGTGTGTTGATACTTCTAGATGCAAAAAATCCAACCTTTTTCTGGTGTTTTGTAGTCATATCTGGCAGGGATCCCGACTGGAGTCGGAGAGGGGGTTTGGTGCCATGCATCTTCACTTACCTTTTATATGGATCACTCTGAGGGTATCACCTAATTTTCAGCAATTGTGGGTCCCTAATGTCAACACCTCCATTATTAGATTATTTCTTATTAATGGGGACTTTGTTTTGTCATGTGATTATATAAAAGGACTTCCATATTTTCATACTGACTTGTCTAAGGGAATTGCGAGATCAAAGTCCCTATTGAAAGGCCTTCGTGAGATGCTCGATGCCTTGAATGGGACATTTCTCATAGAAAGGGTGGCTTGTTTTGGGGTCTCTGTGAGATCATGGCAGTTTGTCCAGGAGTTTCGTGTGACCACATTGCCTACTTCCTTAGCATGTCGCAAGAAATTTATGAACACAAGAGGCTTTCACCTCGTCCCTTTTTATTTCCGTTGTTGTATTTTACAAATATCAAGGGTCATATGAAATTATATGAGTAATTTCAAAGGAAATTAATTGATTTTTTGATGATGTGTTTCTTAACAAACATAGTTCATACGGGGATGCATGATCATTGTATGGAAAACCCCATTTGTTTGACTTTTGGGAGATTAAAGGGAAGCACATGGTTTCCTGGACATACCTGATGCCTTTAATGTGATAAGACTGACAAGGAAAAGGGATTTTACGAGATGAGGAGGTCATGTCACCAGGGTCTCATGGTGTCTTGTGTCCCACCAAGATCAAGCTTCATGTATTTTATGACCGCGAGTAGCTCTCGCATCCTCCCCTTTTATTTTCATTTAGTATTCTAAAATGGTTTAGGGGTCTTGAAAGTTTGTTTGTATGTTTTCAAGGACAATTACCCTTCCCATTGTTGATTCATCGCATGATCTTTATGATCATGAAATGCCTCCATCTTTTGGTTATTTTCCTACTGTTGTAAAATGATTTTTAGATGGTTTTGTCAGGCGTTCACTAATGACAAACCATATAGACAAGAGGAGCTTATCTGGATACCGCCGCATAGCCACTAGTTGTCTAAAGTTACTTCTCAAGAGCTATAAGGATTCTTGAAAGGGTTTCCATAGGATCCACTATAGGTTATATGGTACGTGTGGAGTCTTCACATGACCTTATAATGGTCACATGAACACGAGTCCTTTGAAGGCTCACGTGATCCTCTTGTCTCGGTCACCTTCTTCTTCCGTTGACTTCGTGAGGAAAATAATACCCATATTTTGGTATTTCTCCCTTTGTGATTTTTTTTGATGCTCAATTGGTGGGAGTTAAAAATTCTCCCCCCCTAAAAATCAACTTCTACTGGGATAAGGGATCGATTATGAGGAATGTAAATGCCCACCGGAGTATTTAGAGTTGTCTCGAATAGGTGTTTTGGGTGACGTTTGGTCTGTCGGGCGATGCTTGGTATTCTGTGAAACATAATATATATAGAGGGACAAATAGTTGATTTATCCACAAGTAATCATTCCTCCATAGATCTCCCACCTTGCCTCTATCGTATACCCCTACTGCAAGATCATTATGTGAGTCCTGATTGTGAGGAATGTTTACAAGACCCGATCACAAGACCACATTTCATGAAAAATTTACCCAAATACCATTTTTAATCGAGCACCTGTCTAGTTCAAATATAAACTATACTTTGGTAATTTATTGAACTATGTCCATGTGTATTATGATGGTCTTGATGGTCTCATGGGATTCTCTAACTCGATAATTCGATCTTTGGATTATTATGCAATTCGCATGACCATGTCTAGGTAATGAAATCATGAGTCTCCAAAGGGGTCATACAATTGCGTGATGCCCTACCAGGGTTATGTGACCTATGATTCCTTCATTGGTCAGAAAATTCAAGAACCATTATGTGGTTTGTGAATCCCTTGTTGATTCATGTGATTTTCATGATGTTGCTGGTTTATGTCTTTACATTGACAAGATTTTATTTCATCTGTCTGACATAAACCACTTACTCTTATTCAGATAGCTTCAATTTCTTATTGATCATCCTCAGTTATATCCAATCAAAGGGCCAAGATGGCTAGGAATCACAATTCCGACCCTTGATACTATGTTTATACTGATAATGAGAGTCTAAATAGGTTCCTCTAATCTGAGCTTCAGGACTATCCGTTATCTCAAATACTTCCTCTATCAAGACCCCCATACCTCTAAAGATATCTTAATGAGGGGAGAGAGATAATGACCATGAGTCCCACCTCTAATAGGCCCCGGGTTTGTGACTAGCACCGAGGGTATAAAAAATGTCAGGTATGGGAGGCATTACCCTCTATAATATAAATATGATAATGAGATAAGATGAATCAACCACCATAAACTCTATGACATATATATAAGGAAACAAAAAAAACATCCCATAAATAATGTATAAATAGAACATATACAATATGAATTTACAAAGTAAATACCAAAAACTAAAGCTAAAGTAGCAAGACAACAACTATCAAGGATCTGAAATATTAATGTTCAGAACAGTCCACATAATCCGCCTGGAAACCTAAATTTTTTTATATACATAGGGTGATAATAAAAGTATAATCATTAGGAAGAACAAAATTCTATCATTCACAAGTGAAATAAGAATACTAATTCACCTATGAGAAAAGAAAAAAAACAAATAGCACCTATACAGGTATACTAACCAAACCCAACATCTCCAAGGCATGCTAACCAAATAATGTAAGTCAAGTAATATAATATAACATGACCACATCAATAAGGGTAACCCGCACATATTTCCCACTATATTCCTCTCTCACACCCAACATCATACATCCTAGTTCTCCCATATCTTATATATACCACACCACCCCTCAGGCATAGTCACAACACACCACACCTGTAGACACCTAGTTTCACCACCACACAAGCACGACCACAACATAACTCGCTCAAAAACACCTGGGCCAAAAAACAACCACCTCCATAACTAGAATAGTAGGGTATCATGAAAATGTAGGACATCAACCATATTTCCTCCTCTTACCATGAATGACCACCACCATAAGCCACCCCACAAGCATGTTCATATCTCATCCCGCTCGAAAACACCCAGGTCACTACCCCACGAGCACGGTCTCACCTCACCCGAACATACCTAGGTCATCACAACCACTATCTAATTTACTAAAAGACCTCTATCCATCACCGTTTGTGCAATACAAACCTCATCTAGAAGAACGAGTGATGAAGAGTGAGTACCCAGTCACCCGTAATCCTCACCAGATGTGGGAAAAAACACCCCCTGTGTAGATATGCAATTATCGACACATATTGCACAACATGGGAGGGGTGCATATAGAAATAAAAACAATGTACAGGTATATATATAATTTCAAACACTCAATCCAATCCTATGGGTTCAAAAACGAACGAACCAACTCAAAAAACCATCACTTTTACTGCCAACTCTAAATGCATACACCACAAAATAAGCCACAAATCCTATTCCCCATTTCCAACCAATTCCATTATTTTCATTATTTAGTATCAACCAAATTTAACGACACAACCCACAATTTAATATTTTAGTAACCACTTTCATCTCATTAACTAAACCAACCCAGGTCATCTCAAACATTATAAAATAATTATTTATTCATTCCACCACTACTCGAACATCAAGCACAAAGAAACCACCACCTCTCCACCCTAAAATCATTATCAGACTAACCACCTCGTCATCGCCCCAAAATCATGGCCAAAAAAACTGCCTCCTCGATGTCCCAAAAGAACAAACAAACAAACCACCTCCCTGATGCCCTAAAACCATGGCCAAACAAACCACCTCACAACCCCAAAAGTACGGCCCACAACCATCAACCCCACATGCTCGAACCACACATCATCATCCCAATAGCACAGTCAAACATCATAACAAATCAAGATCATTTTTAAATATTTTAAAAGGCGATTTTATGATATTTAACATTATTTTAGGGTGATATTAAAATAATCACAACCAAATCGGCAAGAACAACACATATATCTAGCACAAACAAATCCCCCAAAGACCATAATTTTAAGCTAGGCATCAAGCCCATACAAACCAAAATATCAAAATTAACATCAAAGCTATAGAAGTATGATAATCAAACCCCATTTACCCCTTTCAATTCAGTTTAACCAATTATTTATCTTTGATTATGCCATCACAACCATAATATATAGATAAAAAAGTAAACCCCTCTCACATGGTACACAAAAAGTGAAATTATGGATTCCCTACCTAAAATAATATTTCCAACTTGTTGTGCTCCAAAGAGAAAAGAAGAACACCAACATACCACAACCACACCACGGGAAATCACAGATCAACTACAGATCAACCGTGGATTTCCATCAAAAAACCAATGGGGCCAATAGATCAAAGAGGGAGAAAGAGGGATTGAAGAACTCCTTTGGGTACGTAGGGTTCTACCAAAATGAGAGGAAGAAGAAACCATGGCAGAATTATTGGAGGTTTGGCCAAAAAATAACTTTTAGAACATCAATGAATTAGGGGTTTACATGATGTGTAATCCCCTATCACATATTATAATCCTCGAGGTTCAATTTCACAGAAAAATATGTCGCATTTTTATTATTTAACAACCAAAATCTGCACATCATAAACCATCCCTAGATAAGTCATGAAACAAACTTTCACATCCTATAATACACTTACATGGAATGTATTTACTAAAATAGTTCTGTTGCATCCCCATCTCCAATGAAAACTACAGAAAACTTCCCCTAACACCTCCAATCAACCAAAACTATCATATTAAAGGACCCGGAGGGGACATACTATTACATCAGATACCTATCAAATGATTCTCACCCTCAAGAATCCAAAACCTAGTCCATAAGAAAAGGGTTCTAAACTACTATGCCATGAGATACCTCTCAAGGATCCCATCATACCTCAAATGCTACCATCAGCTAAACAAGTCAACCCAAACAGCCAAAACACACACTACTTAACGACATCACCACAACAACAAGCCACCTAGTCTCACACAACCCTCTCAACTTCCATGAATCCCTAACCAACAACCGTTATAACCAATGAACCACACTGTACCAAACAAAAAAATTCGGGAATTCCATCCTCTATGTAAAGATACTATCCACTTTGGGCAACATTGAGTCACCTGCATGGGTTTAATTTCATCAATGTTAATGGGTCTTGATTAGGAATCAGGTCCCCCCCTTTTCACATGTTAGGAAATTATCACACATCACACCACACACATCACACCACACACATCAGAAATAAAAATAGAGAAAAAAAACTCAATGAAACTCTGGGTATTGGGAATCAATCTGTGTCTCTCGCTCCCAAGTACTCTCTTCCAGGGAACCATTCCTCCAAAACACACGAACTAAATAAATGGCCCATCCACGAAGAACCTTCTCTTGTCGATCCATGATCTCTACTAACTATTCTAAAAAATTCATGTCCTCCGCAATATCCAACTCCACCTAGTAAATGACATGGGAATCATAGTGAACATACCAATGATGATGAGAGATGTGAAAGACGTCATGAATCCTCTCCAATTTAGGTAGAAATGAAGACTGATATTCCACCTCGCTAACTCACCCCATCACCTCAAAGGTCCCAAAAAACCTGGGAGAAATCTTACTCCCTCTGCCAAACCTTCACTTCCTACATCGAGGGAAAACATTAAAAAAACATTGTCCACAACCTTGAACTCCACTGGCCTCCTCCTGCAATCAGCATAAGAATTATGCCGATTTTTCCCTACTTTCATACTCTCATGAACACACTAAACCTTTTATACCATGCTCTGCACCACATCAGGACCAAGAACGGTTATCTCCCTAACCTCTGTCCAGCATAACAAAGAATGACATAGTATCTCATACAAAGCCTCAAATGGGCCCATGATAATAGAAGATTGGTGGATATTATTATAAAAAATCTTCACAAAGGGTAGGAGTCATACCCAACATCCACCAAAGTCCCGGATGGATGCCTGAAACAGATCCTACAATGTCTAGATAGCTAGTTTGGTCTGCCCATCTGTATGGGGGTGGGAATAAGCACTGAGGCATAACTGAGTGCCAAAAGCATGTTGTAATCCCCTACAAACATGTGAGGTAAAACATATGTCCTGACATAATATAGTGAACCTTGGAACTCCAATAAGCCACACCACCTCATCCACATACGTCTTAGCCAAATCATCCACTATGCTCGATTCCTTGATCGCTAATATGTGGGATAATTTCATCAACTGATCCACTATCACCCATATAACATCACAAACTCCCTGAGATACATGTAACCCTATGATGAAATCCATAAATATGTCATCCCATTTCCACTTGAGAACAACCAAGGGCTATAAAAAACAACCATGAACATGATGCTCAACATTTACCTACTATTAAACTAGACATCGAGCCACAAACTCCACCACTACCCATTTCTTCTCATGCCACAAAAACTATTTCCTCAAGCCATGGAACATTTTAGAAACTCATGAGTATACTAAGAAGGGTGATTTATAAAACTCATTAAGGACTCCATTACACATTATATACTGATCAAACAATCTCCTAAAAAACATTAGGTTCTGACCATCCTCTAACCATCCCTCTAGAGAATCACCATAACGATCATGCATAACATCTTCCTCTGAGTCTCCCCAAAGAGACTCCTCCACCTTCTACATCTGAGAAGACTACACCATCGTATGAAACAAATATCCTCTACCACCATCCACTCATACATCTAGGATAGAGGATTATAACTCCTCCATTTCTCTCCAAGCATCCCCAGAATCCTAAACAACACCCTTCTATGACTTCAGGATCAATGCATAATCCACTACATTCCACTTTACTAAGGTGTAGTAGATCTAAAAAACAAATTCCTAAAGAAAACCCATCCACCTTTGTTTCTAAAAGTTTAAATCATGCTAGGAAAATAAATAGCTCATACTCTTTTGATCTGTGAAGACCACAAAGCGCACCCCAGTTAGGTAATGTCACTACAACTTCAGCGCAAACATAACCGCTAAAATCTCTAGATCGTGGGTGGAATAGTTACAGTCATGGGGACATAACTTCTTAGACCCATAAGAGTTCACCACTAGTTGCTGGATCAATACGCATCCCAAGCCCATACAGGAAGCATCACGAAACACCTCAGACATCACCCCTTCCTCAGGAAAATAAATCACTGGAGAACTAACTATCTTCCACTTTAGTTAACTTAATGCTTCCTAGAACTGATAACTCCACAAAATATCTTAGTCCTTCTTAGTAAAATCAGTCAATGGGGTTGTAACACGAGATAAATTACCTATAATTTTCTAACAATAGCCTACGAGACTAAGGAAACTGCGAACCTCTGCCAAATTCTTGGGTGATTCCAAAGAAAAAACTTCTTTAATCAATAAAGATTATACTTCTACACCCTACTAAGACACCACATTCACAAGAAAATTCTCTTCTCATGTCCATAACTTAAAATTGGAGAAATTTCCATAGATTTGGTGGTGTCGAAGAACATGCAAGACTGTTCTGAGATGCTTGTAATGTACCTCCTCTAACATTGATTAGATTAAGATATCATCAATGAATACGATGATGAAACAATATAAGAACTCACGGAACATGGAGTTCATTAGACCCATGAACACAACATGTGTTTTCGTAACACCAAATGGAATGACAATAAACTCGAAGTGCTCATACTTACATTTGAAGGTAGTATTTGGGATATACCCCTCCTTCACCCTCGACTGGTGATATCCATAACACAAATTGATATTAGAATACCAACTCTCCCCTCTCATATGGTTGAAGAGATCACATATCCTTAGAAGAGGGTAATGGTTTTTGATTGTTTCCTGATTCAACGTCTCATAGTCTATGCACAACATCAAACTGCCATCTTCATTCCTTATGAACAACACCAGAGCACCCAATGGTGACACACTAATCCATAACAAATAATTTTACATCAGATCCTCTACCTAAACCCTCAACTCATGCTACTCAGAAGATTTCATCCAATAATGACCCATCGAAATCATAGAAGCACCAGGTTGTAAGTCTATCCCAAACTCAACTTCATATAAAAGGCATAACATCACAACCTACTTGGGGAAAACATCTAGGAACTCCCAATTTACCCGGGGGACTTTCACAATCCCAGCATCCACTGATTCCACTGAAAACATGGCCAATAAGGAAAGAAGGGTCTCCATATACCGACTATCCACCTGACAACTCCGCTCACTAAAGAAAACCACATGCTGATCAGCCACATATGAAAACATGATTATCTTAAGAAGGCAGTCAATAACAACACGTATAGAATACAACCATTAAATTTCTAGGAAGACATTGTATGTATACCATTTTAGAAAGGAAATATCCTCATGGGATTGATGAAGTATCAACATCAGTATACATACCTAGCACACATCAAACAAGATGGTTTGACCTTTGACTGGAATAGTCAACACCAATGGTATGAAAAGCTTCTCTAATTCTAGTCCTAGAGAATACGATAGAGTGTGTGTAATAAAGGAGTAAAAAACTCAGGAATCAAACAAGGCACAAAAAAGAGTACTAAACAAATGGATAATACCTCTAATGATCTATGGACCCTTTGGAACTGTTTCCTCCACTATGTGAAACTGATCACACCCATGTCCTCTACCAATCTACTAACAACCACATCCACAACCATGCTCAGGATGTGGTCTCTAAACATGAGGAATATCCTAAGGTTGACCCCTACTTTCACCATCTCCCCTTAGTGGAGAAAAACATGTTTCCCCTACTGCTGAAATGATATCACTGAAAATTGTTGTTGGGGATGGAACTGAACCTGTCTAACTCCACCAAAATGATCTTGGGGAACCTCTGGGTACTTTTTCAGGAGATGTCCATGAGCCCCACAACTAAAACGCACCAGCACAAAACTCCCATGGAAATCACAGAAACCATTGGCCATAGTAGGATAAAAAGGAACCTGCTGATTTCGACTCCCTACTGTTTGAAACCTTGAAGGTCCTAATTCCTGATACCTTCCTCTAAATACTCTACATCATGATAAAGTATGTTGGTTACCCTCATATGAAAAAACTCTTAGAAAGTGCATCTGCTCAATCACTTCTTCCTTCTTCTAAACATCCAGATACATTGGAAATGTAAAAGGAGTAACTAAAAACTGGATAGAAGGATGGAGGCCCTCTTCAAGACATCTCATATGAGACTCCTCATCTGAAAAAAGATATTAGAAAAAAATTTATTATCCTTGAAATTGATTCCGATTTCCCAAACTGACATGCTCCCCAACTGATGAGAAAGTATCTGAAGTGTCTAAAGGATCATGCAGTCACACTGAGAGGCGGTGAATCAGGATTGACTTGTTTTTACAAAATTATTATCTTTTCTAAACCCCTTCAAACCTCCATCACCTATTAGATTGAGTAGACCCTATATTCAATTCATAATGTAAATGAAACACACCACATTATATTTTTACAAGTCTCGGTACTATGACCTGCATCCTTGATCTAACTGCTAATTACCCATGGTTACAAATTTTCAACTACATATAGATGGTAAGAACCATGGAAAGTCCCTTTCCCATCAACACTGAGTCCCATAGTGTTCTAATCTAGAGTCAAAATAGATTTTACAAGTTCCCACCTACACTAGTGACTCCTGAGTCCCACATGAGGATCTTTATACTACATCCCAGAGTGTTACTAAAATCTCACCATCCTACTCCAAAGTCCCATTGGAGACTTCCACTACATAAGATTCCCACTGAAAACTTCACAATATTGAGTCACACAAGAATTGATCCACTGATGGGAGTGTATTATAATATTCCTCCACAAGATTTTCTGATCAAACTAGCCCATGTACAATTCCATAACTTTTTCCCTGGTGTTGGCATTGATCAATAAATTTTGATCACCTGTAGATGGTCAACTACATTAATATAACACTTCTTAGGTAATTCCTTCTTCTATTGAAGACCCAGACTCACTAACCACTAAAAACTCACACACAAAATTTATTCTACAATACTAATGATAAAACTGTCATGGCTTCAGTCTCAAATATCACTGCTCACTGATCATGCAATTTATATTGCATCTGTGATTCTTAAAACTTCATGAAAAAATATGATACATTATGGGGAATTCTTAATTTTTTCAATAACAAACATGAACAAGGTTCACACTATAATAAAATATAGTCACACACTTTATGAAAAAAAATAATTCAACATCAATATTTTTAATGCACATATAAACATGATGCATGTGTTTACCCTCTTGTGAAATCAACTTTTCACATACACACTATCCATTTTATTATTATTTTCTATGTGCATGACAATGAATTAATTTGTATAAGTGTATTTTATATAAATCCTCTAGTTCACATTGTCCACTTTTTTTACTTCACAGTTCACACACACAAATTTACTTCATGTACCCTCACCTTTTCACGTGTTGATCACTTGCACAAATATTTCACTACTAATTGATCACACACACTGTCCACTAATTCTTCATTCAACACACTGACTATTTGGACACGTCCTGTTCATATACATTATGCAAAATACCTCTCATTTCATAAATGTGTGCATCCTTCACTTGGGGTGTGTACTCATTATATCTTCCTGCATTAAAACCTGGATGAATATATGCTCAAAGTGCATAAGTTCTTCATGATATGCAGTATATGTTTACACTATTTAGGGAAACTAAAATCCTTCACACTAGGAAAGGAGATGCATAAAACAGTATCCATGTGGCCTTTGGGAAACAAACTTCTTCATGAACCACTACGAGTGTGGTATGCACATTTCAATTGATCATGGTCACTTGCATTTATTCACATAAACTGAACTCTTTGAGGTCCTTCAAGCGCGCGACACCCACTGTGCATCTTCTCTCTGGAAATGAGAGATTTTCAGTACTCAACCAACAATAAAACTAAATTCCTTAAATGGTATTTGAAGGAAATTAAGATCATTCTATAAACCTCAAGACTCAAAAAAATCTACCTCACTTAAAACATGGAAACCTTCTCTATTATAACAAAAGAAATCACCATCACAAAAAATCTAATCTTCTACACATAATGAAATCTCAGTTTATTCATCCTTATATTATACAAACGAAGTTGCATAATAATTTCATTTATATTAGGATAATCAGTATCATCAAATGGAGCTCTAAATATTGAGTTCAATCTTCAATAGACATCAATTCATGGAGATCTCAGTGCAATGAAAGATTGTATGTCATGAGGTAGAAGACAAGTTCAGCGATTAATTGAATGGTCCAGATAAAAATCGAACAGATCAGATGGATATAGTTCTTTCTAGTTTTTTTAAATCAGTTTGATGGATCAAATAAAATGATCAAGAGATTAGATAGTCATGGTTTGTTCAGGGATATCGCACATCTAATATAGATATGTTTTTTGTTCCTTTATAATACACAACATGACAAACACTGCTCATAATTCTCCACTCCCTCCCCAGTACCACCCCATACTGGTTCTCGTGGGAGTGATCCTACCCTCAACTAAACCAATGTGCCACCCGACATGGTGGTACTCTGCCACTGCTTTTCCTCACGTGCATGTATTCCCATGAACTGTCTCACCTATGGCCTCAAGCTAGTCGAGTAGGGTTAATCTCAGCATCACATAGTGGTGTGTTACTTCCCTATTGGCTGGCTAGGTTGTGGATTAATTTTTAATAAACTCCTTAAAAAATAAAAACCATATTCCATTGAACAAAAAACTCAAATACTCCACTCTATACCCTCATGAAAAATAAAAAACATTTTTCGTGGATCTTACTAATCATTTTGGTAAAAAAACTGTCAAACACAAATCCCCAATAACACCTATTTTAAGAAATACAAACTTACTTCGCAATCATCCCATTTAACACTCATTAACATTTTCATATTCTTAATTAATTGAAAATAATTTAAACCTCAACAAATGATTTGTAATCTTTAGTATCTCCCCCCTATTTACCACATTCAGGATCCACAAAAGGAACCTTCAAAGAAATCCTTCTAGAAGTCAACCCAGAAAACATCTACCACCTTCTGATATCCTTGATACGACATCCCTCGCTAATTCAAAGCTCCTTGCATCTGACTGACTACCAAAGGGACCTAGTACCCATCGAGGCCTAGATCAAACTAAAAGTGATCTCGAGCTCCTCTAACTGGCTCTCTATCTCCACATCTAAAACACTTCCCTCATACTTCCATAAAGCCTACCTCTAGAAAGCACACAATTTCCTCTCCAATGATTATACTCCCCAACTAGATCAACCCTATGAAGATCAATAAGATCAACCTAATAAATCTCAACTATCTGATCTACAAACGAATGATGAATGGAACCTATATATGAAAGGAAATCAAGGATTTATTAATCTTGGGTAGTATGGAATTTTATTAGGATTCATTTTAACTTTTTTAATTATTTTGGTTAACCATTTCTACTTTCCCAAAACAACCTAATTCAAAAAAGAATAGAATTCATTATGATGAATTTACCTCTCCTAGATCTCTTCCCCGCAAGTAGGTCCATCTCACATGAACATTCAACAAGCTCAGATTTTGTGCACTGGATCATGGGGGCCCTAAAATCCTATGTCCTATCCAGTCTCCCTGGCCTATGAATAAAACCAAGATCAAATGGAACTATGTAAAACCAAACCATGAAACCCTCACTATTCAAAACTCCAAAATTCATCCTATTACTAAACCATAACCTCTGATACCACTCTATCATGACCCCCTCCCTCAAGAGATACTACAATGAGGGGAGAGAGATAATAACCCCCCGAGTCCCACCTTCAGTAGTTCCCATGTGGGAGACTAGCACCAAGGGTATAAAAATATTATGTATGGGAGGAATTACCCTCTATAATATAAATAGGATCGGGAGACAATATTAATCAACCTCAATCAACTGCATGACATATATATAAGAAAACTAGAAAACCATCACACAATGCATGTATAAATAGAACTGATACAATAAAAGTCTCAAAAGTAAATACCCAAAAGTTAAGCTGAAGAAACAACATTGAAACTATCAAGATCTGAACTAGTAATGTCTTGCACGTTCTATGAAATCCTCCTAGAAACTAAAAAACAGTTTTATATACGTAGGGTGAGAATAGAAGTATACTCAATAGGAAAAAAAGCCTCTCATTAACCTGTGAATGAAGCATACTAATGCACCTGTGAGAGAATAGAAGAACCAAACAACACCTATACAGGTATACTAACAAACCCAACCTCACTAATACATGCACACCAAATAATGGAAGTCAAGTAATATACTAATAACATTATCACATCGATAAGGGTACCTCATACCTCTTTTCCACTAGTATGACACTATCACTCCCAATGGTGTATGTCCTGGTGATCCAATCTCTTCTATATACCACACCACCATACAAGAACATTCACAACACACATCGCCCGTAAACACTTGGGCTAACTACCCCACAAGCACGACCACAACACATCTCACCTGAAAAAACCTAGTCTACAACACAACCACCACCATAACTTGAGTGGTAGGGTATCATTAACATATAGGACATCAAACACATAGCTTACTTGTAACACCCCGAGATTTTATGAAAAATATTATTTTAATTTCATTAATGTCTTATGTTGTATTCTACACCAAGATTACCTTGCGCTATACGCAACACCGTATTAGCTTGCAGTATACGCAACACTATTCTTGGACCGTGTTACACACAATTTTGATAATAGTTATTCTACGCAACATTGAGTATATATATATATTAAATGTATAAATGAAATATGGTTGGATTCTGTTATACGAAACAACGAAGGATTCTTTCACAACACGCAACCCTGACTTGGCTTGCATTACACGTAATCACGACCTTCCTCGATAGCGTGTGTTGTACGCAATACCGGGTTTTAATAAACAATGTTATATTATTATAATATTGTCATGAACTAGCCATTATGAATACTATTAACTAAATTTTGAATTTTATAACATTATTATTCATCTTACACATTTCTAGAACATGGTATAAGAACAAAATAAATTTTTCGGGTAAAATAAGTATTTTTAAAAAAATGCAGTTTTGCCGCCTTTGGATGGCGCACCCACTTTAAATCTGGTTTTTGACATGTTTATAAGTTCAATTTGAAAAAATAAAATTCTTCTTTGGAATCAAGAAATAAAAATTATCTTTGGATAAAATTTTCATATTATTCTGGTAACTTTCACATTTTAATGAATAGTAAAAACACGCTATATTTTAATTAAAAACAACTTTTTTCATCGTAATATCTTATGTGGTTAAATTATAATATTGAATAGTTTTAAAGTATAAATAGAATATATTTTTACCATTTAATATAAGGTATGTCATTAGCATTGATTTTACCTTAAATTCGTAAGTTAAATCAATTCAATCTTTTGCAATGTTTTAAACAAAAACCCGTTTTTATTCGACAACGGGATTAATTTTAATTTAATTTCTGCAACTTCTGTGTTTTGAATTTTAAAAAATGGATTCCATATTTGTAATCAGTGGGTCCAAATTATGTTAATAGGATACTTTTTATTTTTGGGAATTATGAATAGTAACTACGGTAAATTTTATTTACCATAGTTAAAGGTAAATCGGGTAATTAAGGGTAAATATAATATTTTAAAATTACCCTAAAAAATGTCAAAATCCTATTGGATGACTAAAAAACGACCCATATCACCTAAGGGTCGGATTATATTAATTTAATTAAATTTTTTCAATGAAAATAATTTAATTATTATTAAAACCAAAGAATGTGACAACATGTCACTTTCTTAAATATTATAAGTATAATAATTTTAATCTAGTGACAAACTTCATGAAACTTAGAACATGAATAGTCTCCAGAAATCTAATACAATTATTTACATCATAGGAATTTATTTATAATTTTTAGGGATTAAATAATTATCATTTATTATGACAGAAAGATGATGCAGTAATTGTCTTATTAAGGAAATATTGACAGAATTGATGTTATAAATTCCCTAATAAATGTAATTTGAGACTTTTTATGACTTACACTAATTTTATATGTTAATATGACATGTTATTGTTGATTTACGTAACTTGGTTCGAACTTATCATTCTGTTATAAATTTCATAAAAATCATGTACCAAATAGTGTCAAAATTGACATAAAATAGTTTTTAAAACAAATATTATATTATTAATTGTAATTTTATTCCTAATAATCTAAGGTTCGGACAAATGACTTATATAAGATTATATATATTAATAATAAACAACTTGGGGTTATTTTGGATTGATATAGTAAGCTTATTAACCATATAGTGTATGAAAACAAAAAGTCACGGTAAAAGTTAAATTATTTAACTTAGAGTTAAATCTAATTGATAAGGTTAAAATAATAACCTAAACTTGTCTAAATCCTATTGGTTGATAGGAGTTCTACCCATCCCCACTTTACCTTCGAAATAAGACCCTTTGGAACCATTATAAACCGATTTTTACTTTAATATAAAATAATATTTTGAGATATTCCTAAGGTGCCCCTCTCCTCCCTTATAAAAGGGAACCTCCTCCCTCTCTTCCTCACACCAATTTGAGCACTCAAGCTCGGCCAACCCCTGCCATTTTCTCCTCTCCACTTCCCTAGAATAATCCTAGAGGTTCTGGTCTTCTTAAAAGGCCAATCTTAGTTCCCTAAGTGGAGGATTCAAAGAGGCGTTCTAAAGAAGAGGTAATATCCATTACCGATCTTTTCAATTTCTTTCTTCTTCAACTTCTTATTCTTTAGCTGTTTCATGATAAAGTAATAACATCAGTATTTCTTATATACTGATATGTTATTATAAATATGAAACTACTCTAATTAACCTTATATCCATCCTACGGAGAAAGGAAATCACCGCGCGTGCGTACGTACGGAATACCGTCTCCACGATGCGATGAGATTCATTCTCCATGTTAACCATTTAAGAATGATTAAAAAGTATATATAAGAAATAATAATGAAATATATGACATTATAAAGCTACTGGATTTATGTATATATGTATATGTATGTCATCTACTTACTTCCATTCAAGACAATAAGGAAAGGAAAACAGCGTTCATGCGTACGTATGGACTACCGTCTCCATGAACGGTGTTTTTCATTTCATTTATCTATCTATTATATATATATATATACTGAATATATATGATATATAAATCATATTTTATATTCTGGAAGTAAGTAAATCATTATATAAGTAATAATAATGTCAAGAACAACAAGTCAAAACACCTACGATAAATGAAACGATTTTACCCAAAACGCTTCTTTAACATGGAATTTACAAAAGAACGGGTAATATAAAGTCATAAGTGAACCATATATTATATCATAACAATGAATATGATTCTGTAATAAGTCAATGAAATTATTTAAATCATTATACAGGAGGTTCGGACACATACGAAGCAAATCGGACCTAAGGTAAGGGAAATATCACAATCTCATTTTTATCCGAGATTGTTTATTCGTAAGTATTTACTGGGGTGTATTTTATCATCCACATCCATGTTCCCTAAATATGTAATATTGTTTCCATCCACTTACAATAGTTTAAATCCAATTTTACCCTTTGGTGAGTTTTTAGTAAAGAATATGAAAGGAATCTTTTGTCGTTTTTTCGTACGAGGTACTTTTTTGACTTTTCCGACAAAAGTACGAGAAGAATGTTTTTTTAACTTATACGGCATGAATGGATTTTTAAAAAATTATTTCCTAGAAGCTTCCTTTACAAGTTTTCATGTTTATTTTTAATCATCTTATTTTTTTTAAAGTCGTATGACATGTTATGAAAGGAAAAATGTTTTTGAAATAGAAAGGATATTTTCCTCAAGAATGGAGTTCAAGTATTTTATCAAAATTATTTTCCATCTAAGATAATAAAAGGGTTCTGTTTTTATCCCTATTATTATATGGATTTGATTATGTTGTGATGGAAATATTTTTATGAATTCCTTTATCTTATATGAATTGTTTTATGATGTCATGTTGTTTAAGAATTCCATTTTTATTACATGGGTTACGCTATGATGTATGGTTTATGATTATGTGGCACACATAAGAAAGGATTCATTATAAGATGGGTGGGACCTATATCTCCCTCCAATGCATTGGGTAAAGATTTTATATCTCATGAGATAGACAGGGCTGGAACGGTAGGTTATACCGGTTCAGTGAAACAGGACTGAAACGAGGGTTACTCGATTCAGAAAGGGACTTTGTCCACTAAGATAGTCTTGGAAATGAGTCTTGACTAACAAGAAATGATTCTCTATGATTATGTGTGAATGCCAAAAAGTTTCATGTTTTAGGTTATGATTATTGTGATTACATTTCACTGCCATGATTTACCCCATGTTATGAAATTATGATCTCTTTTGCAGGTTAAGATTTCCAAAAGTTATGTGCTTATGTATATGATGTGATGGATATTTCTTTTGTTTACCCTTACTGAGCATTTGAGCTCACCCTTTTATGTTTTCTTTTCCCCAGGATATAAAGAAAGGTTTTAGATAAAAAAAAGAGGAAGATCTTTATGGGAGATTTTGAAGATCTTTCACCACGATTAGAAGATTATATTCCGAGTTTCCAAAGACACTAAACTATTACGATCCTTGTGTGTGTTTTTTTTTTGTTATGTACTAAGTATTCCGCAAATGTAATGTAATGTCCATGTACGTCAAGCTTCGGGTCTCTACAGTTGGTATCAGAGGAAATGTTTAGTCAACCTTTGGAAACTAGGATGCGAAAACGTTAGTGAGATCCCTAGAGATATTTCTACGGTATGTCTAGGGATGTTCCTAAGGTTAAGTATACGTATAGGTTATAGTACTAGAACTATGATAACTATCATAGAATTAAACCTAAGATGTTAGATATTGAAGGTACTCCCCCTTTATTATGTTGTTTTCCCTAGCATGATTTTTGCCTCTCACACTATTCTTTTTGGGTTTTAGACGATGGCTGGAACCCGAAGGAACCGTGTTGATCAATGCAATGGACAATGCAATGATTGTCCTCCTAAACAAAAAAATGTTATGGGAGATGGAGTGAAAAATCTTATTGCTATACTTACACAAGCTATGAATCATTCTGGACTTCCAAATGAGCAGAGAAGGGAACAATATTCTATTGAGTCCTTCATGAGGCAACGTCCACCTTCTTTCAGTGGGTCTTCTGATCCACTTGTTGCTGAACAATGGATCAGTACCACTGAAAAGATATTTTCAGTTCTTCAATGTTCTGAACATGATAAAGTCATCTTAGCAGTATATCGTTTGGAAGGTGAAGCTGATCAATGGTGGAATCTTATCAAGAATACAAGGCAGAGAGATGAAATTGAGTCCATGGAATGGGACGAGTTCAAGAACTTATTTTTCAATAAGTACTTCCCTCGTATTCTTCGAACAAAGATGGAGAAGGAGTTTCTTGAACTAAAGCAAATGGATGATGAATCTGTTGGTATATACGAAGCGAATTTTACAAGACTTGCAAGGTATGCATCTGGCATTATCATCCAACCTGAAAGTAAAGTTGATTGATTTTTCAGTTGCTTAAAACCAAGTCTTCGAAGGGCATTAGCTATAAGAGACTTCAGTAGCTGTGAAGAAATTGTGCGTTGTGCTATCAAGGTAGAAATGGAATTTGGTGTTACATATCCATCTCATGGTTTTGACACGAAACGAAAGATGGAGTTCAAGGAGAAATCTCAGAATAATGGTGAAAAGAAGATGAATGTTTCCTTATGCACAAAGTGTGGAAAGAAGCGTGGTGGATATTGTCTTAAAGGGACTAGAAAATTTTTTAAGTGTGGAAAAGAAGGTCATCGAGCAGCTGAGTGTCGAAGTAATGGAAAAAGGGTTTCTAATGATGTGAATAAAGCAAACACTGCAGAGAACGCACCACCAACACTTCAATGCTTCAAGTGCAAGGAAATGGGGCATTATGCGAATAAATGCCCTAATCCAAGGGTTAGTGATGATCAACATGATCAACCACTGAAGGCAAAGGACAAAGGGAAGTCACATGCGATCACTTTTGGCAATGTTGAATATGACAACGATGTGGTGGAATGATTAAGTGTTTATGTAATGGGATTCCAAAATAATGTTGTATCATTGAGTATTGCAATATTTATTGATGTGGTATTCAAAGTGATTGAGATATTTTTTGGAAATAAGATGATATGTGCAAAATGAAGGGAAAACGAGAAAATGAAATGTTTAATAGTATTCATGAGCTCATGATTGATAGAAGGACTAAGTGATATCATGGTTTGAGTATATATAATTTTGAGGATTTTGGTATGTGGAAAGTGTTAACTTTAAACTGCATTCATGTTTTCACTAAGGTATTCAAGAGAATACATGATTAAGGACTTTGAATGTTTGGAATGTGACCAACAAAACATATCTTATGATATATGGGGATCAACGATGGTATTAAATCTCTGGTAATCATTTTCACTATGTTATGAGAATGGACTTCAGTATTATGGATAAGCCTAAAGATTGAAATGGATTATGTTGGACATAAGTGAGTATTGTTTAAGGATAGAAGTTTTTTTTATTCGATATTATTGATGGGATGTTATAGTAATATAGTTTTAGAAAAAGGACAACCTGCAGGACGGGCGACAGCCCATCGCGTCGGACAAGGCTGTAGGAATCGAACCCACAACCAAAGTGCGACTGGCCTTTATCGCCTACCACTGGCCTACAGGAAGTCCATGTTTAGTAGAAACTAGTTTTATTATATTAAGCAGTATGATATATGAAGTATAAGTCCATTTTAGGAACAATATATGATTAATCTCACTATAGATCGACTTATGTATATAATTTTTGCTAACCTTTTGTTTGAGACAGATGGAATGACCCGTCATTTATTTAAGAGATGAAATGGAAATTGTTCAAGGCACGAACAACAGTGAGATTGTACCAAAATAAATAAAGTATTTATTCTAATTCAAATTTTCAACTTTAGGGAAATGATCTTGAAAACCAAAAATGTTGTCCTAGTGATCTTATACCTGATGAATCAGATGGTACCTTAGATCGTCACAAATTTATGGATTTGGGATTACTATCTTTTCCATAGCCATGTTCTCTACCACTCTCCATCAGAACATGATGGTTAGATTTCTCTTCCATATCCATATTTTCACCTATGTGGAAACCCAGTGATTAGTTTATTTGGGTAACCGTTACGTTTCATAATTTTGTTTATAAAGATAAGTTTTGGTATTCCTTTTTACGATGTGGGTTTCTATCAAAGAAACTTTCAAATAGTAAACCATTTATAACCCCGACGAATTTCGAGGGCGAAATTCATTTTAAGGGGGGTAGAATGTAACACCCCGAGATTTTATGAAAAATATTATTTTAATTTCATTAATGTCTTATGTTTTATTCAACACCAAGATTACCTTGCGCTATACGCAACACCGTATTAGCTTGCAGTATACGCAACACTATTCTTGGACCGTGTTACACACAATTTTGATAATAGTTATTCTACGCAACATTGAGTATATATATATATATATTAAATGTATAAATGAAATATGGTTGGATTCTGTTATATGAAACAACGAAAGATTCTTTCACAACACGCAACCCTGACTTGGCTTGCATTACACGCAATCACGACCTTCCTCGATAGCGTGTGTTGTACGCAATACCGGGTTTTAATAAACAATGTTATATTATTATAATATTGTCATGAACTAGCCATTATGAATAGTATTAACTAAATTTTGAATTTTATAACATTATTATTCATCTTACACATTTCTAGAACATGGTATAAGAACAAAATAAATTTTTCGGGTAAAATAAGTATTTTTCAAAAAATGCAGTTTTGCCACCTTTGGATGGCGCACCCACTTTAAATCTGGTTTTTGACATGTTTATAAGTTCAATTTTACAAAATAAAATTCTTCTTTGGAATCAAGAAATAAAAATTTACTTTGGATAAAATTTTCATATTATTCTGGTAACTTTCACATTTTAATGAATAGTAAAAACACGTTATATTTTAATTAAAAACAACTTTTTTCATCCTAATATCTTATGTGGTTAAATTATAATATTGAATGGTTTTAAAGTATAAATAGAATATATTTTTACCATTTAATATAATGTATGTCATTAGCATTGATTTTACCTTAAATTCGTAAGTTAAATCAATTCAATCTTTTGCAATGTTTTAAACAAAAACCCGTTTTTATTCGACAACGGGATTAATTTTAATTTAATTTCTGCAACTTCTGTGTTTTTAATTTTAAAAAATGGATTCCATATTTGGAATCAGTGGGTCCAAATTATGTTAATAGGATACTTTTTATTTTTGGGAATTATGAATAGTAACTACGGTAAATTTTATTTACCATAGTTAAAGGTAAATCAGGTAATTAAGGGTAAATATAATATTTTAAAATTACCCTAACAAATGTCAAAATCCTATTGGATGACTAAAAAAAGACCCATATCACCTAAGGGTCGGATTAGATTAATTTAATTAAATTTTGTCAATGAAAATAATTTAATTATTATTAAAACCAAAGAATGTGACAACATGTCACTTTCTTAAATATTATAAGTATAATAATTTTAATCTAGTGACAAACTTCATGAAACATCGAACATGAATAGTCTCCCGAAAGATAATACAATTATTTACATCATAGGAATTTATTTAGAATTTTTAGGGATTAAATAATTATCATTTATTATGACAGAAATATGATGCAGTAATTGTCTTATTAATGAAATATTGACAGAATTGATGTTATAAATGCCCAAATAAATGTAATTTGAGACTTTTTATGACTTAAAATAATTTTATATGTTAATATGACATGTTATTGTTGATTTAAGTAACTTGGTTCTAACTTATAATTCTGTTATGAATTTCATAAAAATCATGTACCAAATAGTGTCAAAATTGACATAAAATAGTTTTTAAAACAAATATTATATTATTAATTGTTATTTTATTCCTAAAAATCTAAGGTTCGGCCAAATGACTTAGATAATATTATATATATTAATAATAAACAACTTGGGGTTCTTTTGGCTTGATATAGTAAGTTTATTAACCATATAGTGTATGAAAATAAAAAGACACGGTAAAAGTTAAATTATTTAACTTAGAGTTAAATCTAATTAATAAGGTTAAAATAATAACCTAAACTTGTCTAAATCCTATTGGTTGATAGGATTTCGACCCATCCCCACTTTACCTTCGAAATAAGACCCTTTGGAACCATTATAAACCGATTTTGACTTTAATATAAAATAATATTTTGAGATATTCCTAAGGTGCCCCTCTCCTCCCTTATAAAAGGGCACCTCCTCCCTCTCTTCCTCACACCAATTTGAGCACTCAAGATCGGCCAACCCCTGCCATTTTCTCCTCTCCACTTCCCTAGAATAATCCTAGAGGTTCTGGTCTTCTTCAAAGACCCATCTTAGTTCCCTAAGTGGAGGATTCAAAGAGGCGTTCCAAAGAAGAGGTAATATCCATTACCGATCTTTTCAATTTCTTTCTTCTTCAACTTCTTCTTATTTAGTTGTTTCATGATAAAGTAATAACATCAGTATTTATTATATACTGATATGTTATTATAAATATTAAACAACTCTAATTAACCTTATATCTATCCTACGGAGAAAGGAAATCACCGCGCGTGCGTACGTACGGAATACCGTCTCCACGATGCGATGAGATTCATTCTCCATGTTAACCATTTAAGAATGATTAAAAAGTATATATAAGAAATAATAATGAAATATATGACATTATAAAGCTACTGGATTTATGTATATATGTATATGTTTGT
This sequence comes from Viscum album, assembly GCA_963277665.1. NCBI lineage: Eukaryota > Viridiplantae > Streptophyta > Magnoliopsida > Santalales > Viscaceae > Viscum > Viscum album. Next base: position 574,840,418 of record OY728120.1, on the reverse strand, counting down.
CATCTACTTACTTCCATTCAAGACAATAAGGAAAGGAAAACAGCGTTCATGCGTACGTACGGACTACCGTCTCCATGAACGGTGTTTTTCATTTCATTTATCTATCTATTATATATATATATATACTGAATATATATGATATATAAATCATATTTTATATTCTGTAAGTAAGTAAATCTTGATATAAGTAATAATAATGTCAAGAACAACAAGTCAAAACACCTACGATAAATGAAACGATTTTACCCAAAACGCTTCTTTAACATGGAATTTACAAAAGAAAGGGTAATATAAAGTCATAAGTCAACCATATATGATATCATAACAATGAATGTGATTCTGTAATAAGTCATTGACATTATTTAAATCATTATACAGGAGGTTCGGACACATACGAAGCAAATCGGACCTAAGGTAAGGGAAATATCACAATCTCATTTTTATCCGAGATTGTTTATTCGTAAGTATTTACTGGGGTGTATTTTATCATCCACAACCATGTTCCCTAAATATGTAATATTTTTTCCATCCACTTACAATAGTTTAAATCCAATTTTACCCTTCGGTGAGTTTTTAGTAAAGAATATGAAAGGAATCTTTTGTCGTTTTTTCGTACGAGGTACTTTTTTGAATTTTCCAACAAAAGTACGAGAAGAATGTTTTTTTTTAACTTATACGGAATGAATGGATTTTTAAAACATTATTTCCAAGAAGCTTACTTTACAAGTTTTCAAGTTTATTTTTAATCATCTTCTTTTATTTTAAAGTTGTATGACATGTTATGAAAGGAAAAATGTTTTTCAAATAGAAAGGATATTTTCCTCAAGAATGGAGTTCAAGTATTTTATCAAAATTATTTTCCATCTAAGATAATAAAAGGGTTCTGTTTTTATCCTTATTATTATATGGATTTGATTATGTTGTGATGGAAATATTTTTATGAATTCCTTTATCTTATATGAATTGTTTTATGATGTCATTTTGTTTAAGAATTCCATTTTTATTACATTGGTTACGCTATGATGTATGGTTTATGATTATGTGGAACACATAAGAAAGGATTCATTATAAGATGGGTGGGACCTATATCTCCCTCTAATACATTGGGTAAAGATTTTATATCTCATGAGATAGACAGGGCTGGAATGGTAGGTTATACCGGTTCAGTGAAACATGACTGAAACGAGGGTTACTCGATTCAGAAAGGGACTTTGTCCACTAAGATAGTCTTGGCAATGAGTCTTGACTAACAAGAAATGATTCTCTATGATTATGTGTGAATGCCACAAAGTTTCATGTTTTAGGTTATGATTATTGTGATTACATTTCACTGTCATGATTTACCCCATGTTATGAAATTATGATCTCTTTTGCAGGTTAAGATTTCCGAAAGTTATGTGTTTATGTATATGATGTGATTGATATTTCTTTTGTTTACCCTTACTGAGCATTTGAGCTCACCCTTTTATGTTTTCTTTTCCCCAGGATATAAAGAAAGGTTTTAGGTAAAAAAAAGAGGAAGATCTTTATGGGAGATTTTGAAGATCTTTCACCACGATTAGAAGATTATATTCCGAGTTTCCAAAGACACTAAACTATTACGATCCTTGTGTGTGTGTTTTTTTTATGTACTAAGTATTCCACAAATGTAATGTAATGTCCATGTACGTCAAGCTTCAGGTCTCTATATTACTCCTACCATGCTCAACCCCCTCCAGAAGCTTCCCCACAAGCACGATCATATCTCATCCCGCCCAAAAACACATGAGACACTACCCCACAAGCACAGTCTCACCTCACACGAAGAAACATGGGTTGTCACAACCACCATCAAATGCACTAACAGCCTTCGACTATCACATCCTATGCAATACCTACCTCACGTGGAAGAGAAAGCAGGAAAGGGCAGGTACACACCAATTTGTACTCCTCACCAGATATTGGAAAAAACACCACCCCATATGAGTATGTGAGTATCAGAAGATAGTGATTGACTCAGGTGGGGTGCATATAGAAAACACAATAATATACAAGTATATATATAATATCAAACACTCAATCACAACCTATGGGTTCAAAAAAAACCAACCAAATCACTACACTCTGTCACTTTTTTTCCACCTCTAAATGCATACAACACACAATAAACCACAAAGCCCATTCCACATTTCCAACCAACGCCATTTAATCATTCCATTATTTTCATTATTTATCATCAACAACATTTAACCACACAACCCATCATTTAAAATTTCATTAACCACTATAATCTCATTAACCAAACCAACCCATGTAATCTCAAACATTATTAAACAATTATTTATCCATTCCTTCAATACATGGGAATATTGCACAAAGAAACCACCACCTCACTGCCCCAAAATCACACCCAAACAAACCACCTCCTCAAGCCCCCAAAAGCATGGCAAAACAAACCACCTCCTCGCCACCCCAAAATCATATCCAAAAAAACCACCTCACTAGCCCAAAAGTACGACCCACAACCATCATCCCCACATTCCATAACCACACATAAATATCCCAAAATCACGATCAAACATCACAAACAATCAAGATCATTTTAAAAGATTTAAAAATGGGATTTTATCACATTCCATGCTATTTTTGGGATTTTATCACAAAAAACAAAATCATGGGGGAACCATTTCATTATCCAGTTATATGTAATTAACCAATTTCCATTTAGAGTGATATTCTAATAATCACAAAAAAAATAAGCGATCACAACACATATATCCTACTAAAAAAATCCCCCAATGGCCACAATTTTCAATAATGCATCAATCCCATACCAACCATAATATCACAAATAATAGAAATTCATAAAAGCATGCAAATCAAACCCAATTAACCCCTTTCAATTCAATTTAACCAATTCTTTATCTTTGATTAATCTATCACAACCATAATTCATAGATAAACAAAAGTAAACCTCTCCGACATGATAAAAAAAGAGAAAATAGGGATTCCATACCTCAAAGAATCTTTCCAACATGTTGTGCATCGTAGGGGAAAAAAGAACACCCAAAAACCACAACAACATGACCAGAAATGATGAATCAACCACGGATTTCAAATGAGCAACCATCAGGACCAACATATCAAAGAGGTAAGAAGAGGGCTTGATGAACTCCTTGGGGAGCCTAGGGTTCACCCAAAATGAGAGGAAGAATAAACCACAACTGAATGAAGGAAGGTTTAGCTGAATAAGAACATTTAAAACTATACTGCATTGGGGGTTTACTCATCATGTAATCCCCATTCACATCATGTAATCCTCAGGGTTCAATTTCTCTGAAAAATGCATCACCATTTTATTTTTCAACCGCAAGAATATACACATCATGAACCATCCATGGACATACCTTGAAACCAAATTTCATATCATGTAATATACTTACAAAATGTGTATTTCTGATAGCAGTTCTGCTGCACCCCCAGCTTCCAAAAATACTCCCAGAACATCACCCAAACAACTCCAATAAACCATAACCTAAAAAGTAATAGACTAAGATGTAACAAACTATTACATCCTATATATGGGTTTGGTCTACTGGATGATGCTTCCATCCCCCCTCCAGACTCTAATCTGCCATCTCGCTAAGTTTTGGCTTCTCTGGAATGTCTCTAAATGAGAATTTTCGAGGATGGGAAACTGATCACAACATGGTCTCAAGAATTTTCTTATATATTGAAAAAATCCCCCTTAGGTCTAGATATTTGTTACCTTTCACATCAACCCATTTACCAGAGCTATTCATATATTTTCTTCCTCCCTAAACAATCTTGGCACTTGATGGGGTTTGAAGTGGGATCTCCATCATAGCAGTAATTTCTCTGATGAATCAGTATGAACCTTTTGGATTAAGGAAAGCTACACAAAGTTTTGTAATCAGCTATGTAGATTTCATCTTTATAAATTTCTGTGGATTTCCCAATTCATCGTTTACCGCTAGCCCAAACTTCTTCAAGAGATGATCATCCATTGGTGCATTTGAACCAACACATTCCATATGTCCCATGGTGAAGTGGGTATCACCCTATGGGATATATATCAAATGGGTTGTATTCCCCCGCCCCCTTGGAGAAATGTATGATGAATTCCTTCCTACTATATATTTATGGGATGATCCTTTACAGAACCCAGTCTTTGCGAGGGATATGCTTATTATTGTAATGGAGAAATTGAATAAGGATACAACAACTCATGAACTCATTCCTTTTAAGGATTGGATATATATCTTTTATTGATGTATTAGAGACATGCCATTTGTTATATGTCCTCATCAGTGCCCTTATAAAAAAGTCAGCGATAAAACTGGATCGTATTAATATATATTGGAAGCAAGGTATTATACCTCATGGGGATACGGAGTGAATTTTGATATCTCTCTAAACCATAGATTGGAAGCATTTATAGACAAGTTTTTGAATGGGTGAATTTTATTAGCAGGGGGAATGATTTCAGGATCCGAGTTAGTACATTAGTGATGGTGGTGACTCACAAAAGGATGATGTATCAATTGGGTAGTATCAGTCCTTCCACGCCTTTACCAGTTCTTAGGAAATATTCAACAACGTAGAAACCCTTACAGGATCATTGGTCCTCTCTAGTTTCTAATCACATGAAATGGGGCACACATTCATTGTTATGAATATTAAAACCCCACTTGGATCCCTAATGCTTCATCCCACTCTAGACTATTGAATGTATAATGGGTTAGGGCTATTTCACTAAGCCTCACAGAGGTTACAGATGTGATGCTCTAATCTGATAGCTTCAATTTTACTCTATTCCACACATCAGTTGGAACTATTATTGATAATGACAGTAGTTCCCTTGATGAAAGTTCATATATGATCTCTCTCTGGGATGGGGTCCTCGCAGCTAGAGTGGACAGACTAGTTACATTTGAGCCTTATTCCCCTTATTGATTCACTTTTCAATTTGGATGTATTCAAAGGTTCCACCCTATTCCATTGGTCAGAATTTTAGGGGATCAACATCCTGGAGTCATCCTCTAATTTTGGAAGATGATAGTGTGTGATGATACTGAGTCTGAGATCATGCTTTTGGACACTAATGATTCTTCATCTTTACTTTCCTAGTATTATGCCCAGGCTTGGGTAGAAAGTTATCTGAGTGGTATAAAAAACCAGTTGGTTCATCATGTGGACATGCCTTTTACCTCACCAACCCCATTGTTAGAGGAACTGATGAAACTGATTGTGTAACACCCTGACCCTAGTTACCTAGAGTCGGTGCATTATTACACAACATTGGAATGATCACAAGGAAATCATGTCTCGAAAGACCGATCAGTTTAGTATTATTGGAAACAAGATTCATTCATATGTTCAACTTTACATCTTGAAGAGAAATACAACACAAATATATTTCATTAGGAACATACAATCCTCCTAGATTATTCCTACAGGTCACTCAAAACTGACTTCTTCATATCCTGGGAAAAAATAAAACATTGAAAGGGGTGTGCTCAAATGCTCAGTAAGGGTAAGTAATACATCGTAAAATGACATAAATATTAATCATGGAAAATAATTGAAACCACATTCCCTTACCAATAATATACATGAACACTTTTATGGCAAGAACATGAGATGAGTAAATAATTCCATTATAAAACATAATCATGGGTATTCTACTAGTCGAATGACCACATGAACCATCAATACTATTTCCATAATGAGGGAATGTATAATGCCCGACATTCTGAAACATTTGGTCAAGGCCTTGGCCAAGACGTCTAAAATGATTAAGGCCTCGGCCAAAACCATAAATCAAATTGGGAGAGGGCCTCAGCCAATTCCACATCTAGTTGTCTCATGAGACCTACCGACGCATTGAGGAGCTATAGTGGGCTCCACCCATCACCTACTAAGTCCAATAAATTCCTTATATGAAAAGGTTTAAACATATCATAAACATTCGTATTAAAACTAGCATATGAAATGTCAATACTTTAAACATAAGAAATTAATGGTATAAAAATAGCACATCCACATTCAAACATATCACAAAAACTTCAATACAATATGGAAGTTTTGTATCATAATAAATCAACTTCAAATAAACTTAAAATCCATCAAAGGTTGTTGACATAGATGAAATCAAAACCTTTTTTTAGAGAGACATATCTCTTTATATTTTGAAATCATTTAAGAGTCACATAAAGAAAATATTTATTTTGAAAATATTCTTATAATCTTTTAAGAGAAGATTTGAAGATCTTATAATGGCGGAAAATAGCCGCACCTTCCGTATAAGTTAAAAAACATTCTTACCTTAATTTTGTCGAAAAGGTTAAAAAGGACCTTGTTTGGAGAATGACAGAAATATTCCTTTATAAACCTCTTATAAAATTCAAACAAGGGTATAAATGACTTTAACCCATATTCTGTAAAATAGTAAGAATGTTTTGAAATTCATTTTTAAGAATCATGGATGTGGATGATAAGGAGGTCCCAGTGGATATTTACGTATAAACAACCACGAATAATGAAGAGATTGTGAAATAACCCTTACCTAGTACTTTACCTTGGTTGATGGTAGGTTAACCTCCTATATAATGGTTAAATAATTGTTATTAAATTATAAAAGAATCATATACATTAATATGATATCATATATGATCTTTTAACACTGCATTGTTAATAATATCTTAGTATTATCGTCATTTCAGGTGTTAACTTACTCATTTTCTTTTACATGTTTTGTTACATAAGACATATTTATTATGGATAGGTTGTATATTATTCATATCCAGAATTATATCAAGTCCTTAAAAATTATTTTTAATTATCAAATGAGAATTATACTTGATTGGATACGATGGGGAATGAATCTCATCACGTTCGTGGAGATGGTAGTCCGTACGTACGCACGAGCGATGATATCATTCATTTGATATTAAAATAATATATGATTGGATGGTATATAATATATAAAGAATCATTATCATGTTATAATTATTATTTACATGAATTACACATCATTATTATACCCATCCAAATAATAATGTTTTGAATAACAATTACACCACGACGTGGAGACGGTAAGCCGTACTTACGCACGTATGGTGACATGTCATTAATAGGATGGATAGAATACTGAATATGGTTATACCATATTTATAATAACATCTTAGTATATAGAATATACTGGTGTTATTATTTTATAATGGGAATAACAAAGAATGTAGAAGTTGAAGAAGAAATGAACTTGAAAAAGGGTGGTGAAAACATTACCTTTTCTTCGGGTTCTACCTTTTGATTTGATCAAAAGGGCTCCTTAAGTTGGATTTCTGATCAAAATATGGCCTCTATGTTGAAGTTATGGGATTTGAGAGAGTATTTTGGGAGGTTTTGGCCGAACCAAAAGGCTTTGAAGTTGTGGAGAATTGGTTAGAAGTGGTGTCCTTTTATAAGGGGGAGGAGGGGGCACCTTAGGAAAATCTAGAAATATTATTTTATAATAAATTTATATTCGGTTTATAATGGCTCAAAAGTGTATTATTTAAAGTTTAAGGTGAGGATGGGTCTAAAGACACTCAACCAATATAATTTAGACAGGTTTGGGTCATTATATTAACCTTATCTTTTAGTTTTGACTCTTAGTTAACTAGTTTGACACTTACCATGTCACTTTGTATTTTTATATTATATAGTTAATAAACTTAATATATACCTACAAGAGACCCCCAAGTGGTCCATTAATGATAAAAATATCATGATATAAGTATCTTGGCCGAACCTTATATTTTTATGAATTGAATATCAATTAATAATATAATATTTGTTTTAAAAACTCTTTTATGTCAATTTTGACAATATTGGGTATTTTGTTTTTTCTAAATTCATAACAGCATTATTACTTCGAAAAAAATTTATATAAATAATCCTAATATGTCATATTAACCTAGAAAATTATTTGAATTTATAAAAAGCCTCAAATTACATTTATTTAGGTATTTATAATATCAATTATCTTAATCTTTCATTAATACGGTAATTACTTTATCATCATTGTGTCATAAATAAATTAAATTATTTAATGTCTAAAAATTATAATTAAAATACCATTATGTAGGAAATCTTCTTATATTTCTAATGAATATTTATAGTAGAAATTGAAACATATATAACCCTATGTAAAAATTGTTTTCTTAAAAGATATATGCTTATGTCTTTTTGTATTTATTTTAACTTAATTGATATAAAGTGTCCTTATCAGCAACAAGTAGATCCATGGGGTTCCAAAATCGACCCAAATATTCCCATGGTCGTACATGTATCAACCAATAAGGGTAGGACACGTTTTAGGGTAATTTATTATTATTATAATATTATTTTGTTACCCTTATTTAACGGATTTACCCTTTAACCATGGTAAATAAAATATTTACTGAAGTAATTATTCAAAATTTCTAAAAATGAAAGTTAACTATTTACATGATTTGGACATCTTGATTCCAAATATGGAATCCATTTTTCCAAATTAAAAACACAGAAGTGGCAGAAATCAATTTAAAATTAATTCCCGTCGTTAAAACAAGAAGCGTGTTTTTAAGAGATAATAACTATCAAAAGATAGACGCTTGTTTATGTCCGGTTTAATTGTGAAATTATGTCCAATGACCAAAATTGTATTAAATGGTAAAAATATATTCTAAATATACATTAAAACCACTCAAATTAATAATTTATCACTACTAATTATTTTGATTAAAAAAGTTGTTTTTAATAAAAATTTAGCAATTTTCACTATTCATCAAAATATAAAAGTTATCTGAAAAGTACCAAAATTTCATCCTAGGATAATTTCGATATTCCGAATCCAAAAATGAAGTCCATTTTTAAAGATAAAAATTTATAAAATTTCAAGAAGTGGGTATTACTATTCATAACGGCTATTTTGATTGGTCGCGACGTGTTAGAATCTTGAAGTTGCGTAAAACACACGATACTGTATTATTCAAAGAGAAGCGTATCGTGGAAGATTGGGGTGTTACATTCTCCCTTAATTCAAATAATTTCATCCTCGAAATTTCTAGAATATTACTGCATAAAAAGTCTCGGGTGGTTCTTCTTCATAAGTTCATCAGGTTCCCACGTTGCCTCTTCCATTTTATAGTTTCTCCATAGAACTTTTACCAGACGAGTTGTCCGGTTTCTGAGCACCTGTTCTCTCGTATCAAGAATCCTAACGGGCTCTTCGCAATAAGATAGATCGGGTTCCAGTTATAATTCCTCATAGGTGAGTACATGCATTGGTTCAGGCATGTATTTTCTCAACAGTGATACGTGGAACACATCGTGAACTTTGGAGAGATTTTGCGGCATTGCCAAACGGTAAGCTACAGCCCCAATTCGTTCTAGAATTTCGAAAGGTCCGATGTACCTGGGACTCAATTTACATTTCTTAACAAAACTTATGACTCCCTTCCATGGAGATACCTTCAAGAAAACATGATCTGCTACATCAAATTCCAAATTCTTCCTTCGATTATCGACATAGCTCTTCTGCCTACTTTGAGTTGCTTTGATGTGGTTTTGGATTACCTTTACCTTTTCCAACGTTTCCTCCACTAGTTCTGGGGCAACAAGTTTTATTTCACCAACATCATCCCAACAGGTTGGTGTGAAACATCTCTTTCTGTACAATGCTTCAGATGGTGGAATCCGAATACTTGAATGGAAGATATTGTTATAGGAAAATTCCCCCAGAGGTAAATATTGATCCCACATACCCTGAAAGTCAAGTGGGCATGATATCAACATGTCTTCTAAGGTTTGAATAGTCCGTTCTGATTGTCCATCTATTTGAGGGTGGTATGCAGTGCTCAAACGAAGTTCAGTATCCAAGGTCTTCTAAAGACTTTTCTAGAATCTTGATGTAAAACAGGGATCACGATATGAGATAATCGATAGGGGTAATCCATGAAGTCTCACAACTTCATTAATATATATTCTCACTAGACGTTCAAGTGTTAAATCCTCCCTTATAGCAAGGAAATGTGCTGACTTGGTAAGACGATCAACAATGACCCATATTACGTCGTTTCTTCTAGGAGTCTTTGGTAGTCCCTTGACAAAGCCCATCGTGATATTATCCCATTTCCACTCAGGTATGGGAAGAGGTTGCATGACTCCTCCAGGATGTTTCCTCCAAGCTTTCACTTGTTGACAAACTATACATCTTGACACAAAATCAGCAATCTCCCTCTTCATGTTGTCCCACCAGAAATGTTCCTTTAAATCTATATACATTTTGGTGCTCCCAGGGTGTATATAGAAATTGGAACTATGACCATCTTCCAACAATTCCCTTTTTAAATCAGGTATATCGGGAACACAAAGTCTCCTCCAAAATTTCAAAATTCCATCTTCATACACAAATTCACTCAATCTCCCATCATTCACAGCTTTAATCTTTTTTTAACACTTCATCATCGGCTTGAGAACTCTTTTTTCTTTTTAGTAAAGATGGTTTGGAAACCATTTGAAAAAGTTTTGATGTTTCACCTTCCATGGTTATTCCCATATCCATCTTTACTAGATCCATGTATATAGGATCCTTTTCAACTCTCATCTTGTTCAAAACTCCATGATCCTTTCTGCTCAAAGCATCTTCCACCTTATTTGCCTTCCTCGGGTGGTAGTGTATCGTACAATAATAATCCTTGAGTAGTTCAAGTCATCTCCTTTGCCTCATGTTATGTTCTTTCTGTGAGAAAATATACTTCAAACTCTTGTGATCAGTATAAATATCACATTTTTCACCATAGAGATAGTGTCTCCAAATATTCCGAGCAAATATTACAGTGGATAACTCAAGATCATGAGTAGGATAGTTTTTCTCATGAATTTTCAGCTGTCGTGATGCATAGGCAATAACCCTATCATTCTGCATAAGGACACAACCAAGTCCTTTCTTCGATGCATCACTACAAAAAATGAACCCATCATTCCCCGATGGTAGATTCAATATAGAAGAATTGACTAATCTTCTCTTCAGTTCTTCAAAAAATTCTTCACACTCTTTTGTCCAGACAAATTTTACCCCTTTACGCGTGAGCTTCGTTAATGGGATAGCTAATCAGGCAAAATTCTGGGTGAAACGTCGATAATAACCTGCCAAGCCAATAAAACTGCGTACCTCAGTTATACTCATCGGTGCTGGCCATTCTTGGATTGCCTTGGTCTTAAAAGGATCAATAGAGATTCCATACATAGAGACAATATGGCCAAGAAAAGAAATCTTCTGAAGCCAGAATTCACACTTGCTAAACTTCCCATATAATTCATGTCTTCTAAGAGTCTTCAGGATAATGCGCAAGTGATTTTCATGATCTTCGTAGCTTTTGGATTATACCAAGATATCATCAATAAATACCACCACAAAATCATTGAGATATTCCTTGAAAACTCTATTCACTAGATCCATGAATACAGAGGGTGCATTAGTCAATCCAAAAGGCATTACTGTAAACTCGTAATGGCCGTACCTGGTTCAAAATGCTGTCTTCGGAATGTCTTCCTTATTCACACACAACTGATGGTATCCAGATCGAAGTTCAATCTTTAAAAAGTATTGAGATCCATGTAGTTTGTCAAATAAATCATCAATGCGAGGTAGGGGATACTTGTTCTTTATTGTTATAGCATTGATCTCCCTGTAGTCAATGCACAACCGCATAGACCCAACTTTGTTCTTAACAAAAAGGACAGGGGCTCCCCATGGAGAAACACTAGGGCGAATAAATCCCTTATTACTAAATTCCTCTAGTTGTTTCTTTAGTTCAACTAATTCCATAGTGTCCATTCTATAAGGGGTCTTCGATATAGGCCTTGATCCGGGAATTAAATCAATGGAAAACTCAACTTCTTGTTCTGGAGGATGTCCAGGTAAATCTTCCGGAAACACATCTACATATTCTTTCGCAATAGGTACATCCTCTATTTGAAAATTCCTTTCCTCACCCATAGTCATTTCATTCTCTTCCTCCCCAATAATTGAATTTAGTTGAGCTACTGGGGGTGGATCTAGATAAGAATTAGGTGGCGACGATTCTGCTCTAAAGATAAGGTGTTCCTTATCATCATCATCAAGAATCATAACCTCCATATTATTACAATAAATCTTCACATCATGGTCTGAAAGCCAATCCATACTGAGGATTATTTCAAATTCAATCATAGGTATGACGATGAGATCAGTGGATAAAGAACATTTATGTGCTCTAATGGGGACTGATTCACAAAACTTCGATGCAATGATACTTCTCTTAGGAGTTTTAACTGACAACTCCCTTGTTAAATCAAATTGGAAATATCTAATTTTCTTAGAAAACTGGGAAGATAAGAAACAATGAAATGATCTAGAATCAAATAATGCATTTGCTAAACATTGAGGAAACCATTAAATTACCTGCCACCATGTCTTTTGGGGCTTCAACCTCAGCAGTATTGATTGCATAAGCCTAGCCTTGATCCCTTGGCCTTTTCTGAGGTAAGTTTCCTTAATTCTTAGGACATTCATTTGAATAATGTCCCATCTCCCTGCAATTGTAGCATTGAACATCAGTAGATTCTTTCTTTCCTTTACAATCACTAGCCAGATGGCCTTTCTGTCCATATTTATAGCATACTCCTTTTCCTTTTAGAAAGGCACCAGGGTGGTTCCTTCCAAAATTATCACAAGGTGGAAATTCAATTCTACCCTTCTTCCCTATTTCCTTATTTCCTTTCCCAGAGTGTTCAACAGGTCTCTTCTTCTCTTGCTTTGATTTAAAGTCATAAGAGTTAGAGAATTCCTTTTCTTTCTTGATAGCACACGAGACAATATCTTCGTATGATGAGAAGGTTTGCAAGAATAATGCTCGATGGAGAAATGGTTTTAACCCATCAAAGAAATGTTCAATCTTACTCCTTGGGTTACGTATATAATCAGCAGCATGCCTCGCTAACCTTGTAAAGTTATCCTTATACTTTGTGACAGTCTCATCCTCTTTCTACCTCTGACTCAGAAATTGCCTTTCCATATCTGCTCGATGGTCTCGAGGAAAGTATTTTTCTAACAACAGATCATTGAACTCCATCCATTTCATATCTAATACTTCATAATCTTCCTTCATTTTTTGTATTAATGACCACCATTGATCAGCATCTCCAGTGAGGCGATAAACTGCCATGACAACTTTTTCCCTTTCACTACTTTCTAAGGCATGTAATATTTTCTCTAAGGAATTTATCCATTTCTCAGCTACTATGGGATTTGTACTCCCATTGAATGTCGGTGGTTGTTGCCTCATGAAGCTATCTAACATTGATCCTCCACGCTGTGGATCTGGGTGATCCATACGGGTAAGGTTATTATTCATAACCTGAGTGAGTTGTCCCGGTATGGTGACTAGTTGTTCAGCACCAGTTGCATCACTAGCTCCACTATAATTATCCTGAGCAGGAGGGAAATCCCTACATGGAGTGCGTACATTGATACAGTTTCCATTCCTTCCACTAGGGACCATTTCTAAACAATGGCATAAACTAGATTAGTTTGTGAATCAAAATACATAATTACATACTTTTAAAACACTTAACATAAATTCAACAGTTTACGGATATAATCCATAATAATAAAAAACAAGTTTTCTTTGAGGAAGTATATACTCATAACCCTTCTTGATGGTTTGTAAATAAAATGATAATTATCCTAAGCATATCCCCCAGGAGTGTCGTAACCAAGAGTGCAGCAAGGCCCATTGTCGTGCACCAGTTCTCGTTTGAGTCTAGCTCAAAGTGGTGTTTTCAGGTTTTACCCCTAGGTACATCTGTGCCAGAGCCGCCTCTACCTGCTCGTATCCAGATATGGATGTATTGCTCGGAAAACTCACAAAATCTCTACAATACCAAAATTTTAGGAAGTTCATCTATACTAATCATCAAAGTCTATCTTAGGGCTATGTTTTCTAATCAGAGTTTATCTAAATGTAGTTTCCAAGGATTCTACTAAACTTCCTCTGATACTAACTATAACGCCCCAACCCTAGTAACCCAGAGTCGGTTCATTATTACATAACATTGGAATGATCACAAGGAAATCATGTCTCTAAAGACCGATCAATTTAGTATTATTGGAAATAAGATTCATACATATGTTCAACTTTACATATTGAAGAGAAATAAAACACAAATATATTTCATTAGGAACATCCAAGCCTCCTAGATTATGCCTGCAGGTCACTCATAACTAACTTCTTCATATCCTGGGAAAAAATAAAACATTGAAAGGGGTGAGCTCAAATGCTCAGTAAGGGTAAGTAATACAGCATAAAATGACATAAATATTAAGCATGGCAAATAATTGAAACCACATGCCCTTACCAATAATATACATGAATACTTTTATGGAAAGAACATGAGATGAGTAAATAATTCCATAATAAAACATAATCATGGGTATTCTACTAGTCGAATGACCACATGAACCATCAATATTATTTCCATAATGAGGGAATGTATAATGCCAGACATTCTGAAACATTTCGTTAAGGTCTCGGCCAAGACGTCTAAAATGATTAATGCCTCGGCCAAAACCATAAGTCAAATTGGGAAAGAGACTCAGCCAATTCCACATCTAGTTGTCTCATGAGACCTACTGATGCATCGAGGAGCTATAGTGGGCTCCACCTGTCACTTACTAAGTCCAATACATTCCTCATATGAAAAGGTTCAAACATATAATAAACATGCGTATTAAAAATATCATATGAAATGTCAATAATTTAACCATAAGAAATGAATGGTATAAAAATAGCACATCCACTGTCAAACATATCACAAAAACTTCAATACAATATGGAAGTTTCGTATCATAATAAATCAACTTCAAATAAATGTAAAATCCATCAAAGGATGTTGACATAGATGAAATCAAAACCTTTTTTTTAGAGAGACATATCTCTTTATATTTTTAAATCATTTAAGAGTCACATAAAGAAAATATTTATTTTGAAAATATTCTTATAAGCTTGAAAGGGAATCTTTGAAAATCTTATAACGGCGGAAAATAGCCGCATCCACCGTATAAGTTAAAAAAATTATTACCTTAATTTTGTCGAAAAGGTTAAAAAGAACCTTGTTTGGAAAACAATGGAAATATTCCTTTATAAACCTCTTATAAAAGTCAAACAAGGGTATAAATGATTTTAACCCATATTCTGTAAAATAGTAAGAATGTTTTGAAATTCATTTTTAAGAAACATGGATGTGGATGATAAAGAGGTCCCAGTGGATATTTACATATAAACAACCTCGAATAATGAAGAGATTGTGAAATAACCCTTACCTTGTGCTTTTCCTTGGTTGATGGTAGGTTAACCTCCTATATAATGATGAAATAATTGTTATTAAATTATACAAGAATCATATACATTAATATGATATCATATATGATCTTTTAACATTTCTTTGTTAATAATATATTAGTATTATCGTCGTTTCGAGTATTAACTTACTCATTTTCTTTTACATTTTTTGTTACATAAACCATGTTTTTTATGGATAGGTTGTATCTTATTCATATCCAGAATTATATCAAGTTCTTAAACATTATTTTTAATCATCAAATGAGAATTATACTTGAATGGATACGATTGGGAATGAATCTCATCGTGTTCGTGGAGACGGTAGTCCGTACGTACGCACGAGCAGAAATATCATTCTTTTGATATTAAAATAATATATTATTGGATGGTATATCATATATAAAGAATCATTATCATGTTACATTTATTATTCACATGAATTAGACATCATTATTACACCCATACAAATAATAATGTTTTGAATAACAATTACACCATGACGTGGAGACGGTAAGCCGTACGTACACACGTATGATGACATGTCATTCATTGGATGGATAGAATACTGATGTGGTTGTACCATATTTATAATAACATCTCAGTATATAGATGATACTGGAGTTATTATTTAAGAATGGGAATAACAATGAAAGAAGAAGTTGAAGAATTAATGAACTTGAAAAAGGGTGGTGAAAACATTACCTCTTCTTCGGGTTCTTCCTTTTGATTTGATAAAAAGGGCTCCTTAGGTTAGCTTTCTGATCAAAATATGGCCTCTATGTTGAAGTGAGGGAAGTTTAGAGAGTATTTGGGTAGGGTTTGGCTGAACCAAAAGGCTTTGAAGGTGTGGATAATTTGTTAGAAGTGGTGCCCTTTTATAAGGGGGAGGAGGGGTACCTTAGGAAAATCTAGAAATATTATTTTATAATAAATTCATATTCAGTTTATAATGGATAAAAAGTGGATTATTTAAAGGTTAAGTAGGGGATGGGTCGAAAAACACTCAACCAATAGAATTTAGACAGGTTTGGGTCATTATATTAACCTTATCTTTTAGTTTTGACTCTTAGTTAATTAGTTTGACACTTACCATGTCACTTTTTATTTTTATATTATATAGTTAATAAACTTACTATATACCTCCAAGCGACCCCAAAGTGGTCCATTAATGATACACCTGTCATGATATAAGTCTTTTGGCCGAACCTTATATTTTTAGGAATTGAATATCAATTAATAATATTATATTTTTTTAAAAAACTATTTTGTGTCAATTTTGACACTATTGGGTATTTTGTTTTTGATAAATTCATAACAACATTATTACTTTGAAACAAATTTATATAAATAATCCTAATCTGCCATATTAACCTATAAAATTATTTTAATTTATAAATAGTCCCAAATTACATTTATTTAGGTATTTATAATATTAATTATCTTAATTTTTCATTAATATGGTAATTAATGTATCATCCTTGTGTCATAAATAAATTATATTATTTAATGTCTAAAAATTATAAGTAAAATACCATTATGTAGGAAATATTTTTTTTATTTCTAATGAATATTTATAGTTGAAATTTCAACATATATAACCATATGTAAAAATTGTTTTTCTAAAAGATATATGCTTATGTCTTTTTTGTATTTATTTTAACTTAATTAATATAAAGTGTCCTTATCACCAAAAAGTGGCTCCATGGGGTCCCTAAATCGACCAAAAGATTCCCATGGTCGGACATGTATCAACCAATAGGGTTAGGACACGTTTTAGGGTAATTTATTATTGTTATAATATTATTTTGTTACCCTTATTTACCGGATTTATTCTTTAACCATGGTAAATAAAATATTTACCGAAGTAATTATTCAAAATGTCTAAAAATAAAATTTACCTATTTACACAATTTTTAAATCCTGATTCCAAATATGGAATCCATTTTTACAAATTCAAAACACAGAAGTGGCAGAAATTAATTTAAAATTAATTTCCATCGTTAAAACCAAAAGCCTGTTTTTAAGAGATAATAACTATCAAAAAATTTACGCTTGTTTATGTCCGGTTTAATTGTGAAATTATGTCCAATGACCAACATTTTATTAAATGGTAAAAATATATTCTAAATATACATTAAAACCACTCAAATTCATAATTTATCACTTTTAATTATTTCGATTAAAAAAGTTGTTTTTAATAAAAATTTAGTAAGTTTCACTATTCATCCAAATATAAAAGTTATCCGAAAAGTACCAAAATTTCAACCTAGGATAATTTTGATATTCCAAATCCAAAAATGAATTTCATTTTGAAAGATAAAATGTATAAAATTTCAGAAAATGGGTATTACTATTCATAACGGCTACATTGATTGGTCGCGGCGTGTTAGAATCTTGAAGTTGCGTACAACACATGCTATTGTATTATTCAAAGAAAAGCGTACTGTGGAAGATTGGGGTGTTACAGATCGAATATATGGGATATATGTCAAGAATTTAACCTTATTTAAGTGATGAATATTCCATTGGTGAAACATAATCTCTTAAAGAAGTTAATCCACTAACAAAGGCCATAGATGATACACCTATTGAGAGAAGGGAATATGGGGACTCTTCTCTGATTTTTTCATTGGTTGTAAGGGTTATTAATCCTCTTGTGATGCCAACTTCATTGGTTGTAGAGGTTGAAGCACAAAATTAACTAATTTGGAAACAGATTCATGACTTGATCATTGATACCCCCTTATATGTATTCCATGACCAAGTGGAATGCCTTCATCATTTATTTCATGACTTTGGGGGGGGGGAGGTGGTTTTGATAGAAAACCTCTATATGAAATTTTGTATAAAATCATCATGACCTTATGATATTTTTCCATGAGTGAAAGGGATTTTCATGATTTGTAGATGAGGATACTCTTTCTAGGAAAATGAGTGAGATGTCAGGAGAATTGGAGCAAGGCCTTCAATTGATATCCAAATTATAGGCTCAAACAGATGCTTAGAATGTGATGATATAGATATATGTGAAAACCACAACTTTTCTATGGTATGATCATTCAACATCATTATCTTCCTTGGAAACCACCAAAAAGAGGGTTGAGGAGTTTATGGTTTTGGTCAAGTCTCTTCATCCTATGGTAGAATCCAAAAAAGTGGGGGGAGAAAAACTCCAGTATTCCCTTGATGCTTCCTATTGGCCTCTTGCAGACCTTTACAGTGTAGTTGATTGAATTTTATCTTAGCCCGACCCCAATAATGCATTCTATTTTTGAGAAATTGGAGAGACTCTAAAATGTAGAGAATCCTCCCTCCTTTTACTCACTATGACGGGATGAATTTTCTAATCATTCTATATTACTATTTAGTTCTATTTAATTAATTATGTACATGCCATTTTGTTTCTATGATATTAGGGAAATCACCACCACTACCTATTGTTTTCATAACATCATGTAAAACTGAATGTCTGGATCGGTATATTTAAATAATTAAAAATTCCTATGGAGAAGTACTTATGAATTTCTACCAACATGAGACTCTCTATTGAAGCAATGTTCCATTTATCTTGAGATCACATGATTTTAAAAAGTATTGTTTGGGTAGGCTACATGTACTACAGGGAGAGTTCTCCATCATCTACCAAATGTGATAGGTTTGGATAGAGAATCTCCCCCAGGATAATGCCATTTAAGGGGCCTTAAAATCTTTTACAGTCTAAAAAACTGCCATGCTTTAGATCATGTTCTTTTATCTTCGAACTTATATTGATTTTTGTTAAATTTCAATCAACTCAGATGTTCCATTGCTTTGAGTTTAAGGTCTTTTAGCTTTGACTTTTGGTGTAATGTTATTTAGGGTCTTTGATCTTGGACCATTGGTGTGTTGTTGTTTATAGTCTTTGAGCTTGGACCATTAGTGTGATTTCATTTAGGGTATTTGAGCTTGGACCTTTGGTGTGTTGTAGTGTAGGGTCTTTGAGCTTGGACCTTTTGTGTGTTGTAGATTATGGTCTTTAAGCTTGTACCATTGCTGTTTTGTAGTTTGGGGTCTTTGAGCATGGACCTAATATAACTTTAGTTTATGTTATCTTAGATCAGACCTTCTATTTCACTAGTTTATGGTCTTTTTTCTCATAGATTATATTTCTTTTGTGTAGGATAATTTAGCTCATACCTAATTTTGATTTAGTTTGGGGTCTTTTAGCTCCATCCTAATATTGCTTTAGATTAAGGACATTTAATTTGGAATTAATATTGATTCTATTTAAAGTCTTTTAGATCAGACCTAATATTTCTTTAGTTTAGGGGTTTTAGCTTGGACCTGATATTGCTTTAGTTTATGTCATTTTAGCTCGGGCCTGATATAACTTTAGTTTAGGGTCATTTAGCTCCGCTGTGATATTTATTTAGTTTAGGATATTTTATCTCGGGGTTGATATTGATTTAGTTTAGGCTATTTTATCTCAGACCAGATATTTCTTTAGTTTAGGGTCTTTTAACTCAGACATGACATTGCTTTAGTTTAGGTTATTTTATCTTGGACCTAATATTGCTTTAGTTTATGTTCTTTTATCTCAGGCCTAGTATTTATTTAGTTTAGGT
Source organism: Viscum album (assembly GCA_963277665.1). Taxonomy (NCBI): domain Eukaryota; kingdom Viridiplantae; phylum Streptophyta; class Magnoliopsida; order Santalales; family Viscaceae; genus Viscum; species Viscum album. The sequence continues at coordinate 574,820,404 of OY728120.1, read as the reverse complement.
TCTTTTAGCTGGGACCTGATATTTCTTTAGTTTAGGTCATTTTATCCCAGTCCTAATATTTATTTAGTTTAGGTTATTTTAGCTTGTACATAATATTGATTTAGTTTAGGGTCCTTTAGTTCGGACCTAATATTACTTAAGTTTAGGGTATTTTAGCTCCGACCTGATATTTCTTTTTTATGGTCTTTTAGCTCTGACCTGATATTTCTTATGTTTAAGTCTTCTAGATCAGACCAGGTATTGTTTTAGTTTATGATCTTTTACATCAAGAATAATATTGATTTAGTTTATGATATTTTAGCTTGGACCTGGTATTGCTTTAGTTTATGGTTTTTTGCTCGGACGTGATATTAATTTATTTTATGGTCTTTTAGCTCGGACCATATATTTCATTAGTTTTTGGTATTTTAGATCGAAAATTATAGATGATTGTATGATATGGTACATACATGCCAAGAATGACCTAGAACACTCTGAGGTGTCGGGTTCTATCGTGGTGTTGCTGGGGCTCACTAGGATCAAAAAGAACTTTTTATTGAGTGAAACATTTGAATGATGACTATATGTGTATATGCAGGAGCGATATGCATGCATGAATAGTCAATCAAAGGATCTCTTGAATCCGGGTATTGTTTCCATGGGCTACGGATGATTTATGGAGGTAATATCAATTGATGGAAAATTACTAGGGATACTAGGTCCCCATGGATATTTAGAGTATGGGAAATGTAAATCATAACCCAGAAGTTTGCATACTAAATATGATATGGAGTATATATTTTGGATGTGTCTCATGACATTCTAAGATTCCAGGTTCTGCCATGGTGTTTTCAGGGCTCACAAATATTGAATCTCCTTTAGAAAACGGAGAGATGCCTTTAGTTGGTGGGTCATATCCCTTATGATTTAGTAGTATGGACAAGAAAAATATTATCTTCTATACTTTCTAAGGTATATGGAAGATTCATGCACACTCAAACATCCAAATGATGGGGTCAGTGTGGGAGGAAAGCTATCATAGAAGTGTTTTGGCCCCCTAGGTAAGTTTAGCTCTTGATTATGAAGTGAAATCACTATTTCATGTGGTTTCGAATAACAAGGCATGGTCTATAAAATTTTAGAGAATGGAATTTATCATTCCTTCATTGATAAAGGGTACAAAATATGGTGATTTAACGTCAAGGATATCGAATCCTCTTTGATAGTTTGGCACAAGGATTGTAAATCATGGTCCAATGTACTCAATTCATGAGGATGATATGGGACAGTTATACTGAGAGTAGTTTATACACAAATAGGTGTTGAGTGTATCCATGATGATGTCAAGGATCATAGGTATTGGAATTTTCCTTTTAGATACTGACACATTTGGTTGACATTCATTGGAACGTATGCATGACCCATAAACATACATGCACAGTCAAGAAAAGGGTCCCTTGAAGCTTGATATCTTTTCCAGGGGCCATGAATGGTTTACAGTGATCTAAGGCACAAAAATCATGCAGTTTTATTTGAATAAATTGTAATATAAAATAAGGGTTTGAAAATACACATGGTTGTGTCAATATCTTGAGAATATATTCTCACTATGAGGAGACATGAAAAATCATTGATCTCACATTTTTCTTGATCAGGGGGTCTAATAAGAATATCTTTTATTTTATTACGTCCACAAAGTGGACCCTAGGATCTTTATGAATTATTCAGTTTCAATCAACTTTTTACCTAAACTATGGAAATAAAGAGTTTTTCTAGCCATGACTTGACTTTTTCTCAAGTTTCCCTTTGTAGGTTTTGAACATTAAAATTTTTGTGTCTCTTTCACTAGTAGTTTAAGGTATTGCAATTTGGAACATTATAGGATAGATTTTAAGGCCAAAAAACTTTTACCAAAGTGAATATAGTTTAGGTTTATAACATGCATGGACCTAATATAGAGAGTGGTACACAAGAGACCAATTTGGATTCGCAAGGTCAAGAGCACTCTAACTTCATTCTCAGCGAGAGACGTAAATGTTGTAAATCATGGAGCAAGGTTCTCCGGTCATGAGTAATGATATGTGAAAGTTATATTAGGAGTAAATTGAGGTGTTGATTTCTATTGTAGTGATTTTTGAGAAAGTGTTGTTTTTAACAAAACATAATATTGTTATTTAAAGGGGGAGATTATTGAAATTAATACTCTATCTCTTTATGATAATTTTGATGCTCAAAAATATCCTTAATTATTTGCTAATGATTTTATTTGTTAAGTATTTTTCCAGGAATTTATTATTTTATTTTACTCTTTAAATAATGAGAATTTATTACTAAAGCATTCGTATTTAGCGTGTTCTAGAAACACTGTTCATACCCTACTTATTTGGGATTTTCTTTATCGTGTTCTGGAATCACTTTTCATACCCTACGTGGAGAAACGTAGTGTAAGGATAAAAAGCGTGTATACTTTTTGAGATAATAGAAATGTATGGTTAATCAAACATACGTTATCAGAAATGTATGGAAGAAGAACCCTACATTAGGAAGGAATCCTACGTTTGGGATATCAGAAAAGTATGGAAGGAGAACCGTACGTAAGTATTTAATGTTATGTTTGTTTCTCAAAAGTATGGTTCATCAACCTTACTTTTGTGAACAAACATACATTGTTGGAAAAGTATGGATCAAGTAAAAGTATGCATATTTTATCATTCGTTTGAAAGTTAAATAGAAAATTAAGGATGGACAGCCCTACGTTTGTAATCAACCATACGTTGTCAACCCTACGTTTGAAGGTCAGGTCATCAACCTTACGTTTGGTGTCAGAGAATTTAAAAATGATATTTTTATGCAACGGTCAGCAAACTGATTATTAGGCACATTTCAAGCCGATTTTAAAGCTTCTTTAAAATATTATCTTGATCGATTTAAAGTATTTTTATCAATAATTTAAGGATTGAATTAAAATGAGTTTTTTATGCTGAGTCTTCAGGGAAGTTATGAATACTCTATAAATTCCAATGTTTGAATTTTGTGAGTCAAAAGGTGACTTTTATTAATCTAAATTTGCAGGGGATGTACTCGTCGTTATTATATATATGTGTGTTTTCTCTAAAACAGAGGTAATGATCAATCTATCATTAAAAAATGGGCGGAAAAATAAAAAAACAGAGACTACTCGGAACGTACAGATCTGCTGATTCAAAAGGAGTGTCAAAGCTCTGTTTATTGAAGAAGAAAAAACATGATAGAAGATTAACTTGTTCTACATCGAAGATCTACTGTGGATCTGCTACTACTGAAATTGTGAATTATATATCTATATCTATTGCAAAGGGATTGAATCAGAACAACTCTTATGTGAAGATCATTTTTTCTGAAGGTGAGGATTTATCTACTATCAATTGCATGCTTTTACAATTGTGAAGAAAATCTGGAAAGTATTTTTAGAATAAAAAAATCTTTATTTTCTATTCTTGAGTGACCATCTTCTCGTACTCAGCTGTGTAGGTTATGGGAGTGAACCATAAGGCTTTTTTTGCCTTAATTTGTAATGGTGTCGACTGCCTGTACACAGTTGTTGAAAGGTCTATTGAAATGAGGACCAGATAGTGAAAATCACCAAGCTCCTGGAGTAGAGAATTGGTGGAGTAGACTACGGGATTTCTGTTCCCTGAACCACTATATATCATGTGTCTCTGCACTTCATATTTCTGATGCATTATTCATATGGTTAAAGTAAAAAATGTAGAAAATAATCTCGCAGAGATTTCTGAAAAGACAAAATTCACCCCGCTCTTGTGTATATTTGGTATAATCCGATCCAACAATTGGTATCAGAGGTTTAACTTTATGATAAAGACTTAACAAGATGAAATTTATTATACAAAGAGCAATATGACTGATACAAGAGAAGGAATGTCTATGGTCAGAGCACCATACTTCAATGGAGAAAACTATAGATGCTGGAAGTCACAAATGATTATTTATCTGAAAAACATTGGATATAAAGTATATTTGAAGATTCTGACTCCATATGAAATACCAGAAAAACCTGAAACATGGAGTGCAGCTACTAAAGCAGAATATGATATGAACTCAAAGGCAATGAATGAAATTATATCTGGTCTAGGACCTGATGAATTCAACAGAGTATCTCAATGCCCGACATCATAGGAAATGTGGAAAACTATTGTTGTTGCTTATGAAGGAACTAAAAATATCAAGGAAATGAGATATGCAACTTCTAAGATTAAATTTGATACATTCAGAATGGTTTAAGGTGAATGTATTACTCAAATGAATGGAAGATTGATAGAGATTGTCAATAATATAAACGCCTTGGGAGATCCCATTAAACAAGATGATCAAGCTTTAAAAGTACTGAGATTACTACCTACAAAGTGGAATGGAATCTCTGCTGCAATCAGACAGTTGACACCTGTCAAGAACATAACCATGAGAGAACTAATTGGAACACTAATGATGTATGAAGCTGAGATTGAAGATGAAGCTAATGAAAACAAATTGGTTATTAAGAGAGATGACACAGCCTTGAAAGTGTCATCACAGAACAAAAACAGAATGATGAAGAAAAGTGTAAAAGGGAAATCATAAAGTTCCGATTTATCAAATTCTGATGTGGAACTGGATCAACTAGCCAGAAGATTCACTAAATTCAACAAAAAGAAGAAGGGATTCAGAAAATCCTTCAAAAAGGATGACAAGGAAGTCAGATGTTATGAATGTAAGAAAATGGGACATATCAGACCTGACTATCCTTAGCTAAAAGAAGACAAGAGAACGAAATTCCTCAAAAGAAATGATTATGAGAATAAGGACAAGAAATCCATGAAATCTACATGGAGTGTATCTGAAAACTCCAGTGGCACTTCTAAATCAGACTTAGATAAGGAAGAAGTAAATTTGAAAGCCAACACATGTTTTATGGCAGATACAGATGAGTTACAATCTTACTACTCTTTTGACTCTAGTTTTGAATCTAGTTACTCTAATAAAAAACATACATCCTACAAAAATATCCTTGAAGAAAAATATGATTCATTTTTTAAGAAGCATAAGTCTTTAAAGAACATTTACAAATCTATTTCTGATGAAAGAGATACAATGCTAAAAAAATATAAAGAGTTAACTGAGAAGTTTGACTCAATTAACACTAACAATTCAGATGATGAATCAAGGATAAAATCTCTGAAAACTGAAGTATAAATCTATAAAATTGCATCCCTTGTTTTTACTAAAGAAGAAAATACTTTAAATGAAATTCTTGGGAAAAATGTCATTAAAAATGAAAGATTTTCAATTGGTAGTAAAGGTGAAAACCCAAGCTATACAAGAATTATTTTATTCGAAGTACAAAAAGACTAGATTGTAATTACTGGGAATAAGAGGAAATACTTCTAAAAATTGTTTCTTAAGACAACCCCAAATAATTGGTATTAAGAATTCTTTTGTATCAAATGATTTATTTGACTCCTGTGAAATTAGAAAAACAAAGCAAGTCTGGATTCCCAGATCTCTGCTGGATAACACCCCTGGACCCAACAGAATATGGGTACCAAAGAAAATTGTATAAATTCCCTTGAAGGGATAAGGCCACACAATAAAAAAGGAAATATGGTACATGGACAGTGGCTGCTCAAGACATATGAGTGGGAACTCATTAAGCTTATCTACACTCACACAAAAATATGGTGGACTGGTCACTTTTGGTGACAATGCCAAAGGGAAGATCATTGGTATTTGAACAATTGGAAATCCAGAAGATGCCTCAATCAACAAAGTACATTACGTACAAGGATTGAAACACAATCTGATAAGTATTTCTCAACTATGTGATGATGGTTATGCTATTTATTTTTCTAATAATTTCTATTCTATTTTCAGGAATAAATTGCTTAAATTTAGAGCACCTAGAACTGAAAATGTGTATACCTTGGATTTAAATTCCATGTGTAAACAACAAGTAAATTTCTTAACTACTAAAGTGAATGAATATTGGATCTGGAATAAGAGACATGGACATTGTAATGTATATGTTTTACATAAATTATCTAAGAAACAATTTGTTTCTGATTTTCCTAGTCTCATATTTGAAAGTAACCGGATCTGTGATGCATGCCAACTAGGCAAGCAACACAAATCATCCTTCAAATATGTTAACATAATTGCTACATCTAAACCTTTAGAACTTATCCATATGTATTTTTTTGGACCTTCAATAATAGCAATCTTGGATGGTAAAATATATATATTTGTTTTAGTTGATTACTATTCTAGATTTACATGGATTTTCTTTTTGAAATTTAAAAATGAAGCTTTTGCCTTATTTGAAAGTTTTTTCAAAGATGTTCAAAATGAAAAAGGTTTTAAAATTATTTCATTAAGAAGTGATCATGGTGAAGAATTTGAGAATCAAGAATTTGATTCCTTCTACTCCAATATGGGTATTAAACACACCTTCTCTGGACCAAGGACACCTCAACAAAATGGAATTGTTGAAAGAAGAAATAAAACTATTCAGGAAATGGCTAGGACTATGCTAAATGAATATAGTATTCCTACCTATTTTTGGGTAGAATCTGTAAGCACAGCCTGCTATATAATGAATAGAGTTTTAATTAGACCTCTTTGGAAAAAGAAACCCTATGAACAATGGAATAACATAAAACCTAAAGTTAACTACTTTAAATTTTTTGGATGCAAGGTTTACATCTTGAACACCAAGGATAATCTTGGTAAGTTCGATCCAAAATCTGATGAAGGCATTTTTTTTAGGATATTCTACTACCTCCAAATCTTATAGAGTCTATAATAAGAAGTCAAGGATTTTTGAAGAATCATTTCATGTAAAATTTGATGAGTCTGATCCCTTTGAGAAAAGGTCAGACCAAATGCATGAATCTGACTCTAATGATAACCTGATACTTGATAACTTGAAAATTGATTTTGAAAAATATATAAATGAAATTCAGTCCATTTCAGAAGAACATGATACTAAAGAACCTATTAGTGTACTACCTAGATAGGCTAGAACCCTAAAGAATCACCCTTTAGAAACTATAATAGGTGAATTAGATACAGGAATAAAAACTAGAAGAAATATTGTAAATCTTGTAGAATTCCTTGACTTTTTATCCCAATTAGAACCCAAATCTATAGAAGAAGCTTTATATGATTAAAGTTGGATGATAGCAATGCAATAAGAATTAAACCAGTTCAAAAGAAATGATGTTTGGAAATTAGTTGAAAGAACACAGAATTATCCAGTGATAGGAACCAAATGGGTCTTTATAAATAAGCAAGATGATCAAGGAATAATAACTAGAAATAATGATAGACTTGTAGCTAAAGGATATAATCAGTAAAAAGGTATAGATTATGATGAGACCTTTGCACCTATAGCTAGATTAGAAGCCATTATGATCATTTTAGCCTATGCATCTCATATGAACTTTAAATTATTTCAGATTGATGTAAAGTCTTCCTTTATAAATGGTTATTTAATGGAGGAATTTTATGTTGAGCAACCTCCTGGTTTTGAAAATTCTCAAAAACCAGATTCTGTTTTTAAACTTACTAAAGCTCTTTATGGCCTTAAATAAGCACCTAGAGCTTGGTATGAAAGATTAATCTCTTTTCTATTGGAAAAGGATTTTATTTTTTAAATGGAAGATCCAACACTTTTCAAGAAAATTGTAAATTCTAATATTTTATTGGTTCAAATTTATGTTGATGATGTAATTTTTGGGTCAACTAATAAAACCCTTTGTCATGAGTTTTCAAAGTTAATGCAAAAAAAAAATTTAAATGTGTATGATGGGAGAATTAAATTTCTTTTTAGGTCTTCAAATTTATCAAAAATATTTTGGAAATGTTTTGATCCAAAGCAAATACATTACTAATTTATTAAAGAAATTTGGACTTGAAAATAACAAGACATATATAACTCTTATGTGCACTAATATAAAACTTGATTTGGATGAAACTGGAAAATCAGTTGAAAAAAAGTTATATAGAGGTATGATTGGTAGTTTTTTATATCTTACTACTAGCAGACCAGATATAATGTATTTAGTATGCCTTTGTGCAAGATTTCAATAAAATCCTATATAATCTCATTTAACTGCGGTTAAAAGAATTTTTAGATATTTAAAAGGAACTGTTTCTCAATCTCTTCTTTATCCCAAAACATCTGATTTAAATTTAATTTCATATTCAGATGTAGACTTTGGGAGTTGCAGATTAGATAAGAAAAGCACATCAGGAAATTTTCACTTTTTAGGGAAATATTTAGTGTCATGGTCAAGTAAGAAACAACATTAAGATTCCCGGTCAACAGCTGAGGCAGAAAATGTTTCTGCTGGTAGTTGTTGTGCATAAGTGTTGCAGATGAAAACCCCTCTTATGGACTTTAGACTAAATTTTAATAATACACCTATTTTATTTGATAATACAAGTGCTATAAATATTTCAAAAAATCCTATTAATCATTCTAGGACTAAGCATATTGATATCAAACATCATTTTCTAAGAGATCAAGTTCTTAAAAAGGATATATATTTGGAATTTGTAAGTACTGAAATTCAATTAGCTGATGTTTTTACTAAACCACTTCCCACTGCAAGGTTTGATTTTATTAAGGGGAAGCTAGGTTTATTTAATTTTAAATAAATATTTATTTTATTTTTCTATGCTATTTCTTTATTTTAATTCTGTTTAAAATAATTTAGTTATTTATTTTTCAAACAAAATTTTTTTCCCGCGTAATCATTTTTATTTTATGTTCAAAATTTATGTAATGATTAATAAAAATATGGGAATAAAGGTTGTTAGAAACCTTTCTTCTGCTAAACCGTTTCATTTCTACCAAAATCCTTTCAAACCCGCAAAATCGTACCACTTCTCAAAAACCCTAATCTTCAAACCTCGGAAACCCTAATCTTCAAACCTTCAGAGAATCTCACAGAAATGAAAAAGAATAAGAGATCCGATGAAGTCAAAACTAGCAGCGCCAAGAAAAAACATTCAGAAGGAAGGAAAATCATACAAGGAAACATGATTAATCTTGAATGGTTGTATCAGACAAATCTCAGGTTGAAACAAGAACTGTCATTTCAGAATCTCAAACATACTTTCAACAGTGACAATATGGAATTTTTGTATGAGGTATAGCTTTGACATTTTTTAAGTCTGTAAAATTTAGTCTGGGAGATAATGAGGATACTATGCCGGGTAAGATATAGGATAGAGATTTTACGATCTCTTCAGTTGAAATTGGTCATATTTTGAACTTCCCTCATGAGGGAGTTTTTCATTTCGATTTGAAAAATATTGGAGATTCTGTGCATAAATCAGAGGACATAATGTCTTTTCTTTTTGGTACTACATCTGTAAAGAAGATGTTCATAAAAGATCTAGAGCCAGATCAAAAAAATTTGGTAAAATTTGTGCAAACAGGAATTGCACTGAGGATGTCTGATATGGAAAAGATATTATATCCCGATATGTATATAATGTATCTTTTTCTCAGTTATATTAAACTCAATTTTCCTAGGTATATGGCTAGATACCTAAGATATTTTTGTCATAGTGATGCCCGAATGAACTTTTACCGTTTTGTACAATTCATCTCCAAACTGTTGTTTAAGAAGGATATGGTGAGACTGGTGGATGCCAAAGTGCGTTGTCATCACAATAATTTGTCTAATGATGGAACTTTAAGAAATATTGGCTATTTCTAGAGCACTATAAAATGAAAAAAATTTCCAGTAGGAGCTGAGGATGAATCAGAGAGTACTCAGGCTCAATCTGCTAAGTCCATGGAGGGACAAGATGAATCGAGAGTCATCACTGCAGCAAGAAGGATCAGAATTGAAGTGGAAGATACTGAGGAAGAAAGAAGTCAAGATGGACTTCAATCTTAGAGGAAAAGAACTGCGATTGCGGCACATACTTCCCCAGAATTGACCACAATAGATTTACTCTCTTACAGCTTTGGCAGAGAAAAGGTTGTTGAACTATCTCAAGAACAGAATGTGGATGTTATAGACCATGATCTTGAAAGAATTGAAGTTGAAAGATCAGAACAACAGGTTGTAGCTGATGTTGAAGTAACACTTCAACAAGATAAGGAGGCAGAGCCTGGGGAGGAAGTGGCCAGACCTCAGGAAACTCCAGGGGATATAATTTTAGAAGATCCATTGGAAGAACAAATTGATGATGTTTGTGATGAGCATGTTTCTGAAGCTCACAAAGAAGTACTTCAAGAGGATTTTTCTGTGGAAGAGTTTGAAAAGGACTCTGAGGAAAAATCGGTGGACCAACCTACTCAGGAAAAGGAGAAAGACATGTCTGATGTAGATTCTCTACCTTTAGTACTGCTGCATCACTCTAAACCTGAGAATGAGAATCAAGAACAGGGTGCCTCTGATTCAGGGAATACAGAAGTTGAAGAGCTATCCAGAAAGTTATCTCAACTACAATCAGAGAATGATACTCTGAGAAGAGGCTTAGCATCATAAAAGTTGAAATTTCAAAGGCTTAAGGAGAGTAAAGTTTCAAGGCAAGAAGTTGAAATTTTTAAGGAGGATATCCTGAATGGTTTTGCCAAATTGAAATCTGAAATGGTTATGAAGTCAGATTTATCCGATCTTAAATTGTTAATGGAGACACAATTTGCATCAGTTGGGAATAGTGCTGCTAGTGTATCAGGTACGTCACCTGATTTAATCAGAAGGTTTCAAGCTATCACACCTACAATGAGCAACATGAATGACAGGTTTCATGCTCTTCAAGGCAACAATTCTCCTTTATCTATTTTTTTAGACAATCATAAATTCTTAGTTGATCAGTTGACATCCAGTGAGCTAGGAATCACCTCTGTCTTAAATAAATTCACAAAGAAGATGTCTTTGTTTATGGAGAAGGAATAAATACTTCACGAGTTTTTCAGAGTCAATCTCATTGGAGACATTCATATGACTCAATAGGCCAGAGATCTTGTTATTAATCTTGGTGATGGATTAATGAAAAGGTTGAGGGAACAGTTAACAGAAATCATGTCTACAGTCCAGAGAAGATAAACCATACCTGAACACTGACAAAACCTTTATTCCTGTATTTATCATTTTAGTACTTTTAATGAAAATCTGTTTCATTATATATTTTTTTACTCTTCTTATTTCTATATTCCTGTAATCTAGATTAAATTATTTCTAAAAATTTAATAATAGAATTTACTTATATTCAGTGCTACATTAATCTGTGTCATATTCCATATTCTATCATTCTTTTTGATATCAGAAAAAGGGGGAGAAATTTGGATAAACACAACATTTTTATATTTATTTTAAATTTATTTTATTGGGGGAGAAATTAAAAAATGGATAAATTAAAGGGAGAAATTAATATTTTATTTATCTTTTCAAAATTCAAAATTATATGTAATTAATTTTGAAAGTTAATTTCATTAGTTATTTTATGGGTTTTTTGATCATCAAAAAGGGAGAGATTGTTGAGCAAGTGTCGTTTTCAATAAATCATAATATTGTTATTTAAAGGGGGAGATTATTGAAATTAATACCCTATCTCTTTATGATAATTTTTATGCTCACAAATATCCTTAATTATTTTATAATGATTTTATTTGTTAAGTATTTTTTCAGGAATTTATTATTTTATTTTACTCTTGAAATAACGTGAATTTATTACTAAAGTATTCGTATTTAGCGTGTTCTAGAAACATTGTTCATACCCTACTTATTCGGGATCTTCTTTAGCGTGTTCTGGAAACACTGTTCATACCCTACGTGGAGAAATGTAGCGTAAGGATGAAAAGCATGTATAGTTTTTGAGATAGGAGAAAAGTATGGTTAATCAACCATACATTATCAGCAAAGTATGGAAGAAGAACCCTACATTAGGAAGGAACCCTACATTTGGGATATCAGAAAAGTATGGAAGGAGAACCGTATGTAAGTATTGAATGTTACGTTTGTTTCTCAAAGGTATGGTTCATCAACCTTACTTTTGTGAACAACCATATGTTCTTGGAAAAGTATGGATCAAGTAAAATTATAGATCTTTTATCATTCGTTTGAAAGTTGAAGAGAAAAGTATGGATGTACAACCCTACATTTGTAATCAACCATACGTTTTCAACCCTATGTTTGAAGGCCACGTCATCAACCTTACGTTTGGCATCGGAGAATTTAAAAGACGATATTTATATGCAACGGTCAGCAAACTGATTATTAGGCAGATTTCAAGCTGATTTTAAAGCTGCTTTAAAATATGATCTTGATCGATTCAAAGTCCTTTTATCAATGATTTAAGGATCTAATTAAAAGGAGTTTTTTATTCCGAGTCTTCAGGGAAGTTACGACTACTCTGTAAATTCCAATGTTTGAATTTCATGAGTCAAAAGGCAAATTTTATGGATATAAAATTGCAGGGGATGTTCTCGTCGTTATTATATATATATGTATTTTCTCTGAAATAGAGGTAATGATCAATCTATCATAAAAAAATGGTGGAAAAAGAAAAAATAGAGACTAATCTAAATGTACAGATCTACTGATTTAAAAGGAGCGTCAAAGCTCTGTTTATTGAAGAAGAAGAAACACGATAGAAGATTCACTTGTTCTACATCAAAGATCTACTGTGGATCTGCTACTGCTGAAATTGTGAATTATATTTCTATATCTATTGAAACGGGATCGACTTAGAACAACTCTTATGTGAAGATCACTATTTCTGAAGGTGATTATCTATCTACTGTCAATTTCATGCTGTTGCAATTATGAATAACATCTGGAAAGTATTTTCAGAATAAAAAAGTCTTTATTTTCTATTCTTGAGTGACCGGATTCTTGTACTAAGCTGTGTAGGTTCTGTGAGTGAACCAGAAGACTATTTTTTGCCTTAATTTGTAAAGGTGTCAACTGCCTGTACACAGTTGTTGAAAGGTATGTTGAAATGAGGACTAGATAGTGAAAATCACCAAGATCGTGGAGTATAGCATTGGTGAAGTGGACTAGGGGATTTATATTCCCCAAACCAGTATACATAGTGTGTCTCTGCACTTCATATTTCTGCTGCATTATTCATCTGATTAAAGTAAAAAAGAAGAACACAATCTCGCGAGGATTTCTGAAAAGACACAATTCACCCCCCCCCCCCCCCCTCTTGTGTATATTTGGTATAATCCGATCCCACAGTGATATTAGGGATCACAAGGATCAAAAAGACCTTTTTCAGAGTGAAACATTTGGTTGATTACCATAGGCGCATATGTAGGAGTCATAGGCATACATGCATATTCAAGAAAAGGGTCACTAAATTAGGATATCCTTTCCAGGGGCCATGAATTTTTTTTGTCAACCCAAAGAACCCAAGGCATGAAGTGTAGCTTATGGATTGATTTGATTTTTAAAATGGTGGAATCACCCCACACTCTAGTTGACCAGGGTAAGGCCCTTGTGGTCCATTGATTAGTTATGATTAATGGGTGATGGTCTGTACAATTTATCATCATGTAGTGGGGAAATATTATGTGTATTTTAACATCATGCGATAAAGAAATTTACCATGTAGTTTATCGTCATATGGTAAGGACGTTTTTATTATGTTGTTTTAATGTCATGTGACCAAGGCATTTTTCTTTTATCTTATAGTCATGTAGAAAAGATGTACCTACATGTAGTTTATCATCATAAGATAAGGACATATTTCCATTAAATTTAATGCCATAGGGTAAGGATTTATTCTCATGCAATTTAACTATATGTGGTTAGGTTGTATTCTCATGCAGTTTAACATCATGTGGTAAGAGCATTTTCTATGCATTTTTAATGTCATGTGACCAATAAATCTTCCTTGTAGTTTAACTTAATGTAGTAAGAACATACTTTCATGCAGTTTATCTTCATGTGGTAAGGACATATTTCTATGTAGTTTAATGTTGTGTGGTAATGACATATTTCCATGCAGTTTAACATCATGTGGTAAGGATGTATTCTAATGTAGTTTAATGTCATGAGGTAAGGGCGTGGTAACAGACCTTAATGGATGGAAATGTTTCAGTTGGGCCTAAGGGTGGAAGTATGGGCGTCACTATGTATCTCATAAGAATGAGAATCATGCCATGTGTAGTTCTTGAAGAACCATGTAGTTTAACATCATGCGGAAATGTCATGGGTTCCCTGACGTGAAGAGGGATAGAGTGGTAAGAGGTGTGGTAGAAGATCAACACCAATTATAGTGGTCCTCTCAGGTGGGGTCCACATGAGTGTGTGATTTCATGTCATTCAAGGGACATTAACCATGCAATTTAACATAATGAATCAAGGAATCATGGTATGATTTTTACGGTCTTTCATTCAGGACCAAGATGGGCCTTTCAAATGTTGTTATGCCATGTTTGTGCAAGGAATCCCTTACCAAGACTCCTAAGACAACGTGGGTTGTTCTCAGTATGGGAAACAAGGAGCGACAAGGGTTCCTATCACCATGAAGAAGAATTTAAGAGAAGGATAGGGGCACCATGTATCATGTGGTGGTTAGACAATGACATAGAACTAAGGCACCCCTACGTTTCTCATTGGAAATGAGAATCAAGGAATACATAATTTTCAGAAACCTGTGTATTTTAACATCATGTGGTAAGGACATAGTTGACTCAACATGAATGAAGATGAATATTATGGATCTACGTAATTTTACATAATGCGGTAAGGACATAAATCACCTGACATGACAGGAAAGTAATCCAATTGGTGGGATCAAGAATAAAGGTTTGGACATCACTACATATCGTGTGATAGAAAGAATCAATTCACACATAGTTCTTAAGGAATCATGAATTTTGACATCATGTGGATAGGATGAACTCAGTACAATTTATCATCATGTGGTTAGGAAGAATTTGTATAGTTTAACAATATGTACTCAGGATGAATGGCATGGCTTGTTATGATGTGGATTCCCATCTGATGATAGTTAAGGAAAGTATTTCTTGAAAAATATCACATTGGTTGGGGGTGTGACACAATCTTCATCCATGGTTTCCAATGAGTATGCTTCATTATGATAAACCTTATGTATGACATAAGTCCCTTCCCATATGGGTTTTGGTTTTAGGGGATTCTTTCTTGGCATCATTGGGGTTCTCAAAGGAAGAACCAATTTTTCATGGAGGAATGAATGAAGGTGAACCATTTTATTAAAGGCATGCACTATCCAATTTTGATAGACCTCTAGGTTGTGCAGTGTGAGAAATATATTCTCATCTAGATGTTCCAATTCGTCCAACCAATTTTGTAATTTTTTATCATTTGAGAGATCTATGAAAATGGATATTTGGAGTGAAGGAATTTTGATCTCTATCAGTAACACCGCCTCGGTCCTATACACCATTGAGTATTGTGTTGCCTGTGTAGCGGTATGTGTGGTGTTATGGTAGGACCATAAAGACTAGATGACTTTTTCCATCCAATAATTCTTATACTTGTTCAAAAAATTCGGGATTATATTTGATAGAGTGTTATTGAATGCCCATATATGTCCATTTTTTACTGCCTGATAGCAAGATTAATGATTAGAATCAATATTGTACTCCAAGTGAAGTCTCTTAAATTCGGTATAATAGAAGTTGGTTCTATTTTCTATTAATATTGTGGGAGGGACCCTAAACCTGGTGATGATATGAGACTTCACAAAGATGATGATATTCTTCATCCCGATATCCTTGAGGTGTATTACCTCAGACCATTTGGAAAAGAAGACGATTGTAGTAAGGATGTGCTTTAACTAATTAGTTGTGGGTTGGGGATATGGGACTAGAACATCCTTTCCCCAAATATAAAATGGCAAAGAATATTTAGTTGTATGTATCAATTATGGGGGCTAATAGAAGATGATTTTATAGATCCAACACGCAAGACATTTCTTGGTGAATTCCAAGTGGTCATATATCATGGTTTTCCAGTAATATACCAACCTCCTGATTTGGTGAGAGAGCCTAGTCCATGATTGAATGGCATCGAATGAAATTTCACAGACTTCTTCTATGATGGTGAGAATATCTCCTTTTATTGTGAATCTAAGGAGGATTCCATCAAAGCCTCATTTATAGAGGGATTTCTGCTCATCTGGAATTTCCTGTAGAGTGAAATTTTCTACCCAACACCAAATATGTTCCTTTATGGTATGATCTGTTGGGAGAATACCAATTTGGAGATATCCAATTATGGGATCCATATATCAAGGGGTGGCCATTGACTCATCACACTCTAGGGGTGATGTTGAATTGATTGATTTCTTCCATATAGTATGTGTCGATCGATGATACCATTATTCAAGGAATGATGTAGAATATTTCTTCCTCTAGATCAGGTTTGGCCAGGGTATTGGATACCCTAGTTAGTGTGTTGGTGCAACCATTCTGTGATTGGGGGACAAGATTTAATGTGGAATCATAAGGGAACTCTTGAATCAGTCCCCTGTCATAGCTGGTGAGGGGCCAATTCTTCCTTTTTGATGACATATTCTCCATTGATCCACTTTATCACCAATTATGAGTCCCCTTTGATATTCATGTAGGCTATTCATACCTATCGGTTTAGTTCCAATTTAGTAACGAGAGCATGATATTCAGCCTCATTATTTGTGCAACCTTCATATAGTGAGAAAGATAAGGGAAAAATGATTTGTCTGGTGAGATAATTACAATCCACATACAAACTAGATTTAGCTTCATTTTTTCCATCCTTATACCTATAAGACTATGGGAGGCACCATAAAAGTACATCTCCCATGTCTAAGGAGTGTCATGGTCATATAAGACCTCTTAATTTGGGAGCTCAGTGTCTTCCGATGTATTTTCTAGGGTAGGATGTGTTGTGAGGACATAAGGCATGGATTTTCCTTTAACTGACTTCTATTATATGAACTAAATGTCATATTTCTTCAAAATAATGTCACATCAATCCAAGAACCTAGTCAACATAGGGTAGACAAGGATATACATGAGTAGGTCAATATGAGATACCAGATGAACTTTGTAGTGCTACAAGTAATGCCTCATATTTTTTAGTATGAAAATGTGTGCAAGGAAGTTCTTTTCGACATCATAAAATATATTCCCTATATCTAGAATCATATTTTTTAGGTATTTGATACTACTATAACTTCCCACATCATTTTTATGTGCAATAAAGGCACTCAGTGAGTGTTCAGTGGTGGCCATATATAAGATGAGTGATATCCCTTCCACCTAATGCATCCGAACTAGTGGGGGGGGAGTAGGTACTTCTTGAGGATTTCAAAGTATTTTTGGAATTTATTGTCCCATTGATAGGTGATACCCTTCTTCATAATCTTGGTGAAGGGGAGGGATTTGCTATCCAGGTTGGCTAAGAAATGTTGAATTTAGGCAAGGTGCCCTTGGAGTCCCCTCGGTTCTTTGAGATTTATGGGGGTGACATTGTCAATATGTCACTAGTATTCTCTAGATCAACCTCAATTTCACAGTGGCATACCACAAATCAAAAAAATATTCCCCGATGTCACCCCAAAAGCGCATTATAGTGGATTCATCTCTACATTGCATTATCGTAGCTTGTCGAAAATTGTTTGAAGGTCCATGAAGTGATCACATTGTTTTCAGGATTTAACAACCAGGTCATCGACATAACACTCAGATACCCTTCCTAAGAATGTGTTAAATATGCAATTTATTTCATTTTAGTATATAGTTCCAGCATTCATTAATACAATTGGCATGACCTAATAGAAAAAGTTCATCTGAGGTGCTCTGAAGGCAGTGTATTATTCATCTTCAAGGATCATTTTGATCTAATTGTTCCCCAAGTACCCATATATGGAGTAAAGGAATTGGAAACCAGTAGTTTCATTGATGAATAGTTCTGTGATTGGCAATGGGAATTCATATTTTAGGCAATTAAGATTAAGGTATATGAAGTCAATGAAGAACTGAATAAGGTCGTTCTTTTTCTTGATAGGGAAGATGAGGGAAATAAATCTTTGGAATTGAAATTCTCAGACAACTTTGGATTTGATATACATTTCAAATTACGCCTCTACATTGGTGGAAAGAGAGGGGTTCATCCTCTTGGATGACTTCTTGAAGCCCAGATACTCATCGGGTAGTCTAAGATTGGACATAATCACATCTGAATTCAGTCTAGACATTTTCATATAGTTCCTGATGAACACAAATTAGCGCTTCTTTATAAATTAAATGTACATATATTTCTCTTCAAGGGGTATTGAGAAACTATTTATAGTAAGTTTCGGGTCTTCTTCCATTCCATGATTTATCTATCTAAGCTCATCAATGGTGGTGGAGGCACATTTTTCAAATTCTAGTGGGAAATTCCTGAGATCATCCTCATATTTCTCCAATTATGATTCTGTGGAGTCATTTTTAGATGATGCTTGAAATTTGGGGGCTTCTCCATCACTATTAGGGTGAGGGAGGTAATCAGAAGTACATTATCATCTCTTTCTATCAGAGTCATCATAGAGAGATGTCAGAGCTGATTTTGGTTTACACTATCAATGAGGAAAGGAGGTAATTGGACATCTGGGATTAGATATACTACCTCGACCATATTTACGAGGAGCACATAGTCACTATAGAGTATACTCTAGGGATTCACTAGGGGAAGTCCCCAAGATATTAGAAGCTGCAAACTATATATCATCATCCACTATTGGTTTCTTTCCTCCTTTATTATAGAAATATTCTTCATCATATGTGGCACTACAAGTCTCGATGGGGGTGTTGTCACCATGTAATATGCTGAATTTTCAATAAATGGGATACTTCATGCACTTATGTAATGTAAAAGGTACCTCTATGTGGATATGGAGATAGGGAATCCCAAGCTAGAAATTATATCTGTTGTCCTACTGAATAACTATGAAATCAATGCCAAGTGGGATTTCCACAAACTAGCCTTCAAGTTTGATCTTTCTAAGAGGTATTTGATCACACATGTCATACCCTTGAATGGTTAGCTTTATGGGAGATAGGTCCCCTTCACCATAACCCAAATGTTAGAGGGTTCGAACTGGGATGAGAATAATCCCAAAACCATTACCAATCAGATCCATTTTAACATTGAAAATATAGATTCTTCCTAAATCATATAGCTTCTTGATATGTACTTGAAGGAAATATTCATGATCCTAGTCAGTGAATGAGATGTCGACATGACATTTTGAGGACATGGTCTCCACTTGATAGGCCTCATCCGTAGTGACTACTGTCTCAAACTTCTGTGGGCTCTGGGGAGAAACAATAAGTGCCTCCCCGAGTTCTCTTGAAAGATGGAGTGCATCGATTATTGAGATCTTGGCTTGGATAAAAATCAGCTATTTTAGAATGTCATACTTCTACGTCAAAGTTCAGATCTTCCCGATATTGGGATACTACTGGGCATGTAGTTTAGGAGCTGAGGCATCTGAAGTGGATGGGTCTGGTGCTTGTGCATATGTCTAGTGGATGTCTGCTACCAGATGAACATGTCATGCCAGCCATTCTCTTAGCTTGGGTTGATTGGATTGAACCCATACTAGGTGTTCGTGTAATAAAATTAAATGAGGGTGACTATTGTAGGACTTTGGGGAACCTCCATTCCTCTTTGTTAAAGTTGGACTGCTTTCCCACAAGTTTCGACTGCATATATGTCTGCTATGTAGATATGATTAGAATATTGGGTCTAGCCACGTCTGTGATGTCCCCTTTGTCTTCAGTTTGGGTGCATGCGGCCTCCCGTTACTTGGTTATGTGCGATAAATTCATATTTTGGTGCATACCCATCATCAGATAAGGGGTATTCAAAATGTATCACATTGACAAAAATATAGATGAGCTCTTCTTCTGATGAGGATTCCATTTGGTGGTGTGGTGCCTATACAGTGAATGTTGCAAGAATGAAATCTATATGGGTCAGAGCTTCCATTGGATTAGAATATGATTCTTCCTATTATGTTTCCACCTACTTCCAGTTATCATGACCACCTTTGGGAGGTGCATTTGATGTAACTTTTTTAGGCGGTGGATCTATTGAGGGTTTGTGAAGTTGTGCCCTCAGTGTGACATGAGATCGATCAACTGTTTTTTGAGTCATCCAGTTGTCGAATTTCTGTGCATGCCTGGATGGAACATTCATCCAACCATCCTCTTCTCTTTTTTTGGACAACAGTTATGTATGCCACCTTCTATGGAGATTTTTCTAATTCCACATGTTCGTAATCAACCATGCCTTGAAGGATGTCATTGAAGATGATGTAGTCCTTGGAATTATGACTCATCCTTCTATGGTAAGGGTAGTAGTCAGGACAGTCAGTGATTTTGATCTCATTAGGCTTTCTAGGCTCTGAAATCTTTATTTGGTTATTTTCCATGTTGTTCAAGAAATAACCGGGGACTTATTAATTTAGGATGGAGTAAAATTTGTTCATATGTTCCTCAAATCTCGGGCGACCCTAATTTCTCTATGCTTCTAAGAGAGGGTGACTTTGTGGTTTTTTCACTTGAAATGAGGTGTTGGATAGTTTAGAGCCTACCTAGGTTCCTTGATGGGTATTACTGCTATCTTGAGAGTGACATCTATAGATTATACTTTTTCGATCCATTTCTCATATGTTGAGGGTTTGAGTCGTGTTTTGGATTGGGTTTTCAGAATTTCCTCCTCAAGAATTTGT
Source organism: Viscum album (assembly GCA_963277665.1). Lineage (NCBI taxonomy): Eukaryota > Viridiplantae > Streptophyta > Magnoliopsida > Santalales > Viscaceae > Viscum > Viscum album. The sequence goes on along the minus strand of OY728120.1, from coordinate 574,799,668 downwards.
GTTGTTTCAGTGAAATAATGGAACCCACCTGGATACTTCATGGGGATTAGAGTTTTCTGAATATAATACTAGATATTTTGATCATAGAGTCCCAGTGATTTCTCTTGCAAGAGTGGTTTTTTGATCGAATAGTTTAAGCCTTTCAATCTCTCAAGGAAATCAGATACCCACTTGTTCTCACATTTTTTGTAGTTCATTAGGCAGACGATCATCATTTTCCTCAATGTGGAGTTAAACTGATAAAGTAACTCATGATGAAGGTCTTCCCATACTGTAATGGATCATACTGGAAGACTATTGTACCTAATAATGGATGGGCCTGTTAGATTCTATACAAAACACCTCATCTTTGTTTCATGTTTTTGATCTCGAGGTCCCATCACTAGACCACATTGTGATATGAAGTGTCAGAGATGTTGTTTAGGTTTTCAAGAAATTTAAAAGGTAGAGAATGCATGATTTTGGATTTTTGGTGGAGTTGGACTATTATCCAGCCATTCTGGATATGGATTCCTCTCAGGATACACAAGCGAGGAACACCCTTCCATGGCTTCCATTGGAGTAACTAGGGACTCGATGATGGTATGTAAATCTGGGGGAACTACTATTGGATATGTCTCCCATTAAAAGGGAATGGGCGAGGCTGATGAGGTGGTACCTCCTTTACCTGTATCTAATTATTGATTCTACCTATTACTGAATGATTACCCTAGAGAGGGAGAGGATGTCTCCACAATGGAGAGAAATCACAATCACTTTCAACTTCCTCATTTATGTAGATTGGATTTCTATATTTAGATACAATTGGATTCTCAGATACATCTCTTGCTGGAGGATCGACTATGGGAGGGAAAATATTCAACTCTACTTAAAGACAATACCCAACAAGAATATTTCCCCCGATTTTCTCTTCATTTGGTTGTTGGATAGAGTTTAATTCACTCTCATATTGTGAAAATTGTTCTTCTGGGGAAGGAACATCAATTATTTTGGGTGGTTATTATGATTTAGTCAGACCTTTATCCTTGGGAATGTTCCATTGTGGTGGTGGAAACTCAATATTTGGCAATGCCATATTTTGGAGCCTTCTTTGGTTTTGGGTGTGTGCAACCACATTTGCTATACCACATCACCCTCCTATCTAGGTGGATTATTCATGTTGTGGCCCTCTATATTTGCATCTTGATCAATGTATGCCATATTTATAGTGTCAACATTCACAGAAGAATATCAGGAAAAGGTGATTGTTCCATTACTTTCAACACAATAGGATGATTCTGCACTACACTCATTAGGGTCATTATTTAAACCCTTCTCCATGTGGGTATGTATCGACATGCAACCGTAGTGGGGTCTGATTTCTTCTACCATACATCCCAGCTATCTTGGCCTATGTGTAATGAACTTGAAGGAGTTTTTGGTTATGATTTATGAACAAGCCCCAACCAACACAAGTTTATCCCTTAGTAGGAGGGAGAGGTGGGACACTGACCATTTCCATCCCAATATAGAGATGATCGATTCTCTCTATGAGGATGATCATGATGAAATTTTCCCCAGGCTAGTGGGGTTGGGGTTATTCTGGTCTCCAATTGGCACAGATTGGTCCCATTTTTGAGGAATCAATGATTCCAATCATGTAGTTAATGATTCCCAGGACGAACATGAAGATATAAATTCACCCATCCTAGTGGGATGGGGTGATCTAGAATCACCACTGATTTTTAAAGGACCCTAACTGGTGATGATGAACCTAGATATGGTGATTGATATGTAAATTCCCCCAACACCGCGTGCTGTGATTCTCTCACAGCTGCTAAGGACATGTCCTAAATCCTCTCGGTAATTGACAATCTGGGGGGTGGAGGTAATGGAAGATATTATCCAGACCTAGGGGCCCAAGTCCACTCATGTATGGTTGTTATGGATTATGTTATTACATTCCGTTTAAGGTGGCACAACTACACTCGTATAAGATATAGTTGGGATGGCATGCCATGATGATAACCATTCTTCACGGTAAGTTGATTGATTGTTCACAACATCAATATTCATGTAAAAAATGCATTTATATTTCTTTTAGTGGCTCAGTATAATGTTATGTTGGCTATCCTTTTCTCCCATTCATGATTTATGTTCATTGTTGAAGTGGGGAATTCCATTGTAGTGACCAACTAGAACAAGCGTTACCTAGTCCCTTGATTTTTCTTGAGGCTAAAACATTACATGACATACGATATGAGGGGGTATATTTTTTTAGGGGCATGTTAAAGTGTAATGCTCCATATTGTCCTCATCCTCGAATATTTATACATTACCTATATTTGGAGATAAATTGACAAAGTGTCACAACACAGTGGCGATAAGGATGTTTAAGATTTCTATTGTACTTATTCAGTTTGGTATCCCAAGACATGTAGATAGTAGAGAGTTCTAGCTGAAAAAAGTATATTGATTTTCTAAAGGTGAAATTCATATCTTGGATAAGGTATATGTTGAGCCATCAGTTGTTGATGAGTATCCCACATATTTTGGTGATAAGGCACACACTCCTTTTCTAGCTCATCTAGGATCTCATAGTCATAAGTAGAGAGGAGACAAAACATAATGGGGAGGTTTTTTCCAACTAAATCTCTCCATATGTCAATTTTGGCCTCCTAATCATCAGCCTTTTATGCCTCCATATGATTAGAGAATAAAATATGACTCTGATTTTCATCTTTTTATGGGAGTGGAATGTTTCTAGAAGTTGATGTGGAACCATATACAGTTGACGATGATGTTTTGAGCACCTCTCTATATGAAGGTGTCAGAGTTTTGAACACCCTTCTATACAGAGGTGTCTAGGAAAGGGGTGGGGGATTTCTTTTTTCCATGGGAGATATCGTTGTGGTGAGGTTGACTATGGTGGATGTCAGGAGTAGTCTCTAGGATCCATCTATATGCTACCATGAGGAGGACTATCATGGTAATGAATGTATTCTTACTCTGCTTCGAGAGAAGATTAGAAGGTCCCTAGTGGTGTTGAGAATGTGTCTCGAACAACCTCAAAGACACTGTCATTGAGCATATTAGGAATATGGTCCATGTTCTTTATCATGGTTGGAATATATTGAACTACGTTTAGGGATTTTGAAGGGATATGATCCTGGTATACCATGGTTTTTGAAACATGTAAATAACCATATAGTGTTGGGGGAATATATTCCCACTGCTGAGAAGATATTGGAATATACTAATAATTTGTCTAATTATTGATAGGAATATGGGTATTTCATAAGGAATGTGTCATTATAACATGGTGAAACTCAGTCAAAAATGGAGTTTGAACCTAAACTTGAGCCTTTGGGATATGTCTTTGGTCTTTCTTGGAAGGAGTATGCACCTTCCCCCAAGCATGTGCTGTTCTCACTTGGTGAGCCCTAGTTGGAATAGGAATATGAGCTTGATCCAAATATTCATTCCCCACTAGAATATTCTGGAGGACCTCAAGAATGGGAGAAGGGATATGAGCCTCCTCTTGTATTGCCTTGTAAATATGTTGGCATTTTTATTCATCGGTGAAAGTAGGAATATGTATATGGGATTCATGATCTTCTAGAATATGTCAGGAAGATTCATTGATAATAATACGATCTTGTCTTATGGCTTGTGTCATTCTCACTTGGTCAACCCCATCTAGAAAAGGTATATCTGCATGATACATGGCCTTTGGAGTATTTCATAGGACTTCTTTGATAGTAATATGAGCATTTTATAAGGTTTGTTCCAGTATCATGTGGTGAACCCTAGCTAGAATAGGGATATGAACATGATCTTGGTCATTTGGAATATTCCACCATACTTTTTCAATAGGCATGTTCCCCTATCTCAAGACAAGTTCCACCCTTTCTAGGTGATCCTTCGTTGGAACAAGAGTATGACCCCATTTTGATGCCTCATCCATTATCAGAATATGATGATAAGACTCCTTGACAAGAGATATAATGTGCGCTTGCTTCAGTAAAACAACTTGTTCATAATGATTATAGTGTTGAGTTTCCCTGAATATAGGGATAAGAGAATGCACCCATCCCTTTATCAGTGACATTTTCAGAATATTCCTATTGAGTTTTTCTACAATTACTAAAATATATTTTCATTTCAAAAAAGTGTGTGCTTGAATATTAGCCTGCACATTTTCCTTCTCCATTATACACTTGAATATTTCTTTTACTGAATAGAGAATATGTTCCCATGTTTTTCCTCCTTGTTCCATTGGAATATGCCAATGGTATTTATAAATTTGGGTTGGGATATGCACCTCCCCCAAGCCTACTACATGAATATGCCCTCAAACTAGTTCTAAGTCAGCAGGGATATAAGAATACACATTGGTTCCTCCTGGAATATGCTAGCAGGAATCATCAGTAGGAGTGGGGATATGATCTATCTCCTAGATATCCATTGACATCCTCCTCTGATAAGCCATCCTTGTTACCCAGTAATAGACAATGGAGTTAGCAGCGTGTCAGGTGGTACCATCAGTAGGCGATTGGTGGGTACGAGTGGGATGGTGTTGGTGATGATGGTTGATAGGTAACCTCCTCAGCGACACTTGAAACGAAATGGAGTTGTATTTGGCTTCTTGGACTACCTTTATCAGAGACTGACGGTGGAAGTTTTCAAACTCTAGGGATAATCTCCTAAAGTGGTTGGTTGTAGCCAAACAGGATTCTGGAATAGCATTTGTCATTTTGGGATGTGGACTCACTAGTTTTCATGGTTGGAGAACCTCAATGGTTGATTCCACGGCTGGGATCATACCATGTTGATGGTACTCCCTAACCGTCATGTTTACCACCTGTCACTAGAGCTGTCAAGTAGGTGAGATTTCTTTCTAACCCATGGGGGTTACAACCGTAGATGATTTACTGGAGTGAAAGTTGGATGTTAATGAAATTTTATCGAATCAGGATGATGAGAGTAGTATTTACAGTTGTAAAGATGATAAAGAACGAGGTTAGGGATTAGTGAAATATTATAGACATAATATGCTCAATCAGATATGCATGGTTAACAAAAATGTACTCTTATTCCCGATTCAGCCATTCTACTTGCTTAAACTTATCAAAATGAGGATGGACTTATGAGAACCCTAGTTATAGTGGATCTTCTATAATATCATTTCGGTCTTACTACTTTGATTTTATGAGGTATATAAAACAAATTATCCTTCAACATGATCATTATTCCATCCCATCATTTGAGATATTCATGTTAGTCATGTCCTTTTTTTGGGTATGGAGTGTAAACAAAATAGCTCAATGAATTATAAAAAATTATTTTATATTAGAAAGATTCATGTTGGGTTCATAATTTTTTTTAGGGTTTCGAGGTGCGGATGGGATCCACTTGACAGTTTGAATGTGGGGGTTTTTGTTGTGCACAATCATGAACATCGAGTTACCACTGTCTCTCTTAGTAGAAAATCTCAATGGATCCCTCATATGTAACCAGGTATAGACCTACTTTCCAAATATAGTTGATCACCTAGGTTTTTAGGCCCAATGAGTCTTGGGGACTCTCATTGTCCTAGAGGATGGGGGTTTGGGCTCATTGCTCCCTTTTGGGGGGAAACTGTTTCCTACTCTAGGGCTCTATTATAGATTTATGGTATGTACATCAATCTCTTCATAATCCCAACTTGGGGATAGTTACCACTAAGGGAAAAAGTACCTATACCAATGGTTTGGAACCGTTGGTATAGGTCCTTAAACCTTTGGGATAGGTCTTTCCCAATAGTTTTCCAAAACTATTGGGATAAGTAAATCTAAAAAAATTTACAGCGGAGGTTTGAACCCACTACCTAAATGTTATATATTAAAGAAATTACCACGATCCTATAGTTACCTTGGTGAATATTTTTGGATATATATATATATATATATAATTTATATATTTATTTATTTGATGATATTTGACAAAATTATTCATAAAAAATAAGGGTACCTATCCAAACGGTTTACCCAAACCATTGGGAAAAGTGGTCTCAAAGTACCCTTCTCCAAAATTGGACCCTTTCCCAATGGTTTGGGAAACCTACTGGTAAAAGTGGTGTCAAAGTACCCTTTCCCAATGGTTTGGTAAAAATATTGGGAAAAGTATACCCTTTCCCAATGGTTTTCCCAAATCATTGGTAAAAGTGGTCTCAAAGTACCCTTTCCCAATGTTTAGCCAAAAATGTTGGGAAATGTTGACCCTTTCCCAATGATTTTCACAAACTGTTGGGAAATGTGGTCTCAAAGTACCCTTTACAAATGGTTTTGGAAAAACCATTGGGGAAAGTTGTGTCAATTTACCCTTTCCCAATAGTTTTTCCAAAACTGTTGGGAAAGGGGATCCGTACCAATAATTTGTATAAATTGTTGGTATAGAAGCACTAGTATAGGTAGGATTTCTAGTAGTGTACCCTAACAAAATGAAATTAGGTTAATTATATTTCATGTGAAAAAGACTGGGGTCCATTTAGTCAATAAATCTATATGTATATGAGGTTCTACATAATTATCTAGTAATAGGATATTTCTTAAGTGATGAATCCATAATACCAAGAGCTTCAGAATGTGCTTCCAAGAAACGAGGCAGTTAATATTCCAAGGAGGGGATTGAGTCACTATAAGGCATCCTATGTATCCTGTTTATTGTAGAAATAAAAACTGATATAGTTCTTTGGACCTGTGTAGTTTAACTTCATGGGTAAAATACTTATAGGGGTGCTATGGGACACCAGGTGTTCATGCTCGAGTCATAGAGGGACATCCTACATATTCCTATTATAAAGAGAATTAGATTTCTTATAGTTCATTTTTTAGGGATTACACACTAAGGTTTCCTTTTTCATTGTAGATACTTATGGTACATATGACATGATTATTGTAGTTCTCTAAGACCACATGAGATATATTAATGATAGAAACAAGGGATGATAAATAATCATTTTCATTGCTCATGATGTGGGACTTATGTGTTGGGAATTCCCTAAGAGGATTTATTATGGATCTCGGGCCTCAAGGAGATGTAATACGTATCCTAGTTATGGTAGAAATCAGATTCATTGTAGTTTACTTTATTTATTATTCCACAAATGGATGAGGTAGAGTAAACATCTCATGGGAATTATTGGGTCCTGATGGTTGAAAATGGAATTTTCATAAGTCATACCTTGAAATGGTTGTTCATTTGAGCTCAGTCCATAGGAAGTAATCCTACATATCATAGTTATTTTAGGAATTAGATTTCTCGTAGTTCAATGAAACCCTTGGGATTCTCCCCAAGGTAGATTCCCTTATTTTGAGTCTATTGTTTCATGCCACTCATTGGGTCTTACATAAATATATTTCCCTCATTAGTGGAGACTGGTGATATGAATGATTTTATTATTTCATTTACCTAATCTCATATAAACTATGATCGATGTGAGACACAAGGTATAGAAAATGGTCAAGATCATTGCTTGGAGAGTGAGGGGCATGTATATTAAGACACCCATGTGGAGATCGAACGTTGAAGTGGTGGCCTACATATCCAGAATATGGCATGAATAAGATATTTCATAGTTTCTTTGATCAGGGCTTACACTATAAGGTTTCTTTAGTCATTGTGGAGGTTGATGGTATATATGATATGACCAATGAAACTACCTAATCCCACATGATTCATGCTCATTGTGAAACACAAGGGATGAAAAGTGATCAATGTCATTTCTTTTAGAGATGGGTCTAATATTCTAGGATTTCTCTTAATGATCAATATGGAACTCGAACCATGAAGAGGGGTCCAACGTATCTAAAATATGGTTGGAATCAGTGTCATCATAGTTTCCTTAGTCAGGGATTACACTCTGAGGATGCCCTTGTCTTTTGGGAATATCATGTTATGTCGTCAATTAAGGATTACACTTTGAGGTTTCCCTTATGATATGCTTGCCTATCTGATATGCATTGATTGTACGCTTGTCCTGACATGTAGAAGCATGTCTTCCTGACATATCTGAAGACAACTAAATGATCTAGTTGTCTTTTATAAAGGAATTTGTGTAACCTAGGGGGAATATTTTAATTCTGTTTCATGATCAAAGTTGACTTGTTTAGAGGACATCACAATATCCAGGTGGTCTATCATGGAATCGATCACCTGACCTGACTGTATTGTCTAGAGGGTGTTGTGTGATCCATCTAACATGTCCTAGCTTCATTTTCAAGAGTTGGATTGACATTTATAGATGGTTTCACAAGAGTCAATACGATGTTTCTCAAAGGGTTTTTCATGTCTTGGCTAACATTAATATAGGGCATCGTGAGACCTGGCCAAGATGTATAGAGAGTGTCACGAGTCTCAACAGAGTTTCCAAGAGGGTATCATGAGAGCATAGTTTTCATGAAAAGATGCGTCCACAAGACTTATCTGACATGATATGGTTCTGTTATATGAGTCTCTCGATGTATTTGAAATACATTATAAGGCTTGGGAGACAAGAAAAGAGGGTTTCACGAGACTAACTGTCATGCTTGGAGGGAACCGTGTGACTTTCTTTGACATATCTAAAAGACTTTCCTTAACCTAGGTGGAATACTGAAGGAAGCATCATGAGATCTGGGTGACATGTCCTGGTGCTATCGTGTGTCTTGGATGGCTCATGTGAAGCACATGAGGGTCATCGAACATGTTTTGATTTAATTCATTCACCTTTTTTCTTTCTTCTAGACCATGTATTGTGAATTCTGTAAATTTATTCAGTATTAGTTTATTTTAAGTCTCATGTGATCCGGAAGATGTGTGGTATGTTCTTTATATATCTATCCATAAATCCTTTGTGTGATCTATGAATGATCATGCGAAGTGCTTTATGCATGATGTATGATTTCTCTATCTATTCTCTAGTATATTACGTGATGGAAGACTTGGTGGCCACAAGATCAACTGCTCTGAGAAATCTTATTTGGTGCTTGGGTGTGTTGATGCACCTGTATGCAGAAAAATCCACCCTTAATCCAGAGCATCATGGTCTTATGGTCACAGTCGTATAGTAGTGGTACATTTTTTATGCTGGGATGGGGAATTTATAGGCATTTTCACCCTAGTTGTTCACTATTGTGTGTGGGGTATCTAGTGCAGATCTAGGCTGGAGTCGGCGAATGGGTTTTGCACTATGAGTCTATGTGAGCATTTATCATGGGTCACTCCAAGGGCGTCGACTGATTTCCAGCGACCGCAAGTCCCTCTAATCAATGCCTCTATTATTGTATTATTTCAACTTAATGGAGACTTTGTTTGATCATGCAGTTATGATGAAGGAATTTCATATTGTCAAACTGACATGTATAAGGTCCTTTTTGAGATCAAAGTGCATATTTAAAGGCCTTAACGAGATTTTCAATGCCTTTCTTGGGACATTTCTTAAGGCAAGTGTGCCTTATCTAGGGGTCTCTGCAAGATCAGGGTAGTTTCTCCTGGAGACTCGTAGGACCATGTTGTATACTTCTTAGCACATCACAATCATTTTATGACTATGAGAGGATTTCTACTCCTCCCTCATTTATTTACTTTTTTTTAATTGATAAAGTTTGAGGGTCATGTGAAATTATATGAGTAATGTAAAAGACAATTGATCTATTTTTTTATGATGTGTCACATGACCAATAGAGGTCATACCAGGATGATAGAGCATTTTATGGACAATACCATCTATTTGTCCTTAGGGAGATGAAGGGGAAGTGCATGGTTTCCTAGACATACCCGAGGCCTTTCGTGTGACGAGGATGACACGCCAATGGGATTTCACGGGATTAGGCGGGCATGTCACTAGGGTCTCACAGTGTCTTGTTGGATTCTAGGAGAATGTCACATGTCTTTTATGACCACGGGTATCTCCCACCTCCTCCCCTTTTATTTCCTTTGTTTTATTATAAAAAAGTTTGGGGTACTTGTGAGTTTGTTTAGATATTTTCAAGGACAATTATCCTTCCCATTGGTGATGTGCCACATGATCTTTATGATCTAAAAAGTACTCCATATATTGGAAATTTCCCTCAAATTTTTGAAGGATTTTTTGGATGGTTTATTTCAGGTGTTCGCCGATGACAAACTGCATGGCCTAGGGGAGCTTATCTGGAAGCCACCGCAAGGCCACTAGTTGTCTGAAGCTCCTTTGCATGAGTAGGATGGCTTGTTGAAAGAAGTTCCATAGGATCCGTTGTAGGTTATGTGTTGTATGTGGAGTCTTCACGTGATGTTATAATATTCACGAGATCACGAGTCAGTTTAAGGGTCATTCGATTCGCAGGTCTCAACCACCTTCTTCTTATTTTTCCTTTATTGGGAAAATAATACTCATATTTAGGTATTTCTTCCTTTGTGATTTTTTTAAAAGATCATTTGGAAGACATCAAAAAATTCAATATACAAGGAGTGTTTGGATGTACTATAGTAGGTTTAACCATGTAACCAGAAAAGAGGATTTTCCCAATCCCTTTTCGGACCAAATGTTAGAGAGACTAAATATAAAGCGTCACTATTACTTACTTCAATACCAAAAAACTGGGAAATGCTAGCTCCACCCCTTTATCAGCACTAACGAGAAAGCGTTGGTAAGGGGGGGGGGCTTTATCAGTGCTTTTTAGCGCTAATAATGGGACCCCCTTTATCAGCGCTTGTTTAGTAGCGCTGATAAAGGGGGGGGGCTTTATCAGTGCTTTTTTTAAAAGCGCTGATAAAGGGTCGACTTCAAAAAAATTAAAAAAATATATTAATATATAAATATAGTTATATAGTTATATTGATATAAATATAATATATAATTTTTAAATATATTTTAGATAAGTATAAATGTACATTTACACTTATTATACTTAATATATAAGATATTTAGTGAAAATGGCTTATACAAAAAGTAAAAAAAATATTTTTTAATTAATAATTTTCTAATTATTATGGATTAATAGTCATTTAATAACAATTTGAAGACTAGAAAATAAAAAAAAATAAAAAAAGATCCAAAATATGTTGAAAATGCAACTCGAACTTCAAACGGCCATAACTTTTGATCCGGGTGTCCGTTTGAGCTCTACCACATATCAAATCGAAGCCTGTGACGAGATCTACATCGCTGTGATTCAAGGGAACCCCGATAAAGCGTTTTTCTAGGCCAAAAGTGTCCCATAAGGCCTCAAAAACTGAGTTTTTAGTCGGGGTACCCAGATTTTTTAACATTTTGTGGATTTTCAGCCTCATTTAAGGGGGTATTATTGGCTTTTTTTTGTGGGTACTAAATTTATTCTAAGTAATTACATTCATATTGATATTATTTATTTTAAATTTCATCCTTTTTTATAACGAACTGCTATTTATAATCAAATATATAACTATATGTACATATTTTTTATATATTCACACATAAAAATTAAATTTTTTAAATAAGTAAATAGACATATTTACATATAAAATATATTAGCTTTATCAAAATAATAACTAATATCCATTTTATTTAAAATACCAATATATGAATATTTATATAACTACTATATATTAATATAACTATACATATATTAATATAACTATATATATATATATATTAATATAACTATATGTATATATTAATTTAACTATATGTATATATTAATATAACTATATATATATATTAATATAACTATATATATATTAATATAACTCGCATGGGTGATTTAAATGGCTAGCGCTGATATAGGGTGTAGGCGGTGCTGGCGAGCGCTGGAGGTGTGGGAAAGCACTGATAAAGGGAGGCTCAAGCGCTGTAAAAAGCCCCCTGATAAAAGGGGTCTTTATCAGTGCTTTTTGGAGCGCTGATAAAGGGGAACCCCCTTTATCTTCGCTGGCATTAATAGCACTTTTTCTAGCGCTGTTAATGACCATTTTTGGTGCTGATAAAAGCCATATTTGTAGTAGTGCATGATGGATGTTTTGGTTATTTTCAGGTACTGATTACTTTAGTGGACCAATAAAATACCACCTTCACTTGTACCATTGGTAAATGTTTATACAGATGAATGTAGTTCAGTATTTACAATGATGTAGTTATATTTCAGTGCTATATGGTAAGTCTTTTATCATACCTGATTGAGAGCTTCTTGGGGGAATTCCTAGATCACTTCAATTTATGTGGATATTTTTTTCAATGTTTTCTGGAGAGTATGGCATTTTTTTTAAAAGATGTATTGATAAAAATGTGGGTTTGAATTAAAGAAAAATCCATTTTAGGGAAGAAAAAGGAAATGTTTTTTTCTATTTAATTTCTAAGGATTTAATTGATTTAGATAACTCCAAATTTTACGTTATATCATCAATACCATTCCCCACCATTTTGAAACAAATTAAATAATTTTTAGGCCATGTTGGATTTTATAGAAGGTCTATTATGGAATTTAGAAAAATTTTCCCATAACTAACCTACTCCTAAAAGAAATTAACTTTAATTATGATTACTCATATTGGTCATATTTTTACATATTGAAAGAATTTTTAATACTTCCCCATAATCTATCCACCAAAATAGATTTTCCCCTTTGATATTCTATGTTATGGTTCTAATGGAATAGTAAGGGACATTATTTCCCAAAAGAGTGATGGAATTCCACAAGTGACAGCATATACATCAAATATCGTAGAAACTACCAGTTTAAGTATACAAAGGAGATAATGAGTTTTGGTAACTCCTAGATATTATAAAAGAACATTATCTTTGATAATGTTTTCAACACATAATAGTGCGTTCAAAAAAACCAAGATATAATATTAAAATATTATTATTTAAACATGAATAATATAACATAAAAAATAAATTGATAGTTATAAAAAGTATTAACTACTTTATGAAATATATAAAGGTACTAATCAATATAAATTTATTGATAAATTCATAATAAATAAAAACTAAAATTTTAATAAATTTATTTTATTGTACAAAAAATATGTTTCCTTTAAAAATGTTTTTTATTTTATTTATATAGTAAATATTATCTTTGATTTAAAAAAATTTGGAAATTTTATTATATGAAATGATTTTTTTGAAATCATGATATCAAAAATAACTTAGGGTGAAATTTTGTATTTTTTATGAAATGCATGATTTTTAACAGAATAATGAAAATTTCCAATTTTTCAAATATTGTCATTTCTATTCATTTAATCACATAATTTAAAAGTTCCATTTTATTTTTGATTTCGTATTAATATAACATACAAACTATTTGATTTATAAAAATCAAATTAATTTATTTTGAATAATCAATTTTCATGATTTTGGAATAAGTTATTTTTATGCTTAAAACATGATTTTCTAGAATCTATATTTATGTGCATAAAGCTTATCTTTTTTAGTTAATTAAAGTAACCCATTATAAGGAAATATTTAAATTAAATGTGAAAAATATATATTTATATTAATTAAAATTCATATAATGATTATTTCTAGACATATAGTTAATATAATACCATATATTGCTTGAATAATTAATTTTTGGAAAAACCATTTATCTGAAATGATTAATGGGTTTAATTTTATATTTAATTATTGAAATTCAACGATTTTAATTTTTTAAATTAATTCCATATTTTTAATCAAAATAATTAATATTAGGTAATATATTTAACTTAATTTTGTTCATAATGAATAATAAAAATAGTAAATAATAATTAGTTATCATGGTGAAAAAACTAAAATAGAAAAAGTTGGTAACCTTAGATGTAAATGGAATAACAAGTTTAAAAAATGTTTATTTTTAATGGAGAGGTGTTTATTATCCACATCGCCACTCCAATACATTATTTATCGATTTTTTGGCACTTGTAATGAGAGAGAATTCCCATTATTGAATAGTTTTAGATATTGACAAAAATGCCACTAATTCTCAATTATAAAAGGGAATCATTTCCCTCACTTATTCACACCTCTCTAGACATTTGGATCAACCAAAACCTACCAAAATATCTCCCTAAAATCCTTATACATATTATAGATCTTCTTTACTTCCCTAAAGGAAAACCTTATGGCTGTTAATAATAGATCCAATGGAGTTTCTTCTAAGCATAGGTAATCATCTTGACCGTGAGTATTTTTTAGTTCTTCTTTTCCCATCATAAATTATGTGTTAAATATTCCAATATAATAAAAAAATACCTTATATATGGATATGTTATTATGTTGATGGAATAATATTTATTCATATCATCTTCCATCAAATGGGAAATGAAATCTTCATTAGTGTGTATGATGGACTGCCACCTTGTGAACCGATGTAATTATTTTTCCATCAACACTTGTCATGGATATTCATGAAGATGTATATAATGATTATATATATTATTTTCCTGGAATTTAATAATTTTTTTAAAAGTAACATATTATATACCCTCTTACATTACCTTTTATTAAAAAATTATTACATAATTTGTGTGTACGATAGACTGCCACCACACGAAGTGATGTGATTCATTTTTTATTACCAAATCACATGGATGGTATATGTGAGTCACACCTATCATGAGGTTTTTTAAAATGAAATTTACATTTTACCTAGTGAGACAATGTGGGTTTTCAGGGTATTCTCACCTGAGGAGCATCAATGTGGTCAACTAAATATTTTCAAATTCACCTAAATTATTTCTTTATTTGTTTTAATTATTTTATAAAAACTATGAATATGAGTTTTGGTTTTTTAGAAATAAATTAAGTGATAAAATAAAACTATAAGAACATTAAATGCAATATGATTTTATAAGGAGCTTACCTGGACTTTATTTTTGGTTTGAGGTTCCTTCATTATTCATTATTGTTTTTTTAAAATTTAGTTTGATAACTCAATTATGAAATCTGATGCATGAACTACAAATATTTTTTTATTGTTTGTGGAATTTTAAATGTGTAAGCAATCTAAATTATACCTCCTCCTATAATCAAGTTTATGCCAAACCTCAATCTAGAGTGTGACATTGTTCAGGACCTCATTCCATCGTATGTTGTTTCATCCATTGAACGACTCAACTCCACCATAAGAAGACCTTGGGTCCAAAATAAGGGAGGAAAATTAATTAAATAAAAGAAAATAAGTGAGGTCAATATCCATGTCACCATGTAAAATTATCACTCGTGTATATCACTTTAATTCACCGAAAAAAGAAAAAATAAATTAAGTGGATAATTCCAAAACACATAACCTCCACTGAAGCTAAGCCTCATTTCATCCTCCCATTATTTTGTGTAAGATACCAATAGTGTTATAATGAAAATAATATAAAAGAAATAAAATCATGTCAATAAAATAAAAATATTAATAATTAAAATTAAATAATAAAAAGAAGAATAAGAAATTAACAACATGTGGAAGAGAGAAATTGAGAAAAAATTAGAGAAAGAGAGAAGGAGAAGAAATAGTGGGAGAATAAATTAACATATCAATTAATTTTAAAAAACCAATGTATTATAATTTCACAGAAATAAAATTCAAATAGAAAAATATAATAGAATAAAAGTAAAAATGTGAAGCAATTTTCTGCATCCATCTTGTGGCATCCCTCTCATCAATTGAACTCCCTTGGCAGTGGGAGAGCACTCATATTTATAGATATAGATTTTCCTATGTCTTTCCTTTTCACATATATTTATTCACCCATGGTTAAAATTTGAAAATATATTTTTTAAAGATTTTTTTTAAGATATACCACAGGTATCTCCGAAGATAATGTGTGTTTCCGATTTTTGCATTGCAGACTAGAGGGGAAGCACTAATGCATGGTGTTCATGTTATTTTCATGATGGCGTGGACATGTGGAAAAACCTAGGTGTAGATCCATCTAGTCATCAAGTTTAGAATTGGTGAGGGAAACCTAGTTTGTGAGATATGACCTTTATAGTGGATGGATTATTTGGAATGAGCTTTAGGGTGATCGTATGAGGTCTTATAGGTGTTCCCTGGTGGTCCCGAGTGATGGAAGTGGTGCTTGTATCAAGTTAGACATCCTTGGGGATAGGAAATGGAATCTATGATGTTTGTAGATGGTGGCAGGTTAATGACATGTGGTGGCAGAAGTGCGGGATAACGACAGGCTGTGTTGGAGATGGGGTGTGCCTGACCGAAGCATGAACGACATATTTTTAGTTAAAGTGAAAATTACTCTCTAAAATTTCACCCGACATTGTACTTCACAGCAGGTTATCTCATTCTTAGATACTAACCCATGGTATAAAATTTGAAAATATGTTGGAATGGGGTTGAAGGACCCCCACTGCTACCGCGGTCCGCCTCATTCTGATTAAGCACTCCTCTCATCACCAATTTGGCATAACCATCATATGCCAGTGTTCATGGTATTTGGAAAAATTATTTACCACCACAGGCTCCTCCCCCCAAACCACTCTCCCTCACTGCCAGTGTTCGTGGAATTTGGCCAAATTTTTTACCACCACATGTGGTGGTAGAAGCATGGGATGACGACAGGTTGTGTTGGAGATGGGGTGTGCGCAACCGAATCACGAATGACATCTTTTGAGTTAAACTGGAAATTACTCCCTAACATTTCATCCCACATCAAACTTCACAGTGGTTTATCTCTTGATTATATCCTAAACCATGTTATAATATTAGAAAATAAGTTAGATTGGGGTCGAAGGAACCCTACTACTGTCGCGGTTTGCCTTATTCTGATTAAGTACTCCTCTCATCACCTTTTTAGCTTAACAAAGAAATTACTATGTTCACAGTATTTGGCCAAATTCTATACCAACACAGGATCCTCCTCCATACCATTCTCCCTCACTGCTCATGTTGGCCCTCCCGGTGGGCTTTAAGACCATGTGTCCCCTCTATTGGGCTAGCTATGAGACTTGTGGCCTATTAGGCGAGGACTATCCAGACTGAATTTTTTTACCTAAATATTATTAATAATTATTAGTATGATATAACCAATATTTCATAAATAAAGTTAAATATTTAAAATCCAGATTTTAATTCACTTTCATTCCTCCATTATAAATTTACCATATTTAAAATAAAAAATTATCTTCATGAAAATATTCATTTAAATCCATTAAAATCATTATAAATATTTCAAATAAATTCATGAAAATAAAATTAAATCAATATGTAAGTGTATTTAAAGAGATAATATGAAATTTTTGATATAATTATCATTCTAGAAAGATAAAATAACACTTAACTTCTCTACATCATGATCATTGAAAGAATATAAATGTTTCTCATGCGTACGTATAACCTACCATCTCCATGACTGTAACATAGTTTAATTTTGATAAACATATTTAAAGGATGGTTATAAAAGTATAATTGATGTATAAAAATGATAATTATTTTATGATAATTATTTTTGATATTATGGAATAATGACCCATTTTACCACAGTCAACACACAGATTCCATTTTGAAACAATGATATGAGAGTCCTCAAAACATCTGATGTGGAAATAACCAAATAATTAATTCTATATGTCATTAAAATAAATTATGTAAATGGTTTAATTACAAGGTATTAAACCTATAATATTATCTTAATAAACAACTATTTGATATAATTTTATTATATAGGAGATAGAATACCTACACGACATGTCTGAACTCGAGGTAAGATATTTCTCATCTCACTTTTACTTCCATGAGAAATATTTTATATTCACTCCATATTTCATTTATGTGATGTATATAATTCTCCTTTTAATGTTATATCATAAAAATATTTTTCATCATGGTATTTAATTTTTTTTATTTTACTTCTTTCATAGGGGTTACGGTACAATTGTTACGAAAGTGGTAAGAGTTAATTTCATAATATCATCATTGTTTATTATTGATTACATTTAAACCTCCCTTGGAGTAGTTGTTTGATATTTATATCGTAAGCCCAAGTAATAGAACCTTTTTCTATCCTTGGTACTTAGAATGATTGAGAAATTTTTTTTAGAAAAGTTGGAATTATTTCTCTCTTCAGTCGAATTTCCTTTTTCCTCAATATCTATGTCTTATAAATATATTTCCAATAAATTATTTAATATTATCCAAATTATTTATTAAATACATTTTTACCCATATTTTACTTTTTATAATTTTTTTTGAATGTAGTATTCTTGTTGTTTTATGAATGAGGTAAGTTTTAACCATTTTTCAACAGATTGGAATAAATGTTTTTTAACATATATGTCATGTATGGAATAACCCACCATCGTAACCACTCAATTAATTATAGATTCTTTTATAAGATTCCATGTTTTTTAAAGAAAGTATTTTCCATAATATTTAGGATTTTTTTGGATTTTTAAGAAGTTATTTGAAAATTGAAAGGGTATTCTTCTCTAGAAATACTCCTTGTAATCCTTTAAAGATGTTTTCATCAATGAAAAAAACTTTTTATTTTTTGGATTGATTATAAATTTCTAATATATTTATCTCAAAAATATACCTAGTTTATTATCCCTGACATTTATATGTTAATACATGCCTTATGTTCAAATCTTTAGTGACATCATTATGAAATTTCAATTTTATAATGATATGAGACATGATTTTACAGCCCATTTTCTCTCCATGGGTAATTTTTATGTTTATTCCTTATGATTGATTTCCTTTTTGTGGAACAAATAAATCATCAACATGTTATGATGGGTGTTCCTAGATATTTCCCCAATTCATTGAGTAATGTTTTAGTTTCAAGAGGCTTAATAAATTGGAATAGTGGGTAATCCTAATCCATTAGGAGACATTTTCCACCCAATGATATTCTCTAAGAAGTTATCCTTGACTTAGGTTTATCTCATGTTATATATTTCTGTAACATTTCCTTTCTTACCATGATCTTATTATACAATGTTATCTATACTATACTTCCATGGGATTTCTCATTATCCTTCTCTTTTATGACAACATGTTGTACCTTTGACTCACACATTATTTTTCCTTATCATGTTTATTCCATTACTTTTATTTTTAGCCCACCCCTTTCTTTTTTTATTCCCCAAGTTTTCATATACAATTCTAGGAGTTCATTAAGTAATATAAAATTAGAATGTCATGTTTTAGTTTCCATTATTTTTATTTTAGACCAATTCTTCCAAGGACACAAGGACTCATGATCTTTGGGTTGTGATTAATAGATATTTATGTCAAAAATTAATTGAAAATATGTGTCAAGGGATTGAGTCTCTATAGTTAGTATCAGAGTAAGACCTAGTTATTTTTGTATTAGGACTAGAATAATTTACCGAGAACCCTAGGTATTTTTTTAAGGACAAGACTATGAATAGTAAAAAATTATTGAATTTTGGTGTAGTATAGTGCAAGTGGGTTCCATAAAAATTAACTCCCTATTTGGTTAATAAAAGTGTATGTGGATCTAGCATAGTTTTACCTAGGGGTAATAACCCCGAAAATGGCACATTTACTTGGAATCGATCATCACTTGGTTCATGACAATGGGTCTTGCTGCACACTTGGTTTGACACTTCTATGGGATATTTTTTAGAAATTCAAAAATTCTAGATGAACCAATATGAAGTAATTGAAAAAATTATTAGTGTATAAAACAAAATAGAAAAAATATCCATGGATTACCTATACTGATACCTAGAGACACGTAAGTCAATATATACTTATCATTTTTTTACTCTAATAAGAAATGTTTATTATATAGCTATAAAAATAACAATTATAAACAGGGAAACCCTGTGGATTATGGGGGTTTAATGAAATGTAGACTAAGGGAATCCCCTCCAATAATATTAACATGCTCACTAGGAAGGAAACCCATACACGTAAAGGAATAAAAAGAGAGTTCATGGGAATCCTTAGAGGTAAGAAAATCCACTACTTAATTCCACTCACACCGTTTGGGAAGAATATCCATATGATCTGTAATAAAATGCTTACATCACCAAATTTAATAAGTAACCTAACAAGGGATGGTGATATTTCCTTCGAGGATCTAATGAATGAACTGAGAATCCATTTCAATAACCACCAGCTCAATGTTATTCGATATACATAACTCCTAATCATTAATCATGGTGTGTGCCTCTACCATGAGAGAGTCTTCACCCCCAAAAGAAGTAGTGATGGATATGAGAACTTATCTTCATTTTTCAAGGACAATGCCTACACCCCGCATATCTCCTAAAGAAACCAAGCCATCAAAATTGTGTTTGAAGCCATAGGTAAGAGGATTCTAATGGATGCACCCATCCTATGGGAAGGATTTTATAGTGCGAGTGTTGATTCTATTATTAACAAATTAGTATAAGAGAGGGATAAAGATACCATAATCTTTGAAGGTTGGCTAAATATGTCACCAGACATCTAGTTGTCATATCTAGAGACAACCTCAAACTCTAATGACCATTAGTATGGGAAATATTTCTAGCTTTCAAGATGAACAAAAAAACCAATTCCTTACAAAAGGACCTCACCTTCGTTTCATTGGGATTATTATTGTCCCCTTAGAACTGATGCTAAATAAAATATTCATTGTTAGTTTCCTATGATTCTATAACCCTAAAATCTCCTACAGAATTCCACACAATAATGGCCCACTCCCATCTAAAAAAATTTGAAATATGATTCTTATTTTGTCCTATTACAACAAAAACACATAGATAAAAGATGAATCTCTTTTCATTGGATGGATTTTTCAATAGGCAAAGCATGATTATGAATATTATAGGGAATAGAATAATATTTTGTTGGGATTTATTTACACCATATGCACTCACCTCAGCTATCATGAGCATTGTTATCATTTAATGTTCTTTGATACACCTTAGTCAAAAAATCCCAGAAGATGATCCTGTAAAAATAAATTTTTCCTTTTTGAAATTCATTGAAATATTATTGAAGAAATATTATTTATCATTGTTGAGGATATCCTAAAAAACATTTGGATAGGTATAATCCTTCGTGAAGAACAAGGTTAGTGTTGGGAATCTCATAAAACGAAGCCTTGTATCTAACCAATTATCATTATAGAAGCTAATATCACCCCTCCCAATAATCCACTATACATGGAAGTGGATAACATGAATATGTTTTTTGAACATGTTCCAAATAATAGAATTATTTTCTCTTTCACTGTTCAGATACCTCTCGTACATATCAATAGTGATGTTAGGATAAAGTGACTGGCCTTTGATTGTTACACACATACCATAGTTTCCTAGATTTGGTGCATTATTTTATTATATTCACAGGATCACAAGAAATCATGTCCTGAAATACCTATCAGTTTAGTAGCCTGGAAAAAACTAGATACCAGTAGAAGTTTTACATTACATCATGAAATGAAAAAAACATAGTATCTCCTTTGAAAAAAATATTACCCCTTAAAATATCCCTATAGGTCAATCATAATATACTTCTTCACGTCTTGGGGGAAAATGAAACATAAGAAAGGGTGAGCTCAGATGTTGAGTAAGGGTAAAAAATATAGTAGAATCTATCATAAATAAGCATAAACATTTAAGGAAAGTTATAAAACTAAAACACAAGATTTTTAAACATAATATTCAACATAAAATATCAAGAATAAGTCAAATAATTTCATTTAAACATTCATATAGATATTCTACATTTCGAATAATGACATATATAATCAATAACTAATCTAATAATGAGGGAATTAATAATGTCAGACATGATAACCACACCATCAAGGCCTCACTCCAAGACCATACATAAATGGGTAAAAACACTAAAATAGTTTTTCTCATGAGACCTACTGATCCATCGAGGGGCTATAGCAGTCCCCACCCCTCACATACTAAGTCCAATTCATTCCTCATATGAAAAGGGTGAAACATATCAACATAAACATTCATATTAATACTAGTATATGAAATGTTAATACTTTAACCAAAGATGATAAATTGTATCAAAATAGCACATCCACAGTCAAACATATCATAAAACATTCAATACTATATAGTAGACTATATTATAAGAAAGAAACCTCAATTAAGAATAAAATCCAATAGATGATGTTGATGTAGATGAAAACATACTCAATAAAATCTGTAGAAATTTCATTAGAGAAATACCACTTTTATTAAAAGAAGTTATTTAAAATTCCATAAAATTTATAAAGAAAATATTTCCTTAGAAAATAACATTGTGAGATTGTATGGGAAGCTTCAAAATGTTAAGGAATCCTAACAGGAAAAAATTTCCACTCATATATAAGTTAATAAAACATTATTTCAATAATTTTTCAAAATGGTCATAAAGTACCTCATTAGAAAAATTACAGATAGATTCCCTTAAAAAATTATTATAAAAATTCAAACATGGGAAAGAATGAATTTAAAAAAATCAATAATATTTTGAAAAAATACATCCTAGTAGAAACTTACTTATTAGATTTAAACATTGTTAAAAACGCATTGTTAATCCCAGTGATGATTTGGGGGGGGTCCCATTTATAAGTGATTTAAATAGTGCTGATAAAGGCCTTTCCACCATCAATGTGTTGTTAGTATAACATCACAACCATAAGAAAAAACCTACAATTTCAAATTATATATAAAACCTATAATTTTAATGAATGATATATACATTTAATTGAAATTATTAATATAAAAATTTCCACCAAGGGTATATGAAAAAAAACACATTTATTTACATTTCAAACAAAATTTTATGTATAATTACATTTACAATTATCCAAAAAATAATCTAAACATTATTATTTCATCTTTTGATGCTTGTAATATCCCAAAATTCACATGTATTTTTTTAAATTATATGTAATTATTTCAAGACCACACGCTTTGACAACACAGGATTCCGAGTCTCGGTGTGCCCAGAATGGAATTTTGAAATTTTGTAAATTTGTTTAAGTAAATGTGGGAGTTGGTTTTTCTAGCTTTTGAACTAGTGATCGAATAGAAAATATAAGGGAACCATTGAACTCAGAAGATCTGGATTCACTTAGAAATGAGTTAACTTTGACTAATGAGATTTGGATGGAAATGATAGTTTTAATAATTTTTTAAAAATAATAAAATAACATAAAATTGTATTTTATTTATTTCTTCCCTCACTTTTGAGAAATGGATGGTGGTGGTGTGGTAAAGGGACATGGAATATTAATGGAAGATCCTTAGTGGCTGGTAAATGAAGCGTAACAGATATATTATTTCATAAATGAAACAGTGTAATGACGTGATGTCGCAGTGTAATAGAAACACTACAACATGTTTTATTTTAATGGGTTAACATGTCGGAGAGTTGAGAATTAATCCATGGAAATTCTATAACGAACCTACAGAAAGGATTCCCTCCAACGATGAATGATGAATACCAGCAGGATCACTAGAAATGTCGACTCTTTATGAAGAATGATACCGGGAACCAACGAACACCAACAGATCTTCAATCCTTGAGGGAAGAGTGCTTCAATGGTGAATGTCAAAGGAGGTAGGGGTTTTTTGGTTTTACATTTTACCCCATTCTTATTCTAAAACGATGAGTGTGGATCAAACCATGAACATGTTGATCCATGGATTTTTCATTTTTGAAGTAGGGTGTTTTTCATGGGTTTTCTATAGTGGGATTAAATTATTATTTGATTGAAAATCATTACCGAAATCTCCCCCTATTTTGAAACACTAACACAGAGAGCGTGGGCTAACACGAACAAGGCCCAAGCCCCTCCGCATGTGCTTTCTTTATGGACATATCCTCAAAATGGCGATAGGGAGGATCTGTGGCCTTTTCAGGGAATAAGGGATCCCCCGGAGGCCATAGGCTCAAGCGGTGCGAAGAAAAAACCACTAGAGCTGACCCAATGGTCCATGGCAGAACCTAGAGACATGCTATAATCAGAGGAATCCATAGGTAGGTGGCGGTACGCTGAAAGAGAACAACTGTTAACCAACTGTGGTGGGGTGGTAAGGGCCGACGATAGGTGGGCACGTCCACCCGGCCGTGTTGGTGCACTGCAGATGCTTCACCATGCCACATCCCATGTGGAAAAGGCCACAATAGCTTGACCGTAGTGGAGAGAATGGCCATACAGATGACCGACAAGGTGATGGGGAGCCGGATGTGGCTTCTAGCCGCGTCCCGGCCTGGTGGAACCGGTCAGCCTATGACGGACAAAGTAGGGCACGGGCTACCCCTGCGGGATGGACCCATGGCCCAACCGGCCGGGCAGGGTCAGCAGACTCGGGTCAGGTCGGTGGGCCTCGGACTAGGTCGGGTCGGATTGGACTCAGACCCAACCGACCCCTTTTTTTTTGAAAAATACCAATATTTTTCAAACCGAGTGTCTGATTGACAAGGCGTTTGTGGCGTTGGAGCCCTCACACTGAGAATAATCTTTTAGCATATTATATAGAGGTTTTCATGGATTTTTAATTATAATAATGGATAGGGGAGAAGTTCTTATATGATCAAGCATGCTACGTGCAGAAACCCTATGGTTGGTTGGGAACTAATGACTTCAGAAAAGTGGCAATGTGTGGATCCTATACTATGGCATAGTGGGAATTGGCTTCTGTATGACCCGGCAGGACCATAGTGGGGATATGCTTCTTTGGGACCCGGTAGACACATAGTACTCAACAGGAGGAGTACTTCAGTTTGACCAAGTGGGAAGCGACTTCAGTGTGACCCATCATGCCCACGATGGGGAGTCACTTTTGGGTGACCTAGCATCCCCATCGCACTCATCCGGGATGAGTACCACAGTAGATTGAGGTTAGTTGGAAGAGACTTTTGTGTGACCCGATAGGCCCATTTTACTCATTGAGGAGGAGATCTCCAGTAGCCCATGATGTTCTATGATGTGACTAATTGTCATTCTTTTCTACTCTAGAATATACCTGGTGTGGGTTGTCTTGATTCGTGATCATGCTTCATGATCATGCTTCTTGGTTTGTATGTGGATTGCTTTTTGGTCTTTCCTTGTTTGTTGGGGGTCCCTACTGAGCATATTGTTACTCCCCTCTGCATGGGTTTCGCCCGCACGTGTTGTATCCCGTGTAGATGACCAACACCTTGATGGAGGACTTGGTGGCCTAGGACTCGGTGGTTCCTAGTGAGACCAGGAAGGCGAGGTGTACTTATACGGCTTCAAATAGCTACTCTGTACTTACCCATCATGTTGGGTTTTCTGCGGTTGACTATCTAGAGTTTGTTTTTTTACTTTCCAATTTTCTAGTTTGTCTTTTGTTGGGTTTATATTCAGGCCCATATTACTTTCAGTTGTAATTTTAATCGGTGGTTATTTATAGTGCCATGCCTGTTTTACCATTAACTCTAGGATGTGGTTGGGTGTGCGTGTGTACAGGTACTCATGATTATCCCTCCCACTTGTAGGTTGACACCTTCGGTGCTAGTTTCTAACCCCTAGCCTTTGGGATGTGGGCTTGGGGTATGTCATGAAACGGTCCCCGGGGGATGGTTCAAAAAAAATTAGTATCAAAGGGAGGCTGGTTCTACCTCATAGACTGTGATTATGTTGTTTTGTTTTTGGGGCAACATTGTTGAATGTTTCAAGTTCAACTTTTAGATTCAGGGAGTCCGGTTTTTGTGTGGTGGCTGATGTATCCATACACCTGGACCCTAAATTCTACATTTCAGTACTATACTTGAAAAAAATGGTTGCATAAGGGTCACCTTATGAATTTCTTGAATAAGTGTAATCTCACAAGGTATAATATTTTAACTGTGGTAAATCATGATATTTATCAGGATACCTCCATGTAGATGGCCACCTCAGATTCTATTGTGTGACCATAAGGATAGACTGCCTAGAAATGAGGCATCAATTCATGGACTAGTTCTACAAATGGCCCCGCTGGGTGGTGAACTAGTGTTTCCACCACTCGATGATCAGTAGTTGCTACCGATGTTACTAGTAGAGGATATATTCAGACTCAGTGACTTGCACATGTTTCATAGGCAAAGACCTCCCATGTTCAGGGTAGAGACATATTCTATGGTCTCTAAGGACTGGTTGGAGGCAGTTATATAGGTCTTTAGGTTAGTGAGGACACCCCTTGAAGAGATGTAAATCTTGGCCGAAAACCTTATATAGGGCTCGTCAGGGAGATGGTGGAGCTTGACCATCCAGACACATGATGAGGTGACCCTCACTTGGATAGACTTCTAGCAGCTTTTTCAGGAGGATTTATCCCCGTAACATTGCTCTGTGTGTGTATACATGAGCTTCTTCACCTGTAATAGGGTATCATGATGGTGTTTGAGTACTTCGAGAAGCTTACATACTTCTCTCTCTACTCCAGAGAGATGTTGTGGGTCCCTTTCTTCAAGTCGTGGACCTTTGAGCAGTGACTCATATGGGAGATCAGGGCTTCAATGGTGTCTCTCAGTATCCCCACTCAGGATAGAGTGTTGGAGAGAGCCCTTATTTTGGAGAGCTTCCTATCAGAGCAGGAAAAGACAGCTGGAGCCACCAGCTGACCTCAGGTGGTAGAGTCTTTAGTGGTGAGTATCAAAGAGTAGACATATGGGTCCAAGTGGGCCCTGTCTTTTAGTGGATGACCCAAGGACTCTGGGTCGGTAGTGTGGGGCTTCTAGAGTGGATGGATTCAACATAGAACTAGGCTATGCTTCACGTGCGACAGGTAGGGACACATGACTCATGACTGTCCGAACTTCCACATAGACAATCAACAGATAGTTGAGGGACAACCGATGTATAGTTATAGGTTTGAGCGAGATTGTACGTAGGGCGGATAATGTGGTAGGGGAGTAGGCCAAGCGGCGGTTAATGGACAAACATTTAAGGAGCTACCACCACCACCCCCAGGTGGTCCACCATGAGCTTAGGGAGCCAGAAGTCAGGGGTGAGGCCAACTTCAGGTGATATGGTCCTATGACCATGGAACTCTAGATATTATTAGAGGTGTGATTTGTGACTTCTCTAATATAGCTTCAGTTCTAATAGACACAGGTTCCAGTCACACTTTTCTTGCCACATACCTCGTTTGAGGCTTGGAGATTCTGTTGGAGCTGTTAGCTCAATCCTTATGATTAGATACTTCTATGGGAGGGGATTCGACAATTACACACTGGTGATGGCAGTGTGAGATTAACCTAGGAGGCGAGATCTTCAACTGGGATCTCTTAGTAGCAGCATCGAGGCCTTATGACTTTATCTTTGGTATGGAATGTTTATATACCATCCATACTCAAATTGATGATTTTAGGTGAAAAGTGTGGTTTGTACTCGAATATGGGACGAGGTTTTCCTTCACCGGAGAGAATGGAACCATTTCATTATAGGAAGGACTTTATCATAGGAGGGTGCAGCCAATCACTCACTAATTGGCCAGCCTAACCCCTGATGCGGTGGTTGAGAGGAGTCTGAGGTTTCCTGTAGTGGTGGATGAGTATGAGGATGTATTTCTTGAGGATGTATTGGGACTACATCCTCATAGGGAGGTATAATTTGGCATCTAAATATACCCCAGGATGGTTCTTGAGGAGATTCGTGTGTTGAGGGTACAGTTGGAGGACTTTTAGGAGAAAGGCTTTGTGAGGTGTAGTGATTCACCATGGGCAACCCCAATGTTGTTTGCCAAGAAGTAAGATGGGAAATTGAAGATGTGCCTGGACTTATGGTGCTTGAAAAATATGTCCATGAAGAACAAGTATCTACTTCCAAGAATTGATGACCTCTTCAACCAACTTAAGGGAGTGAGGTGGTTCTCAAAGATCTACCTCAGAGCTGGCTATCATCAGCTTCAGGTACGAGATGAGGACGTATTGAATACAACTTTTAGATGCCAGTATGGCCACTATGAGTTCTTAGAGAGTCCCTTCAGCTTGACTAATTCCCTAGAAGTGTTCATGGGACTCATGAACATGATCTTCCAGCCTTACCATGATCATTTCATGGTGGTCTTCATTGACGACATCTTTGTGTACTCGGTGTTGGTGGAGGATTACTCTACAAACCTGTGGATGGTTCTGGATATACTCCAAGAGAACCAACTTTATGGTAAGCTCCCAATGTTCTAGTTATAAATTTGGGAGGTCCAATTTCTAGGATATGTCATCTTGGAGCCTATATTTGTAGTGGATCTGATGAAGATAGAGGAAATTCTTTCTTAGGAGCCAACCATGAGCGTGACTGAGGAGCGGAGTTTCATGGGGTTGGATGGATACTACCGGAGGTTCATTCCCAAATTTTTTAGAGTAGAATAAAATTTATTAGCCTTAAAGTATAATGGGAAACCCATTGTGTGGATATAAAAGTTCCAACTGAGTTTCCTAGAGACGAGGCAGAGACTAATGAGTGCCCCCATCTTGAGACTACCAAAGAAGGGTGTTGGGTATGTAGTCTTGTATGACACATCAAGGTTTAGATTGGGTTATTTCCTGATGCAATAGAAATAGGCGATCACCTACGACTCATGGAAGATGAGGTAGCATGAATATAACTATGAAACCCATGACATAGAGTTAGTCGTAGTGGTCTTTTCCTTGAAGATGTGGCAGAACTACTTTATGGGTGAGCGGTTTATCGTGTAGTCTAGCCACAAGAATCTTAGGTATATCTTCTCACATAAGGAACTAAACCTGATACAACAATTATGGCTGTATTTTCTCCATGACTATCACTTTGAGAAAGTATGTACTCTTGGGAAGGGGAACATGGTGATAGACATGCTCAGTAGGAGTTTGGGTTTACAGCTACTGAGTGAGGCGATAGAGCAGGTAGCCACGATTCATATATCCTTCATGGTTGACGATGGAAAACCTTACCTTTAGTTAATTACTATCACTCCCCACTCTTACAACGTGTCAGGGAGGCACAACTTGTGGATGTTGACTGTGAGGCCCGACATTCTCAGTTATCCTCAGGACATGCTCTTTATGGATTTTAGATAGGTGGTGATATCATCATCCTTTTCAGAGGACGCACTATAATACCAGTGACATTATGGGTGGAAGTGTTGAGGGAGTTCTATACATCCAATTTGGCAGTACATCCTGGTGTGGCGAAGATGTACTAGGACATCCAATGTCTTTACTAGTGGTCAGGTATGATGAAAGTGGTGGAAGAGTTCATTGTATGATACCTCACTTTTCAGCAAGTGAAGGCCGAGCATCAGGTCCCAAAAAGTTTGACAGAGCCACTTGAGGGAATGGAATGGAAGTGGGATAGAATCTCTATGGACTTTGTGACAGGTTTACCATTCATGTCCAGGGGCCATGATTCTATATGGGTGATCGTTGATCGACTCACCATGTAGGCTCAATTCCTACTGATGTAGGAGTAGGGATCAGTATAGGGCTTGGGGCGCCTCTAAGTCTAGGAGATAGTGCGACCTCATGGGGTTCCTTAGATGATTTTCTTAGACCATGATTCACTCTTTACATCCTGGTTGTCGAAGGGGTTAAAGGAGGCATTTGGGACTCAGCTGTGCTTGATCACAACCTTTCACCCCCAGAAAGATGGTCAGATAGAGCGGACCATATAGAACTTAGAGGACATGACTCATTCTTGTTTCCTTGATTTTTTGTCATAGTTGGTAGGACCACCTACCATAGGGAGAGTTTCCATACCTCAACATATATCACTCCACCTTTGGCATGCCACCATTTGAGGCCTTGTACGAGCGTCCATTCAGATCATTTCTATGCTAGACAAACCCAGGGGAGTCAGCACTCATGGGTCCATAGTTGGTACATGATACCACTAAGAAGGTGAAGAACATCCAGAAGTGGATAAGGACAACACAAAACGAAATAAATCATATGACGATAAGAGATAGAGACCTTTGGAGTTTGAGGGGGGAGACCATGTGTTCCTCTGAGTCTCACCCCAACAGGTTTTGTAAAGATTTGGCTGGGGGAAAAAGTTATCTCCGAGGTTGAACAGACCATTTTAGATTCTAAGCAGAGTTTTCAAGGTGGAATACTACCAAGCTCTTCCCCAATAGATGCATTGGTTGAAAGATGTTTTTCACGTGTCACAGCTGAGGAGGTACATGCATGAACCATCACACTTTATATTCTTAGGTGAGCTGGACATTAACGATTAGGCGATGTTTGTAGAGTTCTCAGTGGATATAGAGGATTGACAGGAGCAGGTGATTCATGGAAGATCGATTCCTCTTGTGCAAATTTGGTAGCAGCACATGAATCTCTAGGAGAGCACATTGGAGCAGGAGGCATTGATTCATGTTCAGTACCCCCATTTGTTTGTTTAGAACTTATTTTGGCATTCATGGATGTAAATACCTCAGGTGGGGAGAATGTAATATCCCTGAATTTATATGTGATTTTCTTTAAATTCTATAGAATTATTTTGAGTCCACAGGATTTAACAACACATGATTCCGAGGCCCAGTGAGCCCGAAATGGAATTTTGATCTTTTTAATCTTGGTTAAGTAAACGTACGAGTGGGTTTTACAAACATCTGAACTGATGCTCGGATCGAAAATATATGGGAACCATTGAACTCAGAATGCCTGGATTCACCTATAATAGACTTAACTTCATCGGGCAAGTGTCAGAAGGACAAGTTAGTTTTTGGACTTTTCAGAAAATAATAAAATAACTTAAAATTTTATTTTATTTTTTTCTTCTCTCATTGTCAAGCGACGGATGGTGGCCCAGTGGAATGACGAAAAGGTGAATTAATGGATGCTCCTTATTTCCTCATAAATAAATCATAACAGATATGATGTTTCATAAAAGAAATATCATAAAAAATTGACATCACATTGTAACAGAAATGCTATGATGTGTTTTATTTTAATGGGTTAACACATTGGAGAGTTGAGAATTAAACCATGGAAATTCTCTGATGAGCCTATATCAAGGATTACCTCCAACTAAGAATGAAGAATACTAGAAGGATCGCTTGCAATGTCGATTATTAATGAAGAATGGGACTAGGAAGCGACGAGTGAAAATGGTGCTTGAATCCTCAAGGGTAGAGCGCTTCAATGATGAATGTCAATTGAGGTAGGGGTTTATTTGTTTTATTTTTTCCCCTATTCTTATTCTAAAACAATGAGCATGGATAAAACCATGAATAAGTTTATTCATAGATTGTTCATTCGTGTGTGTGTGGGGGGGGGGTGTTATTATTGGGTTTTCTATAGTAGGATTAAATTATTATTAGATAGAACATTATTCCCAAACTCTTCCCCCAGTTTTGAAACTCTAACATGGAGGGTGTGGGACTCCATGAATAAGGCCTGAGACCCTCCGCTTGAGAGTTGGTTATGGGTACATCCTTGAAATGTTGACAAGGGGGATTTGAGGACTTTGATGGTAAGAGGGGATCCCCCAGAGGCCATAGGCACATGTATCACAAATAATGGACCACCGAAGCAGACCCGGTGGTCCGCGGAAGAACCCTCTAGCGTGCCGGAACTGGCGGCGGCGACTGTGGGTGGGTTCCGGCTTGCTGGAAGAGGGCCTTAGTCAACCTACCACAATAGTACAACAAGGGACACCAGATAGTAGTGGGTGGATGTAGCCACCCGGCCTTGTCGGAGCACCACAGATATGGCACCACGCTGCATCCCATGTGGAAAAGGTCGCAGTCGCTTGATCGTGGCGGAGAGGATGGCCCCGCCGATGACCTGCGAGGCAATGGGGTGTCAGATGTAGCTTCTAGCGTTGTCCTAGCTAGGTGTAACTAGTACACCTATGTCGGACCATACCCAAGTCAGGCTGGGTCCCAACCGGGTCAGTAGTCCTAGGTCGGGTCAGACTGGACCTGGACCCAACCGACCCATTTTTTGGAAAAAATGTCAATATCTTTCAAATAGGGCGTCTGATTGACGATCCGTTTGAGGAGTTAGAGCCATTGTGATGAGGTGGATATTTTGGCATACTCTATAGGGTTTTTCATGGATGTTTTATTCTGCAAATGACATGGGGATCAGTTCTCCTGAGATCTACTGTGCTACGTGCTGAAACCCTGCGGTTGGCTGAGACCTAAATACCGCTGACAAGCGACCCTATATGGATCAGATACTATGGCCCTAGTGGGAAGTGGATTCTGTGTGACCCAACATGCCCAAAGTGGGGAGTATCTTTTGTGTGACCCTGAAGAACCACGATACTCGACAGGAGGAGTACCTCAGTATAGACAAATGGGAAGCGACTTCTGTGTGACCCGACATGCCCATGGCGAGGAGCTGCTTTTGTGTTACCCACATACCCACAATACTCTTCTGAGATGATTACCACAATAATCTAATGTTAGTGGAAATAATCTTCTCTGTGACCTAGGATTCCCACTTTACTCATTGATAAGGAGTTCTCCAATATCCCATTGTGTTCGAAGATGTGACTAATGGACCTACTTTCCTTTTCTAGAATAAACATTGTGTGAGCTATCTTGCATCATGATCATGTTTCATGATCATGATTTTTGGTTTGTTTGTGGATTTACTTTTGGCCATTCCTTCTTTTTTTGGGGTATCTACTGAGTATATTGTTACTCACCTTTGCACGGGCTTCGTCCACACGTGTTGTGTCTAGTGTAAATGACCAATGCTTTGACATGGGACTTGGTGGCCCAAGACTCAGCAGTGCCTACTGATAAAAGGTGGGCGGGGCATACTTCTACATCTTCTAGTAGCTACTCTGTACTTACCCATCTGGTACGGTGTTCAGTTGATGGCTATCTAGAGTTTCTTTTGAAATTTCTTATTTTCCAGTTAGTCTTTTGTTGGGTTTGTATTCTGGACCATTTGAATTTCAGTTGTACTTGTACTAAATGGTTATTTATAGTGGCCTGCTTGTTTTACTTTTCATCTTTGGGACATGGTTGTGTGTGCGTGCATATAAGTACTCAGGAAAATGTCTCCCACTTGTAGGTTGATGCCTTCAGTGCTAGCCTCCAACCTTTGGCTTCCGAGAGGCAGTCTTTGGGTATGTCATGACACGAGTCCTGGGGGACGGGTCGTGACATTGCTCGTGATCCCCTCTAAAAAATTTCCTCCCATGGTATGAGTTTTCGAAAAAATCATCTCTACCCAAGAAAAATATTTCGGCTATATAAGGAAACAAATATTATGTTAGTAATGTTATATTGAAATAAATTAAACATTAATATTGAATAATACATTAATAAAATGTCAGTATTTAATAAAAATGAAACATTTTAAGATATATTGGTCACACTATGTGTCGTATTGAGGTGGGGTTGATTCATACATGTCACAAATGAGTTAAGGATCGTTTTACTAAAATAACAAAACTATATGAATGTTTTTTCTCAATTTTGAGTTTGTTAATTTTTATTTTACTAAAATTAATGTAAATTTTAAATAATGACACATTGGTAGTTGAACCGGTCACGACTTGCATCAGATTGAGGTGTGGTTGATTCCTACATATCAAAAATTACTGATGGGTTGTTTTCCTAGAGAATCAAAACAATTCGAATGCATTTTCTTTGTTTTTAGTATGTAAATTTTTTTTACTAAAATATCATTTCATACTAGAAACATGAATTATGAGTCATATCAGTCACATAGTATGTCATTTTGATGTGATATTGCTTCATACATGTCACAAATGACATATTTATCATTGGACTAAATTATCCAGACATTTAGAGTGTGTTTTATTAGTTTTCAGTGAGTGAAATGTTTTGAACTAAAATGTTAATTTTAAACTGATAATGGACGCCTAGACATACCATTCACACCATGCATCATATTGAGTTTGGTTGACTCCTACACCTCAAAAATTATTCATGGATAATTTTTCCAAATTACTAAAATAATCTGAATGCATTTTTCCATTTTTCAGTATGTCACTTGTTGATTTTAAATTAATTAATGTGAATTTTAAATAAAAAGAGACACTTTGAGTCATACAAGACACACCTTAAATCTTATTGACGTGATACTAATTCTTACACATAAAAAATGACTAATAAATCATTTTCCAAAAAAATCAAGAACAATCCGAATCTGTTTTCTCAGTTTTTAGTATGATACTTTTTGTTTTTACTTAAAGTAATGTGAATTATAAATAAAAAAGACACTTTATGTTATAACAGTCACACCATGTTTCATATTGAGGTGCATATGATTCCTATATATCCAAAGTGATTAATATATCATTTTCCAAAAATATCAAAACAATCTGAATTCATTTTCTCAGTCTTGAGATTGTCACTTGTTGTTTTTACATAAATTGAAGTTAATTTAAAATAAAAGGAGACACTTAGAGTTATACCATCCACACCATGTGTCATATTTAGGTGTGATTGATTCCTACACAAAAAATGACATATATATCATTTTAATATAGTATCAAAACAATCCAAATATGTTTTCTTGGTTTTCAGTATTCTAGTTGTGTTTTTTTACTAAAATTTCATTTGAAATGGGAAACACACATTATGAGTCATACATATCACATATTTCATTAGTTTGAAATGATAATACTTCATACAACTAAAAAAGGACATATGAATCGTTGTACTAAATTATAAAGACAATAAGAGTGTTATTTTTGGTTTTCATTCAGTGACACATTTTGAACTAAAATGTCAATTTTAAACTAATAATAGACACTTTTAGTCATACCGGCCACACCGTGCATCATATTGAGGTGTGGTTGACTCCTACATGTCACAAATGACTCAAGGATAATTTTCCTAATGTATCAAAACAATCATAATCCATT
This sequence comes from Viscum album, assembly GCA_963277665.1. Taxonomy (NCBI): domain Eukaryota; kingdom Viridiplantae; phylum Streptophyta; class Magnoliopsida; order Santalales; family Viscaceae; genus Viscum; species Viscum album. Next base: position 574,764,958 of record OY728120.1, on the reverse strand, counting down.
TCTGAAGTTTCATTCCTTTTACACAAAGAATTTCCCTACGCCACTCATCGCTAGAAGAAACTATGTTGTTTTCTTGATCCTTTAAAGTATATCATGTCTGATGTCCTAATATAGAAAGAACCATGGTTCTAAACTAATAGAGAATATTATATTCCATAGTATATTTTATAAAATATCCAAAAATTCTTTATAAATGACATTACAAAGACTAGTCATTCTAAAATCCTTAACTAAACTCATATCAGTAACCTCTAGAATCAAAGTGACGAAAGTAACAGTAGTTAATAATTCATTCATATAATTTGTTAAAATTGTATTAAAATAATAATTTATATATTTAGATATAAAATTATAATGAGAAGAAAATATGTTTTTTTTAAATATCTTATAATATTTCTAATGCCTTCATTTGTATCAACCCACCTAACATTATGAGCCTTCAATAGTGAAATATGGTTATTCCTCCATTTAACACTGTCTTTTTGATAAATTATTGATGTGTTTTATATAATTCATTAATATAATAAATCCTTGATATCAAATTCCAATTTAGCCCTCTTTTTAATAGTTTAATATCAAGTTAATTTTCCTGGAATGCAATTATTTCTGTAGAATCATCATTCAAAAGAACTCCATGAATACTATGATGATTAATTTAAAAATATTTATTCTTATCATTAATGTTTCATGATCATGTAATACCCCATATATATAGTTCTTTGGTAATCAAATGAAATATATCATGGTTTTTCAACCAAGAAACAATTTGAAAAATCCTAAATTCATATATTTTAATATAATTAGGTTGGTATGTAAAATTAAAACCTACAATTGGTGGTGATATGTATGTGTTAAGGAATTAGGCACGGTGCATAAAATAACAATATGTTATGGATTTGGACATTAAAGGAAATTCAACCAACCACCATACATAAGATGCAATTAATTTTCCCAGAATAATAATCCCAATATGTAATGGTAATCATTAATTTATGAAGATTATGATATCAAAATATCTACATCCTCATTCCATTGAAGGTTGAGTTATGGCACCATGAATTCTCAGGAGGAGTAAGAAGTAACATATACAAGACCATGTTGTGGGAAGTCTAACCATGTCAAGAAGTTTCTTGGGTGAATTTTAGTTCCACTACAATATTGGAGGTGGCTGAGAAATAATAATGGTAGTCATGATGAAACAATAGATGATGGGAGTCAAGATAGGAAACCTCTTAAAAACTAAACCAGAACCTATTATTTAATGTTGTGATACGAGAAGAAGGAAATTAATCATTGAAGCTACACCATGACATGTGTTTTTGTTTCATGGGATGCATCCCATGGTCTTCACTATTAAACATTATTGTTTTTAGTGGATATTTCCCAATGTGGTAAACAATTTCTGTTGGATACCATTAAATTAAATTTTTCTAATGCATATAAAAATAATATTTTTCCCTAAAATTTTTATTTCTTGGATAAGTTAGACTCTTTATCTTATCTTTCAACCTTTAGATTCATTAGTTCAGAGAAAATATTGAATTTGGTTTTGACATGATCAAGTGGTCAATTGATCTTTAAGAAAAGAAATACAAATTAATAAAAGTATGAAGTAAAAGATGAAAAATAGTGTAATATTATTTCTCCTTTATAATTTTAGCCAATAATCATATCAGTGAAAGTATTATATGAGAATTCTATGACAGATAATAAGAAAATAAGATAAAAAAGAGAGGATTCATCTATGATGTTTCATATCCTATATCTGATGTATGTCATCTCCTAACAATTCAATTAATTGATTTTCTGATGTGTTCATAAACTGATTTTCTACTGATTCTCTCTGATTTCTCCCTAAAATCACTTCCCCAATTACATTATTCTCCTTATAAATAAATTGTAAACCTAATTATATTTTTTCTAAACTCACACAAAAATCATGACTAATGCTGCTAAACTGTCGATTCATAATTTTATGCTTCTTCCACTGAACTATAATTTTAGAAAAATTCTCCAACCAATTCATGCTACCTATTAATTATACAGTAGTCAGGAACTAAAAAACTCAGCAATGAATATACCAAATCATGACATTACAATATTTATAGATAAATAAAACATGTATAAAATAGAAATGAAGAAAATATAAACATGTACCTTAGATTATTTTTGTCGTTACTCCAGCGATGAAATAGTCGCGGTAGGCGGCAGAGGCCATAGAGGGGCTCAAAACAGAGGTGGGGTTCACGAAAAAGGTGGGTTCACAGAGGAAGGAGGGCTTCACAGTAGAGGTGGGGTTCAGAAGCTGAGGTGGGGTACGTAGAGGAGGTGGGTTCATGGAAGAGGAGGGGTTAAGGGTAGAGGTGGGGTTCGGTGCACGGTTGAGGTGGGGTTCGGTGCGTAACGAAGGTGAGGTTGCATCAGATGTGGGGTTCAATAGCAGAGGATGGCTTTGTGGAAGCAGAGCAGTCAGTGACCGGGGAGGAGGCGACAGGGGTCAGCTTCCCCGAGAGGATGAGGTGTATGAGAGAAAGAGGAGACTGTTTTGGTTTATTTATAAAAGCAGGTGAACCTTTTATCAGTGCTAGCTTAAAAGAACAGATAAAGGTATGTTTTATAAGTGTGAAAAAGTGTTTATAAAAGGATTGCTTATCAATGCTAAAATTATAGTGTTGATAAAGGACTATCTTTATTAGTGCTAAAAATGCACTGATAAAATTATAATGATAATAAATTGTTTATATTTATACATATATTTATAAAATTATATGTATAATAAATAAATAAATATATTAATTTATAATGATAACTATAAATAAATATATATTTATTGTTATAAATATATATATTTATTATATTTATAATTATATATAATTAATACATTAATTAAAATTTTATAATTATTTAAATATATCTATATTTATTTAGAATTATGATTATAAATATTTTTATATATTTATTATAATTTTATAAATATTTAATGACTATATATATATATATATTTAAAAAGTTATAAAATTATAACAATTGTGTTTCTTATATTTATTATTTTATATATAATTAAAATATTTATTATAATTTTATAATTATTTAAATATAACTATATTTATTTAGAATTATAATTACAAATATTTTTATTTATTTATAAATATTCTTATAAATTTATAAATATATTTATTTAATTATATATAACATTATCTAAGAGTAATAAATATATTTTTTATAAATTTATAATTATTTAAATAAATATATAATTATTTATGTTTATAACTATAAATAAATATATATTTATTTGTTATTAAAAATTATAATAAATAAATATATTTAATTATATTTTTAATTATAATTATAAATATAAATAAATATATATATAATTAAAAAATTATAACAAATATATTTATAATTTTATAAATATATATATAATTAATATATTTATTATAATTTTATAATTATTTAAATATGTATATATATATATTATTACAATTATAGCTATTTTTATTTATCTATATATATTTGTATATAAATATATATAATTAATATAAAAGCTGGTCTAGCCAGAAGCCAATGGACCTAACCATTTATTAAAATTGAGAAAGGATAACAAGTATAAGAGGAGGAGAATGAGATGAAACCAGGCCAAGCCCCTAAGCATAAAAAAACATCAAACATCACCATAATCATGATATGAGTTTTTCTTAGAGTCTTCGACATCAGCAGTTTCCCAATTTGATTGTGTGGTCTTTTGGCTGAAAAGTGCAGTGTACTTGTCCTTAGGTTCCAACTGCTCCGGCGTGAGCCTGGAAGGTCTAGAAGAGCCACCTTGTCCATGCCCTCGAGCAACCTCCTCACGACCATATCTCCAGCCACAAACTTTTGGATACCAACCCCTTCTCCAAGTTTTATGATGCATAGTCACATCATGAATACCTTTTTAGTAGCTGGAATATCCCAAGTCTGATGTCTTAGAACATCATTAAGAGAGAAAGAACCTTAAAACAGTTGACCTCAGTAATATTTGGTCAATCAATTTCTTGTTCAACAACATTAACCGATCCATGTAGAGAACCTGCTTTCATTGAAATCAGTTGAAACCCTTCATTATCCACAATCTACTTCCCTTTACTCTGCTCAACAGCTTCCCTCTCAATGAATTTCATCCTTTCTGATAGAGATGATTCATCCATGACACTGGCACTGATTGCATGAGCTGATCTCAGAGACTCCACACCAGCTTTGAGCTCTGTATTGGAACCAATGTCTAACCATAATTTCTTCCTATCAAATCACCGCTCAGGTGATGGGATAGCACTAGGTGGGGCTTCTTCAATGCCTTCAGAACACTGCACATGGGTCATGTCTAGCAAATCACCAAAAATAACGTTCTACATAGCCATATACTCATCATGCATTTCTTTAGAAACATCCAGCGCAACCACTAACTATATAGGGGTGCTATCCCCAATTACATGCATCACTACATCAGCAGTACTCTGGCAAGCCACATTGGATTCATGTGCAGCAGAAGGTTCACAAACACCACCTACATGTTTCTCTTCACCCAGACCAGGTCGTGATGGCTTCAGGACTTTCAACAGAAAATCTTTTTTTCATTCCCACTTGCAGAACACATTTCACAAACTAAAAGACTCATGCAACAGTCCCTTTCATGGCCAATTTCTCCACATTCCAAACAGAATTTTGTAAAATGTTCAGAGACAATTTTTAACTCATACTCAGGATCACCAGTAGATAAAAAAACCTTCTTAGAATTTTTTGAACATAGGTCAATTTCTACCAAAAACCTAGAAAAATGCCCATACCTTCCATCTCTTATTTATTTTCCCATCTTAATGGGTTATCCAAGACACATCACCACATCATGGAGGATTCTGGGATGCCAAAGAATCCAATGGAATCCATAAACCATCACCCAAACCTGCATAGAAGAGTTACCTACATTCAAATAATCAAAGCGACGGTCTCATTCTTTAATGTGAAGAACTCCCAGCTTCAAGGAGACAGATCAAAATCCCCAAGCACACGATTTTAGATCCTCCAAAAGAAATTGGATGTGGAAAAATCCTCAGCCGAGCAACACACAACATCAATCGGAAAATCCCCAAAATTTCACAAGTCGATCGACCAATTCATCAACCTTCATAGGGAGAGAGCCACAAGGAATGGTGCGATGAGTGATTATAGAGTGATTACATGCTTAAGATAACTTATAAACTGTGGAGAGATTATCCTTTACATGGGATATAGAGCCCTTGTGCCAGATGGAAAAATTAGATGAACCCTTGAAGACACGCAGATCTCGTGCACCAGCAAATCCCGCAACCGAACGGCACTAGCAGCCTCAAGAGGAGTAGTCCGCTTCAGACCCGCACTGGAAGAACATGCAACTGGATACTTCAGAAACTCCAAAGATCTGACATCGGTTCCCACGCATGGAAGAGATGAGACCCAATCTGCATCTCATGAACCATGATCATCCATAAACACCATGGGAGAGTCAAAATGCACATCGCTGAGGAAATCATTCATGAGAGCTTAATCTGAAGATGAAAGAAGCAAACCCTAGTTTTGGAGATAATAAGAGAGAACGATGCACAAACCCATCCTAAATATATATAATTATTATATTTATTATAATCTTATAAATATTTAAATATATATACTTATTTAGAATTATAATTATAAAAAGTTTATTTATTTATAGATATTTATATATAATTATAAATATATATATTTAATTACATATATATTTTTAAATTTATAAGTATTATAAATATATTTACTATAATTTTATAATAATTTATATAGGTATACATTTTTTTATAGTTATAATTATAAACTATAAATAAATTTATTTCTAAATATTTGTATATAATTATAAATATATATATATTTATAAAATTACAATAGATGTATTTACTGTAATTTTATAATTATTTAAATATATATATATATATATATAATTATAATTATAAGTAAATATATTAAAAAAGTATTTCTACATAATTAAAATTTTATAATTATAAATATATTAAATATATTTATAATCTTAATATATTAATTGTAACACAAGTATTTTTTAGAACATAATAGATTTATGAGTATAACATGAATAAATCATATACCTTTTAAAGTATAGTTAATAAAAAAAAGGTCATAACATATGGAAAACATGAATAATAAGAAGGGTGTAGTGTATAAATGAACATTCATGATGAATACAAAACATACATGCATGAACATCAATTATACTCACAAATCAATATATTTTTTGAACAAATTAACTGAAAACACACATATATATATTTATATAAATTTATAATTATTAATATATATATTTAAAATGTATTTATATATAATTATAAATATAATAAATATAATAAATATATATTAGGTGCATGGGGGTACAATCACATTAAACACACACGCCACACACGCGGGTCGGAAAGGAAGGCCATAGCCCCCCTTGGGAAATCTCACCCATCAAGTCATATTTATTCAGTACATGGACTGAAGGCCTAGTAGACATTAAAGCCATTACATGGCCCAATGGCCCAACGATTGGCCTGAAGGCCCAGTGAAACGTCATGTCTGTGTCACTATTTGCGTGTGTTATGTCTGCGTTAATGCATGCCTGTAGAAATTCGCTCTCACCAAGATTTGAACTCGGGTCTGATGCTAGATTATGAAGAGCCTTTACCACTCGGGTAAGCCCCCAACTGCTATATAATAATTATAATAAATCTAATAAATCAAATAAATCATACAAATCTAATAAAACTTATAAATCTAATAAATATATTTATTTTTTAATGAAATTTATTATAATATTACAATTATTTTAATATATATTCAATTAATTATAATCTTATAAATAATTTTTTTAAACATTATATATGAATATATATATATATATATACTAATTGTTAAAATAAATATATTAACTATAAACATGTGTTTTTTGGTTAATTTATACAAATAAACATTATTTTTGAATATAAATTTGATAATTTTTTTATAAATTAATAGAATTTTTTATTAAAAACTTTTGTCAACGATTTTAGATAATACTAATAACCCCCCCCCCCCCTTTATTAGTAATTTCTACTTAGCGTTGATTAATCACAGTGCATCCCTTGTCCGAATTTGTGGTAGTTATTATAAAAAAAATTGTGTTTTAAAATGGAATGTTTTATTAAAACATTATAATATGTTAATATTATTATTATACTCCATGTTTAAGTGTTATTATATATTTTTAAGTGTTATTATATATAATATGTTAATATTAGTGTTAATATATCTATATCTATATATATCTATAATATGTTAATATTAGTATAATATATATATATTATATATTTAAATTTAATATATGTAAAAAATGTTTCTATAATAAATTGTTAATAATAAAATTATTATTAATAATTATTAATTCTATGTTACTAATATAATTAATATTTATTTTAAATTATATTATTAATTACTTTATTAGTAATATAAATAATTATATTATTAACATCATTATTAAGAATGATGATTTTAATTATTGAAAGTATTTAATAATATAATTAATATTTATTAATAATGTAATCCATAATATTAATAATGAAAAAATAATTAATAATACTTAATAACAATGTAATTAATAATATAAAACATAAATAATAAATAGGATCATATAGTCATTTCGGCTTAATGATTATTTATAATTAATAAAATTATTAATTTAATTATTATTTAGTATTATAAAATACATAAATAATTTGATTATATATAACATTTAAATTATTATTTATTTATTTATTGTTATTAAAATATTAATTATATTACTCTTTTGGTAATTTTAAATGAAAAATAATTGAATTATAAATAGTTAATAATTACCTTATTTTTAAAAATTATATTTTCAATTTTAAAATTTTAAGTAATATTTAATTTAAATTGTATTATTAACTAGTTTATTTGTTACTTAAACTGTTTTATTATTCACATCATTATTCATAATTATTATTTTTATTATTGTAAACATTTTTAAATATAATTATTTTTTTTATAAATGTAACATTACTAATAATAATTTTTTTGATGTTCCTTTTATTTTCAATTAATTATTATTTTCACAATCAATAATTAAATTTCATATAGATTTTATTTATACAATGTTTTATGTGCATAAATATTTTGAAGTGTGAATGTGATGTTTTTTATCAATAAAGTTTGGGTCATACAAATTATTTTTGGCGTGTTATATTTATTCATATTTTTATTTACAAATATACCTTATTTGTTTAAGATATGTTTTATGTTTCCTTTATATTGGTCTTATACTTTATAATGTATATCCTTCCAAAGTAACCTACATGAAACATTATTACGTTCTCAGTAGGTGACATTGCAAGCCTATAAAATATAAAATATGAAACCAATTTGAATGAAACCTATAACATGGATTAAAAATATATAAATAGTTCAAAATAAAAAAAATTATAAAAAAAGTTGATGAACAATAGTTTCGATGGAACATATAATTTTGATGTGCATAAATTTTTTGATGTGTAAATGTTATGTTTGTAATCAATAATGTTTGTCTCGTGTAATTTTCTTTGGTTTGTTATATTTATTAAAAAAAATCATTTTCAACATTTTCTTATATGTTTTATCCATTTTTTAAGTTTCTATTAGATTTTTTTTATAGTTTACATTATATAGGCTTCCAAAGTCACATACTTGAAAGGTAAAAATGTTTAAAGTAAGGGGCTTCGAAAGCCAATAAAATAGAAACTATAAGATCTATCTAAATAAAAATAAATTCAGGGATTAAACATATGAGAAATAGTTGAAAACAAAAAAATAATAAAAAATGTTGACGAAAAATAATTTCAATGACATAGAATATTTTTCTTTCAAAACATAAAATTTATTCTTATAAATTATAATTACAGTAAATTTTTTTAGTAAATTATTTTCCTTTGTTTATAATATTTTGGACATTCATTTTAGTTTTAATTAATCTTTATTTTGATAGAAAATGTTTTAAATTTTATATAGATTTTATTTATACTATATTTTAGGCACATAATGTTTTTAAGTGTAAATGTTATGTTTTTAATCAATAATGTTTATGTCGTGTAAATTCTCTTTGGTTTGTTATATTTATTAAATATTTTTATTTTCAAATATTTCATATATGATTAATCCATGTTTTATGTTTTATTTATATTGTTCTTATAGTTTAAATTTTATAGGCTTCCAAAGTCATCTACTCGAAACCTAAAAAATGTTTCAAGTAGGTGACTTTGAAAGCATATAAAATATAAAGTTTAAGACAAATCTAAATGAAATTTAAAACATGTATTAAACATATAAAAAATAGTTTAAGAAAATAATTTTCTAAATTTTTTTGATGAAAATTAATTTCAATGACACAAACTATTTTTTCTTAACATAAAAACATTTGTACTTATAAATTATTTTTACAGTAATCATTTTTTCTATAAATTAATATTTTTTAATAATTTTTTGAAATTCATTTTATTTTCAATTAATTTTTATTTTCACAATCAATGTTTTAAATTTTATATAGATTTTATTTATACTATAATTTATATACTTAAAATGACGATATAACAGAAATGACGGTCTTTAAAAACATATGCTATAGAGGGAAATCCACCCCTGATGAGTTCATATTGCTGTGAAATCATAAGAAAACAACCATAGATTGATTTTCGAATGTTAGGAATAGATGACACGCCAAAATGAGGTGTCATTTTCCCAAGATGACCAAAACATAGTTCCAGTAATTTAAAAGGTTAAAATGACAGTTTGATGGTTATAACCATATAAAAAAACGGAAAATTGATATGAAACATTAAAATGACAGTCTTATAATTATTTTGGTAGTGTGTGAGTAGACGACGCATCAATTCGATGTGTGATGTGCTCAAACTGACTATATAAGGAGTTTTTAGAAAATGTAGGAATTTCAAAATGTGCACCATAGTGGGAAAGACATCAAAATGAGATCAGATTACTGTAAAATAAAAAACAACCATAATTGATTTTTGAATTTTAGGAATTGGTGACACATCAATTCGAGTTGTCTTTTTCGTGAGACGATTGAAAACACCGTTTTAGTAATTTAAAATGCCAAAATTTTCATTTGAATATTAAAACCAAAGAAAATGATGTCCAATTTAAGTGAAATATTATGAATGGTGTATTCGAATAATTTTTGACATGTATGATCAGATGATGCATCAATCCAATGTGTGATGCGCTCGAATGGATTAAAAAGGTGTTTTCAGAAAATGAAGATTTTAAAAATGTGGATCACAGAAGACAGGCTAACAAAAAGAGCTCAGATTGTAGTGAAATCATAGAAAATTAATAATTTGTTTAATTTTTAATTTTAGAAACTAATTGTGTGTCAAACTGAGGTATCGTTTTCTTGAGACGAAAAAATGCAATATCAGTAATTTAAAATGCTAAAAAGTTTGTTTTATATATAAAACCACAGAAAATGATGTCCAATTTACATGAAATATTAGGAAAACTATCTTAGAATTATTTTTAATATGAGTGTGAATACAATGTGTCAATCCGATGTGTGATGTGCTCGAACATACAAAATAAGTGTTTTGAGAAAATCTAGTTCTTTAAAAATGGGCACCATAGTGGGTGAGCCATCTAAATAAGCTTGAATTGCTATGGAATCATTGAAAAATAATCGTATATTTATTTTTGAATTGTTTGAATCAACAACACGTCAAACTGAGGTGTCGTTTTCCTAAGAATACCGAAAATGCATTGTGAGTAATTTAAAACGATAAACCATGCATTTGACAGGTAAACAATATAAAACGATCTCTAATTAAAATGAAATTTTATGAAAACTATCTTAGAATTATTTTTAATGTCTGCAAGCATATGTTATGCAAATATGATATTTTATATGCTCGAGCAGACTACATAAAGAGTTTTTAGAAAATGTCCGTCTTTAACAACATGCGCCATAGAGGGTGAGTTGACCAAATGAGAATGGATTATTTTGAAATCATAGAACAAAAAACATAAACAGATTTTTGAATTTTAGGAAATGATGAGATGTCAAACCGAGGGTTTTTTCCCCAGATGAACAAAAATATAGTTTGAGTATTCTAAAATGCTAAAATGTGTGTTTACAAGTTTAAAAAACAAAACAATGGTGGCAAATTGCTGTGCAAGATCATGTTAGTCATATTATACGTATTTTTGACGTGTAAGAGCAGACGATGGTTTAATATGATGTGCAATGTGCTTGAACGTTATTATATTTCAATTAGGTGAATTTGAAGACATATATATTAAAAATTATAAATACATTGTAAATGAAAATTTTCACACAGTATAAACAAATAAAAAAAATTGAAAATAAAAATCATTTCATAAATATAATAAATGAAAAATAATTTATGGATTTCAGACTCATCTACTTAAAACGTTATTATCTTTCATGTAGGATACTTTGGGAGCTTATAAAATATAAACCATAAGTATATTTAAAATGAAAATTAAAAAATGTATTAAAAATATAAAAACATAGTTGAAAATAATTTTTTTAAAAAAGTATAGCATACCAAAAATTATTTACATGACAGGAACATCAGTGATTAAATAAAAATATATCACTCAATAAAAATCAGGCAATCACACTTAGATTTTATCAATAATTTAGGATAATTATTCATAAGTAATTATGATGTGTAAGAATCAGTCTCATGTGAAACGAACATACGATGTGACCAATTTGACTCAAATTGGGCCTTTTTAGTTTAAAATGACATTTTAGTAAAAAACATAAGTGACACTCAAAACCAATAAAACACATTTGGATTGTTTTGATATTTTAGGAAAACTATCCATAAGTCATTTCTAATGTTTACAGTCATACCACACTTTGATAGATGATGTGCCCGATAAGATTCAAAGTGTTCGTTATCAGTTTAAAATTGACATTTTTGTTTAAAATGTGTGTCACTCACTAAAAACTGAGAAATCATACTTAGAATATGTTGATAATTTCATAAAATTATTCATATGTAGTTTTTGATGTGTATGAATCAGTCTCATTTCAAACTGACACATGTTGTGACCGATATGACTCAATGTGTGTGTTTCTTTTAAAATGACATTTTAGTAAAATACATAACTAACATATTTAAAACCAATTAAACACATTTATATGGTTTTGATACTTTATAAAAATGTTACAAAAGTTATTTCTGGCATGTAGGAATCATTTACACCACAATCCGATGCACGGTGTGCCCAATATGGCTCGAAATGTTTGTTATTAGTTTAAAATTGAAATTTTAGTTCAAAATGTGTGCCACACAATGAAAACCAAGAAAATATGCTCAGACTGTCCTGAATATTTTGGACAATTATTTATGAATTTATTTTACCTTTTAGTTATTTTTTATATGTTTAATCTATATTTGAAGTGGCATTTAGATCGTAATTATAGTTTATATTTTATCAGTTCTCAAAGTCACCAACTTTAAACTTAATAATCATTCAAGTAGATGAATTTGAAAGCCAATAAAATATAAAGTATAAATTCAATATAAATAAAATTTCAAACATTGAACAAAAAAGTTAAAAAAAATTGAAAATGAAAATAATTTCTTAAAAATAATTGATGAAAAATATTTTCAATCGCATAATATATTTTTGTTTAAAAACATAGCATTTGTAATTATAAATTATTTTTTCACCAAACATTTTTTGTAAAATTTTATTTAATTTTTTTTACATTCCATTAAATTTAAATTAGATTTTATTTGCATATTTAATGTTTTAAATGTCATTTTTATTTTATTTATTCTATATTTTATGTGTATAATTTTTTTGAATGGTAAATGTTATGTTTTTAGTTAATAATGTTAGTTTAATATAAATAAGTATTTTTATATTTATGTTCTTTTTATTTTCAACTATTTTTCATATGTTCGATACATGTTAAAATTTTCATTGAGATTTTTATTATAGATTATATTTTATAGACTTGCAAAGTTACTTACTTGGGACATAATATGTTTTGTTTTGTTTCAAGTAGGTGACTTTGAGAGGTTATAAAAAATAAATTATAAAGAAAATCGAAATGAAATTCAAAACATATAATAAACACATAAAAAATGATTAAAAACAAAAATATCTTCATCAAAATAATAAACAAACAATAATATAGACGATGAAAAACAGTGTTATTTAAAAACATAACATTTGGACATTAAAAGTAGGAAACTCTAAAATCATATAAAATATAAATTATATTTAGATTCTAAATGAAATTTAAAACATGCACTTAAAAAAAATAAAATAAGTGAAAATGAAAATAATTTCATAAAAATAAAAAATAAAAATATTATGTATTAATAATAATTGATGAATTAATAATAACAATAATTTAAATAATTTATTAATTAAAATTAATTTGTATTTTCTACATATTAATAACAATAAATATAAATAAAATAGTATTGTTATGAAGTCTTAATAATTAATATATTACTTAATAATAATAACAATACTATTATTTACTTGATTATCATCATTATTATTAATTCATAAAGGACTATGTTGTGAAAATAATTGACATGGAATGATTAAAGAGTTTATGTGTTGTAACTCGAGAATCTTGTTGTTGAATTATTTTTATCAATGGTACTGGTTATAAGAATAATGAAACTTCCAATGATTGTTATGAAATAGTTTTTCATTAAGGATAATCAAGAATTTGTTGAATGGTACTAATAACATAGAAAGGTTATTTAATTATAATATGAGATTTTATGGGAAAAATAAGATTGACGAATGGATAATATTAGATATGTTCTTGATGGTGAGGTAATTATATTCAATTAAAATTATTTGATCTTGTGGAAAAGGATAAACTGGATAGAAAAGCCTAGAAATTATTTTATCACTAATGGTTTTTTTTAATGATGTTCATTATTTTATTGAGAACATTATATGATTAATGTGAATTGTGAATATGATTATTGCTTTTATTTTTCCATAATTTTAGAAAAAAGGAAAATCCTATGTCAGGAGAGAACCCAACACATCCGTTAAGGCCATGGATCATGAACCATTAACCGAAGGGCGATAAGAGTGAAACACCTTCCAGTTAACTACATAATGTACTAGTTAGCATGACATTATTTTTACTTAAACTTTTGGTTGGATAAATTTTAGGTGGATTTTTGTAAACATATTTTTAGGATCAATTTTTTATGATTTTTATGTGATTAATGATATTTTGGGAAATGTTTCATTAGGTTGACATATATGTAACACTACCACAAAAACGGGTTTTCGCAGCGCCCCCTTTAACAGCAATAAATGAAATTTATGATAAATGGGTGCCTTTATCATCCTTTTTTAGTACTATTAAAGAGATCATATTTTTCATCTCTTTTTTATTAGCGCAGATAAATGGGGGTCTTTATCATATTTTTTTACTAGAGTTGATAAAAGGTGTATTTCCAAAAAAAATCATTAAAAATAATATATTGATACATAAATATATAAATATATTTATATTAATATAAATATAATATAAAATTTTTAAATATTTTTTAGATAAGTATAGATGGTCATTTACATTTAATATATAATAAATCTAGTGAAAATTTATTATAAAATATTTTAAACAATATTAGTAATTAATAATATAAATTATCATCGAGTAAAAATCAATTTGTAACAATTTTAAGAAAGAAATAATATAAAAATTAATAAAAGATCTAAAATAAATAATTAAACATATTTACATATAAATTATATTTCCCAATATATAAGCCTTATAATATCCATTTCATTTAAAATACAAATATATTAATATTTATATACCTACATAACATGTGTGTGTGAGTGTGTGCATATTAGTGTTTGACTGTATTAGAAAACTAATATATATTATACATATGAATATATAATATATGTAAATATATATAAATATATATAATTATACATAAAGATACACATATTTATAATATATATACATGTGTATGTATATTGTATATATGTATGTGTTGAATTATTTATTTATAAACACACACAAAACATATTTAATAAATGTATTTAAAATTAATCTTATAAATATAAGACAAAATATACAGAAAAAAAATATAAATCAATATAAATATATAATTAAATAGATATAAATATATACTAATACATGAATAAATAAATAAATAAATAAATAAATAAATAAATATATAAATATATTTTTATATTAATATATATATTAATATAAATCTATATTAATATATGAATAAATATAACTAAATATATGTATAAATAAATATATATATCATTAAATGAAAAAAAAACAAGGCGACTGAGTGGTAAAGGTGTAGACGCACAACGAGGGTGGTCTCGAGTTCGATTCCCAGTAGAGGCAGAGATGCACGGGCATGTGCATGTGGGGGATAGCACTGTTAAAGGGTGGGTGTGTATACACTATTAAAGGGGGTGGCTTGGGCGTGGGCAGTGCTTCCTTAGTGGGGGGTCATGCACTGTTAAACGTGTGGTCTTCAATTTAATTTTTTTAATTTGTTTTTAATTTTATCAGGGTTTTTTAGTGCTAATAAAAGTGGTTTTAACAGTGATTTTGTTAGAGCTGATAAAAGGGTCCCCCTTTAATAGTGCCTTGATTATCAACACATTTTTTTCTCTGATAAAGGCCTTTTTAGCGCTAATAAAATCCTATTATGTGGTTGTGTAGCCCGTAATTATATCATGTGGTTTAACATGAACAATAATTTGGGAATAACAAAATTAAAATTTTTATTGTTGAGGTTATTTGGGATGTAGTGTTATGGAATAATTTAAGTTAAACATTAGATTTGGAAAATAATATGAAGGATTTTTTAGTTTGGGAATTATCTTACCTTATGATATGCATTTATTGTCTTCATTAATATAAAAATACAAGGGTAATATCTTGATATCATTTTGTGGAATTATTCGATTAGTTAGAAGTTAATTTTAGTGTTTCAAAAATGAAATGAAATTCATCTTGAATAATCATTTTTTGGAGTAATAGATGTGATTGTGGTGAAAAATGAATAATGGATGAAAATATACTTCAAGAATATGTACAATTCCATAGTTTCTTATTATCTATGGTAAAAGGATCTCTCAAGTCTAGGAAAAGGATCTTGAAATAAAGATGTTATTCATTTTAGATAAATTCGATGTCTTTTATCTCTAAATAAAATTTATTATATTATCTCTGAAAATGATCTTCTTTACAAAGATAGGTTTTCACATCCCACCAATGTTCTACTATTTTATAACTTGGCTATTTTATGACCATCATATTTCCATTACCCTCATTTTACGTGGAATTTTTATTAGTCCTTTTTATGATGTGGGTTTTTCGCAAAGGGATTTTTTAATTCTAAACCCTTAATTACTAATAGAAAGTTAAAATTGAAAGGATGAAATTTGTTAAAGGGGGAAGAATTTAATGCCCTGATATATGAAAATAACCTTAAAATAACACTTTTTTCTATAGCGTATTCTACATGTAACACTAAGGTTAAATGAACTGATATATAACATAAAAATATTATTATTTCATCATAACCGATAGAACCTTGAAATTAAATTTAAAGATATAAATAATATTAAATACTTTTTGAAATATATATAAAGGTCCTAATGAATATAATTTTTTTGATAAATGCTTATGAAATAAGTAATCAACATTTAATAAAGTAATTTTATTACACAAAAAACATATTTCCTTCAAAAATGATTTTTATTTATCTTTTATAGAAAATATTATTTTTTAATTTAAGGAAATTTTATAAATGTTGTTTTATAAAATGATTTTTTGAAATTATTATATTAAAATTAACTTATGGTGAAATTTTTGGTATTTTTTGAAATTTTTTATTTTTCGTTGAATTGTTAAAATTACTGTTTTTTCAAATACTGTAATTTCATTTCATTAAATAAATTCATTTAAAAGTTCCATTATATTTTTGGATTTGGTTTTAATTTTATATATGTACTATTTTATCTAGAAAAATATAATTAATTTTTCTTGAATCATCAATTTTCATGATTTTTTTATAAGTTATTTTTATGGTTAGAAAACTTGATTTTTTGTAAACTTTTATAATGTGCATAAAGTTTATCCATTTTAGATAATTTAAAAATCCCGTAATATGGAAATATTTAAATTAAATTAATATATTATTCATATATTTATATAAATTTAATTTCATATAATGATTATTTCTAGGATTATATTTAATATAAACTGCCCATTTCTTGAAAAATGCATTTCTTTAAGAATAGTTTTTTGACACGTTCTATGGGTTTAATTTTAAATTGAATTCTATTACTTTTTTTATTTTAATTTTATAAAATATATTCTGTATTTATAATATAAAAATATAATATTAGGTAATAATATCAAATTAATTTTGGTCATAATGAAGTGTAAAAACAATAAATAAAGTTACCGTAGTGAGAAAACAAAAATGGTAAAAGTGAGTAACCTAAGAGGTTAATGAAATAACATGTTTAAAAAAAGCTTATTTTTAATGGTTGATGTTTGGAATGGCAATATAAGCCATAAAATACCTTATTTTCCAATTTTTTAGGCACGTTAAATGGGAGCGAGTTCTTATTATTCAATCATTTTGGGTATTTACAAAAATGTTACTCCTCATTATAAAAGTTCACCCCTCCCCTCACTTATTCACACATCTAAATCCATTTGGATAGAATAGAAACTACCAAAACCTCTCCCCAACATACTTATCCACACTATATATATCTTATCTTCTTCTGGAAATACCATCCTTAGTGTCCTTAAAAAGAGATATAAAGGAGTTTCTTCTAAGAGAATGTAATCATCTTCACCGAGCTACTTATTTTTTTTACTTCATCATTTTACACATTATATTATTTCTTAAAAATTACAATATAATAACACCATTATATTATATATACTTAGTTGTTATTATATCTATGTAATAATATTTACCCACTTCCTCTTCAATCAAATGGGAAATGAAACCATTGTCCATATGTATGGAGGACTACCAACTCACAAACCAATGTAATTCATTTTCCATCATCGTATCCCATAGCTGTTCGTGATGATAGATTTAATTTTTAAATGTGATATTAATGAAAAATTATTCATTCTTAAAATTAACATATCATATATCTTCTTACCTTACCATCCATTGAAAAATAATAACATTGTTCATGCGTGCGACGGACTACGACCTCCTGAAGAGATATGATTCATTTTTTTATTACAACATCACATGAATGTAATATGTAAGTGTATTGAAATAAATAAAATAATATTTATGACAAAATTATAATTATTTAAAGATAAAATAATGTTTACCTTCTTTCCATCATGATCATTGAAATATTTAAAATGCTACTCATGGGTACGTACGACCTACCATCTCTATGATTGAAATGTGTTTAGTTTTTCAATACCATATTTCATGGTTGGTTTTATAAGTATACTTTTTGTATAAAAATGTTAATTGTTTTTTTATTATTATTTTTGATATTATGTAACAATAAACCCTTTGAACATGGTCAACAAACTGACACCATTTTGAAATTATGAACTAAGCGTCCTCAAAACACATGATGTGGATATGATGAACAAGTAATTAGATATATAACTAAATTAAATGAATAAAATTATTTATGTATAATGGTTTAAAAATTTTAAATGTTATTAATAAAGAAAATATTTTATATTATTTTATTATAGATGAGATAAAGGACCCACACAATTAGTCTAGACTCAAGGTTAGGGATTTCTCAACTCACTTTTACTTTCATAATACATATGACATACTCAAAACTTATTTCTTTTGTGTGGGGTATATAATTCCTCCTTGAATTTTATATTATTAATCTATTTATATTCATGATATTTTAATTTTCATTTTATGTTACTTTTTTCATTGTGGTTATGATTCAAAAGTTATGAGAGTGGTAAGAGTTTATTTCACAATCTCATCATTACTCAGGATTGTATATGTTTAAGACTCCCTCAGAGGAATTTTTTGAAATTTATATATTATAAAAAATATATTTTTTCTCCTATGGTTATTCATTATATTTTCAAGTAATAGTACCATTTTTTTCTCATTGGTACTTGAAATGATTTATAAAAAGTTTTTATAAAAATATGACTTTATTTCTCTCTTCAGTTCAAAATCATTTTTCATCCATATTTATAGAATTTAATTTTTTTTCTAGAATGTTATTAAAATTATAAAAATTATTTTTTAAATAAAATCTTACACATTATTTACTTTTTACAAATTGGTTAGAAAGGAATATTCTTGTCATTTTCCAAATGAATGAAATTTTAAACATTTTTCAACAGTGTGAAGGATATTTTTTAAACTAAACGTGATATATAGAATTACTAACCTTTAATACAACTGAATTCATTAAAGATTACTTAATAAGTTCTATGGTTTTTTTGAAGAAAAAAATTTCCCTAATATTTTTGAAATTTTCAGAGTTTGAATAAGTGAATTTATAGTGAAATGTTTATTTTTCTCAATAAATATTCCTTGTAATATTTTAAAGAAGTTATCATCTATGATGAAAACCTTTGATGTTATGAATTGTGTTGAAATTTTTTACATATGTCTCTCACATATATACCTAGACTATTATCCCTTACATATATAGGGTAATAAATTCTTTATGGTCATTTTTGAAATACCTTCATTATGAAGTCTACTTTAATAATGATATGGGACAAGAATACGTAAAACAATTTCTCTCTAGGGGTAATTCTCATGTTTATTTCTTATTATTGATTTCCTTTATGTGACCCACATAAATCATGAACAAGTTATGATGGGTGCACCCAAATTAAACTCCAATGAATTGGGTAAAGATTTATTCTGATGAGGATTCATGTATGAGAATAGGGGGTAAAACTAAGTAATTATTTGACTGTGTCCACCATGTGATATTTTCTATGTAGTTAGAACATAATGAGGTTTATTTCATGCTATTTAATGCTTCAACATTTCCTATATTACTATGTTATTATGATATTGTGTTATTTATGTTATGCTTCCATGTGATTACTTATGTTCCCTATCTTTTAGGATATCATGTTGTACCTTGACTCACATGTTATGTTTTGTTACCATGTTTATTCCCTTAATGTGTTTTTAACTCACCAGATTCTTGTACTCTTTCCATAGGTTAACATCTGTAGTTTTAGTAACACGAATGGATTTAGGAGGTTACTATGGAAAATGAAATTAGTATGTAATGTTTTAGTTTCCTTTAGATGTATTATGAACTTAGTATTCCAAATAAAATAGGGCTAACGATATTTTGGTTGTAATTTATGGATTTTTTTTGTAAAAAATAATGTGATAATATGTGTAAAAGGGTTGGGTAACTATATTTTTTTTCTATTTTTATAGATTTATAAAAATTTCATTCTTATCTCTTAGGGTGTAAAGTGACTATTTGTTTTGATCATGAAATATTGAGATATTTGATCAAGAAATCTGATAAAAAAGTTGAGTTTAGTGAGATAGATGTTACTGCTATAAGAGTTTGACCTATAGATTAGGGATAGGAAGGGATTTGAGAATATGGTGTAAGACCACATGAGATGGATACCACACACTACCTTGGTAGATCAAACCCCAAAGGCTAATTTGGATGTCTCATTCCATGGTTAGAAACTCTAGAACCTCACCCAAGTTCCCTGGTTTGAAAACATAGTCAATTATTTGGTCATATAAAAGGAACCATCATTATTTTCTAAATATTAAACTTTTAAATTGAAATATGATTCAAAATAATAGATATTGGAGGATATGTATTTATAAAAAATTTGTAATAACCATGTTATTAGATGTTGTATCCCTGAAGGGGAAATGAAATCTATGATTTCATTTTTCTATAAACATTAATGTGGGGGTCATTTTAGACCACAAATAATTTCTATAGATATTTAGGAATCATTATTTATTTAGCCCTTTATTTTTAAAAATTCACATATTTTCGCAAAAAAATTGTCTCATATGCAAGTTTACTGGTGGAATTTACAAAAGACATGAGGTGACCCAAAAACCTATTATTTTCTATGAGATATTCGATGTGTGGGGAATATAATTCAATAGATCATTTACTAATTCATTTGGATTTTACTACATTTTTTGAAGTGTATTTGTTTCTAATTATATTGAATAAAAATCTAATTGAATTGATATTTCCAAAACTATGATGGTATTTCTAAAATCAAACATAGTTTTTAGTTTTACAATACATCAAGATATAATTAGTTACTATGAAACCCAATTACATAACAATAATATGGAATCCCTCATTAATAAATATGGATTTTACCACAAAGAATCTAGTCCCACCTCCCATATACAAATGGATTGGTTGAGGTGTTCAATAGAGAAGTTAAAAGAATTATGGAGAAAATAGTGCATCCCAATTGCAAAGACTAGATTATGAAATCATAGGATGCACTTTGGGCATATAAAATACCTAAAAACCCCCTTTGTTACGTCAACATATATTTTTATGGTAAATATTTTTACTTTCCTTTTGAGTTATAAAACAAACCCTATTGGTATTTCAAAAGAGTGAAGCTAGTGTTTGGAAAGGATACAGAGAAAAGGAAACTACAGTTTGTGGATCATGATGAGTTGAGAATAGAATAATATGATAACCCACTACTATACAACAAGATAAGTAAATATGTTTATGATAAACTGATCCAACATGATAACTTCAACTTGGAGACAAAGTGATGTTATTTTCATCAAGGTTGAATCTCTTCCAAGGTAACCTTTATTCCATGTGGACTGATCCACACATGGTAAATAATATGTTTCCTTTTGTTGAATATGAGATTAAAGGATAAGGTTTAAAGAATCCAGTTAAGTTGAATGTCCAAAAAATGAAGAAATTTCATGTGGATTTCAAGAATGAACCGATACAAGATTTTAGACTCCACCCTGCTGCTATTAAATAGAGCATTGTTATTTTGTCTATTCCCCTTATGATAGTATGGATTCTTACTTTATTTTGAATTGTATTTCTTGAAAAAATGCTTGATGTAATTCATTTGAAATTATGTATGAACCATTTATGGGGATATTGAAAAATGTTCTTAGTGTGTGTAAATAAAACACAACAACAAAAGTAAAAAGGAAAAAATTAGAGGTTTGAGATCCTATACATACATTATTTTTTGTTTTATTTTTGAACATTATAGTGTTTCTAAGATAATAAAATTGAACATTAATTCTACCCTACAAAATTAAATTACCAATCTGGATGTGAGGATTACAATGATTATGAATTACTAAATGTGAAGGATTACTGAGTGAGAATAATAATTATTATATGGAAATTATAATTTAAAACATGGTAAATTGAGTGAAAGATAAAAATACCACCATAGAATTGTCATTATAACATGTGGTCACTGGAATTATTAAATCATTCTCATGTAACCTAACCTTTGTAAATTAATAGAATCATAATACGCCTCCTAAAAATAAATTCATAAAATTCATTTGAACCCAGAGTAAAATGGATAATTGGGATCCCATAATTAATCTGTAAGACAAAAGTATTGTCTGTGTGTGTTTAATCCCTCCATACATATTCAAAATGTGTTATTCATAGCGACTTGCATATACATGGCTGAGATAAATTCATGAAAAATAATTATGTTCCTATAATACAAAAAAATTATTCAGGTGAGGGGAATATTGAACCCCGAGGAAGATGGGGACATTGAATTACAAGGGATTCATTTTTAATGTATCAATAAAGTGTGAAAATGATTTTATAGGAAGCTTAGGAATGAGGTAAAAATGGAAGTCAAACTTATAAAAATTCTAATTCAACTTAAATCTATCAAATACACTAGTGGAACTGTAATTTTAATTTTAATTGAATAAAAATAGTGTGAGGAAATCACATAGGAGGCATGATATTATGGGGGATGAATTATTTGATATTATTCAATCCTAGTTTGTGTATTTGAAGGTTATCCAGGGCAATTTTTCTTTCCATTTTAATGAAAAATTTTCTTAGGAGTGCAACAGTTCAACTGTGGGGGAGTGATGTCATCTAAAAATCTCAAAAATTTTAATTGTATTTCATTGATAATTACCACTATATAAATTAAATACTAAAAAAACACATGTTTTTTATTTAAATTGTTAATAATGAACATAATTGTTAAATGGATCAATTTCTATTTTTTAGTAAGGCTTTTTTTCATTTTTTAAATTAATTGAAAGTAACTTCACTATAAAATTGTGTTTATTATACAGTTAGGAATTTTTTAGAAAAAAATATTGTGCAAAATTATGCCATGGTTAGGGTCTTTTACTGGTCCCTTACTTCTTCCAGAAGGAAATATCATTGTACCACCAAAGGGATTATATGCTACTTCTAGGGAATTACTACTATTAGTGAAGAAAAAACTGCACTACCACTTATCTACTACCATCGGAAGTTAGAAATCTGCTCCCCCACAAAATTATGCTACCGTCTCAAATATATGTTACCCCTTCTCTATTCCTCAACCATCCTAGTATTTTACTATTATAAGTCCCCTACTACAACTAAGAATAAAATTTTCTATGTCTATCCTAATTTATCTAGAAAAAAATTTCTATGTATACTGTAACGTCCCGGACCTGGGTGTCACACAACGGGTGCCCCGTGCCCGGTTCGCCACGTGACCTCAAGCGAATTTCCCCAAATGCCAGAGGCTGATGACTAGCAGCGAGGGCCCAGGTCTGATAGTGGGGAAACTATGCCCACATTTGTCAAAGTGTAGCACAGCAGAATACCAAAATAAACATACAACAAACAGCGGAAGCAGTAAACATACACAACTAAAATAACTACAGCAATGGATAAAATCAACAATATATAAGTGATGATGCTACATGTTACAATTATCAGAAAACAGCCAGAACATGTTATACATCAATACAGTACAACAAAAAACAGAGTACAACAAAACAAGCAAAACAGTTAGCAGTGGCATCGCGAGCCCAGGCTCGGTCCCATGCCCTCCTACTCCTCAGAAATGGTCAAATACCTGTATATGGACTCTTTCCCCTATCTACACCTACAACAATGTAATCTGTTTGGGCCGAAAAGCGTGACCCAACCAGGGTGTGAGAAATATATCTTAGTAGGCACCCACCAAAGGCTCGTGCCCAACTGCGTGTAAGCGTGCAACAACAGTGTGCAGTAGTAAAATGCAATAAAGTAAGTAGTACTCAAAAGTCACTAATTACCAGTTATATTTCCATTTCATTATCCATTTAATCCATTTAAATATTAGAAACCACCACAATGCATTTCTAGGTAAACAGTCCATGTCCTCAGACAAACAAAACCTTACCCTTAGGTAAGCAGAATCCAACCCGCAGGTATAGCCCTCAGGCGTAACAGAAATTTCCCTCAGGCGTAGGAAGTGTCTCCCTCATGCACAGAAGTCAATCCCTCAGGCATGAAAGGTTTCCCTTAGGATAAATACTACAGCCCTCGGGCTAAATAGTGCAGTGCCCTCAGGCTAATCACAACAACGCCCTCAGGCTAAATACAAAAAATCCCTCAGGCTAAACAGGTAATTGGGCCATGCCCAACCGGTAAACAAGAAGTAACAAGCAATTCCCCTCAAGTCAATTCTACAATCACTACTTTAAAGGCATACCCTCGGGTATCCTGGCCAAACGGCTAAACAGAAGAACACACCCCGGGGGTGGTTCCGGATCCAAGCAATGATCCCAACCAGTATTTTATTATCACAATTAAATACTCAATCAAGTCTAGGTATTAAATATACCAACGGCCTCAACCTCACGACACCGCAACATGGGTTCGTGGCAGGAAAATGCACAAAAACGCACGACAGTTGGAAAACGAACACAAAGCCACCTACCTTATACACCAACGAATGCCATACCCGAATGCCAACTCCAGAAACGCCCAAGAACGGTGTAGATCTGATGAAGAACAAAACTCATTCAAACATAAATAACTTACGTTAGGAGAATAATTGGAATGAATGGTACCAGGAGGGTAGAGGGCTCACCCGTGCAGTTCCAACGAAATCATCCAAAACCGAATCGGATTCCAGACGAACGCCTGGTGGATCTTCAAAGATCCAGCCTCCTCCTTTGGCTCCAAAATGGCTCAAATTCCTCCTCTGCCAAATGAGGAGGCTACTGCCTACTTTAAGCTGAAAAAACAAAGTACACGACGTGTACTTCTGAGTACACGGTGTGTACTCCTTTCAATTAACTGTTCATTTGGCGGCACCGCCACACTGTTCATCCGTCAACCTAAGTACACGCCATGTACTCCCAAGTACACAGCGTGTACAGTCGCCCAGCTGGCGGCGACTCCATCGCCTTACTATGGAAGCCTGCCGACTGACTACATGGTGTGTAAGGTACCACTACACGGCGTGTAGTCGGTTCCTACACCCTTCGTTGCCGGTATGGCTACATGCCCCGTGTACTCATCCCAACACGGCCAAAAGTACACGGCGTGTGGACAAAGTACACAGCGTGTAGTTCCAATATTTAGGATTTTTCCTCATTTTACATATTTTCTCAAAAACACTTAAGGAAAAAGGAAAAGAAGAAGCTCGTACCTCTAAAATAAGAACCGGGTCCTTACAAAATCCCCCCTTATAGGAATTCATCCCTGAATTTCCCTTCCAAGGGTGGTGAAGAAAAAGCTCAGAACAGCTCTGGCCATTGAGCACGTACGTCGGCCTCCCGCTCCCAGGTCTCATCCTGCACTCGACCATGTTGTCATAGCACCCGTATGAGAGGAACTGATCGACCTAGGAAAACCTTCGTGCTCCTATCAACAATACGGATCGGATTCCCCTCAAAGGACGCATCATGCTGAAGCTCAACCTCCTATGGCTGAATGGTGTGGGACGGTTCTGAATGGTAGCGACGCAACTGAGACACGTGGAAGACGTCGTGCATGGCTCGGTACCACTGCGGTAACAGCAACTGATAGGCAACCAGCCCGACTCTCTCCAGAATCTCAAATGGTCCCACATACCTTGGTGAAAGCTTACCCTGTCTCCTGATCCGTTTGTGTCCCAGCCTCGATAAAAAACGCAAGAAAACTTGATCCCCGACCACAAACTCCAAAGGTCGTCTGCGGCGATCTGCATAAGACTTATGACGAGACTGCGCGGTAGCCATCCGCTTCCGAATCAACTAGACCTGCTCAGATGCCTCATGCACGAGCTGTGGCCCCAGTAAAGCTGCCTCAATTGCCTCTAACCAACACAAAGGTGATCGGAATGGCCTACCATATAAAGCCTCGTATGGTGCCATCTCAATAGTTTCCTGAAAACTATTGTTATAGGCAAACTTGACTAGTGGTATATGCTTCTCCCACGAGCCCCCAAAGTCTAGGACGCATGTGCGCAACATGTCCTCTAGCACCTGTATCGTTCGCCCTGACTGACCATCTGTCTGAGGGTGGTATGTTGTGCTCAGGAGCACCTGTGTACCCAGCGCCCTCTGAAAACTCTTCCAGAAATGAGACATAAAGCGGGAATCCCTATCTGAAATGATATAACGAGGGACCCCATGAAGACGTACGATCTCTTGGATATACAGTCTTATGAGCTCGTCCACACCAAAGGTCTCCTTGATCGGAAAAAAGTGAGCTACCTTCGTGAGTCTGTCCACAACAACCCACATGGCGTCATTGCCACGAGGTGACCTCGGCAAACCCGTCACGAAATCCATCGCGACATCATCCCATTTCCACTCCGGAATGGGTAACTGCTGTAACAGTCCAGCTGGTCTCTGATGCTCTGCCTTCACCTGCTGACAGGTGGAACATCTCGTAACAAACCCAACTATCTCTCTCTTCATACCCGACCACTAGTACTGACATCTCAAGTCCCGGTACATCTTGGTAACTCCGGGATGAACCGCCCAAGCTGAAGCATGAAACTCCCGCATCAGCTCCTCGCGTATATCCCCTGGAACCCATACTCATCCATGGAAACGCAAAACCTCATCATCACCTATCATCCAACCGGGAGGAGGGTCCTCACTTTCCATCGACTCCCGTAGAACTAGGTCTTCTGAAACCGATAGCTGCCTCATCCTCACTCTGTCTAGGTGGGTAGAAGTCACAGCTAACGAGGAAAGATAAATCTTCCCCTATTCGTCATGCACCTCCAGATGCATCTCAGAGAATAAAGACATGAGCTCCCACTCACCACCGGCCTTCTTTACTGCCTATACCTAAGTCTTCCTGCTCAGTGCATCATCTATTGCATTACCTTTACCAGGTGTATAGGTAAGCTCAAAATCGAAGGACTGTAGGTACTTGACCCACCATCTCTGTCTCAGGTTCAGGTCACGCTGAGTAAAGATATACTTGAGGCTTTTGTGGTCGGTGAAAACCAGAAAATGCTCTCCCAATAGATAGTGTCTCCAATAGCGCAACACATGAACAACTGCAGCCAACTTGAGATCATGCGTCGGGTAATTCCTCTCATGTGGCCTCATCTGCCAAGACCCGTACGCGACAACTCGGTCACCCTACATCAAAACGGCTCCCAGCCCAATCCCTGATGCATCACAGTAAACTGTATAGCTCTTCCCCTGCTCTAGGAGTATCAGGATCAGTGCTGATGTCAGCCTTCCCTTCAGGTCCTAAAAAGATATCTCGCAAGCTTCCGACCAAACGAACTTCACACCCTTCTTAGTTAGACCTGTCAACGGTGCTGCTAAGCGGGAGAAGTCCTATATAAAGTGTCTGTAGTAACCAGCCACCCCTAAGAAACTCCGTATCTCAAACACATTCTTAGGCCGCTCCCAGGAAACTACTGCTCTCACCTTCTCTGGGTCTACTTCAACTCCTGCCTCTGAGATAATGTGACCAAGGAAGTGAATCTGGTCCATCCAAAAGTGGCACTTCGAGATCTTAGCATATAGCCGATGCTCTCTCAGTGTACTTAATACGATCTCAAGATGGGCGGCATGGTCATGTCGAGTGTGGGAGTACACCAAGATGTTGTCCATGAATACTAACACAAATGAATCAAGGTACGGATGGAACACACGATTCATCAGAGCCATGAAAACTGCTGGCGCGTTCGTGAGTCCGAATGGCATAACTGTATACTCATATAGACCATACCTACTCCTGAAAGCTATGAGAGGTATATTAGATGGTCTAATGCGCAGCTGATGATATCCGGATCTCAAGTCAATCTTTGAGAACAACCGTGCTCCACAAAGCTGATCAAAAAGATCATCTATCCTCGGCAAGGGATATCGGTTTTTAACCATAAACTGGTTCAGCTTTCGATAATCCACGCAAAGCCTAAGGGTACCATCCGCCTTCATCGCAAAAAGGACCAGAGAACCCCAAGGAGAAGTACTGGGTCGGATAAAAACCTTCACCTGTAGCTCCTCTAATTGCCTCTTGAGCTCCTGAAACTCAGGCGTAGCCATCCTATAAGAAGGAATTGACACCGTTGCTGCTCCTGGAACAAGCTCGATCGAGAAATCCACATCACGCACCGGGGGTAGACCTGAAAAGTTGTCCGAGAAGACATCCCTGAAACGATCGACAACTGGAGGGAAATACATATGACAAGTCCCCTGGTCATCTAGATATAAGTTAGCAATATGGGCTGTGACTCCACCTCGCCCATGATGCTCTAGTCCAGCTCGACTCGCCTGAACATCCCACTCGCCCTTATATAGAAACTCCCCACCCTCTGGTGACGTGAAACGCACCCTGCGACGATAGCAGTCTACAAAGGCTCGAAAGGGAACCAACCAGTCCATCCCGAGAATGACGTCATAGCTCATCATCTCCAGGACATAGGGGTCCCAAAGGAAGTGACACCCACCAACCTCAAGGGGGAACTCCTTGCACTGACGCACACCAACCGTCCTAGTCCCCAACGGAGTGTCTAGCGTCAAGATATCAGAAGAAGTAGAAACACCGAGCCCAAGGCTCTCCACAACGGGTACAGATAAAAAACTATGTGTAGAACCCATATCAAAAAGTACTGAAGACAAGACAAAAGCTACTAGAATAGTACCTCTGACTGTAGAAGGTCTGAGATCCTGCTCCTGCTAGGTCCGTTGCACTGCATATGCCTGCCCAGTGCCGTGGCCCTGCGACACAGCTTGGCTACCCTGAGCTATCCCGCCCTGCTGGCTCTACGATCCTGGTGTCTGGATACCACGGCCACGACCACCATCTCTACCTGCATGCCCTGACGTATTCCAGTTCCTTGACTGGTAAGAAGCCACTGGTCCTGCTCCCGCACACGGAGTCTGCACAGAACCCCTCTCACTAGCCACTGGTAGAAACGCCCTGCAAAAGTGCTGCAGATGACCCATCTTCCCGCAAGCTCAGAACTCCACTGGATCTCGTGGACACTTTGGCCTCTTGTGCCCCTCTCTGCCACACTGGTAGCACCTGAAAGGTCCACCTGAAGAAGCTGCCTGGCTGGTACTGCAGCCCTGAGAGAAGTCCATCTGTCTCTTCCTCTTGCCAGCAGAAATAGTACCAGTAACTGGTGCTGAACCGCCCTGGCCCACACCACTCGATTCCCGCAGGTTCCTC
Source organism: Viscum album (assembly GCA_963277665.1). NCBI lineage: Eukaryota > Viridiplantae > Streptophyta > Magnoliopsida > Santalales > Viscaceae > Viscum > Viscum album. Next base: position 574,735,216 of record OY728120.1, on the reverse strand, counting down.
TCTATAATCAACGCCTGGTTCACAATCGTGTGTATAATAGGCAATCTGAAAACATTTACCAGCGCTCAGATGTCATACCGAAGACCTTCCTCAAAACGTCTGTCTCTCAGTGTCTCATCACCCACCAGTACGGGTGCAAAGCTCTGAAGCTCCGTAAAATGAGCGGAATAGTCCATCACTAACATAGAGCCCTACTGCAGATTCATGAACTTTCGAGCTCTATCTTCCCTCAGTGTATCGGGAAAGAAGAAGTCATAAAAGACTGCCTGAAAATCTTCCCACGCCATGTCCATGTGATGCTCTGACTGGGTGGTTACATCCCACCACCCCTTGGCTGAATCACGCAGCATATAAGTCGCGAGCTTGACCCTCCGCCCTGGAGGTATCTCAAGATGTTCTAAAATAGTCTACATCGACCCCAGCCAAGACTCTACAGCCTGCGGTCCACCATACCCTGAAAACGTAGGCAGATGTTACTTCTGAAAGATATGCATCAGCTCATCCATACATGTGGCAGCCTGTGGTGCTCCCTGAAAGGTCTGCATAAACCTCAATAAGCCTCCACGGAACTGCGCCTCTGCGCCTATGTCCGGTATAACAGCTGGTGCCGCATCTGGCTCTACTGGTGGATCCACTGGTAACCCATGGCCCACCATCTCCAGAGTATAATCGTCACTTCCCTCCTGGCGAACAACTCGCGGTCGTCTAGGCGACATGACTCTACAAGGTCAAAAGCACGCATTAGATTCAATATTATTAAGACTAAAACGAAGGAACCACAAAGGAACAAGAGGAAGAAGGCATTTCAAAATTTGAAAAACAAGACTACACGGTGTGTACACTAACTACATGGCGTGTACTTGACTTCTTTTCCCCTGCCCGGGTCCTTCTACACGGCTAATCCACATGGCTTCTATTCCACAAAACTACACGGTGTGAATAATATATACACGGCGTGTATGGTGTTATTTTCCAACTGCTCGTGTCGTCTGGGACATGGCCGACTACTCGACTTGACTCTACACGGTGTGTTACACCCGTACACGGCGTGTACATCACCCTGTTTCCCAGCCACACGGCTAACTCCACATGGTCTGTCCTCGGACAAGCCTACACGGTGTGTCCCACAGGTACACGGTGTGTTCAGGGAGATGTGACACCAGCCTGTGTTGTTAGCTACATGGCCGAGTCCCCAGGTCATACTACACGGCGTGTCTGGCATTGACACGGCGTGGTCTGTATAGGAGTTCACCGACCCGTGTTGTTAGTTACACGGCCAGACTCCGGGCCACACTACACGGCGTGTCTATTCGGTACACGACGTGTTTTACCCAAGGCCTTCCCTACCCCATGTCGTCGCCCACACGGTTTGGGACACGGGAAGAGACTACACGGCGTGTACTCAGGGTACACGGCGTATAAAGTTCATTTTTCTTCCCGAACAGAAGAACACACACAACATGTGTGAGGTCCTACACGGCGTGTATTCTGGGTTTTCTGGACAGTATGCCTCAGAAGCTTCTCCGGAACCCAGAAAATACGGAAACCAACACCTAAGTGTCAAATTCCGACCTGTGGGGGCCCATACACCCCACGAATCAAATTTTGACATATTATTTTTGTTATAACCAATAACCAGTCAATGATCCACCAAATTCCAGTCAATGGGGGCCCATAATCCCCAAAAAACAAAGTTTGGAGTCCATTCTATAAACAAGCTCAACTAAAATACCATATCACAAGGCAGGTATTTATCAAGCAGCTATCACAACAGCATGCTTTACTAGCACAACAACTATCACAACAACATGAAAATTATAATGCACCTAGATGGCATGGAAACTATGCATGGAATGTGATATCTAGCATGTTCCTACATGATGCATGAGATGTCATACCCTCATCTCATCAGGTTGTAACTAAATAGAACCCACAGATAAAATATAAACAGCACAATCCAAGTGCGTCACCCAACGATGAAAACATATCAACCGTAAAATTGCAAGATCAAAAGAATGCAAACTACAAGGTAGACTGGCTTTTTCTGGTACACAAGTTAGCTATGCCCGGGTACTGCTTATTACCAACTACCGTTCTGTCCTATCCCTGACTACGACTCCAAATAGTAAGTCAAAGAAAAGAAACTCCTTTGATACCACTTTGTAACGTCCCGGACCCGGGTGCGACGCAACGGGTGCCCCGAGCCCGGTTCAACATGTGACCTCAAGCGCATTTCCCCAAACGCCAGAGCCTGTCGACTAGCAGCGAGGGCCCATGTCTGATAGTGGGGAAACTATGCCCTCATTTGTCAAAGTGTAGCACAGCGGAATACCAAAATAAACATACAACAAATAGCGGAAGCAGTAAACATACACAACTGAAATAACTACAGCAGTGGATATAACCAACAATATATAAGTGATGATTCTACATGTTACAAATCTCAGAAAACAGCCAGAACATGTTATACATCAACACAGTACAGCAGAAAACAGAGTACAACAAAACAAGCAAAATAGCTAGCAGCGACATCGCGAGCCTAGGCTCGGTCCCATGCCCTCCTACTCCTCAGCAACAGTCAAGTACCTGTATAGGGAATCTTTCCCCTATCTACACCTGAAATAATGTAATATGATTGGGCCGAAAAGCATGACCCAAACAGGGTGTGAGAAATATATCTCAGTAGGCACCCACCAAAGGCTCGTGCCCAACTGCGTGTAAGCGTGCAACAACAGTGTGCAGTAGTAAAATGAAATAAATTAAGAAGTACTCAAAAGTCACTAATTACAAGTTATATTGCTATTTAATTATCCATTTAATCCATTTAAATATTAGAAACCACCACAATCCATTTCTAGGTAAACAGTCCACGTCCTCAGACAAACAAAACCTTACCCTTAGGCAAGCAGAATCCAACCCGCAGGTATATCCCTCAGGCGTAACAGAAATTGCCCTCAGGCGTAGGAAGTGTCGCCCTCTGGCATAGAAGTTAAGCCCTCAGGCACGAAAGGTTTCCCTCGGGAGAAATAATACAGCCCTCGGGCTAAATTGTGCAGTGCCCTCAGGCTAATCATAACAACGCCCTCAGGCTAAATACAAAAAGTCACTCAGGCTAAACAGGTAACCAGGACATGCCCAACAGGTAAAAAAGTAGTAACAAGCAATTCCTCTCAAGGAAATTCTTCAATTACTACTTTAAAGGCATACCCTCGGGTATCCTGGCCAAACGACTAAACAGAGGAACACACCCCGGGGGTGGTTCTAGATCCAAGCAATGATCTCAACCAGCATTTTATTATCACAATTAAATACCCAATCAAGTATAGGTATTAAATATAGCAACGACCTCAGCCTCACGACAGCCCAACATGGGTTCGTGGCACGAAAATGCACAAAAACGCATGACAGTTGGAAGATGAACACAAAGCCACCTACCTTATATGCCAACAAACGCTATACCCGAATGCCGACTCCAAAAACGCCCAAGAACGGCATAGATATGATGAAGAACAAAACTCATTCAAACATAAATAACTTACGTTAGGAGAAGAATTGGAAAGAACGGTACCAGGAGGGGAGAGGGCTCACCCATGCGGTTCCAACGAAATCGTCCGAAACCGAATCGGATTCCAGACGAACGCCTGGAGGATCTTCAAAGATCTGGCCTCCTCCTTTGGCTCCAAAATGGCTCAAACGCCTCCTCTGCCAAATGAGGAGGCTACTGCCTGCTTTAAGCCGAAAAAACAAAGTACACGGCGTGTACTTCTGAGTACACGGCGTGTACTCCTTTCATTTAACTATTCATTTGGTGGCACCGCCAAACTGTTCATCAGTCGACCTGAGTACACGCCATGTAATCCCATGTACACTGTGTGTACAATCGCCCAGCTGGCGGTGACTCCACCGCCTTACTATGCAAGCCTGCCGACTGACTACACGGCGTGTAAGGAACCACTACACATCGTGTAGTTGGTTCCTACACCCTTAGTCGCTGGTATGGCTACACGCCCCATGTACGCATCACAATACGGCAAAAAGTACACGGCCTGTGGACAAAGTACACGGCGTGTAGTTCCAATATTTAGGATTTTTCCTCATTTTCCATATTTTCTCAAAAACACTTAAGGAAAAAGGAAGAGAAGAAGCCCATACCTCTAAAATAAGAACTGGGTTCTTACATATACAACTAGAACTACTAATATTTTTCAACTACTTCACTACCACCCACATTTCTCTACCAACCCGGAGTGATACCACTACCACTAGAAGAAAATTTATTATCACTATAATTATATCACTAGAATAAATAGATTACATCCATTGTCACCCATGATTTTCTATCATTTCCACTCCATCTATAATACAGCTAAAAATATTCCATTGTCCCCATCCTTCTACCCACAATGGTAACGTGAAAAACCCAAACAACTATGGAATATTGATGAATAAATGATATCATGCACTTGTTATGATTAGTGAAGAGCCATTACAACTTTTGAAATAGAAAATTTTCAGTGGAAAACTAATTCCTTATTGATCCTAAATGCTACATTTAAAAACAAATTGTTAGGCCAGTACCCAGGGTACTCTATTTCAACTATCTTGTATTCCTGATCTCACCCTTGAATAACACATCCTTCCTTGAAATTCCATGATCTTTCTCTAACTCAATGGAAGTGGACCATCATTGTTCATCCATATCAATAAATTCAGGTCGCAAAAATGCCCGAATAATCCTTACTTCCATTAAAATAGAGCTCAATGAAATTGAAGATGAAATATGGCATTGAATACAAGACAACTGGAACCAGTTCTGGTGACTCATTTTACAAATTCCAAATTAAAAAGGCTCAAAATCCAAGTCTAATTACAACAAATACATCATATTCCTCTTCTAGACAAGATTTTACGTCCAGTGGAGTAATGAGGCCCTAAATAAGTTCCACTCCAACTATACTGGAATGGAAACATGTTAAGGATCCCATGAATAATTCAATTAAGTTATAATCATAAATTGAAGAGTATCTATGAATTTAATAGAACATATCAGGATGAAAAATAACATGTGCTGCATATATGGTGGATTTGGAATCATCTCAAGAATATCTACGTGTTCTTCTATAAATGGAGAACAATTCATTGATGTTGAGGATGATCTAATTTTGGGGGGACTAGTTCCACAATCACAAAATCAATCTTCTAAATTTATGATTCTATTAACTGTTGAGTCAATAAGGTTTTCCTTATGACTTTTTCCATTCCTTCATTCATGGGAGAGATTGAAAAGTCATCAAGGTTTCCTTATGACTTTATCATTCCTCTTATTTTGAAAATCACAAACACCTTTTCTTAAGGAAAATTTCATTTTACCCCTATTTTACTTCCATAAGGAAAATTTACTTCCCAAATAAAATTTACCCCTACCTTGTTTTCATTGTTCATATCAATATTTTTCATAAATATAAGAATCAGATTCATATCTAAAAACTCAGAATCTTATAATACTTAGACATGAAGCATTCTGTTTTAGGATCCTAATTATAGATACGAACTCTAATGATGTTCAACTCTGAATTCTGGATACAAGATCTAATGAAGTTCAACTCCGAATTATGGATACGAACTCTAATGAAGTTCCACTCCAAATTCTAGATAAAAACTCTCATAAAGTTCCACTCTGAATTCTAGATACAAACTCTCATAAGGTTCCATTCTGAATTCTGGATACGAACTCTCATAAAGTTCCACTCTGAATTCTGATTACGAACCTCTCTATGTTCCGACTCCGAGTTCTCTGAATTCAGACTCTGTACTGTGATGAGGTCTGACTCCGAATTCTCATGAACATAGACTCTGAACTTCGTATGTTCTGGATCCAAATTCTAGTGAAATCAGACTCTGAATTTCCTTGAAATTCAGACTATTGATTTCTACAGAATTTAGGTTCCGAATTCCTACCAAACAGAATACGAATATTTTTAAGTTTATAGACTCCAAATTTATTTTACTTCCATTCCAAACTTTAACCTTTTCCATTCCAAACTTTCATTTTCTACTCCATTTAGAATATTAGTTTAGTTATGCATACACTTGTTTATTATAAAATGATGTCGTGGTTTCAGTTATTGACTAATCGTTGGTTGAGTGACACGTGTATAGGTCCCTCCGAAATTCAAGGAGAAATATGACCATTGGTAGAGGGAGCCGAACGTTTGAAAAAACTTTGACATCCATGCTTACATGTTGTTGATGTGATTTCTAGAGAGAGAGGATCTTATAAACTCTCAAGATTCGTGCAGAAAGTTTGAATAGATTGTTCAAACTTTGCCTTGTGTAGATTTTCTTCATGCGACTCTGATTGTTGCTATGTACAATCGAGGGCTTCTGGGGATAGGAAGACAGAGGTTCCAACACCTTGAAGTTGAGGGATTCCTTTCTGGAGAAGGAAGAGGTGTCGACTTCCTAATAGTTGAGGGCTTGCGGGGATAACAAGACAGACTCTGATCTTAGTATCGAGGGCTTACCCTGGTGTGGGTAAGATAGACGTTCTTGAAAGTATAAATCAAGGGACCTTTATCTAAGGTTGTTGGATAACCTTATCTTTGGGTTAAAAGACGTATTACTTGTTACTTTTTTTTGTTACATGTTTTTCCACTACATTTTGTATTGTTGAGGAATGTATACTTTGTTATACTTCCTCATCTTTGTACTCTGATATAGTCAGATTCTATATGCTTTAAGGTAGAATCTTCATCTTTGTAAACTTTAGTAAAGTTCCATTTTCAGAATCACTTTTCTAGAATCTAGCAAGTCTTTAGTACTCATAGAGGTCTTGTGAATTATCTTGTTTAACCTTGTTAAACATAACCATCCTAAAAATTTCCAAAGGGAATTTTTTAAAAGGTACAATTCACCCCCTCTTGTATTTGATAATATCATTCTTATTTTGATCCTACATTTGGTATTATAGACTATATCATACTCAGTCACATACCATACTAACAATTGTTATCAGAGGATTTGGTTCAATCTGAATTAATCTCACGATTAGATTCAGAATAGAATTCTCGGAATTGCTTTTTCAGATTCACACTTACGGATTCACATATTTCTGAATCTATTTTTTGGACTCAGAGTTCGGATTCACTTTTTCATAGTGATACTTTTATTCTATATTTTCTTTGTTTACAAACTCGTACTACTAAGAAGATTGTCTTCCAAAGATTTTCTTAAGGATAGAAGGAATCAATGTTGGTTCTATCGACAATCTAAATCCTACCAGACCTCCTATTTTTTATGGTAATGATTACGAATATTGTAGAGATCGTATGAAGACTTTAATTATCCACACTAGGGTTGAAAATTTTGTTATGATTACCGTTGGATGCAAAATTTCGGATAAATAAGTAAGTGCCTTTACAAATCAACAAAATCATGATTACCATCTGAACTATAAGGTACACAATACTTTACTTTTTTCAATGACTAGAAATATATAGAGCCAAATTGCTTCTTGTGAAGCAGCAAATTATATATGGAAGAAACTATAAGTTACTCATATTGGTACATCCAAAGTAATTGAAACAAGAAGAGCCATGCTTATATTTGAATATCATGGTTTTAGTTTTCCTTATGGTGAACCCACATGCAAGGTGTAACAGAGATTCACGACTATAGTTAATAGTTTACAATCAATGGGTGAAAAAGGTTTGGATGATGAAGCTCTTGTTGAAAAGATTATTGACATCATGCCTAATCAGTGGGAATCTAAAAGGACTGAAACTGATGAGAATAGAAATGTTACTCAGATTAACCTTGATGAGCTGTTTGGAACTCTTCTTTAGCATGAGACTAGAATGAAGAGAGACACTGATATTGTGAAGAAGAAGAATGGAAATGGAAGTGTAGCTTTTACTACTACTTCAAATCATATGAAAGCCAAGACTCCGGAGAGAGTTACTAGATACAAATCTAAGAAATTTGTTATGCATTCCGAATCTAGTGGATGTGAGTCCTCAGAAAATGAATTAGCAAATCTTGCTCGAAGGATGAAAAAGATCGCTGGACAGAGGAACTTTCATTCTAAATACAAGAAGAAGGAAAGGAAAGACAAGAAAGATTCTGAAGTTACATGATATGAATTTAATAGAGCAGGACACATAAGACCTGATTGCCGTATTCTCAAGAGAAAAGAAAGAAAGGAAAGGAATTCTGAGAAAAACAAAAAAAAGGTTGTTGGCGCCAAAAATACGGCCCGAAAGAAAGGAAGGAAAAAGACAGCTGGCGCGCTGCCTCGCGAAGCACAGCCGCGAAGCACCCACACGAAGCGCCCCGACCCTCGCGGCCTCGCGAAGCTCCGGAGGCGGTAATGCTCCACGGACCCATTTGACGTTCGCGAGTCGCCGCGAAGCATCAGAGGCGGTAATGCTCCGCGAATCCATTTGACGTTCGCGAGCCGCCGCGAAGCACCAGAGGCGGTAATGCTCCGCGAACCCATTTGACGTTCGCGAGCCGCTGCGGAGCACCAGAGGCCGTAATGCTCCGCGAACCCATTTGACGTTCGCGAGCCGCCGCGAAGCACCAGAGGCGGTAATGCTCCGTGAACACATTTGACGTTCGCGAGCCGCCGCGAAGCTCTGGAGGCGGTAATGCTCCGCGGACGATGTTGACGTTCGCGAGCGCGCCGCGAAGCACCGAAGGTGGCACGCGAGCCCTACTTCGCGGCGCCCCTTCCCTATAAATACTGGACTCCCCCTGAGTCCTGAGGACGGACAATCCGACCTTTCGGCTTCTCCTCTCTCGAATCGCGAAGCACTCTTTGCCCCAGGAATCATGAGCTCCGCGAGGTATTTCTACTTCGCGAGACGACTCTGCTTTGTCTCGTTTTGAGCCCCTCTTCCGAGAGGGATGCCCTTTGCGAAGCTCAAGGGCGTTCGCGAAGGAAGGGGATTCCCAAGGGAACCCGGGCAGCCGCGGAGCATTTATGCTTCGCGAAACACCCAACCCATGCTAGTGATCCCTATGCCAAGGCAGGATCACTATGCATCACGAAGCACACTGCTCCGCAGGACCCTGCTTCGCGAGGCACCCCTTCCTCGCGAGGCAGTGCTCCACGAACACTGTTCCACTTCGCGAAGCACCTTCCACTCACACCAATGCCCCATGATAAGGCCAAGGCAATCCACTTCGCAAAGCACACTCCTCTTCTTAGCGATTCCTCTTCCCGTGCGGCCCTCCAGGTTTGCACGATGTGATTTCAAAGTCCCGTGGACAATACCACCCGTAGCGTTGCTTCGCCTATTGCTTCTTCGCATAGGCACACTAACGGCTATTGCTTCTTCGCATAGCCACGCTAACGTGGGCCCCTCGATGGTTCGTTCCACGACCCCCCTTAACCATGGCCTTACTGGTACCTTCCCTTCCCCAAGGACCAGAGGGTACCGGTTATGTAAGTCCTAGGGGTGTGGAGTGAACCCACCTCGTCCGAGCTGCAGGACGTTAAACTTCCAAGCACCACGTCCTCAACACATGACGTTAAACTGTGATCCGACCTCGTGCCCCTAGCGAAGGGTCCCCCCAGCTCAAACATTTTTTACACCACTCGTCTCCACGGGAATGGAACTCTTCCTCACATGGAATGAGATCCTCCTTGTCGGAGTGGCGTATGTTCGTAAGAGAAGGGCGACCCTAGCCCCCTCAACGGATGGCTGCACCTCTGCATCTCCGTACTTCCCCACTACCAAGGTCAGTGGAGGGCGTGATAGGGAACGAGGCACCTCCCATCGTCGGACCAAGGTCCATCTTTCCCGCGCTCTGTCGCGCCATGGGCCTCCATCCTGGAGTAAGTCCCAACACCATGGGCCGCTCAACGCGTAAGCCCCTCTTCGCTTCTCACGGACGCACCCTTCGCGACGTGATCGTCAGGTCCTTGCAACCTCTTGTTTCTCACACCGAGCATGACTCACGTGGGATTAGAGTGAGCACCGACCCTGACCCCGAATATTCTCTTGAACTACGAGGTCTTTGATCCATGTCAAGGCATGGTACGTAGGAAGCCTCTATGAGGTTCAAGCCCACCCGTCTTTCACATCGGGTTTCACCCCCGTCCAGCACGACATTAAACTACACTCCGGTCCAGTGGTAAACCATTGCGACCCAACCCATCTTGAACTATGAGGTCTTTGATCCATGTCAAGGCATGGTACGTAGGAAGCCTCCACGAGGTTCAAGCCCACCCGTCATTTCACGTCGGGTCCCATTCCGGTCCAGTGGTAAGCCATTGCGACCCAACCCATCTTCTGAACTACGAGGACATTGATCCATGTCAAGGCATGGTACGTAGGAATCCTTCACGAGGTTCAAGCCCACCAATAGTGGACCCCCGGGTCTACTTTCACGTCGGTTCACCGACAAACCCATCCCACTAGAACTACGAGGTCTTTGATCCATGTCAAGGCATGGTACTTAGGAAGCCTCCACGAGGTTCAAGCCCACCTGTCATTTCACGTCGGGTCCCATTCTGGTCCAGTGGTAAGCCATTGCGACCCATCCCACTTGAACTACGAGGTCTTTGATCCATGTCAAGGCAAGGTACGTAGGAAGCCTCCACGAGGTTCAAACCCACCCATCATTTCACGTCGGGTCTCACCCCGGTCCAGCACGACGTTAAACTGCATTCTGGTCCAATGGTAAGCTGTTGCGACCTTTTCCCACCTGAACTACGAGGTATTTGATCCATGTCAAGGCATGGTACGTAGGAAGCCTCCACGAGGTTCAAGCCCACCCGTCATTTCACGTCGGGTCCCATTCCGGTCCAGTGGTAAGCCATTGCGACCCATCCCACTTGAACTACGAGGTCTTTGATCCATGTCAAGGCATGGTACGTAGGAAGCCTCCACGAGGTTCAAACCCACCCATCATTTCACGTCGGGTCTCACCCCGGTCCAGCACGACGTTAAACTGCATTCTGGTCCAATGGTAAGCTGTTGCGACCTTTTCCCACCTGAACTACGAGGTCTTTGATCCATGTCAAGGCATGGTACGTAGGAAGCCTCCATGGGGTTCAAGCCACATTGCTCGGTCGTTCATTCACGTCGAGTTTCTCCCTTGTCCAGCATGACGTTAAACTGCATGCCTCCTTTTTTCCCGCATGACATTAAACTGTACACCCAATTCTAGTCCGACGGCAAGCCGTTGTGACTAACCCAAACTACAAGGTCTTTGATCCATGTCAAGGCATGGTACGTAGGAAGCCTTCCACAGGTTCAAGCCCACCACTCATTGGACCAAGGTCCACTTTCACGTCGGTTCGCCGATAAAGCCCCATTTGAACTACGCGGACTTTGATTCCCTGCCACAGGGATACGTAGGAAGCCTCGTCAAGGCTCAAGCCCAACTTCACTGTCGCCCCTGCGATGGTCCCACTTAACTCTCCTTCCACTCAATTCATCAACCTACCACCCATTCCGATTCTCGCCCGGACCGTCTTATCCTGGTGAGACCATGTCGGTACGCTCTTATTCACCGTCGCCCATGGGCTGGCCCCGGTATCGATATCCCTTCAAGGAGGATTCCTCAATCCGATCTATCCTAGATAATGCTCTGGTTGGGTTGATCCATCTCCGCTGGACGTTAAACTTGCGGCATACCCTGTGTTGAGCATGGGAAGCTGAGGAAAACCTCAGATATGCGTCTACGACATATAATTTCTCGCGCTCGATGTGGGATGCCTCGGGCTTCCACGCCCTCGAGAAGCCTTGTGGTCAAGGATAACAGACAGACATGCCAGGTACCCCAGCATCCAGACACGCTACTGATGCCTCAACGTGACTACTCCCCAGACTGAAGGTTGCTGCCCTGACTGGACCCTTTGGAATGTCCCGGCAGAAGCAGTGTAATTAACCGGCGTCCATGGAAACATGGAACTGGGAAGAGTTTCACGAACTACGTATTAAATCTATAAGGGAGACCCGGACTAGGTGACGAGTCCTGAGGAGGAATCCACAGGAGGAAGAACCGACATCCCATCATCCTATTTTGATCAAGGAGAAGACGTCCCTGAATAAGGAGCGAATGCCGCCTGCCTTTGGAATGCGGGAATGCGGGGCAACAGAAGCGCCGCGCGTCCTCCCCCACGGACGGACGGGCGCGCGCCCCGGCGAAAGCATCGGAAACAGAAATGGTGAACCCGACGTGAAATTATTCTACTCAATATGGAGATTAGTAGCATCCGAGACACCAGTAGATTGACGTGTCACCGGATCCAGATATCCGGTGCCTGGTCCCGCCAAGCAAATAGCGGGCCTGTCGTGAAACTCACTGGAAGTCGGGGCAGTAGAACTTGGGGCACTCCGTTCTGCAGCGTATCGGCGTGGATCCTTCTCACAGACATGGAGAATGGAAGAACGCTGGGGAACCAGCTGTCAATCCTTTTACTCTCAGTACTGATGAGTTGATCCCTTCGTTTCTCAGGAACCAGGTTGCTGTTACAGAGACGCGATCATCGTCCACTCCTCGCCCACGCAGAGGCAGGGGCAACACCACGACGGCCACCCCACGTAGCGCCGCTACCGCCACGACGGCCACCACATAGCGGAATACGGGGCGCCCACACCCCCTTTCCCCATCAGAGGTCATCCAGCGAAGGGTGATCAACAACCTCGTGCGCAGGTATGAGGAAGAAGGGGTCATCCCAACCCGGGATATGGCCCACCTGGACCTGGAGGCCTCCAGGCCCCGCCGTCAACGCCGCCCTAACAGGCCGCGCAGGGAGCCTCTGTTCCCCACCCCAACATTCAACCGCTTCGGGATCTTGTCTTCGAAACGCCTTGACGACTCCCCGCCTTACGCTGAAGAGGCGGGCGGTGTCCGGCTTAGCCCGCTCAGGGTCCCGACCCAAGGGCCCCAAGCGAGAGCTCCCACCCGGCTGCGTCAGTGCCGTCATCCAGCCCCGCAGGAAGAGCAGGCAGACTACATCCCTGCACCACCTGCACCAGCTCGCCTGACCCGACGTCAGCGCCGGGCACGGGCTGAGGACGCTCGCCTAGGCGCGTCAACATAGACGACTACAGTGGCCCGAGCCACCGCTGATGTGCATCGTGAAGCCCCTGCATACACTGAGCAGGGGCATTCCTTCACCCAACCAGGATTGAGACCCCAACTGCCCCACGAGCATGCTGGGTTGACTCTCCGGGTTGCATGCCTAGGTGGTGATCGCCGCGAGCTAACCCGCGGTAATGTCACCCCGTACGGAGGTCCTCCCTGTACCACTACTCCACAAGGCGTGGGCCTTCCCCGCTCCGAGGTTCATCATGGAGGCATTCCTCGTGCTACCCCCATCCTGCAGGAAGACCTGCTCCACGACAATGACGCTCAGCGCGGAAACATTTCCCACGCCCACTATACAGGGTATGGAGTCCATCCTCCTGCCCCCGGCCGCCAACCTGAAGGCACCGTCCATCCGGTCCCTCCCCAACGTGGGGGGCCTCCCTACGTCCTCTCTACAACCAGCGAAGGTCCTCCTCGCCCCAGCAACTCGAGGAGTGAAGGTCAGCCTCGCTCCACCCGCATCGACCATGGTGGTCCTCCCCATGCTCCTGCCAGTTCCAACAGAGGCCCCGCCCACATGGGTACTGTTCATGGAGGTCCTCCCCATGTACCCTTCGACATTTGCCCCGGTGCCCCTCGCACCCCGGCTATCTCGAGTGGGGGCCCTCTCCGCCACGGCACCAGCGCCGCCCCGAGGCTGCCTGATAGGGGTCAACCCTGTCCCGAAGAGCCACCCCGGGGCAGAAGAGCGGGTCGTCGCCGCCACAAGAAGAATCCTGGGAAGGCCCAGGTGGAGATCAAACCTTCCTGCTTCTCCGACTCGGAAGCGGAATGAGATTCAGTGATGGAACCTTCTCCCCATTCCTCCGTATCAAGGACTGGGGCAGGAACCAGACGTGTTAGCCTCATTCTCCCAGAATTTGAGGTCCACCGGATTCCCGTCTCTCTCCGCAGGTACATCCAGGAGGAAGAAATCCTGGGAATTCCGCAGGTCTCAACCACGCAATCACCGCCCCTGTCACCAGAAGAGCCCTCTACCTCTACTAGAGATCACGTAGAGTTATTTTGGGGGCCAACGATGGTAGAGAGACAACACGACCTATCGTCGGTAGCCGCGGCTCCTGTTCCGGAAGCTGTGGTTATCAGCCCGTCGTATCGTGATATCGTGGCCAGGTCACCTCACTCGTCGGAGGATGGCCTGGAATTCGGCGGCCAGTCAGCTCGTTTGCCGTATTCTCCACCGTCGAGATTACTATCCCAAAGGTCCGCCTCGGTACCGCTATCGGTCCCTCAGCCGCCCCCGGTTGACGAGTGGGGCAACACAGGGCCAGACCCTGAGTCCGAGCCTAGGAGCTTCTGGAGTATCCTTGCAGCGGATTACTTCCCGGAGAAGTTCTGGCCGACGACGGCACTGAATTTCCGCATACCAGAGTCTCTTACCCCTGAAGACGTGGGGTGCTTTTGTCGAACCCTGTGGGCGACACACTTCCGCCTCCGTTATGAACGGGTGGTGTACCCCAGAAGTCGTGATCACTTCAAAGAAATCGGCGAGCAGTGCCGCCTGATCGATGCAGCCGCACTTCTTGTGGCCCAGCACCCTGAGTCGCCAGGCCACCAGAGCGCCCTTCAACGAAAATGCGTTCAGAGTTTTAAAGCACTCCGCAGAATCGTCAGGGAAGCCACCCCCCATGTGCAAGTCCGTGGTTGGGGACACTATGCCGCTCTCCTCTTCGACCCTATCCGACGGCAGCCCGATTCGCTATGCGACATCGAGGATATGCCCTCATGAGGGGTCACAGTCCACATGGACGACGTTGTGGATAAGGAAGATGTGCTTGAGTTCCTTGATGGAGACTTACCATCCGAGGGCGTACCGCCGCTACTTGACCCGTCAGGGAGAGTTACCCGTCATCAGAGGAACCTGCTAGGTCTCCCCGTACCCACCGAGTCGCCGATACTCGGTCGAAGCACTGGCAAGGGTAAGGAGCACGTCGGAATAGTCAAGCACTCCGACCCGTCCGCCTCTGTGCAGAAAATGGACGAAGATCCCGAGAAGGCCACGTTATGCCAGCAGCTTGCTGAGCAGAAAAGGCTGGTTGACAAACTCTTGGTTGAATGCGCCGCAGAGCGCCGACCCGACTATGGTAATCCCAAGCCGGGGCAGCAGGGGCAGGAACAATTTCCCCCCTGCGAGATACCTCCGGGCCACCCTGATCATGCTACTGCCGCAGACAGGGTGGATGCCTGAACATACGGCAAGAGGGCGTGATACGTCTCGCCAAACCCCCCCGAGCGACGGGACAATCTGAAGAACCCAACCCGGGTTCCCCCAGTCGCCCCGCAGGTCGTCCAGCCAGTTGACCCACGAGCGGCCGAAGCCGTCTACCATGTTGAAGAACCTGGAAATCCACTTGTGGTTAGGGATCCCCGTCAAGACAGGGAACCCCACCCGGAGGACCTTATTGCGGCACTCACAGCCCGCCTCGAGGCATTGGAAACGCGGCAGGTGGCGGTCCCACCAGATGGCAAGCCCTATCCCACGTGGGTGGATGATATGCCCGCGCCTCCGGGTTTTGGGAACCCCACTTTATCGCCTTTTAACGGGACAGGGGACCCACCCCAGCACTTGGCTCATTTTTCTTCCAGGTGTGGCCCCATGCTGGGGACCCCGACTCAGCAAGAAGCCGCCAAGCTCCGATGTTTCGTATAGACATTGGAAGGTCCGACATTCGTCTGGTACAACCAGCTCCCTATCGGATCGGTGACCGGTTGGGAGGATCTTCGCCGGTAGTTCTTATACCAGTTCAGCTCCACCACGCGAAAGACCAGCATTGCAGACCTCTTCAAGTGCAAGAAAAGGCCTGATGAGCGAGTCGCAGACTTCATCGCCCGGTGGAAGGGACTTACGTATTCCCTCGATATGCCACTGACTCAGGAGAAATTACTGACGATGTGTGTGGGGAACGTCAAGACAGAGCTGGTACCCTCCTTGATTACCCAGAACTACCATGGAGGGTTCAGTGATTTCTCGGACAAGGCTCAACGCCTCGAGGAATCCCTGCAACAGGACAGTCAGGAATGTTTGTTGCCCCCTATGATCCTAGCCAGGAGGACCGCCAGGGCTGAACCCACCGCGGTGGCTCAAATAGAAGCCCCGAGGCAGCTGGAATTGCAGCCGGCGGCACCACCCCCGCAACCCCGTAGAGTTCCTCCACCTCAAGCACAGGCTCCCGCCCAGCAGCGACCGCCTCAGAACCGACAGGTTCCCCCGCGCAACGCGCCACCGCCACCTAGGCGAGACAATCAGGCGCTGCCTCCTCGGCAGGCCCCTCCGGCCCCTCGTCAGGACCAGGCCCCCAGGGCCCCCTATCCGGAAAGAAGGTACCAGACCTATTCGTTCAATGAAAATCAGGTCCCTGGCTACTTCCAAAGTGCTCTAGAGCAAGGGATTCTGCATCTGCCTGAGTGCAGAAGGCCGACAGAGGCGCATCTCACCGATCACCCCAACTACTGCCCTTATCATCGGATCCTGGGGCACACCCTCAAGCGATGCTATGTGTTTAAAGACTGGCTTCAGGACCAGGTCAACAACAACATAGTCAAGTTGGGCCCAGCACCAGCGCAAGTGGCATGTGTCTTTGCAGGATCAGAGATCGGCAGCGACAGTGAAGGTGAGTGGCAGGAGGTCCCTAGCCGCGGATCCCAGAAATATGACGACTGGATGGCTCGAAAAACCGTCGTCCGTGCCCAGGGTATCATCCGGGCACGCCTGAAGCAGTCGGAACCTTCAGAAGAAGTAGCTGGTGCCTCCGCATCGTCTTCACAGTCGACCTCTACCCAAAAGGGCAAGCAGCGGCGACGCAAGAAGAAGCAACGTGCACCGCCAGTACCGTCGTCATCCCGCACTCTCGGCGAATTTATGCCCCCCGAAATGGGGATCCCTCCCAGAATCCGCTCAGCGGTGGATGACTCCTCAAGCGATAGCCAAGGGTATGCTTCGGTTAACACCGTGGAGCTGGTAAAGCCCTATATGACCCCTGATGAGGGGGAACCCCAGGCAGACCTCCCCAACGTTTCCAGCCGGCGTCAACGTCAGCGGAATCGCAATCACGCCGGTCATCGAGGTACGTCAGCAGGCACTTGTGGCCAAGCCGTGCACGCTACCGAGACCAGGCAGCAAGCTCAGCGCAGATCTCAGCACGCGCAGACCCATCCAACACCCTCGGCTCTACCTCCACCGTCGTTCGTGCTACTGGATCGGGGGGAGCCGCCTCGTTCATATCACAGCCAGTCTTGCCCGGCTACAGGCCAGCCTCCGCTATCCGATCTTAGACCGGCGACTACTCTTCAGGCTTCTACTGGTAGGCAGCAAGATGTACCCAGTACTAGTCAATCGCCGGTCCAGCCAGCCGGACCCGCTGTGTATCCAAATGCCGAACGACCCCCTGTAAGCAGAGGTTCGCGTTTGGCACGAAAGTACGATGTTCTGAAGCACCTGGTCGGCATCCCGGCGAGGCTCTCCATCCTTGAGGCCCTTCTTCTGTCATCTAAAATGCACGAGGCACTCGCCGAGGCCCTAAGGAGCCCCCTCCAGTTCGAGACGGAAGTAGCAGCTGCGGAAGCCTTCCATACCGAGACGATTGAAAACACCGAATGTCAGGAGGTTATCTCATTCTCCGGTGAAGATGAGGACCCTCATATATAGGGGCACATTCGCCCACTGTATATCACTGGCCACTTCAACGGTGTGGAAGTCCGCCGCTGCCTCGTTGACACAACATCAGGAATCAATCTAATTCCGACCCGGATGCTGCGAAAGCTGGGTTTGTCTGAAGGTGATTTAACTCCCTCTGACCTCAGGATCCAGGGGTACGACAGGATAGAGCAAACCTCGGTCGGAAAGATCCGCCTGAAGACTCAGTTCGGTGGCTTAATTTCCAGCACCGAGTTCATGGTTGTTTCTCAGGACACCGCCTACAACGCATTGATGGGTAGGCCATGGCTCCATCTGCATGCAGCGGTCCCCTCGTCGTATCACCAGTGCCTCAAGTACTCGCTCAACGGTCGAGTAGGCGTGCTCCAAGGAGACGCGTCCCCTTTCGCTTCTTGTGAGGCCCGCTATCTGGATGCGGGTTATTACAAAAGTAAGGACAAGAAAATCCTGGTAAGCGAGGATGAGCCCGCCCCGATCACAAGTGATCCTTGGGCATGCATGGATGACGTCTACATCCTCCTGATCCACCGGTTGGAGGCCACGACCCCCGACATGGGACAATGTTTCGTTGTTTCGGGTACGCAAGGAAGGCATGTTCCCGTGTCCAAGCGACAACGGAAAATCACCTCGTACTCCTACATCAACCAGGCTCAAGTCATCCCAGAACCCCCTACCCCTGTACGGTACCGGGACGTCAAGCTCATGACAACGGCGGTGCGCCATACGTGTCTCTTCCGCCGGACTGGAATTAACCGACTCAGGCCGACACGTCACCACTGCTTTGATATCATCAAACGTGGCCCTTTAGGCCGAAGGCCACATGGGATAGGGTCGACTGCCTTCATTGATATGGTCTCAATGGCAAGCGAGTCTCCCGATGTGATGACTGCTGCTGCCCAAGACGGCACGAGCTGCCCCTCGGATTTTGATAGCCCCGAATCCCCCCCCCATCACGGGAAGTCCCCCCACGGGTGGGGAGGAAGACTTGGAGGATGCTCCCCCAGCCTTTGAAGAAGGCGTC
Source organism: Viscum album (assembly GCA_963277665.1). Taxonomy (NCBI): domain Eukaryota; kingdom Viridiplantae; phylum Streptophyta; class Magnoliopsida; order Santalales; family Viscaceae; genus Viscum; species Viscum album. Next base: position 574,716,434 of record OY728120.1, on the reverse strand, counting down.
TCTACCACGGTTGATGAACTGGTATAGGTGAACCTTGGTAGCGAGGCAGATCCGAGACCCACATTGATCAGTGTAGCCATGTCCCTCGAGGAGCGGCAGCAGTACGTAGACTTCCTCAAACAGCACAGTGATGTGTTTTCCTGGAGTTACGATGAGATGCCGGGGTTGGATCCCCAAGTGGTCGTCCACCGTCTGGGCCTCCCGACAAAACAACGTGGGTTTAAGCAGCCTCCCAGGAAGATGCACCCTTCTCATGGTGCCATGGTTGAGGCCGAAGTTGATAAGATAATCAAATCCAACTTCGTTAAGGAGGTCCAGTACCCCAAGTGGCTTGCCAACATTGTGCCAGTTAGGAAGAAGAATGGGCATATCAGATTCTGTATCGACTTCCGCGATCATAATCGCCACTGCCCAAAGGATGACTTCCCACTCCCAGTGACGGAGCTATTGATTGATGCCACGACCGGGTTCCAAGCCCTCTCTTTCATGGATCGGTATTCCGGGTATAACCAGATCCGGATGGCCCCCGAAGACGAGGAGTCCACTGCCTTCAGGGCTCCCTAGGGTACCTTTTGCTACCAGGTAATGCCATTCGGTTTGAAAAATGCAGGTGCCACTTATCAGAGGGCCATGCATCACATATTCAAACCGATCCTCAGGACATTGGCGGAATGCTACGTGGATGACCTTGTAGTCAAAACATGCCAGCGCCAGGACCATCTCAGAGACCTTGAAAAAGTGTTCAGCTTCCTCCGTTCTCATCACCTGAAGATGAACCCGCTGAAGATCAAGGCCATCAGCCAAATGCCTCCCCCGAGCAACATTCGGGAGCTCCGAGGCCTTCAAGTCCACTTAGCCTATATACGCCGATTCATTGCGAATCTGGCCGGCAAGTGTAAGCCCTTTTCCCGGCTCATGAAGAAGGGCGCCACCTATGAATGGGATGGGGAGTGTCAGACCGCCTTCGAGGAAATCAAGAAGTATCTGCTCCAACCTCCAGTTATGATGCCACCCGTCTCCGGAAAGCCGCTGGTCCTTTACATTACCGCCCTGGAGAGATCCCTCGGTGCGCTGCTCGCCCAGAAGAATAATAAGGGTACTGAGAATAGTCTCTACTATCTCAGCCTCATGCTTCTCGATACAGAGGTCAGATACTCCCCTATCGAAAAGAGCTGCCTTGCACTCGTCTTCGCCGTGCAGAAGTTACGACATTACCTGCAGCACCACGAGGTGCAATTGGTCTCCCGGGTAGACCCACTGAAGTACATCCTGAGCCGTCCCATGCTGACTGGACGACTAGCACGGTGGGCGGTGATTCACCAGCAGTTTGATATCAGGTTTATACCTCAGAAGGCCATTAAGGGACATGCGTTGGAAGAATTTTTAGCTGCCCATCCAACCTCCGCGGATCAATCCCTGGACCTGGATTTCCCTGATGAGACGATCCTCTCAGTCGATCATGCTGCCCCGTGTTGGCAAATGCATTTCGACGGCGCCTCTCGGAGCCCCACCGGTAGGAAGCCCAACGATCCCAAACTCAACAGAGTCGGCCTGGGTGTTGTCTTCATTACCCCGGTGCAAGCCGTCCTGGCATACTCGTTCCTGTTGTCAGAAGGTTGTACGAACAACGAGGAAGAGTACCAGGCTCTCATCACCGGCCTCGAGTTGGCTCTTGAGATCCATGATCCCCATCTACATGTGAAGGGAGATTCCGAGCTGGTAATCAAGCAGGTTAATGGTGACTACGTCGTCAGGAAGCCAGAGCTTGAACCATTGCTGGAGTACACCCTCCTCCTAATGGCCCAGTTCTCTTCTCAACCGGAGGTTACCCATGTCCCATGGTCGCAGAACGGCCAAGCGGACGCCCTGGATGGCTTAGCCGCGTCGCTCGCTGAACCCGAGCAAGATGATTTGGTCATACACGTGGCCCACCGGAGTGTCATTGCCCCCGTCACCCAAGAGGATTGTGATAGCCTGCGGGTAAGTCATCTCACCGCCGGACCCTCCATATCGGGAGTCTCGGGTTCGTCAGACGCAATGGTTGAAACCACCCCCGACTGGAGAGCACCTTTTGTCGAGTATCTCCAAAATGGTCAGCTCCCAGACGACCGGGCCGAACGCGAGCGGATCCAACGCCGCGCGCTGCAATTTACCCTCCGGAGCGGCCCCAGTCTGGAACAGATCCTTTATAAGCGGAGTTTCGATGGTTTCCTCCTCCGTTGCACCCAAGGAGGGGAGATACCTCAAGTTATGCAAGAGGTTCATGTCGGTTCCTGTGGTGCCCATCAATCTGGGCCGAAACTGTCCCATCAAATCTGGAGGTTGGGGTACTTTTGGCCCTCTATGATCCACGATTGTATTGGATACGCCAAGAGATGCCACGCGTGCCAAGTACAAACCAACTTCTTGCATCGGCCACCGGAGCCCCTCCACCCCACAAAGTACTCTTGGCCATTTGTGGTATGGGGACTTGATGTAGTGGGACCGTATCCACCGGCAACTGCCCGCCAGTGTAGGTTCATCCTGACTGCTACAGATTTCTTCTCCAAGTGGGCAGAAGCAGTTCCGCTCAAAGAGGTCAAGGCCCGTTCCATCGTTGACTTTGTGAGCTCCAACATTATCCACCGGTTTGGAGTCCCTCATGCCGTCCTCACCGATAACGGAACCAACTTCCGAGCAGCTGAATTGAAGAAATTGTACGCTAAGTACGACATCCGGTCGAACCATACCTCCCGCTACCACGTGCAGGTGAATGGACAGATCGAGGCGTTCAACAAGACCCTCTCTAACATTCTGCAGAAGATGGTTAGTCATAACAAGAAGAGTTGGCCGAACAAGCTCCGCAACGCCCTATGGGCTTACCGGACGACGACTCGCAACTCTACCCAGGTGACCCCATATTCCCTGGTGTATGGATCTGAGGCTGTCCTACCCATTGAGATCCAGCTGCCGTCGCTACGCACTGTAGTTTATGATCACCAGACATCAGATGAGGTAGCCGAGTTCCGTCTAGCTGAATTAGAGGCACTGGACGAGAACCGGCTTCGTGCCCTGCACAATCTGGAAAGGCATCAGGACAAGATAGAGAGAGCCTTTGACAAGAAGGTTCGTCTCCGCTCTTTTCTACAGGGTGACCTGGTACTGGCCCTTCGAGCGCCAATGATTCCCGGTAGGAAATCGCCCAAGTTAGAACCCAAATGGGAAGGGCCATATATCATCCATAAGGTTTACCCCAATGGATCATACTCCTTGGTGACCATGGATGGAGAGTGTATAACCCCCCTCCCCCCACCAATGCCAAGTTCCTCAAGCGGTACATTGCTTTGGGCAAGAAAAAGAGAGGTCCAGCACGACCCTAAACTGCGTGAAGGTCCAGCACGACCCTAAACTGCATGAAGGTCTTGTACGACCTTAAACTGCAAAATGGTCCCGCACGACCTTAAACTGCATCTTCGTCCTACAAGACGATAAACTGTGAAACGGTCCCGCATGACCTTAAACTGGACACTATAGTCCAACATGACTCTAAATCGTAAAGTCCTGAATGACCATAAACTGAGTCTTCGTCCCGCTGGACGTTAAACTGCAAGCCGGTCAGGCCTTCCTGACCGAGGCTCAGCCTCCGGACCCTTGGCCTCCTTGGGCCCCTAGCCCCGTCTCCACCGCGGTTTGGCCCCAGCCCCCCCCCCCCCCCTTGTTGTTTTTTTCCCGACTTACCCTCTTGTGGGATTGTACGGTATGGTGTAGGACCACGTCCTCATTCACGTCGGATTACTTGTTGTACCGTACATATCCCCAAATTAGGTGCTTCTCATCGTCCCGCATGACATTAAACTGCACTTATAGAACTACGTGTGGCTTGATTATCATCCTTATGAGATACATAGGAACGCTCAGACACCTCGTCTTGAGCCCAGCCCCAAACTTTTCCCTTCCACTATCCCCCCTAGGAATAGTTTTCTTGGAGGATCTTTGTGTAGCAGGGAGTAGGCTTTCTTGGCCCCGCTTATGCAACCCCGCTCGCACAAAGATGGTAAGGGTCGCACCATGCGCCCACTCCCGTTCTTCTATCCTCCCACGTCCTTACCGCATGACGCTAAACTGCATGGCCTTCAAGAACTACGTATGGCTTGATTCTCATCCTTATGAGATACGTAGGAACGCCCGGACACTTTGTCCGTTGGCCCAGCCCAAAAGCCAAAATCTTCCCCTCGGGTCAAGACATGGCAGGGTGCACACTTTTTCCCCGACCCACATCGAGCAAGCCTCGACCCGGCTGCACATTCCCCCCTGGAGGTGTTTTTCCCTTTCTTGGATGGATACAACTATACTTCACCCACTCCTTGACTGGGATTCTGTCATTTTTCTCACCCAGAGGGACCCCCAAGAACGGCCTGGATACAATGCCCAACGTCTCTCCAACCGATACGGGACAACGCCCCCAAGGGTTTTCAAGCAACAAGCCGATACAAGTCCCGCGTCGCGAATTTGGTCGGTGGTCGACGCTCATTTGTTGCCCCCATACAGGTCACCATAGGAACGCTGTGTTTCGAACATGGTCAACAGTGTCCTGGATTTTCGGGTCCACCCCGAGATGTCCCAGGCATCAAGAACAGTGATTCATTCTGCCCCATCCCGAGGTGACAAACTTCCCCCAGGTGGTGCTAGCGATCAGGCCCACGGCCCCGATTCCTCATAAGGGTGTACGGTATGGTGTAGGACCACGTCCTCATTCACGTCGGGATCATGTACCATGTCGTACGCCCTCCCCTTCCGAGGCTCAGCCTCAGGCCCCTTGGCCTTTTCGGGTCCCCGACCCTCATCCTTATGTAAGACGTTAAACTGCAAACCAGTCAGGCCTTTCTGACTGATAACTTTCCCTTTTTTCCGGGCCACGGCCCAGGATTTCTCATAAGGGTGTACGGTGTGATGTGGGACTATGTCCTCATTCACGTCGGGATCATGTACCATGCCGTACACCCTCCCTTTACGAGGCCCAGCCTTAGGCCCCTTGGCCTTCTCGGGTCCCCGACCCTCGTCCTCATGTAAGACGTTAAACTGCAAACCAGTCAGACCTTCCTAACTGATGCCTGACCTTAGGCCCCTTGGCCTTTCCGGGCCACGGCCTAGGTCCCCTCTTACCCAAGGTGTATGGTGTGATGTGGGACTATGTCCTCATTCACGTCGGCTTCTTCTCCATACCGCACACCTCCTTTGTTTCGGGGTATATTTCTTCCCCTTCTCGTCCAGTATGACGTTAAACTACGTATAGAGAACTACGTGCGTCTTGATTCCCATCCTAATGGGATACGTAGGACCACCTGGATGTCCAAGATTCGGGTCCAACCCCATCTCTCGGGAATCCTCATCCCATCCCGTCCCCTTGGCCTATCCTTCATCCATGAGAGGATTATATGGTGTGGTGTGGGATTATGTCCTCATTCACGACGGTTTCGTAATGACCACGCCATTCTCCCCCCCCTACTGAGCTGTTTCGTCGATCCCTTTTTTGGCGGTTCACCAATGTGCTTAAGAGTACTCTGGTTTATTACCTGGAATGCCAAGCTTTACTCGGACACGTCCGCACCCGCTTTCCAGGCTTTGCGTATCCCCGCATCAGGGCTTTCATCATCTTTCACACCCGGAGGGACCCCCAAGAACGGCCTGGATACTACGCCCAAGGGCTCTCCTACCAATACGGGCCAACGCCCCCCAGGGTTTCGGACAACAAATCGATAAAATCCCGCGTTGCGAATATGGTCAGCGGTCGATGCTCGTTTGTTGTTCCCACCTCAGGCTAACGTGATACGGACGCTGTGTTTCCATCATGGTTAACAATTTTCCTCTATCGCCACGTCAACCCATTAAGCCCAAATGTCAGGTACACGATTCACACCCTTCATCACTTCATCATTTCCAAGTAGAGTCTGAGGATTATTGGTACTTTTCCTCCATGCACGTCTGCACGTTGGGAGAACAAGCTGCATCAAAGGTGTCCTTCGAAACTCTCCATCAACTCCCCTTTGATGGACGCCCCAAGTATTGCGATGAGGATACCCCCCTTGTTTCCCACACCGAGTTTATATCACGTGGGCTTAGGGATTGGGTTGACATCTGTGCTTACTCGGGATTTGTTACCATCCATGGTCCGAGCTCTAAGACCATAATCTAAGACTCTCATCTGGAACTACGTTCAAGACCCCTTGTCTTTGGGTCCATCTTGAGTTCAGCAAGTTCACCTCTCTCGGGTCCTACCATTGGGACCCCGGCCACGGGACTGCGTGGCGTTGTGTAGGATTACGTCCTCATTCACGTCAGGTTTGCAATAGTTGCACCACGCACACCCCGTTCTGAGAGTTGGCCTTCCTATTCTTTGTCCTGCATGACATTAAAAGGTACCCTTTAGAACTACATGTAGCTTGATTCCCATCCTCATGGGATACGTAGGACCACCTGGATGTTTACGATTTGGGTCCAGCCCCACCTCCTAGTGATCTCCTGATCTCCCGGTCACCTAGGCCACTTGGCCTATCCCTCTCCAGGAGGGGGAGGTGTAGGTATGATACAAGGTTTTGGGCACCGTGCCCCTTCCCCCGGGAACCTTCCATCTCTCTATCACCCTCAAAGTTGAGTCCCTTGACTCCTTGCAGTGGTTCACCCATGTATTAAGAGCACTCTAGTCTAGGACCAAGAGTGTCAGATTCAACTTGATCAAGTTCCTTCCACTTGTCAAGATTCATGTTCCCCTTTATTCGGACTTCCATCACCTTTCACACCCAGAGGGACCCCCAAGAACGGCATGGATACTACGCCCAAGGGCTCTCCTACCAATACGGGCCAACGCCCCCGAGGGTTTTGGACAACAAATCGATAAAATCCCACGTTGCGAATATGGTCAACGGTCGATGCTCGTTTGTTAGTCCTCATTTCCGGCTAACGCGACAGGATGCTGTGTTGCGAACATGGTCAGCAGTAATCCTCTGTTGTCACGCCAGCTCCTCCAGTCCTTGAATGTTGGTTGCATGATTCACATCATTTTCCACCCCATCATGTCTAGGTGGAATCTCGATACTTTTGGCGCTATCCCTCAGTGCACCTTTGCATGCTAGGGGGACAAAGCTGAAATCTAGCGTCCTTTGGGGCTCCCATGGTCCGAGCTCTAAGACCATAAACTAAGACCCATTCGGGACTACGTTCAACTTGATTCCCATCCTCATGGGATACGTAGGACCGCCCAGACGCCCTGTCTCCGTGTACAACCCATTCAGGAAGCTAGTCTCTCTCCCTGTTTCACCTCTGTATAGGCCCCTCGGCCTAAGGTTTCCCTCTCCGGATGGCGTACAATTTGATGTGGGATCATGCCTCTGTCAATTGTGTTTTATAACACTGCGCACATTTCCCGCCTAGCATCGTCTCTGCCACGTCTGCGCTGCATGACGATAAAATGCATGCTTGGTCCTATCATATGAACTTAAACTGTGACATTATCGTCCTGGATGCACGACGAAAAACGGCAGTGCATTGTGGTAACCTCATTGTAGAGGATGTCACGTTGGGTACTGGCCACGCGCCATGCCATTTGTCAACGCCCATCGCGGCTTGATCCTTGTGGCGACATCACGGCCTACTATTCTAGGCCTGTCGCTTCACAAAAAAAAATCCATTCACCCTAAAGAACAAACAAGATACATCAAATTCCACATCTTTTAGTGCGAGGGCCACGCCCGCACTCCCCTTTTCCCCTGGCACTGGTATCCTACCATGTCACCTCCAGAACTACGTATGGCTTGGTTCTCATCCTTATGAGATACGTAGGAGCGCCCGAGCACTTCCCCACGGGCCCAGCCTAACCTTTGTGTTCGGTCCCTCGACTCGAGCATTTCCCCAGATAATGCATGGTAAGTATGGCTTAGGTCCTCCTTCACGTCGGTTTTGATGTCGTGCGTCCCCTGCTCCCTTTTATCTATTTATGGTCTAAGGTCCATCAAGAACTACGTAAGGCTTGATTCTCATCCCTATGAGATACGTAGGAGCGCCCGGGCACTTCCCCGCGGGCCGAGTCTAACTTTTCATGGTCCGAATTCTACGACCCTAAACTAAGATCTCCCCAAGGGAAAGGAATCTGCTCCCTCTCTCTAATACGTTTCGTTGCTGTATTCAGATGTGTTTTGACAAAGAGCCTGAAGTGTGGGATTTTCACAGGGACATTCCCCTCAACCCACGACCAAGCTTCGTGAACTCTCTATTTAGATCCTCATCCTCTTCCACATCCAAAAGGACCCTCAGACGATGTGGATACTAAGATTAAGGGCTCTCCATGAATGCTGGACCTAAGGGCCCTTCAATCGTTTCGGGGCGACGTCCCCATGGATATTGGAAAACAAATCGATAAAATCCTGCATTGCGAATATGGTCAGCGGTTGATGCTCATTTGTCTGTCCCCATTCTAGGCTAACGCGACAGGGAACTGCGTTGCGAATACGGTCAGTAGTTACCCTCCGTCGTCACGCCACCATCATTGTGATCCGGATCTCGAGCATCATGATTCACACATTTCCACTTCCCCACGTTCAAGTGGAATTCCATCATACTCGGCTCTTTCTCTTCGCGCATCTAGGTGCGCCTCAAGATCGTGTTAGTGTCACTGGGCCGGGATTCACCGACCGTCCCTTTGCCCTAACTATCCCCTCTCTGTGTCAGGAAATTCCCACCACTACTGCTTGTTTCCCACACCGAGCATGACTCACGTGGGCTTAGTAGTTTTGGCAGGATGTGTACCAACACGGTCGGGCTGCTCATCGTCCTGCATGACGTTAAAATGCGCTTTCAGAACTATGTATGGCTTGATTCCCATCCTCATGGGGTACGTAGGAATGCACGACCACTTTGCTTCGGGCCCAGCCCAATCCTCACTCTTGGTCCCTCGACCTGAAGAGTGTCCTCCGGGGGTATGTGGTGTGATTTGGACTCCAAGTCCTCATTCGCGTCGGTTTCATATCTACCGCACCACACGCTTCCTCCCCTCTTATTCCACGTCCTATCGTATGACGTTAAACTAGATGAGTCTATGTGTCCTCAACGCATGACAATAAACTGCGGTTCTGCCCTGAACAAGTTCAGGATGCCCCAAGATCCCACTGGAAAGTGACGGATCCCCTTGCCAGAGAGGCCCTGTTTAAAAGAAGGAATGATCCATGGTCAAACCGATGCGCCTATCGCACGTACTCCCACCACGGTGGTGTAACTACCTAAGTGTTGGATTCTGTTCGGACAGAACATCACCCCATATTCCACGCTTTGTGTGCCCCTTATTCGGACCCTCATCCTCTTTCATGTCTAAAGGAACCCCCTAACGGCCTGGTCTCATGCCGCATCAGCTCACCTACCATCCTGGGCCAATGTTCCGGAAGACTGTTCATGTTTGGAGGGACCCCCAAGAATGGCCTGGATACTACGCCCAAGGGCTCTCCTACAGTTACGGGCCAACGTCCTGAAGGATTGATCGACAACAAATTGATAAAATCCCGCGTTGCGAATATGGTCAGCGGTCGATGCTCATTTTTTGTCCCCATTTCGGGCTAACTCAGTAAGGGTACCGTTTCTCCTCCAAGGTTAACAGTTGTCCCTTATTGTCACGCCATCCCCACAGTGTTCCGAATCTTGGGTATCGTGATTCACACTTCCCATTTTCATCTGTTTGGACCGATTTAAACGCCCCTGGCATTGCCCCATTCGTGCATAAGAGCACGTCGAAGAAACGGTAATTCGGCTATCCTGCAAGTTCCTCCTCCGATCAAGCCTTCCCCATCTTTCGGAAATCTGGACTGGCTTGGGGAATTGTCGTCAAACGTCCCGCAAACATTGTAGGGATATGACAAGGCAATTCAACAGTGGAAATCGTGCATGCTACGGCATTGAAAACAAAGGTAAAATTTGGAAGCACGAAGGTACCAATAAAAGGGTTTGGGTTTGTTACAATACTCGGGGGTTGACTTCCCCCATGGACGGTTGACCCCATCAAAAGAGTGTTGCAGCTCTACCACCCGTTGACTTGCGGCATCCAAGGCTTGCTGCCGCTGAACTAGCTCTCGCTCCTCCTCCGCAGCGGCGGGGCGCAGTTCGTCAGTCCTGGCTTTGGCCCTCTCCACATCAGCTTGAACGGCAGCCATATTTTCAGAGGTCTGCCTCATGTGCTCTTTTGCCTCCACCAGCTGGGCCTTCAACCGTGATACCAGCTCAGTTTGTGCATCAAGAGAGGCTGAAAGCTCGTCTGCCCGGGTCTGCATCCGTTGAACCTCGCCTTCAGCCTCCTGGAACTTCTTGATGCTGGTCTCCTTCCTCCGCTGCCAGCCCACGCTGAGCCCACGATCATGATCCCGGATCTTCTCAGCCATAAGATCTCGGATGAGTGCATGAGGACGTTGGGCATCCACTCCCCCAGCACACAGTTCGTGCAACCGCGAGTGAAGCCTATCCATTTCGGCCAGCCATTGGGCTTGGGTAGTGTCCTTGATAAAGCGTGCGATTAGCTTCCACGACCGGCGGCGAACTATGCTGTTGTCTTCCTTGTCGGAGGCTGTTTCGTCCCAGTCTGCGCGATTGGCATGATCATATGCGGGATACGCCCGCAGGAAATCCTCGGCAGGATCAACATCCGGTGTCGAATCCAGTGCGACACCTGGTGCCGAAGCAGGTGCGACAGAGCTGGGACCGACCGGCTGATCCTCTTCCTCGGAGTCCACCTCAATGATTTTGGGTACGGCCCTACTGGCGGACCCGCCAGTGATGATGTGCGTCGCAGCTTGAGGAGATGGAGGGATTATTGCCACCATCACTGGCATGCCCCTAGGAGGGACACCACCAGACATCCCGACCAGCCTTGCCGCAGCAGCCCACGCCAGTCGAAGAACTGCATGACAAAGAGGGACATAAACGTTAGTTGGCATAGCCTACATGTGACAACAAGGAGACCGGTGGAGGAGACTTACGAAGATCGACCTCCGACCGCTGCTCCTGAGCCGGTACTGATGGGACCCCGAGGCGAGGCCCCCCGTATACTGTTGGAATGTCTGGGGATTCTAGAGGAGCCACCTCGGGCCCCCTGGTCCCACCAGACGCAGAACTGGACGCAGCCATAGGCGCGAGTTCTGAAGGTCCCGCATCATCACCCGCCAAGGAGCGAGAACGAGTCCTACGGACAAGTTCCTCCTGCATGGCTCAAACATTGGTGAGAACTCCATAGGGATCCAAGAACAGATCGTAAGGAGAGATGTTCAGAATGCTACCTCGAGAGCCTCCGCGAAATCGTCGGATTCTGAGCCTCGGTCTCCGACCTCTCCCTCCTCCAGCGGGCTCCCTCCTCCAGCCTCATCCTCCCGAGAGGAGTCCTCTGATTCCTCCGGCAAGGGGAAGCGCTTCCTCAGATCGGCAGCCGATAACTGTGGGGGGACCGTCTGATGCAACAGTACCCTCACCCGGTCTGTCATTGGGTGAGTGACACCACTGGAGTGGACGTAATCCTCCATATCTTCCAGGTACTGTTCTGCCTCCACCGGAGACGCCATGAATCCAGCCCGAACTGAGCCTATACCCAGTAATTCCATCCCGAGGCGATTCAGGTGGGCCCATATCTTGGATGGGCTGAGGAATTGCCAGTTGACGTCCCAAATGTCCCAAGATTCCGGGAAGACGGCGTCCTCTGCCATGTCAATGTGACACAGGTGCTTCCCTGGAGCCTGAGTGGATATCCTATGGAATCCCCTCGGTGGCCGCCCCTCCGGATGACCCTGCCCTCCCGGAATCACTGGATCCACCACTACTGCCATACCCTCGGCCGGTGTGGGTCTCACCGCCATGGCAGCCCCGCTACCGCGAGCGGCCCTAGCTGCCCTCCGACCCCGACCTCGAGATAGAGGAGGCCCACTGTCACCAACCCGGATCGTTGGTTGCTTCAGCATCTCCCCCAGATAAGCGGCCTCCGAACTAATGGCGTACTCCTTCACTAATCCAAAGGCGGCGGTGGATGGAGGCAATGCAATCTGCATCTTTCCATATTCACATGTGAACATGAGCCATAGCTGCCTCATCACACATGGGTGCTCCTCGTGACGCACCTCCCAGTATACCTGCGGGGTCAGCCGCTGGAGGCACCGAAACTTCCTCGCAAACCGATACGGAGTGTACGGTTCACAGAGCAGATCACGAACTATTCGTGCCACCAAAACTCTACCTCGGAAGGCCAGGAGGTAAGCCCGATGTTCTTCCGTTCCCCGTCTGTCATCAGTAACCATCCCCGTCGGCAACGGGAAGGGATGGAAATTGAACTCATCCGCCCTCCACACCTGATTCAGCACCATTGGAACGGCCAGTTTGAACGGGAAGCTCCCGACCGCATTCAGGATGGAGGGGCGAAAGTTTGATCCCGGCGGCGAAATGGGGTTTGGATACACGTAAATCCCCCTGATATGCGCTGCGATCCACCCTTACAGGAGGTGCAAGGGCCCGCATATTCTTGGCGGCTTCTTTCCCTCGCTAATATGCCACAGCATTCTGTACAGTTTGGTGAGCATTGGGATCCCCAGGTTGATCAGCTGCCCCATGGCCAACATCGACGCCATGATAAACGAGCTGGGTCGTACCCCCATGCTTGTATCTCTCACCGGTAGGATCCAACCACAGATGAGAGCCGCGATGAATGCCGCCAGCCTGACTATCTGCTGTTGTGCAGTGCTGACACTGAAACCCCAAGTTTTCCATTGGCTGTCCTCCAAGACCCGCCAATACGAGTGCCCTTTGCCCCATTGGGCCGTCCTTGGACAAGTTTGAGGCCTCGGAGGGAACTCTCGATTCTCTGGGAAATTCAGGAAGCATTTGAACCACCTCCTGAAGTGGACCTCCCTCACTGCCTCCTTGTCCTCTCCAGGGACAAACACCATCAGCGCCAATGCCAGTCGCGGCATTTTCTCCGCATCCCCCCACGCGCTGGAAACGGGGAGGAACTCGTCATACATGGCCCCCAAGATTGGGACCCCAGAAATCTGGTGGACATCCCACAGGCTGATGCCCACCTCCCCGTGATGCAGGTGAAAAGTGTTGGTCCTAGATGACCATCTACTCAGCAACTCCGGCATTAGCTGCTTCGGTTGGTAAATGTGGAATTGGGAGGCCCATGCCGCCTCATACAACCCCACTATCCACAACTCGGCCCCGAACTCCTCACATGAGGCGCCTACCCAGTAGGCCCAGGCCCAGTCATCAGTAAACTTGCCGCCCTGGCGCAGGTCCCACTCATCGGACCATCCCTTCTTCGAATCCTGCAAGGCCGCCTTCAGCATGGTACGGTAGAGGGGAGGGGAAGTCTCCGACAGCAATGGCTTCCCGTCGATGTCGTTCACATGGTTGTAGAGACAGTCAGCGGTAACGGGTGTGAATTCCTCCCGCGCGTGACCATCGGCCGCCCTGAACCATTGGTGCTGGCACAGTGTGCTCCTGAACCAGCAAGCTGGTTCATCCCTACTCGCCTCAGGGATGAAGACGTCATCCCTCAGCCCGAAGCCATACAACCACAGTTTCTTGCACTGCGGATAATCTTTCTGAACCTCCGAGAGCAGATCCGTCAAAGAAGTGTGGTCCGAGTGGCTCCAGATCATCTCCCCCAAGCCTGGATGGTTGGCCATCTCATCTCGACGAGCAGCATCTGTAAGGACCCCCAAGACAGCTTCTTGATGGGCCATTTTAACTCTGGCCCTCAGAAAAGGATTCTTTCAGATGGATCGCGAAGCTCGACCGTGAAGCTCGATCGCGAAGCCGGATCGCGAAGATCGGTCGCGAGACCAAGCCGCGAAGTCTGGCCAAGGCCGAAAAACAGAGGTTCGCTTGGCGTGGACGCAGAGTCGGAGACCCGTGGTTCGCCGCGAAGCTCGATTCGCGGAGTGCTGTCGCGGAGTACGCGGAGCTTCGCAAATTCGAGAGCACAAAAATACAAGGAAGGCATGTGAAGACAAAAGAGGGCGGACCCCCTATTTATAGGCGGTGACCCCGGAGCATCGCGGCGCGCCTCACCCACGCGAAGCATCGCGGCGCGTCCGGATCCGCGGCCCCGGCGAGCATCGCGGGGCCCTTTCGCGATGCTGCATCGCGAACCACCGACAATTTTGGTGATTTTCCCTCAGACTTCGACCCTTCGCCCTCCGCGGCTCCAAGTCTGAGGGGGGGAATTTGTTGGCGCCAAAAATACGGCCCGAAAGAAAGGAAGGAAAAAGACAGCTGGCGCGCTGCCTCGCGAAGCACAGCCACGAAGCACAGCCGAGAAGCACCCACGTGAAGCATCCCGACCCTCGCGACCTCGCGAAGCTCCGGAGGCGGTAATGCTCCATGAACCCATTTGACGTTCGCGAGCCTCCGCGAAGCACCAGAGGCGGTAATGCTCCGCGAACCCATTTGACGTTCGCGAGCCACCGCGAAGCACCAGAGGCATTATGCTCCGCGAACCCATTTGACATTCGCGAGCCGCCGCGAAGCACCAGAGGCCGTAATGCTCCACGAACCCATTTGACGTTCGCGAGCCGCCGCGATGCACCAGAGGCGGTAATGCTCCGCGAACACATTTGACGTTCGCGAGCCGCTGTGAAGCTCCGGAGGTGGTAATGCTCCGCGGACGACGTTGACGTTCGCGAGCGCGCCGCGAAGCACCGAAGGCGGCGCGCGAGCCCTGCTTCGTGGCGCCCCTTCCCTATAAATACTGGACTCCCCCTGAGTCTCGAGGGTGGACAATCCGACCTTTCGGCTTCTCCTCTCCCGAATCGAGAAGCACTCTTTGCCCCGGGAATCATGAGTTCCGCGAGGTATTTCTACTTCGCGAGATGACTCTGCTTTGTCTCGTTTTGAGCCCCTCTTCCGAGAGGGATGCCCTTCGCGAAGCTCAAGGGCGTTCACGAAGGAAGGGGATTCCCAAGGGAACCCGGGCAGCCGCTGAGCGTTTATGCTTTGCGAAACACCCAACCCATGCTAGTGATCCCTATGCCAAGGCAGGATCAGTATGCATCGTGAAGCACACTGCTCCGCAGGACCCTGCTTCACGAGGCACCCCTTCCTCACGAGGCAGTGCTCCGCGAACACTGTTCCACTTCGCGAAGCACCTTACACTCACACCTATGCCCCATGCTAAGGCCAAGGCACTTCACTTCGCAAAGCACACTCCTCTACTTAGCGATTCCTCTTCCCGTGCGGCCCTCCAGGTTTGCACGATGTGATTTCAAAGTCCCGTGGACAATACCACCCATAGAGTTGCTTCTCCCAATGATTCTTCTCATAGGCACGCTAACTGCTATTGCTTCTTCGAATAGCCACGCTAACGTGGGCCCCTCGATGGTTCGTTCCACGACCCCCCTTAACCATGGCCTTACCGGTACCTTACCTTCCCCAAGGACCAGAGGGTACCAGTTATGTAAGTCCTACGGGTGTGGAGTGAACCCACCTCATCCGAGCTGCAGGACGTTAAACTGCCAAGCACCACGTCCTCAACACATGACGTTAAACTGTGATCCGACCTCGTGCCCCTCGCGAAGGGTCCCCCCAGCTCGAACATTTTTTACACCACTCGTCTCCATGGGAATGGAACTCTTCCTCACATGGAATGAGATCCTCCTTGTCAGAGTGGCGTATGTTCGTAAGAGAAGGGCGACCCTGGCCCCCTCAACGGATGGCTGCACCTCTGCATCTCTGTACTTCCCCACTACCAAGGTCAGTGGAGGGCGTGATAGGGAACGAGGCACCTCCCATCGTCGGACCAAGGTCCATCTTTCCCGCGCTCTGTCGCGCCATGGGCCTCCATCCTGGAGTAAGTCCCAACACCATGGGCCGCTCAACGCGTAAGCCCCTCTTCACTTCTCACGGATGCACCCTTCGCGACGTGATCGTCAGGTCCTTGCAACCTCTTGTTTCTCACACCGAGCATGACTCACGTGGGCTTAGAGTGAGCACCGACCCTGACCCCAAATATTCTCTTGAACTACGAGGTCTTTGATCCATGTCAAGGCATGGTACGTAGGAAGACTCTATGAGGTTCAAGCCCACCCGTCTTTCACGTCGGGTTTCACCCCCGTCCAGCACGATGTTAAACTACACTCCGGTCCAGTGGTAAACCATTGCGACCCAACCCATCTTGAACTACGAGGTCTTTGATCCATGTCAAGGCATGGTACGTAGGAAGTCTCCACGAGGTTCAAGCCCACCCGTCATTTCACGTCGGGTCCCATTCCAGTCCAGTGGTAATCCATTGCGACCCAACCCATCTTCCGAACTACGAGGACTTTTATCCATGTAAAGGCATGGTACGTAGGAAGCCTTCACGAGGTTCAAGCCCACCAATAGTGGACCCCTGGGTCTACTTTCACGCCGGTTCACCGACAAACCCATCCCACTTGAACTACGAGGTCTTTGATCCATGTCAAGGCATGGTACGTAGGAAGCCTCCACGAGGTTCAATCCCACCCATCATTTCACGTCGGGTCCCATTCTGGTCCAGTGGTAAGCCATTGCGACCCATCCCACTTGAACTACGAGGTCTTTGATCCATGTCAAGGCATGATACGTAGGAAGCCTCCGCGAGGTTCAAACCCACCCGTCATTTCACGTCGGGTCTCACCCCGGTCCAGCACGACGTTAAACTGCATTCTGGTCCAATGGTAAGCTGTTGCGACCTTTTCCCACCTGAACTACGAGGTCTTTGATCCATGTCAAGGCATGGTACGTAGGAAGCCTCCACGAGTTTCAAGCCCACCCGTCATTTCACGTCGGGTCCCATTCTGGTCCAGTGGTAAGCCATTGCGACCCATCCCACTTGAACTACGAGGTCTTTGATCCATGTCAAGGCATGGTACGTAGGAAGCCTCCACGAGGTTCAAACCCACCCGTCATTTCACGTCGGGTCTCACCCCGGTCCAACACGATGTTAAACTGCATTCTGGTCCAATGGTAAGCTATTGCGACCTTTTCCCACCGGAACTATGAGGTCTTTGATCCATGTCAAGGCATGGTACGTAGGAAGCCTCCATGGGGTTCAAGCCACATTGCTCGGTCGTTCATTCACGTTGAGTTTCGCCCTCGTCCAGCATGACGTTAAACTGCATGCCTCCTTTTGTCCCGCATGACAGTAAACTGTACACCCAATTCTAGTCCGACGGCAAGCCGTTGTGACTAACCCGAACTACGAGGTCTTTGATCCATGTCAAGGCATGGTACGTAGGAAGACTTCCACAGGTTCAAGCCCACCACTCATTAGACCAAGGTACACTTTCACGTCGGTTCGCCGACAAAGCCCCATTTGAACTACGCGGACTTTGATTCCCTGCCACAGGGATACGTAGGAAGCCTCGTCAAGGCTCAAGCCCAACTTCACCGTCGCCCCTGCGATGGTCCCACTTCACTCTCCTTCCAATCCATTCATCAACCTACCACCTGTTCCGATTCTCGCCCGGACCATCTTATCCTGGTGAGACCATGTCGGTACGCTCTTCTTCACTGTCGCCCATGGGCTGGCCCCGGTATCGATATCCCTTCAAGGAGGATCCCTCAATCCGATCTATCCTAGATAATGCTCTGGTTGGGTTGATCCATCTCCGATGGACGTTAAACTTGCGGCATAACCTGTGTTGAGCACGGGAAGCTGAGGAAAACCTCAGATATGCGTCTACGACATATAATTCCCCACGCTCGATGTGGGATGCCTCGGGCTTCCATGCCCTCGAGAAGCCTTGTGGTCAAGGATAACAGACAGACATGCCAGGTACCCCAGCATCCAGACATGCTACTGATGCCTCAACGTGACTACTCCCCTGACTGAAGGTTTCTGCCCTGACTGGACCCTTTGGAATGTCCCGACAGAAGCAGTGTAATTAACCGGTGTCCATAGAAACATGGCACTGAGAAGAGTTTCACGAACTATGTATTAAATCAATAAGGGAGACCCGGACTAGGTGACGAGTCCTAATGAGGAATCCACAGGAGGAAGTACCGACATCCCATCATCCCGTTTCGATCAAGGATCAGGCGTCCCTGAATAAGGAGCGAATGCCGCCCGCCTTTGGAAAGCGGGAATGCGGGGCAACAGAAGCGCTGCGCGTCCTCCCCCACGGACGGACGGGCGCACGCCCCGAAGAAATCATCGAAAACAAAGGTATTACAAGTCCAAAGCTAAGAAAGAGTTGAAATCCAATGACACCTGGAGTGCCAGTGGTGGTGACTCTTCAGATGAATCTTCGAATTATGAATCTTTTAGATAGAAGAATCTCGGTCTTTTAGCCAGGCTACCTATTGATAATCGTTGCTTAATGGATAAGGTACACAATTCTGAATCATTGACCAATGTTTATTTAAATGCTAATGATAGTAAATATTATAACTCTTCCAATGTAGAATTCTCTTCTGATGAAGATAATACTTTACCTACCTATGAAGAAGTTTCTAGGTTTTCCAAACTTCGTGAAAATGAGAATTCAAAACTCATGAAGAAACTTGATAAGGAAAATTCAAGGAATGTTATTTTTACTAAGGAAATATCATATCATTCTAATGATCTTGATAAGAAAAATGCTGATTTCAAAATTATTTCAAAAAATCTTGAGTAAGTATGTTCTGAGAAGAATAATCTTTCTAAAGATCTAGAAAACGTAATTTCTAAGAAATATTTTTTCGAGCCTAACTCCAGCTCAAAATAAAATGTTTTTGAAGACAATAAATTAGTTATAAAACACAAATCCAAAATATTTTATTTGAGGAAGTTTTTGTCAAACTTTACCCTAGGTAAGGAAAATTTTGATAAAATGTACTCACAAATCCGACCTTAAAGGAATACTTCTGGTTTTGGTTACATAAGTTCTAAACTAATTTTTAGTAACAACTACTTTGATCCTCAAAGTTCCCTATTCTGCACTAAGTGTCAATGTGGTGGTCACTGGGAAAATAATTTTTCCTTAAACAAAACCCAATATTTAGGATTTCATAAAGCTTATTTTTCTAAGAAGATGTGGGTACCCAAAATTTTGCTTTCTGAGACTTCTAGATCCAAGAAAGTCTAGATTTCGAAAACCTAACTTTTTCTTATTTTCAGGAAAATAGGGAAAGTACCAAAAACAATACATGGTACATGGATAGTGGATGTTCCCAGCACATGACTCGTAATAAAGACTTATTTGAAAAGATTATCAAAACGAAAGGAGGAAAAGTAACTTTTAGAGATAATGCTTAGGGAGAAATTATTGGTATAGGTAACATCGTTCTTCTTGGAAAAACCTTGATTTCTAATGTTTTATTTGTTAAAGGCCTTAAGCACAACCTCATCAGCATAAGTCAATTATGTGATGCAGGCTACCTTTTGAATTTTAGAAATGATAAGTGCTTAGTACACAATTCCAAGGAAGAGTTTATTCTTTCTGCTCATAGGCAAGAGAATGTTTACACACCTAACATAGAATACCTTAAGAGCCAAGGATTACCTTCCTTAGTGAAATGGAAGATCATTCTTGGTTATGACCTAGAAGGCTAGGACATTGTAACCTTAAGAACTTACGTAAACTTTCTATGAAAGGATTATTTAAGGATCTACCAGAGCTTAGATTTGATTCTTCAAAAGTTTTTGAACCTTGTCAATATGGCAAGAAACAAAAAACAAGTTTTAAATCCATTGGAGAAGTCTCAACCACTGATGCATTACAGCTAGTGCATATGGATCTTTTTGGTCCTACACAAACTAGAATTATTGGGGGAAAATATTATGTATTTGTTTTGGTTGATGATTACACTAGATTTATGTGAGTATACTTTCTAGAAAAGAAGTATTAAGATTTTTCTTATTTCAAACGTTTTAGAGCCCATGTCAAAAATATGAAAAACATTCCATTGAAAACTATTCATAGTGATCATGGAGGATAATTTCAAAATTTTTATTTTGAAACTTTTTGTAGTAGAAAAGGTATTACTCACAACTTTTTAGCACCTAGAACAACTCAACAGAATGGTGTTGTTGAAAGAAGAAATAGAATTATTCAAGAGATAACTAGAACCATGTTGAGTGAGTATTCTATTTCCAAACATTTTTGGGCTGAAGCTGTAAGTACTGCTTGTTATACTATAAATCGAGTTTTGATTAGGCCTTTTCTTAATAAAACTCATTATGAGTTATGGAATGGAAGAAAACCTAGACTTTCCTACTTTAAGGTTTTTGGTTTCAAGGTATTCATTCTGAATACTACAGATAAATTACACAAATTCACACCAAAATCTGATAAGGGAATTTTCTTAGGCAACTCCACAATTTCTAAGGAATATAGTGTTTTCAGTAAAAACACTTGTACTGTTGAAGAAACAGTACATGTTAAATTTTATGAAACTGATCCTTTTGATTTTAGACAACCCAAACCTACATCTTCAGATGTGTTTTTAAAAATTGTTTATCAACCTTTGATAGAAAATCCTTTTGATAAGGAAAATGTTCAAGAAGATACTTATGAAACATTTACCCTAGAAGATTTCATACCCTGTGTTCATGAACAGTTTTACAAAACCCAAATCAGCCATTTCTAAGGAATCATCCGAGTGATAGTATCATTGGTGATGTGAATCAACCTGTAAGGACTAAAATTTCCTTAAGAAATGAAATAGAACATTTAGCATTCCTTTCCCAATTAGAACCAAAAAGCACTGATGAAGCTTTAGGTGATGATGATTGGATTAAAGCCACACAAGATGAATTAAATGAATTCGAAAGGAATAATGTATGGACCTTGGTTGAAAGACCTAAGGAAAATTTTGTTATTGGAGTAAAATGGGTCTTCAGAAATAAGTGTGATGAAAATGGAATCATCGTAAGAAATAAAGCTAGATTGGTTGCTAAAGGCTATAATCAATAAGAAGGAATAGACTATGAAGAAACCTATGCTCCAGTATCTAGATTTCAATATATTCATATTTTACTTGCCTTTTCAGCATTTATTAATTTCAAGCCTTTTCAAATGGATGTAAAATGTTCTTTCCTTAATGGTTATGTTCAATAAGAAGTTTTTATTGAACAACCTCCTGGATTTGAAGAAACAAAACATCCTGATCATGTTTTTAGACTTACCAATGATTTGTATGGCCTTAAACAAGCCCCATGAGCTTGGTATGATAGAATTATAGGATTTTTGATTCAAAATAACTATGTTAAGGGAAATGAAGATCCAACCCTTTTATAAATAAAGATAAGAAAAATGTTTTGATTGTTCAAACATATGTTGATGAAATTATATTTGGTTCAACTCAGCAGTCTTTAACTAATTCCTTTGCAGATCTAATAAATCTGAGTTTGAAATGAGTATGATGGGTGAGTTAACATTTTTCCTTGGTTTTCAAATTTCTCAAAAACCATAAGGAATCTACATATCCAAAAATATGTATATTAAATATCTTTTTAAAATTATGGATATCAAAACACTAAGAGTATAAGTACTTCCATCGGTACCTCAAACATACTTGATCTTGATAAAGCTGGGAAACTAGTAGATCAAGCATCATTTATAGGGATGATAGGAAGTCTTCTTTACTTGATAGCTAGTCGTCCAGACTTAATGTTTTCAGTATGCTTATGTGCAAGATATCAATACAATCCTAAGGAATCTCATTTAAAGGTAGCGAATATAATTTTTCACTACTTAAAGGGAACCATGGATTTAGGTCTATTTTATACTTCTGGAAATTATTTTGTCTTAAAAGGTTTTTCAAATGCTAACTTTTGTGGGTGTAGAATGGATAGAAAGAGTACATCTAGAACTTTTCATTTATTAGGAGATTCATTAGTTTCTTGGTCATGCAAGAAGAAACACTCAGTAGCACTATCCTCTACTGAAGTTGAATATGTAGCAGCTGGATTTTGTTGTGCTCAAGTGTTGTGGATGCAACACACACTCAAAGACTATGGCTTGAGTTTCACTAAGACTCAAATTTCGTGTGATAACAGAAGTACCATTGCACATAGTAAAAACACTGCACATCACTCTCGTGCAAAACACATAGATATTAGGTATCACTTTCTTAGGGATCACACACAAAAAGAAGATATCATTCTTCAATTCATCGAAATGCAAGATCAACTTTCTGACATTTTCACAAAATATTTACCTTCCGATAGATTTGAATACATTAAACAAAAGTTAGTAATGATAACCGTAATGTAATCATTCTTGATTAACTTTTTGTTAAACCATTCTCCTTACAGTAATAAACTCATTTTCATAGGGGGAGTACATCTCCTTATAAATGTTTTCATATTTTTCGTAATGATGTTTTCATATTTTTCGTAATGATGTTTTTATAGATCTTTTCAAATTTTTTTTTCGTAATAAAGTTTTTTTAGTTGGTTTTTGAAAATTTCATAATGAACATTTTTGGAACTGAAATTTTTTTAATGAGATGTTCGGAACTGAAGCTTTCGTAATGGAATTATTCAGATCTGAAATTTTCATAATACAAAATTTCATACTGGAAATTTTCATAATACAAATTTTGGTAAAGGAAATTTTCGTAATGGAAATTTTCGTAATGGAAATTTTCATAATGGAAAATTTTCGTACTGAAAATTTTCGTAATGAGAATTTTCGTAATGAGAATTTTCATAATGATAATTTTCATAATGAGAATTTTCGTACTCAAATTTTTTTTAATCGAGTTTTAGTACCCAAAATTTTTGCAATAAAATCTTAAGTCTTTCGTAGTAAGTTTTTCGAAGTGTTTTTTTTCAAATTTTCTTCAAGAAGAATATCACCTATTACGAATAATCATCCTAGCCAATCTGAAAGGTATGGCTTCCTTACATAAGTTTTCGTAATCGTTTTTAGTTACTGGTAGTTTCTTTTTCTTTTAAAATTTCTCAGATTCATTTCCTATTAAATCCGAATGTTTTTCTTAAAACCTCAAAAGAACAGATTCAAGATTTCCTTGTGGGCATGTTTTCAACCGTCAGATCAAATCAGAGAGTTTTTCAACCATCAGATTGTTTTTAGAAGTTTAAAGGTCACCACCATCACCTATATAAATGGGACCCCTAATGCTATCCCACATCGATTTCCAAGATCTCGCATCTCGAAGCTCTGCCACAGTTCTTAAAGCCCGTTCTGAATCTCTCAGAATTCCTAGAATCTGAATGTCTATAGAAGCCACTTCTCTAGAAATTTCTACAACGGAGCCAATCTCAAAATGGCAAGTATACTAGGAAAGGTTGTCCCATCCAAACTTTTTCAAGTATGATTCTATCATCTCTAATAATATCAAGTTAAATAGTTGGGAAGATATATGCATATCTAAGACAGGTGATCAAGACATGGTGTATCCAGATTTTCTTATAGAGTTCTATGAATCAGTTTGTTTGTTTGAGGAAGAGGGAAGAGAAAAATTTTCTTTTAAGTCTTATGGGAAGACCTACAAACTTACTTAAACCAAGGATGCAAGATTGGTGGGGCTGAAATATGAAGGGGAAGCTAAGTTTGTCTCACACAAACTCCCAGATGTTCTAGGTATTTTTGTTAAGGTAAAGGCCTTACAATGTCTTGGGATTGATGATGTCAAGACAACCAAAATTGCTCACCTATCTTCTAACAACTAGATCCTTCAACTATGGGTAAAAGGTTTCATAGTACCAAGAAAAGGTGACAAAGATACCCTCAAGAAAAGTGATATATATTTCTTAGACTTCCTGGTAAATCTAAGGAAAATAAATTTGATGAGGCATGTACTTGTTACAATCATGAACATCAAGGATGGAAATATTAGAGCCCAAATTATCATGTTTCTGGCCTTACTTTAGAATATGATAGTTCAATGACTTGAGTCATTCAAGATTGCATGCAAATATAAGTATTAGAATTTCAAACTTATACTTGTTAGTGATGAAACTCTGGAAAGAATGAATATGGCTTATTCTAAGGGGACAAAATAGTTTTATGATCTGCTAGTGGAAGAGGCAGATGCCAATCCGGAAAATGTGGAAAATGGTGAACCCTCTAAGAAGGTCGGGAAGAAGAGAAAGGTGAAAGAAGTGGAGGAGACAGACAAAAATCCTAAAGCTAAGGAAGCTCAATCCACACCTCCCAAACCGAAGAATCAGAATGTGTATCCAGATGAAGTGGTTGCAAAGTGGAGGGAAGATAAGGAAAAGAGGAAATAAGGGGAACCTCAGTTCGGATTGGACCCTGCTGAAGCCAAGTCTATAAGGGAGAAGACTACTGAATACCTTGAGAAGGTAGAAAAAGAGAAGAAGATGAAGAAGAAATTGCCTGAGGCTGAAGTTGTATAATCTCTTTTGAAAGCCACATAAATAGGCTTCGAAAATATTCCAGTACCGGAAACTTTCCTTGCCAAGCCATTACCTGAAACTCCGAGGAAGAATTTATTCACTCTGAAAAAATATAAACAGAAATAAGTTGATGAAGAATTAGAAGAAGAGGAAGTAGAAGAAGAAGAAGTAGTAGTAGAATAAGATAGTGGTGATTTAGATGGTCTGATTAAACAAGTTGATGGTTATCAAGAAAAGTAAAATCCATCAGAAAAATTACCACTGCGTACAACTGAGGCCAAGTCCTCAAAGCATGTCACTCCGGGAAAGGAAGAAGAGAAAGGTGGTAAGGAAGATGAAGGCATGAAAGAAGAGAAAGTGAATGAATTTTCTGAGGAATAAAGCAATGAAAAGAACTTTGTTGAGGAAGGAGTAGAGAAGGAAAAACCCGATGAAGACAAGATAGTTCAATTATCTAAAAGTGAGAAAGAATCTCCTGATGAGGGAACCATTCCGAAAGTTGATAAGGGTAATAAAGTGATTATGGACACCCCAACGAAAGATATCATAAGGGAAAAGCAAGTTGGAGGCTCTTCTAAAAGAAATCCTATGGAAATTGAAGAAGAACATTCGCCTAACAAGATGTTGGATTCGGAGTCATTTGCACTGGGAAATGATTTTGTTGTTGAGTCTCTAAAAAAATTGGTGGACACAATTCTGATCTTTCCTACAATAGACTCCAGATTCCAGATTCTTCAGCACATCTTAAATCAGAAGTCAAAATCCTTATCCATGGTAATGGATAAATGTGTGAAGATTGAAGTAGAGAACAAAAATTTTCTTATCAATTATGAGGCCCACAGAAAATCATACAGCAAAATGACTTTATGGTCAAAGAAAATCGATGAGGATTTGACAGAGCTAGATACCTTTCATAATGATGTGAAAGAAGCTTTTGATATCGGGGATACCAAGATGAAGAATCTTCAGGAAAAGCTGACCATTGAACAAAATACTTGGAATCAACGGGTGAAGGATCTGAATGGGAAGCTTAACTATGTTGCTCAAAACTGGAAGGGGGAAAGAGATCTCTAGATTGAGATTAAAGAGAAGCTTTTCAAGTAGCATGAATTGCTGAAGATTCAGGAAGAGGCCATGAAGGCTCAGGTAGAGGTCCTGAAATCTCAAGAAGAAATGATCACAGCCTTGGAGAAGTAAGATGAGGAGGACCACAAAGACTTAAAGAATCTTAAAACCCTTCCGAAAAAGATAATTTTCAAGGAAAAAGAATACAAATAGACCAATCTGGTATTTTGTTGTATTTTTCCTTGTACTAATCTTTCCAATCATAATGAAATTGTCGATGCTTGTCTTTGTTGTATGTATTTAATGTTTCAGGTACTTTATTGTTTTTCCATTCTCTCTAATTATTTTTGAAAATCACAAAGGGGGAGAAGGAAAAAGAACTACCAAAAAAGGGGGAGAAGGAAAAATCTAAAAGGGAGAAGAAAAATTTATTAGTTAAGAAGAACAATCCTTAAGTAAGGGGGAGTTCTCATTACTAATTCTTCATTGAAATGAAATCTCTCATTCCGGAAATCTAGAATACGATACTTAGAGTATTAAAGACTAAGGGGGAGTTAGTCATATTCACCATTGATCATAAAAAAAGGGAGATAATCTTTAATTACAAGTCTATAAATTTATTCTAAGTCATTACATTCTTTTTCGTAAGGATGTTTGTGCTTTCCAAAAAGGGGGAGATTGTTGAGTCAATAAGGTTTTCCTTATGACTTTTTCCATTATTTCATTAATGGGAGAGATTTATAAGTAATCATGGTTTCATTATGAATTTACCATTCCTCTTGTTTTGAAATTCACAAACACCTTTTCTAAAAGAAAATGTCATTTTACCCCAGTTCTACTACCATAAGGAAAATTTCCTTCCCAAAGGAAATTTACCCCTACCTTGTTTTCATTGTTCATATCAATATTTTTCTAAAATATAAAAATTGGATTCATATGTAAAAACTTGGAATCATATAATACTTAGACATGAAGAATTCTATTTTAGGATCCGAATTCTGGATACAGACTCTAATGATGTTCAACTCTGAATTCTGGATACAAACTCTAATGAAGTTCAACTCCGAATTCTGGATATGAACTCTAATGAAGTTCCACTCCGAATTCTGGATACAAACTCTCATAAAGATCCACTCTAAATTCTGGATAAAAACTCTCATAATGTTACATTCCAAATTCTGGATACGAACTCTCATAAAGTTCCACTCCAAATTCTGATTACGAACTTCTCTAAGTTCTTACTCCGAGTTATTCGAATTGAGACTCCGAACTCTGATGAGGTCTGACTCCAAATTCTCATGAACTTAGACTCTGAACTTTTTATGTTCTGGATCCGAATTATATTGAAATCAGACTCCGAATTTTCATGAAATTTAGACTCCAAATTTCTAAAGAATTCCGGTTCCGAATTACTACAAACCAGAATACGAATATTCTTAAGTTTATAGACACCAAATTTATTTTACATCCATTCGAACTTTAACCTTTTCCATTCCAAACTTTCATTTTCCACTCCATTCTGAATATCTGTTTAGTTATGCTTACACTTGTTTATTATAAAACGATGTCGTGATTTCAGTTATTGACTAACTGTTAGTTGAGTGACACGTGTAAAAGTCCCTCCAAAATTGATGGAGAAATATGACCGTTGGAGGAGGGATCCGACCATTGGAGCTTCTCCTATAAATATGATCTCATTTTAAAAGAAGCTAAAACTTTGACACAACTTTTACATCTGTGCTTACATGCTGTTGAAGTGATTTCTAGAGAGAGAGTCTCTTAAAATCTCTCAAGCTTTATGCGGAATGTTTGAACAGCTTGTTCAAACTTTGCCTTGTGAAGATTTGCTTCGTGCGACTCTGATTTTTTCTATGTACAATAGAGGGCTTCCGGGGATAGGAAGACATAGGTTCCAACACCTTGAAGTTGAGGGCTTCCTTGCTGGGGAAGACAGAGGTGCTGACTACCTGATAGTTGAGAGCTTGCGAGGATATCAAGACAGACTCCAATCTTCTTATCGAGGGCTTAACCTGGTGTGGGTAAGACAGACTTTCTTAAAAGTATATATCAAGGGACCTTTATCCAAGGTTGTTGGATATGCTTCTCTTCGGGTTAAAAGACTTATTACTTGTTACTTGTTTTTGTTACATGTTTTTACACTGCATTTTGTATTGTTGAGGGAAGTATACCTTCTTATACTTCCTCATCTTTGTACTCTGATATAATTAGATTATATATGCTTTAAGGTATAATCTTCATCTTGTAAACTTTAGTTAAGTTCCATTTTTGGAATCAATTTTCTTGAATCTAGAAAGTCTTTAGTACTCATAGAGGTCTTGTGAATTTTCTTATTTAACCTTTTTAAACATAACCATCCTAAAAATTTCCTAATGGAATTTTTTAAAAGGTACAATTCACCCACCTCATGTATCTGAGAATCTCATTCTTATTTCGATACTATGTTTGGTATTATAGAGTATATCATACTCAGTAACATACCATCCTAACATTTACTCCTTTGTTTCTTAATTTGATATAATTTTCATGTAATACTCTGATGATGACACAATAGTCTATTTGAGGGCGCACCAAATAAAATTCCCCCATTATCATGTTGAAGAATATAAATCATTATAGTAAATTCTAATGATAATGTCTATATACCTTTTAATGGTTTAATTAGTTAGATACTTTTTCAGGATTTCATTTTTAATTTATTTTGATCTCTTTCATATGATTTATCACACAAACACCACTCAAAATTAAATCATTTCATGCCATAGTAAGTAGTGTAATAATCTAAGGGTGATCGGTGATTTCCAATTATCACGCAAGGCAAGGATAAAGTATACAATGAATATTTTATTTCCCTTTCCAAACCATAATAACTAGATAAGATTAATTGGATAGGTATCATTTTATTATAGCAGGAGTGTGAATTTTTTTAAAAATTATTCAATAAGATAATAAGGGAATGATCTTAGAATAAATCATTGTACTTAATATTGATATTATAAATGATTAATTGAATAAACTATTTCCTCAATTTAAACCCATTAAACAAGATAAAGACACATTATTTTCGTGGTATTCTCTATAGAAAACCTGAGTAACACTTTAATTCATTTTACTTTGGTCAAAAACTCTTTTTTTGGTAATTGGAAGCCCCATGATAGGCTATACATCAATGTGATTCCCCTGTCATTTGACTAATCACCAACAAAACCCAATACTATAACCTATCTTTTATTAGATTGAAAGTATCCTTGATCTCCACCTATAATCACTTATTGTCAAAATTATAGATTCTCCCCTCATAATTTAAACTCTAATGTTGAACTCACACAATGTCTTCCTTAAATCCTTATTCTCCTTGGTTAGATCAATCCTTCATCAGTAAATCATAACAATCTGATGAAACACACTAATTAGAAACTATAAGAGTCTAATATCAATTGTTTTTATTTTAATATTGATTGGTTTCAATGACCATAAACTACAATTTTAGTGCATTTTATAAATTGAACTTCATTTCACATCATTGTTCAATTCATGTCTAAGTGTGTCAATTTGGGAACAATTAATAATCATCTTGTGGAATTCATTATTTTGATTATTTTAATTTGATATTTTCTGGGATATTATTGATATCTTTGTGTCACATTTTTTTTTGTTTTATGATCAACGGTTGAATCATAATGGAAGATGGAAATTTTTGTCCATGGATGCAGAAATGTTTTATCAATGAATAACAGGCCTTTGGCCTATCAAATAAAAGTGGTTCCCATATTTCAAACCTAATGAATATAAAATTTTATATTTACATAGAGAAAATTGTGGGTATCATTTCATTCATTTATGGACAGATCTAATTCTGATGTTTTCAAGGAGTTCCAGGGAGCCCAAGATGAGAATTAAATTATGGGATAGATTGCATGGCCCATAAAATCATCCCACCATTTCAAGCATGAAATATGAATGGATGATCCAATTGTAATGAAATTTTGAAATATATTATAGGGAAAACATAATAATATATTTATATTTTATGACTATCCAGGATTCCACCATCTTAAATGACATATTTTCACACCAAAAGGGGGATGAATATGGTCTGATTTTTCTTGTCAACATTGAAATGTCTACTTTCCCCTTTTTCACACCCACTTTTAACTATTAAAATTAAATGAAATGGAATTGAATGGTGGGGATATACCCTAGGACTGTAAATATCTAATTATTGTTGAGGTGGTTATGGAATTTTTGGTGGATTTTTTATTCCTTCAATTGTAATGTTGCGCTTTCATTTTGCAATCAAATGATTATTTTTAACTTGTATGTTTTTTCAATCACATTAGTTTATTAATAAATGTTCTTATTCTTAATATTATTTTGTTTTTATAACAGTTTTATTAACATGTTGATTTATTTTAATCAATGTGTGAATTGATTCACACAAAAAATTATGAATTTCCTCACACAACAGTGAAGTGTTTGTTTTTTCTTTCTTTTTTTCATTTATTCAATTCCACCATTATAATTCAAATTTTACCTTCCATTGAGATCCCTGAATCAATGTAAGGATAAGAATATTGTGGTTTTGTTATAGGAAGTTTCTTCATGATGGATTATTTTATCAAATTCTCAAATTAGTTCTATGTTTTGAGAGTTCATTTCTTTGACTTATTTTCTTCCGCATCTTTGCCAAATTTAACGACTACACATTTTGATTGCTAGTATGATCCAATTCCATGGAGTGATAATTAAGGTGATACTATAAGTTAATTGGTTATTAGACATGGAATTGTGCATGGATTAAATCAGTTAATGATTTTTTGTAATTATCTCATTGATTGGATTCTTCTAGAACTAGTGAACTGTGATTTCGTATGAAATAATTTACATAGATTCTAGAACTAAAAAACATATGATCAAACAATATCAATTACTTGTTTCCATTAAAATATTTAGGTTTTTCATTGTTATATTCAATAAATTCTCTTAGTTACATTACTACTATCCTATCCCTATTGCAATTAACACCAATGTTGGACACTTCATATCCAATCTCCAATGATGGAAATGTGAGAAAGGAGATGATGACCCCTGAGTCTCGCCTCTAGTAGGCCATGGGTTGGCAACTAGCACCGAGGGTATAATAAGCACATAGATGGGAGACATTACCATTTAAGATAACACATGTCAAATAGAGAGATAATATAGACACCAACAAACTCTAGCTCAGACTAAGATACAAAAATAAACCCTACAACTTATATATAATGTTATGCAAGAACTACAACAATTGAAAGGGAAAACAGCATGTACCAAAAGAATGTAAATCGATAACGACAATGATGCTCGAACAACTCATGCAAGCCTCATTCTAGTAGTAACTAGCTTGATCTCTAACCAGATCTAGGTGATCGAAAATATAGTTTATCCAACATAGGTTGAGTATAATAGTATACTTAGCAGGATCCTCCCTAGATCCTCTTGTGAAAAAGTAAAGAAATCATGCTAAAGCAGAGTGAACAACAAGTGAAACTAACTAATCACATAAACAGGTATACTATATTCCCAACCTCACCATGAATACTGTAACCAAGTATCACATACAAGTGTATATAATATAATAAATAATATCAAGGTTACCCCTACCACTTCCCCACTAGTTTTCCGCTTTTCCCCAACATCTCATGTCCTAAGCATCTCCCTCAAAAAAGGATTTCTCGCAAACACTTGGTCATAACACAAAAATAAGAACCTCATTCCACACAACCACTACATCCACATAAACAATGTAAATATGTAGTTTTTTGAGATCCTCCATAGCTCACATAATGTGTATCATACATCGGGTATTATACCTCAAGACATTACAACCCATAAACCGATTAAGGATCCTAAAGCCAACACAACTGAGACATGTTACACCTATAGTATTCCATAGGAAACTATATCTAGAATATACGTGTATGAATAACCAAAATCCATTACTGACCTCTACAAACATATATGGTGAAAAATAACCGTTGTTCCAACTAGAACACATAACTACCAAGAGAATAAAGCGGGGCTAAAGGGGGTAGTCACCCATCCATCTTCCCATATAGATGTTGGGGAAAACACCCCCTAGGGATCAGAATCCCCATGGTGTTAGTTTCCCTAACCAACATGGTGGAGTAGTATATAGAAACAAAAAAAATCTAAGAATATAATATAGATCAAAATCACACTATAGGCCCAACCTTGTATTGTACTAAACTGTAGCTAATATCTCTCAGACTCCTGGATGCCACTGCGGGGAGTAGGTATCTTACAAGAACCCAACCATTTAAAGTTATAAATTAGATTACTTTATCCCTTTTTCTCAGTTTCACTTTACATTGATTAATTATATAACAATTAATTAACCAATATAATTTCCACATTACATTTCATTAACATCATAACAAAGTCCCATGCCCTCCAGGCATAACCGCACTGAGTGCACTGATCCTCCGAAGTAACCCCAACATTGTATCCCAACAATCTCTAACCCCATGGGCTCGACATCATTTTTTAAATCATTTATTAACAAAATTAACAATTTTTTATAATTAAAAGTATTATAAGAAAGCATTCTAAGCTAACAAACACAATGGGCTCAACATGGTGAGTAGATGAACTACACATCAAACCTTTTATGCCCATATATGGAGCGTAGACTCATCCTTACTCAAGAAGCTAAACACGGAAATCACATGACATAATCCACACATCTTCACCTCATTTGGAAGGAGGGTAAGAAGGACCATCCACCTCATGTAGTGGGAAAGTATAGTAGATAAACCAAAAGAAGCACCCAACAAGAAAAACATTTAGTAAGCCTAGCTTCAATCCTTTTCATCACCTC
Organism: Viscum album; assembly: GCA_963277665.1. Taxonomy (NCBI): domain Eukaryota; kingdom Viridiplantae; phylum Streptophyta; class Magnoliopsida; order Santalales; family Viscaceae; genus Viscum; species Viscum album. Next base: position 574,684,149 of record OY728120.1, on the reverse strand, counting down.
CAATGTCCTCCTCAACACCCATATGAATAAAAAAATGTATCTCACCACTATAGGCATCAACTACTTCCATAACCACTGGGCCTCCCTGCCCCACATTCCACAGTAGCCTTCCAAGATCAACCATCCCAGGCTCACAAAACAATACAAGTGAAAGGAGAAAAACATCACAACAACTAGGATCTTGGCTGCTAAACAAGGCATCCAGCCTTTATACATAATGAGCACCCACAACTCCAAATCATAAGGACCTTGGCCTTTATAAGAAAGAGGGTAACTCAGAACCCTACCAAGAATTATGTTTTATCTAACAACCGTTTCTTTAATGAATATTGAATTAATAGATTCATTTTTAGTTGGTTCCAACTATGTGAAACCTAATCAGCAAGCTATCATAGCTATCATTAATTAATAAAACAATTAATTTGACATTCCTTTAATAAACAAGCATCAACATGCTTCAGGTTTATCAATAAATTCAATTAAACATGCTCATTTTCATTAATTTGATTAATATCAAATTAATAAAATAACTAGATTCAGTTATACGACACTTTATCTTTAGCCAAATAATAAACAATTAATTCCAACTTTACGTTCTTTACCGACTTCCATTAATAACAACATGCTAAAAAGCAAGGAATAGATACCTCGCTATCTAGAAAATCAAGAGGCAACAAAATATGATCAAATAAAATTCTTTAATCCGGTTCAAATATTTATTATGTCAATTCCATTATAATTAAGTGGGATAAATCATGTTGACTCTACTACTACACATTAGAAAAAATAAAGGATCCATGAATCCCCTGCCTAAAAGGTTACTAATGTTATTCACTCAAGAATGGATCAATCACCAGATCACAATCACCTCTCATGAAACAACTGCATTCATCTGAGGATTCAGACATCAAATAACCACCAGGAAGTCTTCATTAGAAACACGGATAACATGTGCCATCACATGGCATGGGGAAATGGGAGGAAACATATCGAATAACCCACAATAATAGAGATAGAATACACCTTTTATCAAAGATAGATTGACACTTGTTGCTCACACCAAAATAGGGGGTGCACATGCAACATGAAGAAACTTATAGGGGAAATGATTCCAAGGATCATGGTTCGATAACACCTCTCCTATGGGAAGGAATTCTCAGGGAACCTCACACAAAGATAAAGGATAAGGAATGAATGAAGGGAAAGTCCCCAACTTTGAAAGATTATATCCAGGACTAATGGGATTTGAAATGTCTTACAACTTCCACTAATGTAGATTATATAAAACATTGTGGTTTGTTGAATTAAAAGCCTCAAGATTTTTAGGGAATCAATGATATGATTTTTATCCTTTGAAATAGCTACAAACCATCTTAATTATAGGATTCAACTCATTTTACATCAAATAAATATGTCAAAAGGAAAAAACTGGGAAATCTATAAAAATCTAGAAATTTGAGAATATTTTGGAAATGACTCACCATTATGGAAACACTATAGCACATAACATTAGATGATTCATCGTTATGGAAGCACTACAACACCTACCATTAAATGTTTCACTATTCTAGAAATTTGACAAAATTTTGGAATTGACTCACCATTCTAGAAACACTGTAGAACCTACCATCAAATGTATCAAGAATAATGAAATTTGAGAAACTATTGGAAATGACTCACAATTTTGGAAACAGTGTTCAGAGAATTGGATATTTGGAAAAGTGTTGGGGATAAGTCACCTTGACCTCCCAAAACACCTCAAACACCATATTTTAGCAAAGGAATGGCACAGATAAGTTTGGGCCATTACATTAGATACCTCTCAAAACATTCTTATCCTTGAGAATACAATGTAAGCCCAAAGAGGATATAGAAAAAAACTGTCTGAAAAAACACCTTGGGGATACCTACCAAGGATCTCGTGACTAAAGGAACTCAATCACTTCATCAAAAGAACATCAAGAAACCATGAAAAAACTATAAAAATAATGTAATCACTCTCTCAGGGGAGATATCTATCAAAAGAAAGCATGACACAACAAGAAACAGAAGAAATACATCTCATAAACACGAAATGACTACAAAAAAAATGAACTTCATTACAAGAAAAGAGATAAATATCAAATATCTTATGGTACTGAGAGGGTATCTGTGACTCACGTTCTTGGGTACTCTCCTCAAAGAATCACCTAATTCATGCACTGCATCACTACACAACTTCCTTCTCAGTGCATTAGTTACTACATTCCCTTTAATAGTTGTATGTGAGATTTTGAATTTGTAATCCTATAATAACTCTATCCACAAACACCATCACAAGTTCAAGTCATGCTGGGAGAAAAGATTCCTTAGGCTCTTATGATTAGTGAAAACCAAAAAGTGCTCTATGATTAGGTAATGTATCCAAAAATTCAAATAAAACACCACCTCCACAAGCTTGAGATCATGGGTGGCATAGTTACGTTCATGGGGACGCAACATCGAAGACCCATAAGAAATGACTGATTTGTTCTGCATCAGAATGCAGCCCAACCCCAGACGCGAAGCATCAATGAAATCATCAAAATGAACTCCATCGACTAGAATAAAAAGAACTGGTGCACTATCCAACTTCTCCATTAGATACTCAAAAGATTCCATACATTAATCATTTCATATGAATTCCTGATCCCTCTAGGTTAACACTGTCAGAGGAGTCACAACCCAAGAGAAATTGGCTACGAACCTCTAGTAATAACCTGCGATGCCAAGGAAACATCACACCTCTTCCACTATCTTGGGGGATTCCCAATACACAACTACTTATATCTTCAACAAATCCAAAACTATGCCTTGATGGGATACAACATACCCCATTAAAAGGACTTCTCAATCCCAAAAATCACACTTTGATAACTTCCCAAACAACTGATGTTAATGAAGAACTCCCAAAATGGAATGAAAATGCTCTATATGGTCCTCCTTAGATGTGGAGTAACCAAGGATTTAATTGATAAAAACAACCACAAAATTATCCAGGAACTCACGGAACACAATGTTCATCAACCCCATGAACACAGTTGGAGCATTCATTACACTGAACGACATTACCAAGAACTCGTAATGGCCATGGTGATATTGTAATGTAGTCTTCGGGATATAATCATCCTTCAGATGAATTTTGATGATACCTTGATTTCAATTTCATCATTGATAACCAAATTTAACACTTAAGGTGATTGAATAAATCATCAAACCATGGAAGAGGATATCAGTTCTTCATTGTCACATTGTTTAAGCAACGATAAACAACACACAACTGCAAACCGCTATCATCCTTATTACCAACCAGAATTTTTCCACCCCACGGTGACATAATCATCCGAAAAAACCATACTATAATAGAACATTGAACTATATACGTATATATTGAAACTCTGAACAAGCCATCCTACATGGATACATTGAGATAGAAGACACTCCTGGCTGTTATTCGATCCCAAAATCGATCTCTCGTCAAAGGGGTAACACTACAACCATTTCTATAAAGAAATCATGATACTCTTCAATGACCCTAGGAAACACCAATGACTAAACCTCCAATGAAATCAACATCAACTCATCCATCAAGGATGACATGGATGTAACACACCTTTCACCCATCCGAGGGTCTCCCTCACTAAAAAACACAGCTATCTCTCCATATGCATCAAAGAACACCACCTGCTGCCTGAAGAAATACATGATAGCATACACTGAATACATCCAATAAATTATGAGGATAAAATCATATGGTTGTATATGTAAACATAAGATTTCTCCCCAAGAGCAGTGCTACCCCAGCACTAGCTCACAATCTCATCATACTTAAAAAAAGTAAGCTCAACCTCCAACTGGCATAGTCAACACCAAGGGCACTAGAATCATCTCTACCTCAAGTCCCAAGGCATGTAAAAGGGTAGGTTCTATGAAGGAGTGTTTCAATCCAGATTAAAACAAGGAATACACCCTAGTGGAAAACAAGCAAATGGTACCTCGAGTGAAGTCTAGCTCACCCGAAGCAGGAAATGCTAAAGCATAAAGCTGAATACGACCTGCTATATGACCACTCTAACCATGATGATGACCACCACCATGGACTCTCTCTACTCTCTGGGGATGGGGAGTGTCCCGAGACTGTCCTCTACATTCCCCATATTCTCTCTTATTATCCAAAGTTTGTGAAACATATTTCTACTTCCTTGTCTGGAAGTGCCTCAACAGAGGAACCTGAAGCCGAACACCCGACACATGTTGACTACTCTAAAATTCCAGGCACTATATCTTCTAATGAACTTGGAATTCAGAAGAAAAATAATCACTAGATCCATTGGCATAGGTCTGAGAGCTTCTACCACCAGATAAATGACATACTAAGGGATGGGACCTACCCCCATCCGAATAGTAACTCTTCTGTCCTGAAAACTGAGAGCCCCAAACCAAAACTATTCTTTGTGAGAAATACTAATTACTCCCATATCATAATGATATGGTTCTGGATAACATCATATTGATGAAATCTTCCCTCACACAACTGAAGATATGTCAATAGCATAAATTGTGTGACCTAGTGCTAGATCTCTAGATGCAAATCCGCCTCAAAATACCTCACCTGAGCCATCTAATCTAGAAACAAGTTTGAAGCAATTTGTAATAGGTTCCTAAAATGGATTGAAAATATTACAAAATAGAGCTCCCCTATCAATAGGTATGTAGAAACTGTATACTAGACATCTTCACGGTTGAAAAAAGAAACTCGACTATGAAAATTTCTCAGAAATCCTCCCACGAGACTGCCGACTCCTCACGATCCTCAATGAACAAAAACAACAACTGCCTTGCTTCTCCATGTAGCATCTCTACAACCAATGACATCCAGTTCTTCTTTCAAGAACAAATTGAGATGAAAACTAACTCAAACTCTTCCAACCAGTCATTTATGACTGAATCTAAAACAAATCCCTCATACTTTTACGGACTCTGGTGCTGAAACTCTCGAAGTGTCCTCCTCTAAGTGTCATCGTCGTCGACCTCTTCTATGAGGCAATCTGCTTGCACAAACTGCGGAACATATTCTGCATGAACCTGATGAGGACATCGACCTTGAACCATACTTACAAAAGAACCAATTGTTAGAGATCCCAAACCTAGAATATGGAAGAATTTATATTAATTAATTTTTTTCTTTTATTCATTTTAGGTTAACCTATCCCATGGTCTAGTCATTCAAACTCAGGTGCAAAGAAGAATGAAGCATGATCCTTTCCTACATCTCTACCCTAAAACCAGCATCACTTCATTTAGTAGCCATTGTAAACATAATGGTCTATTCCATAGATCACAAGGGGACTAAATACCTACGTCTTAGCCAGTCTCTAGTGTTTACAGTTCTTGATAATCATGGATGACACTGTTTCCCTACCATCCCATGAAACCTCACTAGTTATTAACTCTAATCATCATTATATCACTCAACTTGTGCTCTGACACCACTAAATCAAAACCCCCACCCCAAAAATGTCAAAAACCCATCCCCATAAAGTGTACACCTCCTAGGCTAGAAATATGATAAGGGATATAATGACACCTGAATATCGCCTCCAATAAACCCCAGGTTGGTGTCTAGAACTGATGGTACAGTAAACACAAAAATAGGAGGCATTACCCAGATGGAGAACACATGAGGAAGAGAGAGATAAGACATAAACCAACCAACTCTAACTCGAAATTCAATATAAATGAAACCTAAGTACAATTATGAAATGTCATTCAAGAATAGCTACAACTGAAAGGAAAAACTGCAAATACCAAAAGAAACTTAAAATGATAGACACCATGAAGCCCTAATTTCACCAACAAACCCCCAAGATAGTAGAAACCATCCTGATCTGCAACCTTCTCTAAGTGACAGAAAAAAATTTATATACATAGGGTGTATATAATAGTATACTCATTAGGATCTTCTATGATGCCTCTCCTACAAAAGTAAATAAATCATGCTAAGGAATATTGAACAACAAGTGAAACTAACTCGCTACCTAACCAGGAATTCTATATTCCCATCCTCACCATAACTACTCTCACAAAGTATTTCATATAAGAGTTTATAATATACTAAATAATATCAAGACCACCCTGCTACCACTTCCCCACTAGTTTTCCACTTTTCCCCTATGTCACGCGTCCTAAGAATCTCTCTCCAAAAAGGCTTACCTTCAGAAACCTGGATGAATCACCACAAAAAACACCACATATAATAAAACGACCACATCCATGTAACCAAAGTAACTAGGTAGTTTTCGAGAGCCACTGTTTCTCATATAACATGTATCATATGTTGGGTATTATACCTCAATCCATTACAACCCATACATCGAGTAAGAATACCCAAGACATCATAGCCTATACACATTAAAACTATTATAGTCCATATGAAATTATATCTAGAATAAATATGTATGAATAACCATAAGCCATTATATCCCTATACACACATATATGGGGAAAACCAACCACTATTCCTACCAACACAAGTAATTACCAAGAGAAGAGAGAAGGGCCAAAGGGGGTAGTCAACCTTCCATCATCCCCCTAAGATGTTGGGGAAAACACCCCCAGGGCTCAGAATCCTGGAGGTATTAGATTCCCTAACAAACATGGTGGAGTAGCACATAGAAACCAAAAAGATATAGAATACACTACAGCTCACATCTACACTATATACATTACTTAGTCTTAGACTCATCTTTAACTAACGTATCTCGAACTCCAATATTCCACTACTAAGACTAGGTATCCTATATGAACACTACCAATTAAAAATCTACATTATATTACTTTATCCATTTTTATCAATTTCACTTTACATTAATTAATTAATTAACCATCAACACCTCCACATTACATTTCATTAGCATCACACCAAATTTCCACGCTATCAAGGCATAACTAAACAATGTTAACAGTTCCTCATAAGTATAACCTTGTCATTTTATCCTAGAAAGACCCAATACCATGGGTTTAAAATTATTCATTCAGTCATTTATTATTAGCATTATCACTTTCCAAATTTCCAGATTTTTATATATTTCCCATTTTTTCAATTTGGATGTAAATATTTGTTGTAAAATGAGTTAAATTTCATATTTATGTGGGTTTGAAGCCATTTTAAGAGATATAAATCATATAATTGATTTTCTAAAAATCTAGAGGCTTTTAATTTGTCAAACTGCATGGTTTAATGCGATCTGAATGACTGGATAGTTATAAGTTGTTTCAAATACCGTTAGTGTGTTTGTGAGAGATATTTTATTTTGTAATTTTAATGTTTCTATATACTAATCTACTTACCATAAAGGGAAACTGTACCCTGTGATTTTGAGCCCTGGGGGGGGGGGGGTGTTCTACCCAATATCGTGATGGGATGATGGATGGTTAAATAGCCCTTTTTCCCTAGTCTCTTCTCTTGGAAGTTACTTTTGCCCGTAGTCACGACCGTTAGTTTTCCCCATATATGTGTGTAGAGGGTTGTAATGGATTTTGGATATTCACACACATATATTATGGATATAGTTTCCTATGGACTACAATAGGTGTAACATGTAAATGTTATAATTTCTTGAGGATCCGTACTTGGTGTATGTGCAGTATTTTCTTGAGGTATAATACCCAATGTATGATACAAATTATGTGAGCTATGGTGGATCCTGGAGACTACCTAGTTACTTGGGTTATGTGGACGTGGTTGTTGTGTTACATGAGGTGCATGTTGTGGTGCTACGCCCATCTGTCTTTAGGCAAGCCTTTTTAGAGAGAGATTCTTGGGATGCGTGATGTTGGGGAAAAGAGGAAACTTGTGGTGAAGTGGTAGTAGGGTACCCTTGATATTATTTATTATATTACACACTCTTGTATGCGATACTTGGTTAGAGTATCCATGGTGAGGCTGGGAACATAGTATACCTATTTTGGTAATGAGTTAGTTTCAATTGATTTTCACTGCGCTTTAGCAAAAATTATTTACTTTTTCAAAAGAGGCTCTGGGGAGGATCCGACTGAGTATACTGTTATACTCACCCTACGTTATATAATCAATTTTCAGGTCACATGGAGCAAGTTGGAGATTAGGCTTGTTACTACTAGATTGGGGTTTCCAAGAGTTATTTGGGCTTCATGGTCAATACTATTGTACATTATTTTGGTACTTTTAGTATTCTCATTCAGTTATACTAGTTCCTTAATGACATTACATATGTGTACAAGGGTTTATTATTATATTACAGTCTGAGATGGATTTGTTTGGTGTCTGTATTATCTCTCTCTTTCGCATGTGTTCTCTGAGAGTATAATGCCTCTCATCTATGTGCTTATTATACCCTCAGTGTTAGTCTCCAAACTAGGGCCCACTAGAGGCATGACTCGAGGGGTCATTATAGCCCTTCTCACATTATCAGACTAGGAGGGGTACACTTTGTGGGGAGGGGGCCATGACAGAGTGGTATCAGAGCTATGGTTGAGGGATAAGATTTAGTTGGGTGTTAGGCATAGGTGAGGTTTCATGGGATGGTAGGGAAATAGTGTCATCCAAGATTAACAAGTGCTATATACACTATAGACGAGATGAGTAATTAGTATTTAGGCACCCCTGTGATCTGAGGCCCAAAACGTTAAGTTTACAATGGCTACTAAATGAAGTGAAGCTCGTTGCAGGGTAGAGACCTAGGAAATGATCATACATCATTCTTCTTTGTGTCTGTGTTTGAATGGGTAGTACTTGGGATAGGTAAACCTAAAATAAATAATAAAAAAATTAATGTAAATTATTCCATATTACAGGTTAATGATCTCTAATAAATCATTCTAAGCTTCCAAACACAAGGGGATCAACACTATGAGTAGATGAACTACTTGTCAAGTCTTTTCCAACCATAGAAGGCTCATAGACCCATCCTTCCTTGAGAAGCTAAACACAGAAATCAAATGACATACCATGAACATCTTCACCTCTTTTGGAAGGAGGGAAAGAATTACCATCTATCTAATGTTGTGGGGAAAGTATAATAGATAATAAAAAAGAACCCAACAACAAAAAATCAAGTAATCCCAACTTCAGCACTTTTCATCATATCCAGTGTCCTCCCCGAAACCCATATGCATAAACCAATATCTCTCATTACTCTAGGTGTCAACTACTACCACAACCACTAGGCCTCCCAGCCCCACATAACATGACATCCTTCCCGGCTCAACCATCTCTGGCTCACAAAACAACAAAAGCAGTAGGAAACAAACATCACATTAACATGGATCTTGTCCCGTAAATAAGGAATCCATCCTTTATAAATAATGAAAACAAATATTTATAAAGCATAAGGATCTATGACTTTACAAGTAAGAGGGTAACTTAGAACCCTACCAGACATTATCTTTTATCCAAAAACTGGTTCATTAATCTATATTGAATTAACCGTTTCATTATTAGTAGGTTCCAACTCTGGGAAACCTAATCATCAAGCTATCATAGCTATCACAAATTAATTAAACAATTAATTTGACATGCCTTTAATCCCCAAGCATCCACATGCTTTAGGTTTATCAGTCAATTCAGTTAAACATAATCCTCTGCTTTAATATTATTAACATCAAATTATGAAAACAACCAGATTCATTTACATTCCACTTTATCTTTTTCCAATTAATTTAAAATTAATTCTAGATTTTCATTATTTACTAGTTTCTATTATGAACAACATTATAAACAGAAAGTAATGGATATCACAAAATCTATAAAATCAAGAGGAAACAACATACGATCGAAACCAATTATCTAATCTAGTTCAAATATTTATTAAGTAAAATTCATTGTAATTCAGTGGTCTAAATCATGATAAATCAACTACTGAACATAAGGGAAAATATAGAATCCATGAATCCCCCACCTCAAAAGGTTACTAGAATTCTTTTCTTGAGAATGGATCAACCAGTAGATCATGATCACCTCTCCCGTAACAACTGTATCCATCTGAGGACGACGTCTTCAACCAATAGACAAGAAAGCTCCATTAGAAAGATGGAGAAACTGTATCATCACAGGTAAAGGATAAATGAGAGGAAACATATTGAAGAACCCATAAGAACAGATATAGAACATACCTTCTATTGAATACAGATCGATACATGTTGTTGGCACCCAAAAATAGGGCTGCTCATGTTATAGGAAGAAGCTTCTCGGGGAAATGATCTAAGGATTATTGTTAGATCACACCAATCCTTTGGAAAGGAAGACTCAGGGTGCCTCACACTAAGGGAATGGAGAAGTAAGGAAAAAAGTGAATGTTCCAAACATTTAAGTATTAAATCCAAGACTAAGAGGATTTGGGATGACATAGAATTTCTATTAATGTGGATCACATTAAACTATGCGATTTGACCAATTAAAAGCCTCTAAATTTTAATTAAATCATATAGATTATTTTTAGCCCTTGAAAAAACTTTATAACCACTTAAATATGGCATTCAACTCATTCTAAATCAATGAAACATGTCAAAAGGGAAATATTGGGAAATATTGAAAAATCTGTAATTTCGATAAACTATTGGAAATGACTCACCATTCTAGAAATACTGTCGTACCTACCGTTAGATGAATCACTGTTATAGAAATATTGTATCACCTGTCGTTCGATATATCACAATTCGAGAAACACTATAGCACCTACTAGCACCTATTGATAAAAGTCTCAAAATTCTAGAAATTTGAGAAACTGTTGAAAATGACTGACCATTTTGGAAACACTGTAGCACCTACCATTAAATGTCTCACCATTCTGTAAATTTGAAAAAATGTTGGAAATGACTCACTATTCTATGAACCCTATTCATAGAACTAGAAATTTTGAAAAGTGTTGGGGATAAGTCACCTTGACCTCCCAAAACACCACAAACACCAGATTTTAGCAAAGGAATAGACCAGATAGGTCTCGGCCATTACACTCAAGGTTACTTAGTTCATACCAATGGATTCGATCTCTACCTATACCACAAAAAATTTATCTACAAGTAGGAAAAATTTGGGTGTCACCAAATCTTGGATCCGTTTTCAGGTACCCATGAATGTATCTTAGAAACTTACATTCTTTTCTCACCCTAAATTCTCTTATCTCACCACTATCTCTCTTATATCCCCCATTTCTAGTCTTTTAGAAACTTTTAAACCCTAGATAATTCTAACTTTTCTGTTAGGGTAAAAAACTCTTCTATATGGGAATCAAGAAAACCTAGGGGTATTATTCCTTTCAATACTAATATTCTTGAATCATATAAAACAAAATATCACTCCAATATAATGAAGTTTCTTTAACAATAAACCATCATAAACCCATATTGGATTCAAATGGGAAATTAATGTTGGGAAAAATCAAACATAGTGAATTTGTTCGATCAAACAATGAATGATTACCCCACACCCGAGGAGATGTAAAATCATTTAAATGATGACTATTTAGAGGAAAAGTTTCCAAACCGCTCATGGATGGTTGAAAAGATCAATATTAAGGATTTCCATGATGTTTAACCTCCCAACCATTATGCTCCTCATATATTTATTGAACAATTTTGTAATAAAATCATGAAAATTAATTTTAAGGTTTTATCTATGATATATGAACTATAAATCATTAAAACATCTGAGGAACCCGTCCCTACACTATCTTTCCCTTCCATAAACTTATTTGGAGTTTCTAGTTTCCCAAAAACCTCTCATAAATTTACTAAAGAACCAACCTTTGTATTTGGTATAACTAAATAGGATCATTATATTGTCAATGATCATTTAAATCATGAGGGAATTAGTTTTTTGTATTCAAAAGTGGATAATTTGAAATCTTGGATTTATTTTTCTGAATATAGATCCATTAATGATTTTTCAAAAACCCCAATCAGGGAACCATTGGGAGAAATCACGAACATTGAATCCATTCCCATTCCTGACACTGATAAGAAAAATTTGCTGGTTGAAACGTCTATTGAAAATGATTAAATTATGTTGTGAAATTTTTAAAATGAAAGTGAGTTCAATTCAAAGTCCTAAACTATGTTTGAAAGTGTTATTCAACTCAAGCTCAAATTAAAGGTCCATACATCCTCTCTCAAGTCCTTTTTAACATGGGATAAGCCGAAACATTCTATAATACTTTCTTCCTCTATTTAAGCTAATAAAGTGGAAATTATCCTTGATGTGTTAAACAAGATTAAAAAATAAATTAAATGGACCCTTTTTGATATTCATTGGATTAGACCCTTCACTTGGTCCAATATGATTTTTCTTGAATAAATTTATAATTCTTCTCACCAAACCCAATGGAGGCTCAATCTCAATCTTCCATAAGTTGTTAAAATTGAAATTCATAATATGTTGAATGTTGGTATTGGGTATGTTGGGGGGGGGGGTCTATGTCGAGCTAAAGTCATTAAACTAAGAACCTTCTAGGGGGAAACTTGGCTTCTAGGTTTATTTTATTTTATTTTTTTTTGTGTTTTTCAAGGGAAACCACTTAATTTTTCTAATGTGATATAACATTTTTTGGTTATGAGATTTAATAGCTAAACAGTTCAGTATTTTCAAATTAAACACATAGCTTCCAGAGTTCAAATCAAATCTACAATAATTCTTGAGGAGTCAACATGTGACATGAATATAATGTGATAAATATATTATTGATGGGTTATAAACATTAAATTGGGTTATTTTGTTCCATGATGTAATGACTCAAGTCCGGAGCCCCTCCACTGGTGCCCCATACCCGGTTTGTAACAACCTGAAATTTTGAATAAATCTTGTTTCCTAATTTTATGTGTTATTTTATTTTATTTTTATACTCAACAAAAATGTTTCATATGATAACATGAGTATAATTAAAATGATACTGTTGGTTTTTGACTGTTATATGACCATTGGTCAATATGACCACTGGAAAATAAACGTTTTGATTATTGTCTCTAAATACAAGTAATCTTGGTTAATTAATATAGAAAGAAGATTCGATGGCCTCACCCAGTAGTCTTGGACCAATTGAAGCCCATCTAACAGAACTTGGGAAGGAGGTAGCACCACTGGGCTTTGCTCTGGACCAAACCCAAGCTGAACTTCATCGTATAAAGCTAGAACGGGATCTCCTTCGCGAGAAGTTCAAACTGATAGAAATTACTACTCGTGCGATGTTGGCCGAGCCTCCCTCGGATTCTCTCACCTTAGCACACCTTACACTTAGGTCCTATGCTGGTGTGATAAAGGGCTATGTAAGGAGACCATAACTGCCTTGTGTAATCCTTTGTTTTAAAAAAAAATTGGGATTTCTTCTAATGATAAAGTTTATGAATTTTCAAATGACCGGATAAATATAGTATGCATATTTTTGATGAATTTTAGAAAAAGGATATTTTAAAAATGGTTGCGTAAACCTTATATAATTAAAAATGTGTAATGATTTTTGAAAAATGGTCTTCTACAATTATGTTCAGTATGAAATTTAGAGTCTAATAAGATCAACTTAATTTTTGATGAATAGTAAATTATGAATAGTGATTTTATGATTAGGATTAGTAATGTGTCCAAATGGATTAGTAATCTCACTTAAAGAAAGTATTAATATAATCTAGGCACCTTGATTAAGTAATGTGATTCAATGAAATGGTTAAATAACAGTTTCATAAATTATTATTCAAGTATTAGTTTTTTCAGCTGAATAGTGTTTTTTAATTAAAAATTTAATTAAAAATATTTAGATAATTATTTTTATAAAACGGATTTCATTTTTGAACTCAGAGCACCAATATTATGATGTGGTAATTTTTGGGGTTTTTTCTGAAAAAAATGAATTTTCGGTGAATAGTGTTTTTATTTAAAAATTCAATTAAAAATATTTAGAAAAATATTTTTATAAAATGGAGTTCATATTTTTAATCAGAGAGTTGATATTTGGTTAAGGTGAAATTTTGGGATTATTCTGAGAAAGTTGAATTTTCGATGAATAGTGAAAATACAGTTTTTAAGTTACGGGTGTTTAATGACATCATTAAATGATGTATTAAGTTTGTAATCAATATGTTCGAATTATGAATAGTGAGATAAGGTATGAGGTGTCCCAAGTGGCCAATACCATGGGCAAATACAATGGGAAAGCCCATGGTTTTGCCAAAACCACTAATGAGGTGTCCCTTTGCCATTAATGCCTTGTCCCCTCACTTTCCCTATAAATACCAAGCCATCCTCTCATCCATTCGACTCCCCACTCTCCCCCAACGACGTTCTGGTCTCATTACCTCCCAAGGAGTCCTCCCATGGTTCCCCCAAGCCCTCAAGGTCCCAACCTTTGAGTTTTAAGAGTTATGTTTTAAGCTAAGGGATCTGACCTCTCTCTTTCTTTTCAAGAAATCTCTTTTATGTAATTTCTTTTATGCTCCATGTTCTTATGTTAAAGGATGTTCTTTTATACTCCTCTTACTGACCTTTTCATGTTCATATAATGAGAGATCCTCTCTTTCTCTCATTATTTCGTTTTATGAAGTTTTAAGTGGCGCCGTTAGGCTGCCGAAATTTTTGTAACGGATTCTTTCTCCCTTCTCATTTTTCATGATCTATTATTATGTAAAGTATTTCAAGTTCTCTTTTATTATGTTGGGGTATGATCTCTAAATTTATCATACTGATCTTTTATGATCATATTATGAGAGAACCCATTTGATCTCTTCAATTCAGTATTTTGAAGTTTTATGTGGCACCGTTAGGCTGCCGAATTTTTAAGTGGTTCTTCACCCTTCTCGTTTTGAAGTTCTACGTTCATGTCAATTCTTTCAAGTTCCTTTTTGTTATGTTGGGGTATGATCTCTATATCTATCATACTGGACTCTTATGTGCATATAATGATATACCCCATTTGATCTCTTCAATTCAGTATATTGAAGTTTTAAGTGACGTCGTTAGGCTGCCGAACTTTCATAAGAGAAATATAATTTTTTTCTTCCTTCCATGTTTTTCATTTCAAATGGTATGTCCTTGAAATTTCATTACCATGATCATGCATCCTTCTTATTCTGTCCATCTACTGTTTTATGGGTCATTTATGAATGTTTTACCCATTTTCCCTCTCTTTTTAATGTCTTCTAAAACCTCGTAACATAGCCGTTATGCTGCAGAATTTCCGTCTCAAAATGTCTCTCTCTTTTTCTAAAGTTATTTTATATTATTAAGTGAATACTCAAAGCTCTTTATTCTAAAGGGGTATTCACATATATACCAAAATGTTCTATTTTAAATTCTGGGATTTACATACATGAGACCCACCTTCCTTTTCTGTGGGTTTTAAAGCGACGTAAAGATCATGTCTTTAAAGCAGTTTTTAAAACGTTATGATTACGAAATGAAACCCATTTATTTTGTGCTATATGGGTTCTTTATGAAATGTTTGATGATGATATATGTGGATCACATTATAATAAAGGAAAATTTAAGGGTGCGCCTTGATAGCGCTCCAATGCATTGGGTAATGATGTAACCACTAGAGATTACAATTTTCAAGTTACCTTGGGGAATAACCTTGGTAATTTTCAAATGACACCTTGGGGATGGACCTTGGTGATATGTTCATGATTTTATATGTTAAATGATGTATCCACATTTTCAGGTTATGAAAAATGTTATTTTTATTATGATATTCCTCCTTATTTCATTCTCATGCCTTAAAGTTCTTTTTCATGACCTTTTTGAAGTATCTCAAGTTCACATGTAAAATGTTTCTCTTGTTTTCCTTACTGGGCTTCTTGCTCACCCTTTATTTTGATGTATGCTCCCAGGTTATGTGATGCAGTAATGAACCTAGGATGAACATGAGGAGAATCCTTTCAAGTGTTTTAGAAGAATGTTTTATGTTTTCATGTTTAAAGTTCCCGGTTTCCAAGACACTAAACCTTAAAGATCCTCGGTTTTGTAAAATGTAATGAAAGTTTATGTGATAAAGAGGTGGGATGCTATACGGTTTTCCACATGACCTCAAGTGTGTTTCCCTAGACGCTAGAGGATTTTTACTAGCAGTGATGGCCTTGGTGAATCGGTGGGGAAACTATGCCCTCATTCAGTATGGTAGACAGTGGAAAAACAACAGTCAATAGCGGAGGCAGTAACAACATGCATAACAACAGAAAACAAACAGCGGAAGCAATGAATATATATAGCAATGATGACAATGATGCAGAAGGTACAAGTATCTATGGAAATAGCAAACACAACAAAGTGATTGAATACAACTTAAAAAAAGTGCAAAGGAAAACAAAATAAACTCAGCATCGCGAGCCACGGCTGGGTCCCATGCTCTTCAGCTCCAGCGCAATCAAGAACCTGAAGTAGAAGGGTTCTTGCCCTTATCTATACCTGCAACCACATAGTCAGTTTGGGACCAAAAGCATGGCCCAAATAGGGTGTGAGATACAATCCCAGTAGGAAATCACCCAAAGATTTGTGCCTAACAGTCAATGAATACAAGGCAAGTAATGTAACAGGAAGTAGTAAATAGGAAAGCACAAACAGCTATAATCCACAGTTCTAACAAATAAAGTACACAAGTAAACAACCATCAACAAGAAGAAAATAGGTAACCCTCTGGGTAGCTCTCACAGCCTAACCCGTATGGTTCAACCTATAAGTACCATAAACCCACTAGGAGGCACACATAGTCTCACCCCTCTGGTTCAACTATTAAATTAATAGACTCTCTGGGGAAGCACTCACCATCAATTCCCCCTATAGTCTCGTATCGTGCTGAAGTCTCTCTGGGGAAGCACTCAATGTCTATTCCCCCTGAGGCCTACGTTGAGGAACTATAGACTCTCTAATGAAGCACTCAACTTCAATTCCCCTTGTGGTCTCACATCGTAATTAAAAGACACTCTGGTAAATACCTTCTGTCAATTCTCCCTTTGGTCTACTAATCTAGGTTCTCACAATCTTGAGTGAAAGGTAAAACATGCTCAGCGCGCGCGTACATCGTCCAAGTAAACTTCAAGAACTACTTGGCTATCAATTAAGGCTCAGCAACATAACAAGGTAGCAGTTACACTATCCCATGACTAAGCATGGCAACAGGAAAAATTCCAAACAGGAAGAACAAGCCTAGAAAACATCCAAGGTATAGTAAAGCCACCATAATCACAGGCAAAACGTCTACTCTAGCAATCAAGAAAAGCAGGCAATACAATAAGGGAAAAACAAGAACATGAAATACCCCATTCAAGGGTATTGGTGGAAGTTGTAGAAAATATTCATCAACTTTATATGGAAAGGCACAAACCACCTATCTCGATCCTAGGATATCAATATACGTGAACGACAATGATGTATTCCCCTTAGAACGATTTAGATCTAAAAAACACACTAAATGCTCAACCTACGATAACTTGAAAACTAGGAGGAATCAAGAAACAGGACTCAAGAAGAAGGTAGAGATCACCGGTGTGATTCCAACGCAATCGACCACACTCGAATCAGAGAACGGATGAAGAGGTGGGAGCTCGTCGAAGATCCGGCCGTACGATCGCTCTCGGGCAGACAGAATCTGGAGAAGAAGATGAAATTAGGGGTTAGGCGCGACCCCAGTCCGTTTAATGAAAAAAAAGAAAAGTACACGACATGTATCTTTAAAGTACACAATGTGTAGTGGGTTTTTCCATACTCTGCTAAAAAACGGCCTCCACGTCACCCCTACACACCGTGTGTGTGGCCCGGGTATGACCAGCACACGTCTTCGAGCCGGAGAAGAGTACACGGCGTGTACTCAGAAAGTACACGACCTGTACTTCAAAATTTTCCAGAAAATTCATTTTTCTTAAAAACTCCAGAAAAAGGAAAAGCATACCTAAAAAGAAGATCCGGGTTCTTACAAACTTCCCCCCTTAAATAAATTCGTCCCCGAATTTCCCTAATGAGATGGAGAAGAAGAAACCCCGAACAGCTCCTGCCATTGCGATCGTACATCGGCCTCCCTCTCCCAGGTCTCATCCTGTACTCACCTGTGCTGCCATAACACTCATACCAGAGGAACAAACCTCCCACGGAGAACCTTCATACTGCGATCGAAAATCCGAATAGGATGCTCTTCGAATGACGCATCTGATTCAAGCTCAACTTCCTCAGGCTGAAAGATGTGAGACAGGTCTGAAAAGTAGCATCGGAGCTGAGAGACGTGAAAGACGTCATGCATGGCCCGATAACTCTGAGGTAGCTGCAACCGATAGGCGACCGGCCCAAATCTCTCCAAGACCTCAAACGTCCCGACGAACCGCGGTGAAAGCTTACCCTATCTCTGAATCCTCTTGTGTCCCAACCACGGTGCGACACGCAAGAAAACCTAATCACCGACCTCAAACTCCAGAGGTCGGCTCCGCTGATCAGCATAAGACTTCTGTCGAGACTGTGCTATAACCATCCTCTTCTGAATCAGCTCTATCTGTTATGAGGTCTCCTGAGAAAGACGAGGTCCCAGCAAAGCTGCCTCTCCTACTTCCAGCCAGCATAAGGGTGATCGGCATGGCCTACCATACAAAGCCTCATATGGCGCCATCTGAATGGTCTCCTGGAAACTGTTGTTGTAGGAGAACTCCACCATATGGATATACTTCTCCCAAGAACCGCCAAAGTCTAGGATGCAAGCTCGGCGCATATCCTCAAGCACCTGGATCGTGCGCTCGGACTGGCTATTAGTATGGGGATTGTATGATGTACTCAAAAGTACCTGTGTACCCAAGGCCTTCTGAAGTCCCTGCCAGATCCAAGAGGTGAAGCACGCATCCCTGTCTGAAACGATGGAGTGTGGGACTCCATGAAGACGAACGATCTCCGGGATGTAAAGTCGTCCCAGAACATCAACACTGAAGGTCTCCTTGATTGGCAATAAGTGAGAAACCTTCATAAGCCTGTCGACGACAACCCAAACAACATCGTTCCCTCGAGGAGACCTCGGAAACCTAGTCACGAATTTCATCGCGACGTCGTTCCACTTCCACTCTGGAATGGGTAGCTGTTGTAAAAGGCATGCTGGTCGCTGATGCTCTGCCTTCACCTAATGACAAGTAGAACATCTCATGACGAAACTAGCAACATATTTTTTCATACCTGGCCACCAATATTGGTGATGAAGATCCCAATACATCTTGGTGATGCCAGGATGGACAGCCCAAACTGAGGAATGATAATCACGCATCAGCTCCTCGCGTATGTTTGCTAGCACCCATCGGGTCCTTGGAAACACATGATATCATCCTCTCCCACTATCCATCTAGGAAGAGGGTCCTCTCCTGATACACTCTCCCACAAGACTAATCATTCTGAGTCTGATAGATGCCTCATCCGTACCAGATCAAGAAGTGTAGAGGTAACAACTATAGAAGAAAGGTAAGTCTGTCCCTATCTATCGTGCACCTCTAGATGCATCTCAGAGAACAGAGCCATCAGCTGCGACTCACTGCTAGCCTCCTGAACATCCTGAACTTGAGTTCTCCTGCTCAACGCATCTTCCACTGCATTTCCCTTTCTCGGTGTATAGGAAATCTCGAAATCGAAGGACTAAAGAAACTCGACCCAGATGCGCTGCCTTAGATTCAAATCACGTTGAGTAAAGATATGCTTGAGACTCTTGTGGTCGGTGAAGACCGCAAAGTGCTCCCCCATCAGATAGTGTCTCCAACAACGTAAGGCATGAACAACAGCAGCTAACTCCAGATCGTGCTTAGGGTAGTTCCTCTCATGTGGCCTCAGCTGCCGAGACCCATACCCAATGACTCCATCTCCCTGCATAAGAACAGCTCCCAGCCTGATACCTGAAGCATCACAATAAATAGTGTATCTCTTGCCTAGATCTGGAAAGACTAGTATCGGTGCTGACGTTAACCTCCCTTTCAGCTCCTGAAAGGCTGACTCACAAGAATCTGATCATAAGAACTTCGACCCCTTCTTGGTCAGACCTGTTAAAGGTGCTGATAGATGAGAAAAGTCCTGAATGAAGCGTCTTTAGTATCCATCCATCCCTAAAAAGCTCCGTACCTCAAAGACGTTCTTCAGCTGTTCCCAGGAAACTACAGCTCTCACTTTCTATGGGTCCACAGATACTCCTACCTCTGAGATTATGTGACCCAAGAAGTGAATCTGATCCATTCAGAAGTGTCACTTCGAGAGTTTAGCATAAATCTGATGCTCTCTCAGTGTACTCAGAACGATCTCAAGATGTGTTGCATGGTCGTTTCGAGTGTGAGAGTACACCAAGATATCATCCACGAAGACCATGATGAGGGAGTCGAAGTAAGTATGGAACAGTAATTTCATCAGTTCCATGAAAACTACAAGTGCGTTCGTGAGACCGATGGCATGACTGTATACTCGTATAGACCATACCTTCTCCTGAAGGCTGTAAGAGGTATATCTGATGGTCTGACGCGCAACTGATGATAGCCGGACCACAAATCAATCTTCGAGAACACCTGAGCTCCTCGAAGAAGATCAAAGAGGTCATCGATCATCGGGAAGGGATATCCGTTCTTGACCATCAACTAGTTCAGCTTCCGATAATCCACACAAAGCCGAAGGGTACCGTCTGCCTTCTTCGCAAACAGGACAGGAGAACCCCAAGGAGAAGTACTGGGTTGGATGAAACCCTTTGCCTTCAACTCCTCCAATTGCTTCTTGAGCTCCTGCAACTCAGGTGTGGCCATATTATAGGGAGGAATGGATACCGGTTCCACTCCCGGCATGAGATCAAAAGAAAATTCTACCTCACGCTTCAGAGGAAAACCTGAAAAGTCCTCTGGAAAGACATCCCTGAATTGATCTACCACTAGAGGAAAGTCCAACTATGGAGTCCTATAATCATCCAGATAAAGACTAGCAATCTGGGATGTCACCCCACCTAGCCCATGATGGTCGAGTCCCGCTCGACTTGCCTGAACATCTCATTATTCTCTATGAATAAAAGATTCACCCTCTGGGGAGACGAAACTCACTCTGTGGCGATAGCAGTTTACGACTGCCTGGAAGGGAATTAACTAGTCCATGCCGAGTATGACATCATATCCTGTCATCTCTAGGACATAGAGATCCCATAAGAAGCGATACCCTGCAACCTCGAGGGGGCACTCTCTACACTGGCGTACACTAGATTTCCTCATCCCCAAGGGTGTGTCTAGTGTCAACGAGTCGGCATAAGAAAAGATGCAGAGTCCAAGGATCTCCACAATAGTAATAGAGATAGTTCTATGCGTAGCACTAGTATCGAAAAGGGCTGAAGATAAAACTAAGGATACAAAAATCGTACCTCGAACCGTAGAAGGGCTGGGGTCCTGCTCCTGATAAGTCTACTCCACGGCGAAGGACTAGCCTGCACCGCGGCCCTAGCTGACCACTCTGAGCTGAACCTCCCTGTTGGTGCTAAGGAACTGGTGGCTGACTGCCATGGCCTCGACCTCCACCTCGGCCTGAATGGCCGGAAGAACTCCAGTTCCCCGACTGGTGAGAAACTGGCGGTGCTGCTCCTGAACAAGGAGTCATGGAAGAACCCCGGTCACCAGCTGTTGGTGAGAAAACCTGACAGAAATGCTGAAGGTGACCCATCTTGCTGCAAGATCGGCACTCCACGGGGTCCCTCTGGCACTGCGGCCTCGTGTGCCCTGACCGGACACACCTGTAGCATATCACATGGCTACTTGACGATGCATATCGCTTCCTTGGATCACCGCGTGTAGGATCTCTACGATGCTTTTTGCTATCATCTGGAGGCAAACTAGCTCTGGAAGCAGAACCGACCTGGCTCGCAGCTCCAGAGTCTCTCAGATTGCGCTCCGCAATCAGTGCCTGGTTGACGATGGAAGTAATGGAAGTCAGCTGGAAGATGCTCACCTGCGAGCGGATCTCCCGCCTGAGGACATCCACAAACTTCCTTTCGAAGAACACCCCACTCCCATCACGGAGGGGTGTGAAGCACTGTAGCTCGGTGAAACGAGCGGAATAATCCACTGGTGCCCCGTACTCGGTTCACCACATGGCCACAAGAGCGTTTCCCCAGATGCCAGAGGTTGCCGACTAGCAGCTGGGGCCTTGGTAAATCGGTGGGGAAACTATGCCCTCATTCGGTATGGTAAAAAGTGGAAAAACAACAGTCAATAGTGGAAGAAGTAACAACATGCATAACAATAGAAACCAAACAACAGAAGCAATTAATATATATAGCAATGATGAAAATGATGCAGTAGGTACAAGTATCTATGGAAAACAACAAACACAACAACGTGCTGGAATACAACTGAAAACCATGTGCAAAGGAAAACAAAATAAACTCCTCAGCATCGCGAGCCACGACACGGTCCCATGCTCTCCAGCTCCAGCACAATCAAGAACCTGAAGTAGAAGGGTGCTTGACATTATCTATACCTGCAACCATATAGTCTGTTTGGGCCCAAATGCATGGCCCAAACAGGGTGTGAGATACAATCCCAGTAGGCAATCACCCAAAGATTTGTGCCTAACAGTCAATGAATACAAGGCAAGTAATATAACAAGAAGCAGTAAATAGGAAATCAGAAACAACTACAATCCACAGTTCTAACAAATAAAGTACACAAGTAAACAACCAGCAATAAGAAGAAAATAGGTAACCCTCTGGGTAGCTCTCACAGCCTAACCCCTATGGTTCAACCTATAAGTACCAGCAACCCTCTAGGAGGCACACCCAGTCTCACCCCTCTGTTTTAGCTATGAAATTAATAGACTCTCTGGGGAAGAACTCACCGTCAATTCCCCCTATAGTATCGTATCGTGCTAAAGGCTCTCTGGGGAAGCACTCAATGTCTATTCCCCATGTGGCCCGCATCGAGGAACTATAGACTCTCTGAGGAATCACTCAATGTCAATTCCCCCTGTGGTCTCACATCGTAATTAAAAGACACTCTGGAGAATCCCTTCCGTCAATTCTCCCTTTGGTCTACTACTCTAGGTTCTCACAGTCCTGAGTGAAAGGTAAACCATGCTCAGCGCGCTTGTACATCATCCATGTAAACATCGAGAACTACTATTCTCTATCAACTAAGGCTCAGCAGCATAACAAGGTAGCAGTTCAACTGTCCTATGACTAAGCACGACAAATGGAAAACGCCAAACATGCAGAAGAAGCATAGAAAACATCCAAGGTACAGTAAAGCTACCATAATCACAAGCAAAACATCTACTCTTGCAATCAAGCAAAGAAGGCCATACAACAAGGGAAAAACAGGAACACGCGATACCCTGTTCAAGGGTATTGGTGGAAGTTGCACAAAATATTCATCAACTTTCTACGGAAAGGCACAAACCACCTACCTCGATCCAAGGAGATCGATATACGTGAACGAAGACGATGGATTCCCCTTAGAACGACGTAAATCTGAGAAAATGCACAAAACTCTCAACCTATGATAACTTGAAAACTAGGAGGAATCAAGAAACAAGACTCAAGAAGAAGGGAGAGCTCACCGGTACGATTCCAACGCAATTGACCACGCTCGAATTGGAGAAAAAACGAAGAGGTGGGAGCTCTTCGAAGATCCGGTCGTACGCTCACTCTCAGGTGGACATAATCTGGAGAAGAAGATGAAATCGGGGGTTAGGCGCGACCCCAGTCTGTTTAATGAAAAAAAGAGAAGTACACGACGTGTATTTTTTAAGTACATGACTTGTAGTGGGTTTTTCCGTACTCTGCTAAAAACAAACTCCATGTCACCCCTACACACAGTGTGTGTGGCCCAGGCACAACTAGCACACGGCTTCGAGCCGGAGAAGAGTACACAGCGTGTACTCAGAAAGTACATGGCGTTTACTTCGAAAATTTCCTGAAAATTCATTTTTCTTAAAAACTCCAGAAAAAGGAAAAGCGTACCTAAAAAGAAGATCCAAGTTCTTATACATGATTTCATTTAAAATCACTGTCCCCCCTATTTATTAGAAATTTTGAACTCTCTCATCTCTTTTCTTTCAAACACTGAGGGAAATGTCATTATAATTTGGGGGGATTGAATATAGATTTTAAAAAGGGTTTTTATGGGAAATTTAAATTCATTATCCTTCAATGTGTTAATGTACATTGTGAAACATGAAAACTGAATATAAAATGATTTTGAATGACATGATTTTGATTTTAATGATTTTTTATGTTCCTGAGAATAGTTTTTGGAATGTTTGGTTGTTCGATGTTATTTTTCAACTTTAATGTATTAATCCATTTAATAAAAATTTCACAATGCACATTAATATGATTTTGGGTGTAATTTTGAGTATTTGGGTCCCTTGTAATCATAGTATAGGGTTTGTGGAAACTTTATGCTTAATTTAAGTATTCAGAAAAAATTAAAAAAAGAGACACAGTGGAGAAATGTTTTGTACAAATGTGTGGTGTTTATCACTTGGGGATAATGAATCCATAGTTTTATTTACCAAAGTTAGGATTTAAATCTATATTGTAGTGAATGAAATTTAAAATAATGTGTGGAATTCAACACTTCTGGATCACAAATACATAGTTATGTTTTCGAGAGTTAGTCTTTTCATCTCTATTTTGGTTAAGAAAAAAAAACAGTAAAAAAGTTGATGAAAAAAGATAAAGATAAAATTGGATACTAATCTTAATTTTCAATATGAGTCCCAACTAAAAGTTCCATTTTTCCCATTAAAAAAGAAAATGGGCCAGATGACTTTTGGGATTCAGAAACCATCATCATGATTAATTTAAATTAGATGAAATATTGAAATTAATTTTAAAAAATTAATGTGATTGGTCTTGGGATATTCTTTTTAACATAAATTTTATGTATTTTTTTATCTTTCCTGAGTTTTTTGGCATGATATATTTTGGTGAGCATTGTATGTTTACATGTTTTTAGAAAAAGGAATTAAATTTAATATTTTTGAGATAATTTTAGCATGAGAGTAGAAAAACTCATGTTGGGGGGGGGTGTGAATAGCCACTGGAAGAAGATAATATTAATTTTTTATATTTTAATATTGATGGTTTTCAATGTAAATAAACACTAGTTTTATTTCATTTTATAAATTAAACTTCATTACACATCATTGTGAAATTTGTGTCTGAACTGTTTTAATTTGGGATCAGTTAATCACTAGCTTATGAAATTCATTATTGTGATCATAATAATTTGATATTTTGGGATATTATTTATCATTTTTTTTGAAACATTTTTTAGTATAAATGGATGAATCACAATGGAAGATGTACATTTTTTTCCTTGGGTGCATACATTTATGATCAAATCATAATAGGCCTTAAGCCCATAAAATACAATTGGATCCCATATTTCAATCCTAATAAATCTAAAATTTAAATTATATATAGAAAAAATTAAGGAGATAATTTCATTAAACTATTAAAATATATAATTCTAAAATCTTCAAGGAGTAACAGGGAGCCTAAGTTGAGAATTAAGTTATGAGCTGAATTTCAAAGACCATAAAATCAAACCACCATTTTAGGAATAAAATCCAAATTGCCGATCGAATTGTAATGATATTCTGAAATATATCATAGGAAAGATGGAAAAAGATATTTATCTTCTATGATAATCCTTGATTAATCCATATTCAGTGTCTAATTTTCGAGCCAAAAAGGGGGATGAATTTGGACCGGTTTTTCTGGTCAACATTTAAAAGTTTACAGTACATTTTTTACCACCCTGATTTGACTATCCAAATTATAGGTCCTGAATTTGAATGATGAGGGATTGACCCTAGGAACCTAAAATTACTATTTAAGGTGGCATTGGTGAATGAATTTTTGACGACCTGAACATTTTGAATGATAATTATTTCCAAAAAATATGTGTTATATTATACACAAGAAAACATTATCTCATTAATAATTATGTGAGAATAAATTGAAATGTGACCATTGGGTTTCGACTTCTATATAAATTTTTGTCAATATGACCATTAGAAATTATACTCTTGATAATAATTATAAAATTATAATTAGTGTTTATACATAGAAATTAATTAATGTATAAAGTAGGAATGATGAGCACTACCAGTAGATTCATGCCATACGAAGACCATTTTTCAGAACATGGGAGGGAGGTAATGTCATTAGGCTTCTATTTTGACCAAGAACAAGCCGAGATTCAAAAATTGAGGTTTGAATGAAATCACTTATTGGAGAAGTTCAAGTTAGTCTGAATTACCACTCAAGCGATGTTAGCCAAACCACCCCATGAGTCAATCAACATCGCACACCTCACCCTTACGTCATATGTGGGTTCTATAAGGGGTTATGTAGAGGACATAGTAATTAAAGTGTAATACTTTTTAATAAGTAAAATTTTTATTCCATCCTTTCCATTCAAGAGAATTGTTTTTCTTAATAAAATTGAGGTGGAATTTGACAAATTGAATTTTTGGACAGAAATTATACTTTTTAGAAAAGACATAACTATTATAATAAAATATGGTATTAAAAATAATATTTATTTTAATGAAGTAGTATAATTAAAACACTCCTGTTTAAGTACAAATGATAAAATATTTTTTTCCATGTGTCTGAAATTTCACAATGCATTTTTTATCCGCTATTTTTTTAATAAATATGGATTTTTATAATTAAATGTTTAAATTATAATATTTATATAATTATTATGACAAAATAAATATCATTTTTGAAATATTACTTTCATAATTATATTAGGATGAATTTATTATAATTTTCTCAAATGGTTTAGTTTTTTCTGAATAGTAAAAATACAATTTAGGTTTTTTGGTAAGTTTAATGACTTAATAATTATTTAATAATGATGTTATAAGTAATATAAAACTCTATTCTACTATTTTTGATTAAAATAACATAATAGGTGTAAAAAGTGTCCAATACAATGGGAAATCCCACGTTTTGGCATTTACCACTACATAGGTGTCTAAGGAAATTAATAAACAAATACTCCTTTTTTTTCTATAAATACTCACCCATTTCTTAATTTAATTTCACTTTTATTTCATCTTCTATGAATCTTGGATATATTTACTTCCAAAGGATTCCTCCCAAGTTGTCTTCAATCCCCCAGGGTCCCAATCTTTCTGTTTTGGGAACTACTCTTCAAGGTAAGGGAAATCTCATCTTTTTTAAAAAAAAATCTATTTTTATATGAAATATATTTCAATTTTCCAAAATTTGTTTTTATTAACATTTTATTATATCCCTTTACTTTATTAAATTCTTTTATTAATTGGATACCCCTTTCCCCTCTCTTTTAACATGTTTCAAAAACCCCATTTTATACCCGTCATGCTGTCGATTTTACTTCTTAAAATTTCTCACTTATCCTCAAGATATCATTGTTTATTTTATTTTTGTGAATACCCAACCTATTTATTTTATAGGGGTATTCACCAAGACGTTTAAATGAATTATTTTATTATGGGTTTGATATTAAATAAACTTTCTATCCCTTTTTGTGAGTTAAAAATGATATAATGATCATATTCTTTAAGAACTTTTTAAAACGCCATAATTTTGATACAAAATACATTTATTTTATTCTACATGGGTTATTTAAAAAAAACTTAATTATGATATATGGGAATAAAATTAGTTAATACATATGAAGGGTGTGCCATGATAGTTCTCAAATTCATTTGGTAAATAATTTAATCTCTAAAGGTGATCAGTTTTGTGATACCTTGGTGAATAACCTTGGTAATTTTTATGACACCTCGGTGACAAACTGTGGAGATATGATTATGAATGTCCCATTTAAATGTTATTGGAACATTTCCCAGTTATTATTCATGTTTTTTATCATTATATTATTTTTTCTCAAGCCTTTATGATCTCCCTCAAGTTCTTATCAATATTTTTCAAGATCACATATAAATTGTTTCTCTTGTTTTCCATTACTAGGCATTATGATCACGCTTTCCTTTGATATATAATACAGAGTTATGAGATGAAATAAAAGTAAATAGGATGAACCATGAAGAATCCTTTCATGTTTTTTTATAATAATGATGTATGTTTTTAGGTATTATGTACATTATGTCCAAGAAAGTAAACTTTAAAAGATCATCTGTTTTGTACAATGTAATGAAATGTTTTTGAAATAAAAAGATAGGATTCCATAGTTGGTATCAAAGGATGGTTTAGTTATTTTTGGAAATTAGTATTTTAAACCTTAATGAATAACTTTAGGAACAAGTTAAAATATACGAAAACATCAGGGAATTTTGGTTAAGAATTTGTAAGTGGTTTCCAAGAAAAGAAATCCGCTTCTGGATATGACCTAGTGGATGTGGTTTTGGAACAAATGTACCTGGGGATAAAAAATCCAAGAAGGTGAATCAGGACTAACTTGGTGTAACCTGTTACAAGACAACATACCTTACTAAAAACCTAGTTTGACACTCCTAGGGGATATTTTTTTGTTAATCACAAGCATTTTTGAACCATTATGAAGGATTTGTATAAAATTCAGTTATTGTTAATAGATAACATATTTAAGCATGATGTTTTAAGACATAAAATTCCTTTAGAGTTATAAAATTCTTAAAAGAAACACATTCCTCATTAATGTTTTTATATTTTAGGAAATTGCATGAAATAGGAGGAACCACGTAAATAGTGAGCACAATATACCATATAGTGACGGCCCTCCCATTGAAGCTGGAATGGAAAAAAACTAAGAATAATAAATTAAATGACCTGAGTTATGATTAATAACCTGAATAAATCCATGATATTGGATTCACCTTGAAGGAAAAAACATTCCATTGAGTCCTTTATGCATCAATGACCACAATCTTTTAGTGGATCTACCGAACCCTTGATTACTGAACAATGGAAAATATCTATAGAAATGATATTTTCTATACTATGTTGTTCGGAATAAGATAATGTCACCCTGGATATGTACTACGTAGAGGGAGAAGTTGATCAGTTGTGGAAACTGATTAAGAACATGAAGCTAAGAAGTAAGATTTATTCTGTGGAGTAGGATGAGTTTAGGGAAACCTTTTTCAAAAATAATTTCCCACTTTCGATGTGAATGAAAATGGAAAGGGAATTCCTAGATCTGAGGTAGATGGAAAATGAATATGTGGGAAGCTATGAGATGAAATTTGAAAGGCATTCTTTCTACACCTATGGATTTTTCATAGACCCTAATGAAAATTTAGATAGGTTCTTCAGTGGACTAAGACCCCATCCACATAAGAATCTATCCAATCGAGACTATGAAAGCTAGGAGGAGATAGTGAGAAGTGCTATGGCGATTGAATATGATTTCAAAGATAGGTTGCGGTCACATATATAGAATGAAAAGAAAATATTAATAAAGATACGATTAGTGAGTAACACTAATCATATAAGAGGAGGGAATCCAGAGAAACTTTCCACATGAAACAAATATGGGATGAAGAATTTGGGGAACTGCATAATTGGGAGAAGGAAATGTTACAAGTGTGGAAGATTTGAACATATTTCTAGGAAGTTTCATAGTGCGGTGAAGCTTTAACTTCTCAACAGTAATGAAAATGGGAAGAAAATGAATCTCCATCCTGAATTCCAATAATTCAAGTGTGGAAAACTTGATAACATAGCCAATAACTATATAAATCCAAAGATAATGGAGGAGAATCACCATAAAACTTATAATAGGAAAAGGGAGAAATTTCAGGGTTTTTCTATCATGATAGTCGAGGTTGAAGCTACAAATGAAGTGGTAGAAGGTAATCTTGTTTCTCTCTCAAAGTTATAATGTGCTTTTTTTTATTCAAGTTCTATGCATTCCTTTTTCCCTCCACATTTGTAAAGAATATAGAATCAATCCCTAAACTTTTATAAGTAGAGTTATCAATCAATATTCTTAGAGGGATTATCCAAGTATTAACAATTTATAAAAAACATATTGTTAACTTTGTTGAGCACAATCTTGTCAAAAATAAAGTAGTCATTCCCATATTGGAATTCGACACTATTCTAGGGATGGACCAGCTCTCAGAGTATAATACAAAGATAAAGTATATAAGGAAAGAAATATCAGTAGTCTGGAATGGAAAACATTAAATTTTTTTCAATGGAGTGATATTTTGACCTAATCTTTGTATAGATGAACCTCTCACATTCTTCTTTATAGAAATGATCGGTGAATATGAAGAAGTAAACAAAAGTTTACGAATAGAAAATTTTCCCATAATTTAAGAATACATTGATGTATTTCTTATGTAGTTACCTATAACTCACTTAGAAAGACAGGTGGAGTTATCCATTGAACCCATTCACGGATCCAATATGACATCGCAGACCCCATATAGAATGGAAAATGGGGAGCTGGAGGAATTAAAGAAACAACTTCAAGATCTTTTGGGGAATGGGTTTTTTCAACCAAGCATGTCTCTTTTGGGAGAACCTCTTATATTTGTGAGGAAGAAGGATGGATCAATGAAGTTATGAATTGACTATAGAGAACATAATAGGTTCACAATGAAGAACAAGTACCCTATTCCAAGGATTGATGATTTATTTGACCAGCTTCACAAGGCTCAATTCTTCTGCAAGATTGATCTTCTATCTAGTTATCATCAATTGAGTGTAAAGAAATAAGATATTCTAATGATTTCCTTCCGATCAAGGTATAAGCATTATTTTTTTTGTCATTCCTTTTTTATTGTGTAATTCAACTTTGATATTTGTGGATTTGATGAATATAGTCTTTAAGGACTGCCTTGATAATTTTGTGGTGGGTTTTATTGTTGATATTCCGATATAGTCCAAAAGTTGGAAGGAGCATGAGGATCATTTCGGGGTTATATTTCAAACTTTGAGGAAGGATAGGATATTTGGAAACTTCAACAAATCAGGATTTTGGTAACAAAAAATTTCTTTCTCAGGGAACATTGTAACTAAAGAAGGAATCTCGGTTTACCATGCCAAGAAAAAGGTGGTGGAGGAGTGGTCTCATCCATCAATAGTAAACGAGATTCATAGTTTACAAGTATTAACATGATATTATAAGATTTTTAATATTTTTTAATGATTTTATAATCCACTAACCATGTTAATTCTAAATGGGGACAAGTTTATCTAGACAAAGGTGTGTGAAGAAATTTTCCAAGAGTTGAAGAAGAGATTGGTTACTATACTCATGTTAACTCTACCTCAAGGAAGAAAGATTCATTTTTTAGAGATAAATATCTGAAAGGGATTAGATGCATCTTTATAAAAAATAAAAGGCGATTGCTTATGCATCTTGACAGTTGAAGCCTCATTAGAAGAATAATCCTACCCATGATTTGGAACTAGCTGCAGTTGTTTTTTCTCCAAATATTTGGAGGCACTATCTTTATGGGGAGAAATGTGATATATACATAAAAAAAAATGTTTGAAGTATATTTTCACACAAAAGGAATTTAACATGAGATATAGGATTTTTTTGTATATTCTTAAAGACTATATTTTTTCAATTCATTATCACCCTAGAAGAGAAAATAAAATTTCTGATGCATTAAGTAGGAAAGAAACTATTATTATGGAAATGATGAGGATTCAAGGATATCCATTGATCAAATACCTAGTAAAATTGAACATGGTAATTGTAAGGGAAGGGACATCATGAACCCTATACCAAATGATTTATAAACCATTGTTACTAGATATGATCAAGAAACACAAATAGAAGATCCTTTGTTATAGAAGAAGATAGAGGATGCGAAGAATGGGAGGTTTCCTATGATCAATATTGATCAAGAAGGTGTACTGAAATTTCGTACGAGGCTATGTGTTCCATCTATTCAAGAAATAAACAAGGAACTGATGGATGGATCTCATAGCTTGATATTATCTATACATCCTAGAAGTACTAAAATCTATAGGGTCCTTCATGATCATTATTAGTGGGATTAAATTAAAAGGTATATTTTCTAACTACACTACACACTGAACTATTAGAAAATGGACCTATACCAATGGTTTTGGCCAAATCATTGGAATATGTACCATAAAATTTTATTATAATAATGGTTTGGTGAAATCGTTTGTATAACATCAATTAAATGACCCTATACCAATGGTATTTTAAAATACATTGGCATATGTGGTATCTATACCTATGGTTTGGATAAAACGATTGATATAACCTCTCTTTAAGGACCCTATACCAATGGTTTTTACAAAACATTTTTTTAAAGGTGATGTCTATACTAATGGTTTAGTTAAAACCATTTGTATATCCTCTATTTAATGACCCCATACCAATCATTTTTCTAAAACTATTGGTATAGGTCCCAAAATTTGAAATAACGATACCAAATTTTTTCCAAACCGTTGGTATATGTATTTTTATTTTTAAAAAATTATATTATAAAATAATATTGAATAAATACAGAATCAATTTTCATATAAATAAATATATACACACATACATATTTATCATATTTTGTTTTAGAAAAAAATTATTGCTTAGTGGTTAGGTCATTGAGATATAAATCGGAGGTATGGGGATTAAAACCAACTGAGGTATTTTTGAATTACCTAAACCAATGGTTTTCAAAATTGTTGGTTTAAGTATTTTTTATCACCTATAAAAATGGTTTAGAAACTATTTTTATAGGTCTATACCGACACTAGCCAATAAAATGACCACCCAAACATTTTTTATAGCCTGTACCAATGGTTTTGGGACTAATACCAATGGTTATAAACCATTGGTATAGGATTATTTTCCAAAAGCAGTGCTTGGTGTTTCAAAAATTGAAGTAAAATAGACAAATTCTTAAAGGGGTATTATAACCATAACCCATACCATCATTGAAGTGGGACAATATCACAATGGACTTTGTCACTGTTCTCCTAAAAACATCTGAAGGAAATAATGCGATATGGGTTATAGTGGACCGTCTCACCAAGACAACCCATTTTATCTATATACAAGAAGACCTGTCTCTTGATCAACTTGCCATGATTTATGAAAAGGAAGTGGTGAGGTTGCATGGAGGGCTACTTTATTATTTATTTTATCGTGATCCAAGGTTCACATAAAAATTATGGATAAGTCTTCAACATTTTTTCTTTAAAAAATTGTATTTCATTATGGCCTATCACCCCCAAACTAATGGTCAATTTAAAAGGGGACTTCAAACACTTGAGGACATGCTGAGAAAATGATCAATGGAATATAAAGGTGGATGGGATCGACCCTTAACATTAGATGAGTTCTCATACAATAAAAACATTTTTTCAAGTATTAAAATGGCACCCTATGAAGCTCTATATGGAAAGTGATGCAAAAATCCTACTTGTTGGGATGAATCTAGTGAGGGAAAGATTATTGGGCCTCGTCTTTTACAAGAGATAACAGAAAAGGTTCATGTCATCTAGAAACTCATAAATGATACTCAGAGTTGGTGGAAGAGCTATGCTGACAACCATTGAAGAGACTTAGAGCTTGATTTTGATGACAAAGTATTCCTTTGAAATTCATCATGGAAGAGAGTCATGTGGTTTGGGAAGAAAGGGCAGATCAACCTCAGGTAGAATAAGCCCTATGAAATCCTTCATTGCATAGGAGAAATGGAAAGTTAGCTTGAACTTCCTCTGAATATATCTCAAGTTCATAATGTATTCCACATATCTTTATTGAGGGAGTACATACCCAAACTTTCATATATAATGAGTTATGATGTGGTACAACTGGAACATGAACTCTTTTACAAGGAGAAACCAGTAGAGATCTTGGACCATAGAGACAAGGATTTATGTAATAAGACTGAACACCTCGTTAAAGTGTTGGGGAGTAACCAAAAATAGGAAGAAGCGATGAGGGAATGAGAGTAAATAATGCGGAATAAGTACCCACACAGTTTCTCAACTGAGGGAATGAGTTGAAATATTGGGGGAAAAAGTTCTTAATGGGGAAGAATGTAACGACCCCAAATTTTTGATTGAAAATTATTTATTGAAAATTTGTGTTATATTATATATATAAAACTATATAAAATTAATAATGACGTGAGTTAACATTTAAATGTGACCATAGGGTCTCAATAATTTTACGATTGTTGGTCAATTTTGACCATTAGAAAAGAATTATTGCAGAAAGGAGGAACGGTGACCTCAACCAATAGAGTCATTCCATATGAAGCCCATTTGTTAGAACATGGGTGGGGGGTAGTATCCTCGTGATTTCCTCTTGACCAAGACCACAAAGAGAGTCAACAAGAGTGGAATGAATGAAATCGCTTACATGATAAGTCCATGTTAGTGGAAATTACCACCCAGACAATGTTAACCGAGCATCCCCATGAGTCTATCACCATCACAAACATCACCTTTAGTTCATATGCAGGTGTTATAAGGGGTTATGTGTCAAGTCCCTAATTACATAATGTTTAATCCCTTAGTATAATTTTTTTTATTCCATCATTTATGTTTTAAGAATAGTTTTTCTTAATAAAATTGATATGGAATTTAATAAATTGATTTTTCAGACAGAAATTATACTTTTTATAAAATATATAATTATTATAATAAACTATTATATTATTAATAATGTTTAGTTTAATGAAATAGTATGATTTAAACAATCCTATTTAAATATAAATAATAAAATTATTTTATTTTTTATATGTTATAAATGTCACTATGCATTTTCTATATGCTATTATTTTTAATAAATACATATTTTTATATTTAAAACTAAAAATTATCATATTTTGACAATTATTATTATAAAATAAATATAATTTTTGAAATTAGTATGTTTAAATTAGGTTAGTGTGAATTTATGAGAATTTTCAATAGTACTTTAGTTTTTTGTGAATAGTAAAAATACAATTCGAGTATTTCGGTAAATTTAACAACTTAATAATTATGTCATAATGATGTAATAAGTAACATAAAATGATTCTTGACCATTGTGGATTAAAATAACATAATAGGTCCCAATTTTCCAACAGCATGGGAAAATACCATGGGAAATCCTATGGTTTTTCATTTACCACTACCTAGGTGTCCAAGGATATTAATAAAAAAAATCATCCTTTTTTCTATAAATAACCACCAATTTATTCATTTAAATTCACTTAAATTTTATAATCCATGAATCTATAATATTTTTTACCACTGAAGGAGTCCTCCCAAGGTGTAATCAATCCCCCAAGGTCCCAATATTCGAGTTTTAGGGGTCACTCTTCATGTTATGGTAAATCACAACCTTTTTTTTCAAATTTCCTTTTTATGAAAAATGTCTTTAAAGTTTCAGAAATATGTTGATTTATCCAATTTATTATATCAATTTAATATATTAAAATTATTTTATGAATGGGAGACCCCTTCTTCTATATTTATACCATTTTTTAAAACCATATTTTATACCCGTTATGGTGCCGATTTTACTTCTCAAAATTTCTCTCATCTCCTCAATAAATTATCTTTTATTTTATTTTTGTAAATACCCAAAATATTTATTTTCTAGGGGTATTAAACAAGTTGTTTAAATTATATATATCAATTTATTCTTTTATACATAAAACCTGTATTTCCTTTACATTGGTAAAAAATGACATAATGATCACGTTCTTTAAGTACTTTTTAGAACACCATGATTTTTATACGAAATCCATTTCTTTTATTTTCAATGGTTTATTTATAATATTTTTTTTAAAATATATGTGGATCAAAGTAATTAAGAAATATGAAGGGTACACCATTACAGCACTCCAATGCATTGGGTAAATAATTTAATCTATATAGATTACATGTTTTATGGTAACTTGATGAACAACCTAGGTAGTTTTTACAACACCTCAGTGAAAAACCTTGGTGATATGCTTATGAATGTATCATTTAAATTTTGTATCCACATTTCCATGTTACTATTAATGTTATTTTTATTATTATATGCCTATTTATCATGCCTTTACGATTTTCCTCAAGTTCTTATTAGTATTTATCAAGATCACATTTAAAAGGTTTCTCTTGTTTTCCCTTACTGGGTCTTATGCACACCCATTCCTTTAATTTATGTACCCAGGTTAGGAGATGTAGTAAAGGTAAATATTATGAACCATTAAGAACACACTAATTTTTTTTAAAATAATTTTTAATGTTTTTATGTATTATGTACCTTGTTTCCAAGAAACAAAACATTAAATGATCCTTTGTTTTGTACAATGTAATGAAATGTTTATGAAATAAAAAGGCGTGATTACATAGAATTTTTAGTGGATGTTTTACTCTTTAAATTATAATTTTTCTCTCTCATTTTGTAATCACATGTTCATTTTTTCTCATGTATGTTTTTTTCAATAACATTAGTTTCTTAAAGAATTTATTCATCTTATTATTCAATTTTTCTATAATTTTTCTTGTCATGTTGATACTATTGAATCAAGGTGTGAATTTATTCACACCAAACAACAATGAAATTCCTAAAAAACACTAGAGTTTACATTTTTTATTTGAATTTCATTTATTTAATTACACCTTTGTAAGATGACTTCCACCTTCCACTAAGAGCCTTGCATCAATGGAAGGATAATCCTTTGGTGGTTTGATTCTAGGGAGTTTCTTTGGGATGCATAGGATTTTACTTGATATTATTAAATTATTAAAAAATTTATATAGTTTGAGTGTTCCTTTCTTCGACTTATTTTATTATTAATCTTTGAAGACTTCAATGACTACAAATTTTGAGTGCTAGTACGATCCAATTCCTTGGAGTGATCATCAAAGTGATACTATAAGTGCATTGATGATTAGACTTAGAATTATGTTTGGATTAAATTGGTGAATGATTTTGTGTCCTTATCTCTATGATTGGATACTTCCTAAACTGGGGATAGGTTATTTCATATAAAAATAATTACAAACATTATTTACCTACAAACAACCTAGGATCAACCCATATCCATTAATTGTTTAAACTAAAATAATTAAGTGTTTGATTCTTAAATTTAATCCATTATCTTAGGTATTTTTTTATTCTTATATCCCAATTAAAATAAACACTAATGTTGGACACTTCAAAGACAATCCTCCCATAAAATCTGAGTACCTCAAGGTTACTTATTCAATCCCCATGGATTCAATCCCTACCATTACTACAACGACCGCTTCTACCCATCGGGTAAATTTGGTCATAAAAACCAACAAACCTAAACCAAGAATGGATGATGAATAGTAGTATTCTTATTAAATTGAATAATAATATCGTAAACCTAGTATCATGGAATTTATTTAGGATCCATTAAATTAGAATCATTTTAATTTTCCCAAAATATTACTTCTATTCAAACACAAGATAAAACATGTATAATTCATTTAACTCTCATAGGTATCTACCTTAATATCAATATTATCTATCATAATGTGTTTAATATGCTTAAGGTCATTTCCTTAAATCAAAGTGGACCCTATTCACCCATGTCATTGTTGGTCTCCTTTTATACATCACTCACTATGTTTGAATGATATTGTTTCCCTACAAAAACAATGAAATTACCACTAGTTCCTTACTCTAAAATCCATTATAATTATCATCCATAGATATAATTCAACTTTTTT
Organism: Viscum album; assembly: GCA_963277665.1. Taxonomy (NCBI): domain Eukaryota; kingdom Viridiplantae; phylum Streptophyta; class Magnoliopsida; order Santalales; family Viscaceae; genus Viscum; species Viscum album. The sequence goes on along the minus strand of OY728120.1, from coordinate 574,646,515 downwards.
ATGAAATATCACCTTTGGGTACCCTTATTGGGATAGAAATGAAGATGATAGTAACCTTTGATGCGTACCTCTAAAAGGATATAGGATAGAGACTAGCCCCTGGGGTATAAAACATACAAATGGGATGAATTACCATCTTATAACCTAGGAACATAATGATAAATTCACCAATAAATAACCTAATATAAAATAAAATTGTGATCCATGGCAACCCAAATTACATGAAATTTAATAAGAATATAAGTATCTTATTGAATAAGAAATAAAACTCATTATCCGACTCTGCAACCACTGATGCATGATTAGAACTAGTGTGGCCCATCTCAAACCCAAAACTCATCATGAAAAACCAAAAATTAGTTTATAAATTTAGTGGCGAGAATATATGTATACTCCGTTGGATCCTCCTCAAGATAACTTGTGAAAATATGGATGAAAGAAACAAATGCTTTAGTGGATAAAAAAACCAACATGCACATATGAGGTCAACTACCACCCAGCCTCACCAAGGCCCACTCATGAAATATCACATCCAAATATAATAAAATAAAATTTAATAATATAACAATAGGTTACCCATGCTACTTCCTCACTGATGTTTTACTCCTAAAACCCGGGGAAAAGTTTCCTATTTGCATAGTTCCTTATGAATCCATTCCATAGAACATAATATCTCATTTCATAACCATACCACATACCGTTACCATATCATCATCATTATCCCATAATATCTATCATATACCACATCTTATCCATACATCATAGGTATAATATAATAGTTCATCATGAACATAAAGGAGGTCAACCTTAGGACCTCCTCCTACCATCCATGACACCTACCATATATTATCATGTTATTACACTATAGGGTCTACTAGTACAACACATTCTACACATATGTATGTTTTCACCTACCGAAATCCATCAAATCTAATGCCCCACCAAGAAGGTATAGTTGGGAAGAGGGAGAAGGAAACCATATGTTCCCTTTCCATCTTGAATGTTTGTGTAAGACACCTAAAAATCAAAACCTTTTAGGTGTTAGTAAGGTTATTCATCATAGGTGGAATTCATAAAGAAATCAGTAGAAAATAAAATTATACTACAAACACATACCACTCCAAACTATAGGTTTCATATCAAACAACATGGACATGATTTACAAGAACACTACACCAACCCCACTATGCACTACCATCGCTTCCACTTTATATATCATAACCTAACCCCAATTTTCCAAACAAAATAACCACTATAATTCCTACACTTTCCATATAAACCACATCATTTACACATATTATTGTTACCACTTAACAACCATATCCGATTCATTATTTTATTCAATAACATATTTAATGAAAAAACATTCTCATTCATTTCCCATATTTATTCCCAAGTGTTACCCATTTATTTAAATTATAAGAAATTTATTTACAACCATGTTTCATTCAATCTTATCCCACAAACATTTACTAGTTTCATTCTTAAGAATCAAATTCCATTACAACTAAGAAATCATGAAACAATCCCATAAACATCCATAAACTACCACACAACCTCTATGAAACACCTGCCAATAACAACCTCAACAACTATACAACACTTTATATTCCTACATAAAAAACCATAATCCTATTCTAATTAAAACTGCACCTCAATTCTTCCTAACCTTGGATCGGCATAAATATCCCCTATAAGCAACATATCCCTTCTCAAACCAGCCAAAAAAAATTCCCAATTAAGGACACATAATCAAAATATTACTACATGCATATAATTGTTTTTATTAATGAACACTTTCTAAGTTCACATTTTAAATCCTAATTTTATAAAAATTAAATCCCTTATTCGAAAGAAACATTACTTTGATTTTAGAATCCACACAATAGGTTTATTTACCACCTTTAAGTTATTAATGTTTTTTAATGGTGATTCTAGTAGTAATATTACAAAAATACAACTAAAATCTTAGTAGTAACCAAAATTTTCAGTAACAATAGAAAAAAAGGATCAAGAAAATGAGATATATCATGGAAATAATTAAAAACATTCAAAAAACCACTTCCCATAATTTGTTTTTCAATTCATTATCTTCATTAGTTTCAAACTAACAATCTAACTAAGTAAAAATAACATGAAACATAAAAAAATCACAAACAAACAAGAGGGTTTCTCAAATCCCTTACCAAAATTGGTTTTTTACAATTTTCTATTCTAGAATATGTTTTGAAAGATATTATCACTAGGTTGAAATCATACAATGGGATATTCAATGATCTAAAACAAAAAATATCATCAAAACCACAACCCAAAATCCCATAAACTAAACCATCGCCACTACACCGAACTAGAAAGATAAAAAAGGGATAAAATATATAGAAGATTAGGTAATTTCACATATAATCATAAAAAAGTGGTCTCCATATGTCATGGAATAATTTTGATCAAAATACCAAAAAAAGACTTCCCAAAAATGAACCAAGGATCTCCCAAGTTCAACAGAAAAAAGGAAAAAGGAAATATATTCATAGGTTATTCTAATTTTATACCTAACATTGAAAAAAATATGATACAAGGGGCAGGACCATGATACATTAGGTTTCAAACTAATGAATCTATGTGAATCACTCCACATATCTTCCCTATCTATCCTCTCTTAAACATAGTCAACTATCTAATCCAATATGTTTGAGAAAGGACCATGGTTAAAGAGTGTTTATGATGCTACAACCTATTAATTCTATAAATTGTTAGAGATGTCCTCAAACCCAACCATGAAATAACACAATAACCAGAGTGAAACATCCTTAAAAATTGAAAAACCACAAAACCAACTGCTTGAAGCACCAAAACACTTATGTGATGCCATAAATTCATGGAAATTTTTTATCCATATTGACATAAAACCAGAGCCACATCATAAAAACTGGATTATGAAAAATGGACCACTGAATAGGTTTAAGTAAAGTTCCCCAACCTCCAAGCTCAATGACACAACTCCCATGGCCACACCACAATTCACTTTTACCTAGGGTGTGAGTCTTCTAATGTGGTCAGTTACCCACCCCATTGGCCAGTAAATTTACCTCACTGATGAATGATCCCACCACTGGTTATTTTATAGGTGATTTTATTTTTATCATATCCTTAGTGATTACGATAGTTGGGGTTAATTCCCCTTTTACTGTCATCTTTCCTCGGTGTGGATTTTCAATGGGTTTCCATAATTATGAAGCAATACTGATGAATAGTGGGGGAGGTACTTCCTTGACTGACATTCATTCTTGAATATCCATTGATATTTTCTAATGTATCATTGGATGGAAGTTTGGTATATTTAATACTTTGGTACTTGTGGCTTCTCAGGAACCCCATTGTTTCATTCTAGACCTGATATAATTATGGACTATCAAATTCAACCAATATGGGTTATTTTAAATTATATGAGCACCCCATGTTTCTCATTATTTTCATATCTTTATGGGTTAGAGATAATATTATTTGTATTTCTCTATATTCTATATAATTCTAGTTTTACAGAATATATAGATTTTCCTTCCATGACTACCAACTGGTTACCTTTCAATACCAAAGGTTTTACCTACCCTATTTTTTAGTTTTTTATTTTCAAATATTAGGGCTTCCTACCGATTATTCTTATAAAAAACCTTGTATAGGATCTATACCTACCAATGATGTGTCTTTACAGATGATATACATTTTCAAATTTGATCTTAGTGGATGGGGATCTAGTTTTGATTATTCGACACTGATGCTTGGAAACACTTGATGTTGCATGATGGATCTTGGTGGTCCTTAATGGTGGTGGTGGCCTTTAAGGTGGGAGATCATTCCAGAAGTACATGTAATGAGGTGGAGCATTCTTATGTCCTCTATCTATAAAAATTTTATGATTTTAGGTCGTACAGTTCCTTTATAACATCATTTAAGCTTCTTATTTATAGCATATGTCTTATTCATGTGTTGTATATGGTTTAGTTGATTATATATATATACACACACACACATATCCATCATACCTGTGTTATTTTTCATTTTATTAATCATGGATATATATATATATATATATATATTACTGGATGATATAAGATAAGGTATGTCATATTACGGGATATGCTTAATCATTGCTATTTACCATCCCCTGACCAAATGAAGGTGGGATTGGGTAGTATACTCATCCTATTTTTTAGCCATGTGGGGTATTTTTAGGTCTGGTCATGTCCAACTACTGAAAAATTCTTAGATAACCAGGAAAAAATGTTTTTATGGAATTAAATAATAAGTATAAGTTTATTTTTTTCCTTGTAAAAATTTAAAATCATTTTCAGGTAAAACTATTAGCTTTCAATAAGAAAATAGTGGTAATGATATTGTGTGTAACGCCCCATTTCTTAGATAAGTTGGTGAAAATAGTTTAGATAAGGAGTGTCAACATTGGATTATGTTTATTTTTTGGGATAATATCATTTTTCCTAATAATGTTGTTTAAAATATTTAATACTTCATGAAAATGTTTGAATATGAATTTGGGGGGTTTGGGTGGGGTTTGTGAATGTATAAGTGGTGCACTTTTGAATCATTATTTCTCTAACCATGTATTTTAAAAAATTCACTTTGGTGGAAAATGCATTGGCAGTGAAAAACTTGTGCTTAATTATTTTATATAGTCTTCTTTTTGATAAATTTGATACATAAGTAAATCAATTTTTTTATAATAAGGAAATTACTAAAATGTTAACTAGAAGTTATATTTTTACCAAACATTTATAAAATCACCCCCATTTTTTTCCTTAGCATGCGATACTCAATAAGAGTCCTTGTTTGCGAAATTTTCAAAATCTATTTTCCACTATATCAATTCTTCCTTCCATATCTGGGGGTAAGAGCCTCATATAAAGGTTAATCTTTCACTTCTACATTATTTTTTATTCATCTCCATATTTTCTCATTTTGGTGTTTTAAATATATGGATTTGGATTATATATTTCATCACAACACATAGAAACCTAGAAAAATATTTTATATTTTTATTATGGTAGTTTTTGGAGACTATGGTGATTTGAATGCATATTCTTGGTGGTGGTTCTAAAACCATTTTGGAACATATTAATTATTTAAATATTTATCTTTAACTAGATATTTCCAAAAAAATTATTGGATATTAAAATTATGGATTTTTAAGTTATTATATCACATGATGCTTGTAGTTATTTATATGAACAATGAGGAATGTATGGATTTTATTTGAGGTAGGTTTGTCTACTTTCCTTCTATTAATGTGTGAAATCTTAGTTATATGGATAAGTGAGCTAGTAAAATTATTGAAGGTGTATAATAGGCTTCATGGGTGTTTGTTATAAACGTTTACCTATGGTATTTATAATAACTAAAAAAATAATGTTGCTCAACTAGTGGTCATTATATCACCATGTAGGCATTGGTTATGATTATTTCTCATGGATGGATTACTATGAATTTTCATGAATAAAGAAATGACCCCTGCAATGATATTTTCTCATTTTCAAGTAAAATAATTTTCTTCCTCATAATGATAATGGAATAGATAATTCATGTAAATATATATAGAAATGAAATTTTACTTGCTTCACACGCATTGAGATACATCTAAGGAACATACAATGATGACATGTTGATATACAAAATTCACTAAGCACACAGATCTTCATAAGTTTATAGAAGCCTCACTAACCCTCTAGATTCACAACCCCATAATAAAGATAACTTTTACCATCAATCCCTCATAAATATCCCTTCTATTCCAAGAAAATCCATCTCAGTCTCTATAGAAATATAATGTATGTTACACAAGTTATGGTTTAACAATTATCCACTTTTTTCATCCACATGATAAAATTCACTGAACCACCAGTGAGATAAATTCATTGATCTTCTACACTTCATTATATTTATTTTTATTAATAAAATGGAATTCATATCACCTCTTTTGAACCTAAATATTCATTCTATTTTTATAGATAAAGATATCTCTTGAATCAGGAGAGAATCTTTTCGTTACCCTTGTAATTGATCATTAATTAAAATTTATTTCGATAGTAAATTTCAACAAACATGGATCTTTTAATTTGATTTATCCTTCCATAATTAAAGAATTAAAAAATCCTTAAATATAGGAACTTTTTATCATATAAATTCTACCCGACTCGATCCTATTTCAGTATGGCCGTAATCATCATGACGTTATTTCTTCCACCAATTAAAAACTCAAAATTCTGATTCTACCAACTTTGAAATCACTATGACATGAAATCCAATGGTACGAGATAATTCCCTTCACCTCTAAGAATAATTTCTCAAAAAACTACATTCATGGAACTGAAAAATAATTAGAATGCATCTTTTACTAATCATCAATGATGTAAGAATATATTCATCGTGAAAGAACTATCTTATAGGTAGAGAAAAATATCTCAACCTGTTATATTTCACGACATGATTCAACTATTCTAAGAAAAAATATTTTCTTCATGGTATAACAATGACATATATGTAATTATTTACATTCCAAAACCAAATTGAAAAATTGTAGTTTTTCACAGGGAACCCACTGTGACATGATCCCTACACATAAGACACATTCTAATAGAAAGTATATTATATGTATAAACTCTATAGATTGGATTAAAACATCATAGAGTAACTATTAAAATATTTCCAAAACATTTAAATATTGTAACATGTATTTTGTGTCATGACACATAATGTTTCATAATGATATTTTTTTTGTAGGAAAATATTTCTCAGCTTCATCAATCACCTACAATCATTATTTTATAAATTCTATATAAATTTCAAAAAACCATTTGGAATATTGTCAAAATTATTTTTTAAAAATCACAACATATAAAATTCATCAAGTGTATTTTTTCTGTCAATCTCCCCCGCTAAATTTTTGACAACTCTTCAACAAGTCTTCAACCAAACCATTCGTCTAAAAACACTAATTTTTAGTTGAAACTATCTATCTTCAGAAAATGTATCATTGATTCACTAATCATTAACTAAAATCACAAATGAGTCATTCTAAACATGATATTTAATAGTTAAATAATCAATTTCACTAGCAATTACTTCTTTGATCATCATGAACTTTGACACCATTAATTTCAAAAACATTTAGAATAAACTCCCCCTTAATATTCACCCATGCCCTCTGCTCTTAATGAATCCTTCCTCAAACATGAAAACAAATAATAACAGCCCATTTTTTCAAATGAGGGACCAATTAATGAAATATTTTAATAATATAAAACCTCTCCTCCTTTCTCAATTAACCCTATAACCACTTCTTTGATATTTCACAAGAGAGTATTAGAAACCCAAAGAATTATTATATGATAAACAATATACCATTCCAAATTTTTTTTGATGATAACACTTGTTGAGTGGGACAATGAATATTAAAGCATGGAATGAAAAACAACATAGGGGAGTGGGGGTATTATCTTTAAAACATACATGTGTATTATGAAGGTTGAACTCTAATATGTAAACAATGCATCTCAAGTCTATTGCAATGACCAAAAATTTTATCAAAGAAATTTCTACTTTATTGTAGTAATTCCATATAGTAAAATCACATAAAATAACATTAGGAAAAACAATTTAAAATAATGAATAAATGAACTACTAAATTATATGTGTCATTTAAACTTAATTTTTCTACTTATTTTATTTGAATTTAAAAAATATAATAGACACGACAACAATCAGTAATCTATTTGGTGTCTGAGAAATCATAATTTTTGGTTAATAGTAACATACCTTTATAAATAGTAATGTTGCCCTTATGAATGGTTATATGAACCTTATGAATAGTAATGTTACCCCTATGAATGATGTTATGAAACTTATGAAAATTAAATCAGCCATGTGAATAAGAACCTTAAAAATGATAGTATAAATAAAACTTATATATCCTATAAGTGACAATATGATATAATTATATTATAGTGTTGGTTTTTTTATATGTAAAGAAAATTTAATGATTAATTTAGTAATTTAAAATAAAATTTATTTTCATAAAATGTATTTATAAACTATAATTTTGATGTCTTATGATTATATGATAATTTTATGAGACCCTAATTAATTTTACAAAGTGTTACAAAATCAGTTTTAATTTTAAAATTTGTATTATCCAAGTAAATGATGATTTTATTTAAAAATTAAATTAATAACTTTTACAAGATAATTTTCATAAAATGTTGTTCATTTTTGAATTATACTCATTAGAAAATGGTTAGGTGGAATTTTTAGGGTTTTCCATAAATACTTGAGTTTTTTATGAACAGTAAAATACGACAATTTACTGTATAAATAAAATATAAGTTAAATCCACCATTACTAACATCACAAGGGATATAAGCACCCAAATATATAACTCTTATGACCTATTTACTCTATCTAGTCATGGAATCATCACTATTGATTGTCTTGTGTCGAAATATTAAATTAATGAATATAAAATTGAGAAAAAACCTCTCCCCTCCAATATAAATACCACCCCTCGCAACCTCATTACCTCACACCTATAAAACTTTAGGACTTGTAAAAATTCTGTCCAAACCTCTTACTTGTCCCCTATACCACGTCTAGGAAATATTTTTCTCATCAAAATACAACTCCTAGGTTCCTTGTGGAGGATCTCAAGAGGAAACATTAAAAGGCAATTCCTCTCTCTCTCTCTTCTTTCAATTTCCTTTCAAATTTCATTTATTTTCTTCTCTTATCCTCATATTGTCTTATAAAAATGTCACAACAACTCAATTACTTTTTATATAGCTTTATTATATCATGTTAATTGAATATTGTTCATTAAAATCCTCCCTCCCTCTCTTTTGTTTTATTAATGAAACTGCTTCCCATAATATGCCAATTTACCGATACCATGGACAATGAACTTACATTTTACTCCAATTACTTCAAGTATGTCAATATTACCATTAAATGGTTGAAAAAATATTTTAATATTTATTTTTTAACCCTTTTTATATACTGGAATGAACTTATATACATGATACTAAAAGATAAAATAAAAGAAGTTCGTTGTGATCGAAAAATTGCTCAAATTAACCTAAAATGATCATCATTAAATTTTATCTAATGAATCATCATAATGGTGTATAAATACTCATTATATTATCATTTAAGATTCTATAGGATCACAAATAACATATAATTACAATTATGGATATTTATCCTCATTTTAAATGTACTTCTATTCATGAATACAAATGAACCGATCATGAAAACTAAGAAAATGAAAACTCCCAAAAGATGAAATTAAACTATATAACTCATTCAAAGGCCCATAAAATAACTTAATGAAACCCCAATGAATCATATTTTTGTATAAAAGGTTCTTTAGTTTTTAATTAATTAATCTAATGTCATTATATAATACATTAAAGTGGAGAAAGCATTTGGATACAAGGAAAGGGGAATTCTCAAACCCAACTTTATTTCATCAGGTTTTCCCTCTTTCACACAATTTTTAGTATGATTATAAGATAAAAATAATTTCTTAATCATTATCTTACATTTTATAGGATATACATGTTTCCCACTAGAGTTTATGTGAAACAAAACGTTTTCCAAAAGAACTCTTCTTTAAAAAAACGCATCTTCTACTTCCCAATCAATGTTGATAGTTCATGTATCAAGTATGTTATTCCCATTATCATTTAGGAACTAAATGTTTATGAATGCATTACTTATGAAGTGAAACCCATTCCTTTCCATGGTTTGTTTTATGTTCATGATTGTTATATGTTCCATGTGGCATGCATGATAATGTAAATGTTATCATATGACAGGTGCACACCGAATTATATGGCGCAATGAAAATGTTTGGATGTAACAGGTGTGACAGAAATTTTATAGAGCTCAAATGAATTTGGTAATGTGAATAACCTCATGAATAAATTGAAATATGTGTGAAATTTATTCTATATTTTTTTACAACAATGTGTGGTAGTTAACCATTAAGACATAAGGTTTTTTATGCATTGAAACATTACATGTATTCTCTTAATGATTCCTCTCATTATTATGATCATATGGCTATGTTATCATGATAATGATTATGTTTAACCCAAGTTATTTTGATTCATATTCTTATTTTTCCTCTTACTGTGCGTTTAGATCACCATTTTTGATGTATATCCTTAGGTGACTACATCTACAAAGGAGACCAGAAGGGCCAATAAGAATCTAGAGAAGAAGGAATTAAATAAATGTTTATGATTTATGTTGTAAATGATAATTACAGTCATAGTTTAACCAAGATAATTATCCTTTGGATCATATTTGTGTAATTTTTTTATTCTTTTGATCATTAAAATGATGTAAGATTAATTTAATAAAATCCAGGTCTCTATAGGTGGTTCAGAGGCATGATTTAGTTAATTTGGGAATTATGATTAGAGAACCTTAGTGAAAACCCTAGTATGAGAATAAGTATATGAAAGGAAACAATAAGATTTGATAAGCATAGAGATCCCATAATATATTATTTTAGTGTTAATTTCACAAATTAATAACTTATTTAGTCATGAATTGTTGACTTATGTTTTCTCTTATCATTTTCTATTTTAGAAAATTATGGGAACCAGGAGAAACTAGGCCAAGAACTCATGCGAGGGACAACACAGTGATTTCTTGAATGACATCCTCAATTCATTGGTAGAAGGAGTTATAAACTTTATGGTTACACTTAGATAGATGTATTGGGTTATGAATAATAACATGAATAATGTGGAACATCCTCCATCACATAAGAGGTAGGAACTATCTGTTGAGTGTTTTATGTGGGAATGACCACCAAGGTTTAATGGGTCTTTCAATCTTCTATTTACAGAATAGTGTGTCAACTTGATGGAGAATATCATTTTTGTGCTTTATTGTTATGAGACTAAGAAGGTGACTCTATACATTTATCATCTCAATAGAGAGCCTGACCAATGGTGGTCATTAATTAAGAACACTAATACAAGAGATAAAATTGAATAGATGAAGTGATAAGTCTTTAAGATAATGTTTCTTAACAAGTATTTCCCATGAAATATTCATATAAACATGGAAAGAGAATTTATAGAGATAATGAATTAGGATGAAGAATCTATCATGGACCATGAAGCGAATTTCACAAGTCATGCAAGTTAATATTTGATATTTGTTATCATCAATGATAGAAAAATTTATATATTCTTTAGTGGATTAAAAACACACCTTAGAAATACTCTTTCCATTTGAGACTTTAAGAGTTATGAAGAAGTAGTTTGATGTGCTGTCAAAGTGGATATAGAGTTAGATGAATGGTCCCATGGATATGGTGATAAGAAATTAAAGATGGTGTTTCATGCTAGAGGATATAATGATAAAGGTGGCAAGAAAACTCAACCACCCACATGTCAAAAATGAGGGAAGTAACATAATGGGAATTGCCTCAAATGGATGAGGAAAAGGTTTATGTGGGGGATATAAGGCCACCAAGATCAAGTTTGTGAAAAAGGAATGATAAGGTAGGAGAATGTGGTAGAGGAATGGAGATAACCATCCATGGTCCAATGCAAAAACTGTAGGGAGTAAGAGAACTATGCAAGCCAGTGCACTAAACCTTTAGTTCTAGAGGGCAATTAGCATCAACAACAGCCAAATCCATAGGAACAAGGGAAGGATTATGCCATAAACACTATATAAGTGGAGCATTAAAATAAATTTTTACAATGTACACTTCTCATTCACTAAATAATGGAAAATTCATATTTGATTCTAGTTATATGAATTACTTTATATCCTTCATGTTTTCTAGTACTATAGAATCGAAGCCCTGAAACCTTTTTGTAGAAATATCTATAAAAACACCTCATGGAGAAATCATTGAAACCCAAGTATCGAAATGTCCTCTTATTGATGTATATTTGAATATTCTTCGCGAAAATCTCATGATTCTTCTCATGGTAGAATTATATACTATAATGAGGATGGATGGGCTCCCATTATACAGAGAACACATAAACTATCAGGAAAAGGAAATATATTTTCATATTCAAAACCATACCCTGCTCCTCTAAAAATTAAAGGGAGATCATTAAAGTCCTTTGAAAAGTACTTCTATGGTTTGGGAGTTGACTCCCAATGAAGAAGCATACCTCACTCAAATGGTTGAGTCAAAAGAAGTTATCAAACATAGGGAAATGCCCTTCGTGAGGGAATACAGTGATGTATTTCCTGAAGAGTTACTTAGACTACCCACAAATCATTAGGTAAAAGTATCAATAGAACTAATACAGGGACCTAATCCTATATAAAAGTATCCCTATAGGATGGATCCTATCAAACTAGAGGAGTTAAAGAAGCAGATGCAAGAGCATTTGGAAAAAGGGTTCATATGCCCAGGTTCATCACCCTAGGGTGTGCTAGTGCTATTTAACACGAAGAAGGATTGATCAATGTGGTTGTGTATCAATTACTAGGATCTCAATAAGATCCCCAAAAAGAACAAGTATCATCTACCAGGATTGATGACTTGTCTGATCAACTATGCGGAGATCAATAATTGACAAAGTTGGATCTTTATTATGGATATCATTAGCTAAAGGTAAAGAAGGAATATATTCAGAAGACTGCCTTCCGTACAAGGTATGGGCACAATGATTTTCTGGTGATTCCCGTTAGATATAATAATGCCCCTAAAATCATCATGGATTTGATTAATAGTGTCTTTATACGTTAACTCGAAAAACTTGTGGTAGTGTTTATCGATGATATTCCCATCTACATCAAGAGAAATGTTGAACATAAAGAACATATAAGGATTGTGTGGGCGACATTTAGAAAGGATAATTTTTACCCCAATTTCATCAAGTGTGACTTTTGGATGAAGAAAGTCACATTCTTGGGACTTGTGATCCCAAGTGAGGGAATTTTTGTGGACCCTTAAAAAAGGTGATTGAGGAATGAAACAGACCCTCAAGTGTCACAGAAATCCATAGTTTTCTTGGATTAGATAGGTACTACTGATGTTTTGAGAGAAATTTCTCTTGATTTTCAATCCCTTTAACTAATTTAATAAGGAAAGGTGTAAATTATTTCTGGACGGAATAATGTAAGGAAATATTCAAGGAGCTAATGAGAAGGCTGATCACTACACCTATACTCACATAACCAAAAAGTGGAGACAATTTTTTGATATACAGTAATGCTTTGAATAAAAACTTGGGTTGTGTACTCATGAAAAATGATAATGTGATAGCCTATGCCTCACGACAGTTGAAGATCCATGAGCAAAACTACCCGACGAATGATCTGGAGCAAGCAGTTGTGTTTTTTTCCTTGAAAAAATGCGGCACTACCTCTATGGTGAGAATTGTGACATATATAGTGATCAAAAGAGCCTAGAGTATATATTCACACAAAAGTATCTCAACATGAATCAAAGGATATAGTTAGAGCTAAAAAAACTATGATTTCTCTATTTACTATCATCCTGGTAAGGAGAATAAGGTAGCTAACGCTCTTAGTAGAAAATAACCTCCTACAATATCCATGTTATGGATTGAGAAAGACCTTATTCTCATGGATATTCAAAGGATTTATTTAGAAATAAGAATGGTAGGGAATACATCCTACGTTTCTAAAATTATTTCCCAACCATCTATCCATGAAAAAATTAAGGTGACACAATTGGATGATTTTGAGCTACAAAAGAGGGTGAATGTAGTAAAGGAAGGGAATCTTCAAGAGTTCCATATCGATGATGACGGTGTAATTCTAATTGGAACAAGGCTTTGTGATCCTTAATCACTCTAGATAAATAAGTATATATTATAAAATTTACATAGATAAAATATCTCTATCCATCATGGTAGGACCAAGATGTAATGAGATCTCCAAGAGCACATCTGGTGAGATAACCTAAAGAAGGATATTTCCGAATATATCTCACGGTTCTTGATATGTCAACAAATTAATTTAGAGGGACAAAGTTCCAATGTGATTTTGAAAAAATTTCTTATACCCAGGTGGAAATGATATAATTGCACTATGGACTTTCTCATGGGTCTCCTGACCACATCAAAAGGAAATAATGCGATATGGGTTGTGGTTGAAGGACTCACCAATATTTACCACTTTATCGCCCTTCAAGATGGTCTCTCACTTGAAAATCTAGAAAATATATGTGTGAAGTAAGTGGCGAGAATATATAGGGTTCCACTCTCAATTTTATCTGATCGTGATCCAAGGTTTACATATAAATTCTAGAGGAGTCTTCAATATGCCTTGAGTACTGAATTGAATTTCATTATGACCTATCACCCCCAAACTGGTGTCCAATGTAAAAAGACTATTTAGATTCTCTAATATATGATAAAATACTTCTATTTAAAATTCAAAGGTGGATGGGATCATCAACTCTCATTGGTTGAGTTCTCATATAATAATAGCTTCGACTTGAGTATTTAGATGGCTCCATATGAAGCTCTATTTGGAAAGTAATGTAGAACTCAACAATGTTGGGATGATATTGGGAAAAAATGCTACTTGGACCAGATCTTGTACAAGAGATTACAAAAAAGGTTTAAGCCATCCTACAACATATCAATGCTACTCAGAGTCAGAAAAAGAGTGATGCTGACAACTGTCGAAGGGACTTAGAGTTTGATGTTGGAGATAAAGTCTTCCTTTTAATATCACCATGGAAGAGAGTCATGTGGCTTGGAAAGAAAGGGAACATAATCCCAAGGTACATTGGCCCCTTTGAGATCCTTGACCGCATAAGAGACATGGCCTATCAGTTTTCAATTCCACCAAATATGGATAAAGTTCAGGATGTGTTTCACATATCAATATTGAGGAAGTACATACTAGATCCTTCACATGTACTAAACACATAGTTGGTACAACTCGAAGATGACGTCTCTTTTGAGGAGCATCCAGTAATGATTCTGGACTAGAGAGATAAAGTTATACGCAAAAAGAAAACTCACATTGTCAAAGTGTTTTGGAGGAACCATAATTATGAAGAAGCAACCTGGGAACTAGATTACGTGATGAATGAGAATTACCCTCACCTATTTATATAAAACAAAATTTCAAGGGCGAAATTTCAAAAGGAGGGAAGAATGTAACGACCCAAACTTTTATCAATGCAATTTCTCCCTTATTTTAGTAATGTAATATAGTATAATAAAATAAAATAACATTAGGAAACACAATTCCATGTCATGATTAAGTGAACTACTAAATTCCATGCATCCTTTAAACATAAATTTCACACTTATGTGATAAGAATTTTCAAAATCTGACATACACAGTTGTGATCAGTAAGCTGTTTAGAGTCTGATAGGAAAAACTTAATTTTTTGGTGAACAATAACATAGCCTTATGAATAGTAATGTTACCCTTATGAATATTAATATGAACCTTATGAATAGTTAATCATTCATGTGAATAGAAACCTTAATAATGATATTATAAATAAAATTTATCCATCCTATAAGTGACAATATAATATAATTATATTATAGTGTTGGTATTTTTCTAAGTCACGAATATTAATTAAAAAATTTAATAATTTAAAAGAAAATTTACTTTCAAAAAATTTATTCAAAAAAAATTATTTTTATTTCTTATGATTATTTGAAAAATTAATGAGACCTTAAGTAATTTTCCAAAGGTTTAAAAAATTAGTTTTAATTTTAAAATTTTTATTTTCCTTGTAAATGAAGATTTTATTTAAAAATTAAATTAATAATTATTAAAAAATTATTTTCATAAAATGGATATTATTTTTTAATTCTACACATTGAAAAATGGTTAGGGTGAATTTTTTGGATTTTCCTGAAATACTTAAACTTTTTATGAATAGTAAAATATGGTAATTTACTCTATAAATACATTATATGTTAAATCCACTATTCCTGACATCATGAGTGATGTAAGAACCAAAAAATTGAACTCTAATTCCCTATTTACTGTATATAGTCCTAGAATTATCACTATTTTTTTGTGGATAAAAAATAAATTAATGAATATAAATTTTTGAAAACCCCTCTCCCCTCCACTATAAATACAACCACTCACAGCCTCATTTCCTCACACCTCTCAAGCTTTAGTACTTGATGAAATTCTACCCAAACCACTTTCTCACCCCATACCCACGTCCATGATATTGTGGTCTCATAAAAGGATCAAGCCTAGGTTCCATAAGGAGGATCTCAAGAGGAGAATTCAAGAGGTAATTCCTATCTCACTCTTTTCATTCAATTTCCTTTGAAATTTCTTTTCTTTTATTCTCTTATCCTAAAATTCACCTATCCAAATTTTATGATAAATATAGTATGTTTTATATAATATTATTTTATCATGTTAATGAATTTTTTTCATTAAACTCCTCCATTCATCTATTTTGTCTTATTAATGAAATCGTCGTCTATAATGTGCCCATTTACCGACATTATCGGCGACACACTTCCATTTTCCTCTGATGCCTTCAAGGATATCAATAAAAATCATTAAATTTTTTATTTTTTATGATATGTATGTTGTAACCATTTTTATATTCTATAATTAACTTATATACATGATACTAAATGATAAAACAAAACATGTTTTTTGTGATAAAAAATCCACTAAAATTTACCTAAAATGATCATCATGAACTTTTATCAAATGAATCAACATCATGGTATATAACAAAACTCATTATAAGATCATTTATGATTCTGTAGAATAAATAATATCATATAATTACAATTATGGATATTTAATCTCATTTTAAATGAACTTCTATTCATGGATACAAATGAATCGATTATGAAAACTAAGAAAACGAACACTCCTGAACGATGAAATTACACACTATAACTCATACAAAGGCACATAAAAGAACTTAATTAAACCTTAATGAATCATATTAATGTATAAAAGGTTCTTTTATTGTTAATTAAATAATCTAATTTCATTATAAAAGACATTAAAGTGAAGAAATCTTTTAGATATAAGGTAAGGGGAATTCTCAAACCCAACTTTATTTCATTGGGGTTTCCCTCTTTCACTCCATTTTTAGTATGGTTGTTACATTAAAATAATTTCTTCATCATTATCTTAAATTTCATAGGATATAAAAGTTTTCAACAAGAGTTTATGTCAAACACAATGTTTTCTTAAAGAACACTTATTTTCACAAGACACCTTTTACTTCCCACCCAATGTTGATTGTGATTGTATCAAGTATGTTATTCCCTTTTTCATTTGGGAACCCAAAGTTTAGGAATGAATGATTATGAATTTAAACCCATTACTTTCATGGGGTTTTTATGTTCATGATTGATATATGTCCCATGTGGCATGCATGATTATGAAAATGTTTTGATGTGACTTGTGTTCCTAGAATAATATAGTGCAATGAAAATGTTATGATGCGACGGGTACCCCAGGAATTATATAGCACTCCAATGCATTGGGTAATGTGAATAACCTCATGGGTAAAGTTAAATATGTGTGAAAATGATTCTATCTTGGTTTAGAACTATGTGTGGTTGTTAACCACTAAGACATAATGTTTCATATTTATGCATTTCCATATTCCAAGTCTTCTCTTAATGCTTCCATTCATGATTATGATCACATGACTGTGTTATGATTATAATGATTATCCTTACCCCATGTTATTTTGTTTAATATTATTATCTATCCTCTTACTGGGCTATTAGATCACCACTTTTTATGTATATCATCATGTGACTACATGTACCAAAGAGTACACAAGGGCCAATATGATGCTAGAGAAGAAGGAATTAAATAAATTTCTATGCTTTACGTTTTAAATTTTATTTATGGACCTAGTTTTTCCAAGACACAAAACCTTTGGATACTTATTTTGAAATTTTTATAGGATATTTATCATTAAAATGATGTTAAAGTAATCTATGAAAAGTAGGGTCTCTATATTTATCCTTTGGTTGTGCCTTTATCATGATACCCCCAAATTGATTCTCTGTATAATCATATTCCAACTTTACCAAACCCTTATAAAGTCCCAGAAATTTCAATAATTTTTTTTCTTAATTTCTTTGTCATTTTACGAGTATGCGGTTTCTGACGGCACCGGATTCTGAGGCCCGGTGTGCCCGGAATCAATTTCCGAAGTTTAGCTCGGGTAAGTTTAGTGAACGAATGAGCGGGTTTTTCTAACTTTTGAACCGGTGCTCGGAATTGAAATCCGAGGGCACCGATGAACTCGCAGCGCCGGTATTTTCTTAAGAGGACCTTTACCGAAGATGCGTTTGCTCGGAAGGAGTTGTTAAATATTGTGGTTTAAATAAAAAGGTGAATAAAATTTGTGATACAATTTTATTTCTAGCCTATTTGGTTTTAACCTATGTGTGGGAGTTGGGGAGAAAGCCACTAGTTACTAACTACCTAAGTGAGGTTGAATGTGAGGTGGATCCCACACGAACCGCACCCTTTCACATTCCCAATAACTCCTTAAACCCCCCCTCTTAAGTTGTATAACTCATCTTAATTGATAACCCCCCCTCTTATGTTATTTAACTATCTCACATTAATTCATGCCAACTAAACATCTAATTAATTAGACAACTTATGTTTAATTTATTAAGGGATCGCTTTTCAAAAAAATTAAATTCATTCCATGCCTTAATAAAATAAGAAGAGTCTTATTTTATTTGTTTTGTTGTTTTTTGTGTTGTGAATTGAGAGAGGAATAGTTTTTCGTCTCTTGTGGAACTTCATCTTCTCCGGCGAAGAACGTTCTCGACGAAGAACGACCATCAACTGTTCTTTTCCTCCGCATCAAGGGAGGAGATGCTAACCATGGTGATCATCACCAATGACAACGTGCCTTCCTTCTTCATCTCTACGACAAGTAAGGAGATGCCGTTTCCTCCTCGGGCGCATCCTGATGTCCACGGAATCAACGTCTGATCTCCGTAATGCCGTTCTCCATGACGCCCGACGTGCGACGTCAAATATCCAAGTAAGGGGTTTTCTTATATTGTGTTTATGTGAATTATACCCTCATACGTGGGTATTTAATTGCAGGGTATTCGTATAATTTATACTTGAATAAATTATATCCTCATCAATGATTAAAAGCATGTGGTTAAATGTTTGTCATTTGATAACACCTAATGCGAAGGGCGCATGCCAAACAAACACGGCCCGACAACCCTCTGCAGTTTATTTATTGTTATGAGGATCGATGGCGACAAAGAAACGGGGCCGCAAAGTCAATTTGAAGCCTCCACAGTGAAGGTCGGGTCCCGGGAGGACCGCTGGCGAAGGCGGCGAGCAAAACGGACCACCGGAGCGCGTCCGGTGGTCCGTGGAAAGCAGCGGCGGCGCCAACGACCAGAACAAAACCACAAAGGCTGAGCCGCAGTGGTGGACCAAACTGGAAAGGCCAAGCCGTTTCGGAAGCAGAGGGGGCGCGACTTAATTGCCGCGCCAGCTGGCCGCCCGGGCCGGGCTGGGTCGCGCCCGCTGGGTCGGACCCATAATCGGGTCGGGTCGACCCGGTTCGGGCCGACCCGGGGGGGGGGGGTATCGGGCCAGGTCGGACCGGGCCCGAACCCCCTATTTTCAGATAGATCCGTTCAAACACCCATAACATGGGCTACAGACCTCCGATCGACGCACCATCAGTTGATATTTGATCCTTGGATCGAGACTGTCGTTTCGGTATATTACACTCAAGGTTTAAGAGAACATTGGGTACGACCGGGTCGGTTCGAACTCGAAACCAACCAGGCCCGCGGAGCGGAAATGCTTATAACTTGAGCTCCAGACGTCCGATTGACGTACAGATGACTTTGTTGGATTCCTCTTGAGGAGATGGAACTTTTGGAATACTTCACCTGAGTTTTGGACGTAGTTGGATAGTGGCCGGGTTGGATTGAACCCAAAATCCAACCGGGCCCCTGGAACGGAAAAGCTGATAACTTTCAGACCGGACGTCCGTTTGACGAACCGTCAAGGGCGTTGGTGATCACATCGAGAAACGGTCCCTATGAGTTTACCCTATGAGAGTTAGGGGTATAGTTGAGATAAGGTCGGGTTGGTTCGTACACGAAACCAACCGGGCCCCTAGGACGAAAATGCTAATAACTCACAGACCGGGTGCCCGTTTGACGCGCCGTCTGTTGCATTGAGAACCCTATGACGAGGCGGTCCTTTGAGATACTTATTAGTGGGAATTTGAGATACTTGGAGTATCGACCTGTAGCTCGTGGAGCAGACCCTCCCAGAGACGAGCGTACGGAGTACGGAGACCGTGTAATTGGCTGAGAGCTGACGACTGCTTGACCGACTCGACTTGGAGTGAGTCGACTAGCCCAGTGGACGGAGCACTACTATGTTTGGGTGAAAACCCATGGAGGATGGAGAACTAATGTGTTTGGGTGCAGACCTGCGGTACTCAACAGAAGGAGTACCTCTGCAGGCTATTAGGTGGGGGGTGCACTACTGTGTTTGGGTGGCAGACCCCGGCAGGAAGCACTACTGTGTTTGGGTGGCTAACCCACGGTACTCGACAGGAGGATTACCTCAGCAGTCATAGGTTAGTGAGCAGTACCTCAGACTCATGATAGGATCACTGTACTCATCAAAGACGGAGCTCTTCAGCAGTTACAGTTTCGATAATTAAAATCCTGGTTTGAGCTAAGTCTATGACCTTTGTGTTTACCTCATGATTGAGATCGGTTACTTGATAACTTAGGTATATGTATGGGCATATACCTAGGTAGTGGTTATCCGTTGATTGCATAACCTTTGTGTTTCCTCATGATTGAGATGGGTTACTTGATAACATAGGTATATGTATGGGCTTATGCCTAAGTAAGGGTTATCTGTTGAGAACCTTCTTTGTGGTTATCCTTGTTGGATTTAGTGATTCCTTGAGGGTCTCAGGATCCCTACTGAGTATCGTATACTCACCCCTGCATGGGAAATGACCGCACCTTGTTGTGTTGGATATAGATGATGGGAAGCGCTGACAGAGGCTGAGTGTTCGAGGATTGGACGGTACCCGGAGTTGGACCTCACGACGAGTCAGTATCCGAAGGTGGACTTCACGACGTGTCGGTACCCAGAGGAGACAGACGGATGGATGATCAGACGTGGAGTGCTGAGGAGGGCATATGTACCTACCCTTCAGGTAGGATCCGTGGTGGATGATCCAGGAGCTGCGTGTCATCTTCTAGCTGCTTGTCTTTTCTGTTGTACCTTAATTTCAGTTGTAGTTGTACCGATTTGTTGGGCTTGTATTTCTGGCCCCTTTGTACATTCAGAACTTTTATTACTGTTGTACTTAGTGTTTTCTTCCTCTTGTACTCTGTGGTGTTTTGTTTACTTTTATAAAGGCAATGGCTTCCCAGTTATCAGGATTTATGCCTTTGGAGCTAGTCTCCAGCCCCTGGCCTATGGAAGGCGGGCTTGGGGTAGTCACATCACGGGCCCTGAGGACGGGTCATGAAAATTGGTATCAGAGGAGTCGGTTCTACCACAAAACTTATAACTCTGATATTTTCTTTCTGTGAAGAAATAGTGTTAAGAGTACCGAGTGTGGTTTTTAGTTCAGGGAGTCCAGTGTTGGTGCAGGCGGCCGACGTATCCATACACCAGGACTCTGACTACTGATTTCCGACTCAGTGCACAAAAACAAAAATTATGTGTGTGTTTTCAAAGGTTTTCCCCTTAAAACAGCTCAAACCAAGTTAGATCACTAGGTATAAATCGTTTGACCATGTCACATTTGTTTCTTTCAGGATTCCTTATCACGGAAGATCAGCTAGAACCCCGAGAGATATACACACTGATAGCATGAAGAGCAACGAGGCTTCGGTATAGGGCCCTCTTGCAATTTAGGCACCAGCGGAGGCACCAGCGGTACTACCATACGTTGGGCCACCGATGCCACCAACCATAGAAGCAGGCGATGAATGACGCTTGAGCGCGTTGCATGAGTTCCAGCGCCAGAGGCCACCTAGGTTCCGGGGAGAGACGGACCCAAAAGCGCCTGAGGATTGGATGGAGGCTATGGTGAGAGTCTTCAGGATAGTGGGTACACCAGCAGACTTCATGTTGATCTTTGCTGCCAGCCTCCTTCAGGCAGCAGCAGGCAGATGGTGGAGCCGGATGCTCCAGTTTTGCGATGAAATTAACTTCACATGGGGAGACTTCGAGACCTTTTTCAGGGTGGAGTTTGTACCAGTGGCTCTACACCCCGAGCGTGTTCAGGAGTTACTGCCTTTGCCGCAAGATTTTCCATCAGTAGCCAAGTCATTTATAGGCAGTATCCAGATGATGCAGAGGTCCAAGAGGACCAGATCCAACCATAAAAGGAGCTGGAAGTGTTATGAATGTGGTAGGAAGGGTCACTTGGCATGTGACTATCCGCCCCCCCCCCGCATAGTTGATCTGCAGGGTTTGGAGGAGCCACCAAGACAGAAGCATCGGCGGGTGCTTGACCAATAACCGAGTAGTGGACAAAGCTGTAGAGCTCCTGAAGCAGGTGGACATGAGAGGATTTAGTGGATTACTTTTTGTTCCTTGTACTTCTAGTTACTTGTTGTTGTTGTATTTGTGTCTTTGTACTTCGAGCTGCAGTAATAAAAGACACTTATCTTTGTGATGTTTTCTTTCCTGTCCTTTTGTTTGGTTGATACTGAGAGGTCCCGATTTAAACTGTTGACTTGAACCTCACTTTCGAGATTTCTACTAGAGGAGACCCAGTGACCTCACACTGATGCCGGAAGTGTGACTCGACCCTTGGAGGCGAGAGTGACAGTTGGATCTCTTAGTAGTAACGTTGAGGCCTTACGACTTCATCCATGGCATGAATGCATCATTCATGTCAGGATTGACTGTATTATGAAATGGGAATGGTTCATCTAGGGGATGAGACCGAGTTTCTCTTTTCATCAAAGGAGAAATCTTAGCAGCTCTTACAGATCGTAGGCAAAGAAGGTGCAGATCATCCAGGAGCAGATGAAGACTGCACAGTGTAGTAAGAAACAGGAAACTGGCACCAGTCTTAGAGACTCGAGCATGTTAAATGTTTCAGGAAGAGGAAGCATTAAGGAGATATGAGTCTGCGAAGCAGCAGACGTGGAGGCAGAGCTAGGAGAGCAGCATGAGGTGGTGTACATTTCAACATTCTATAACCACCCGCCTTAGTTGTCCCCGCCAGGCTCAGGGAGGTGGAGGGCAGGGGAAGAGTGCAGCTACTTGCGGTCAAGGAGTGTGACCCAATGGATATAAAAATGATTCAAGGTAAAGTCTGTGTCCACTACTAGCTACCATAGTAATAGATGTTGATATTAATCATTCCTTCCTTCCAAAAATCTTGTCCCAGACCTAGAGTTTTCGGTAAGCCGTAGACTTGACCCTCACGTCTGGAGATACCTTGGGAGAAGACTTGATAATCACACTTACGTTGACAGTGTGGTCTGACCCTCGAGGCGAGAGATTCGGTTGGAATCTCTTGGTGGCGGTGGCGAGGCCTTACGACGTTGGTCTCAGTATGGATTGGATTCACAGTTCATGCTCATATTGACTATATTAGGAAAAAAAGTTGTGTTCTAACTACAACGTCGGGATGGGTTTTCCATGGTCGGTGAAAAGGAAACCCCAGGCAGCACAGGATAAAAATATGCATAGGAGGGTTTTCCCAATCACTCTTGGGTCGACCAACCTTACCCTCGTGGCAACATGAATTTTTTGTTTCAGTTATAATCAGGAAATGGAGGCCTCTAGAGTTCGAGGATGGAGACCACGTCCTTATATGGGTCTCAACTCGATAAGGTTTACGGAGATGTGGCTGAGGCGAAAAAGTTATACCTGAGGTTCAACGGACCTTTCTAGGTCCTCAGCATGGTAGGCGAGGTGGTTTACCGCTTGACCTTTCCACCTCAGTTGCACCAGGTACATGATCCTTCACACATCATCGACCTCATGAAGTAAGACATCGATGGTAGGGTGACATTCGCAGAGGTTCTATTGGGGATCAAGGATCGACAGGAGCGGATCCTACGTAGACGGTCGATTCCTCGGGTGCGCTTTCACTGGCAGTATGGGAACCTCCAGGTGAGCACATGGGAGTGGAAGGCTCAGATGCATGCTCAGTACCACTTTTGTTTCCCTAGTGTGTGTTATAGCTTTACGGGAACGTAAAGCCTTGAGGTGGGAGTAATGTAAAGACCTGGAAATTTTAAGGAAATTTTTTTCTTAATTTCTTTGTAATTTTACGAGTATGCGGTATTTGAGGGCACCTAATTCTGAGGCCTGGTGTTCCCGGAATCAATTTCCGAAGTTTATCTCGGGTACATGCAATGAACGAACGAGCGGGTTTTTCTAACTTTTGAATCTGTTCTCGGAATAGAAATCTAAGGGCACCGATGAACTCGCAACGCCGGTATTTTCTTAAGAGGACCTTTACCAAAGATGCGTTTTCTCGGAAGGAGTTGTTAAAAATTGTGGTTTAAATAAAAAAGTGAATAAAATTTGTGATATAATTTTATTTCTAGCCTAGTTGGTTTTAACCTATGTGTGGGAGTTGGGGAGAAATCCACTAGTTACTAACTACCTAAGTGAGGTTGAATGTGAGGTGGATCCCACACGAACCCCACCCTTTCACATTCCCCATAACTCCTTAAACCCCCCTCTTAAGTTGTATAACTCATCTTAATTGATAACCCCCCTCTTATGTTATGTAACTCTCTCACATTAATTCATTCCAAGTAAATATCTAATTAATTAGACAACTTATGTTTAATTAATTAAGGGATTGCTTTTCAAAAATTTGAAAGGCATGCCATGCCTTAATAAAAAAAGAAGAGTCTTATTTTATTTGTTTTTTGGTTTTTTGTGTTGTGAATTGAGAGATAGGAATAGTTTTTCTTCTCTTGTGGAACTTCATCTTCTCCGGCGAAGAACGTTCTCGACGAAGAACGACCATCAACTCTTCTTTTCCTCCGCGTCAAGGGAGGAGACGCCAACCGTGGTGATCATCACCAACAACAACGTGCCTTCCTTCTTCATCTCCGTGACAAGTAAAGAGACGTTGTTTCCTCCTCGGATGCACCCCGACGTCCGATCTCCGCAATGCTGTTCTCCGCGACGCCCGACATGTGACGTCAAATATCCAAGTAGGGGGTTTTCGTATATAGTGTTTATGTGAATTATACCCTCGTACGTGGGTATTTAATTGCAGGGTATTCGTATAATTTATACTTGAATAAATTATATCCGCGTCAAAGATTAAAAGCATGTGATTAAATTTTTTTCATTTGATAACACCTAACGCGGAGGGCGTGGGCCGAACAAACACAGCCTGACAACCCTCCGCAGTTTGTTTATTGTTATGCTGATTGATGACGACAAAGAAACGGGACCCCAAAGTCAATTTGAAGCCTCCGCAGTGAAGGTCGGGTCCCGGGAGGACCGCTGGCAAAGGCGGTGAGAAAAACGGACCACCGGAGCGCTTCTGGTGGTTCGCGGAAATCGGCGGTGGGGCGCCACGCCGGCGCGGCGGCGCCGGCAACGCGCCGCTGGAACAAAACCACCCCGGCTGAGCCGTGTCGGTGGACCAAACTGGAAAGGCCAAGCCGTTCTAGAAGCAGAGGGGGCGTGGCTTAATTTCAGCGCCCGCCGGGCCGGGCCGCGCCCTAATGGGCCGGACCCGGACGAGGGTCGGGTCGACCCGGTTCGGGCCGACCCGGGGGGGGGGGGGGGTATCAGGCCGGGTCAGACCGGGCCCGAACCCCCTATTTTCGGACAGATCCGTTCAAACACCATAACTTGGGCTATGGACCCCCGATCGACGTACCGTCAGTTGCGATTCGATCATTGGATCGAGACAGTTGTTTCGGTATATTACCATCAAGGTTTTGACGAACTTTGGGTATGACGGGGTTGGTTCGAACCCGAAACCAACCAGGCCTGCGGAGCAGAAACACTTATAACTTGAGCTCCGGACGTCCGATTGACGTACCGATGACTTTGCTGGATTCCTCTTGATGAGACGGAACTTTTGGCATACTTCTCCTAAGGTTTGGATGCAGTTGGATAGTGGCCGGGTTGGATTGAACCCGAAATCTAACCGGGCCCCTGGAACGGAAAAGCTGATAACTTTCAGACCGGACGTCCGTTTGACGAACCGTCAACGGAGTTGGTGATCACGTTGAGAAAAAGTCACTATGAGTTTACCATATGAGAGTTTGGGGTACAGTTGAGATACGGTCGGGTTGGTTCGTACACAAAACCAATCGGGCCCCTAGGATGAAAAGGCTAATAACTCACAGACCGGGCGCCTGATTGATGCGCCGTCTGTTGCGTTGTGACCCCTATGACGAGGCAGTACTTTGAGATACTTCTTCATGGGGATTTGAGATACTTGGAGTATCGACCTGTAGCTCGTGGAGTGGACCCTCTCGGAGACGAGCGTACGGAGTATGGAGACCGTGTAGCTGGCTGAGAGCTGACGACTTCTTGACCGACTCGACTTGGAGTGAGTCGACTAGCCCAGTGGATAGAGCACTACTATGTTTGGGTGCAGAACCATGGTCGATAGAGCACTACTGTGTTTGGGTGAAGACCCGTGGTACTCAACAGAAGGAGTACCTCTACAGGCAATTAGGGGGGGTGCATTACTGTGTTTGGGTGGCGGACCCCGCTGGGAAGCACTACTGTGTTTGGGTGGATGACCTGCGGTACTCGAAATGGGGAGTACCTCAGTAGTCTTAGGTTAGTGTGGAGTACCTCGGAGTCATGACATGATCATTGTACTCGTCAGAGACGGATCTCTTCAGCAGTTTCAGTTTTTATAATGAAAATCCTGGTTTGAGTTGAGTCTATGACCTTTGTGTTTACCTCATGATTAAGATGGGTCACTTGATAAATTAGGTATATGTATGGGCATATACCTAGGTAGTGGTTATCCGTTGATTTCATAACCTTTGTGATTCCTCATGATTGAGATGGGTTACTTGATAACATAGGTATAAGTGTGGACTTATACCTAAGTAAGGGTTATCTGTTGAGATCCTTCTTTGTGATTATCCTTGTTGTATTTAGTGAGACCTTGAGGGTCTCTGGGTCCCTACTGAGTATCGTATACTCACCTCTGCATGGGCTATGCCCGCACCTCATTGTGTTGGACGTAGATGACGGGCAACGCTGACAGAGACCGAGTGTTCGAAGAGTGGACGGTACCTGGAGGTGGACCTCACAACGAGTCAGTATCTGGAGGTGGACTTCATGACGTGTCGATACCCGGAGGAGATAGACGGACAGACGATCAGATGTGGAGTGTTGAGAAGGACATATGTAACTACCCTTCAGGTAGGATCCATGGTGGATGATCCATGAGCTTCGTGTCATCTTCCAGCTGCTTGTCTTTTCTGTTGTACTTAACTTCCAATTGTAGTTGTACCTATCTGTTGGGCTTGTATTTCAGGCCCCTTTTTACTTTCAGCACTTTTGTTACTGCTGTACTTAGTGTTTTCTTCCACTTGTACTCTATGGTGTTTTGTTTACTTTTATAAAGGTAATGCCTTCCCAGTTATTGGGATTTACACCTTTGGTGCTAGTCGCCAGCCCCTGGCCTATGGAAGGCGAGCTTGGGGTAGTCACGACACGGGCCCCAAGGACGGGTCGTGACAACCCTGTTCAACCTTCTCCTTGATGAAGTGATATTCAATCTTGATGTTCTTTATAATTGATTTATGGAAATTTATTTTTTATAAGATTAATATAACTTTAATTATCACATTTTCTGGAAATGAGAGATTTCATACCAAATATAACATCTTAATGTTGTTGTATCATCCAAAGAATTAGAGTTCATTCTTGAGTATCATTGATGTATCTAGTATCTACCGTGGTCAATAAATTATAATCTTCATACTAGATCAAACAAGAAATATACATGCCTCTAATATAGAATCTGACACTTGAAGCTGACTTAAAATTATTTAATGAACTATCCCAATCCATATCTGTAAATCCCTATAGTTCTAGTTGTGATAAAACATGATGAAAAAAACCAAAATCCACTGTTCATTTAACATAACATAGTACTCTCTTTGCTACATTCATTGCTATTTTTTAGATTATTTTATTATTGTGTGTCTTGAAATGTTGAAAACACAATGTCATGTTGTGAAACTATCAAGTATAATAGGCTCCCAATGATTTTCAAATATTCTATCACATCGACTTCTTTACTATCTTTATCTCTGGAAAGCATCATCTAGGTGGATATAAGAGTTTTTAGCATCTTTTAATACTATATTAGAAGACTTTTGAGTACCTATTTAGAATATTTATACTGAGAAATAAATATTTCATTCCATTCTAGTATCACATACCATCGAATGAAAAATATTAATTCTCTAATCATTGATATTTCGAAGTCTTGTCTCATGAATTACAAAAAGTGATTGCATTATACCTCATTCAATTATCTAAATATAATTTCACCAATATAAATATGAACCATGATTCTTTGATCAAGCTAATTTCATTATATAGATATTTTAATCAAACCCTCCCCAATAGAATTCAAAATTTCTCTAGTATTGATCAAATATAGAATACAAAGATCTTGGTTTTTCTTCAACCAATTCAAACATTTATTCAACAATCAATTTTTTTTATCTTAATGAATAAGAAAATAATAAGGTTTTTAAATATAAACATATTTTCAATATATCAATTAAGTAATGATTATTTTATGTTTATTTGGAAAACCTTGAATCCATTTGGCATCAGTACATCTATGGGAAGAAGAATCATATCCGACTATCACATAGGAGAAAACACCTTATTTATATGGACTCCTTCAATCATGGAATACCCCTTTAAAAAAATTTAGGGTTTTTTCTAAACTAATTTTCCTTATTTATTAAATTTTTTAAATAAATACAACTTTTTTCTGATATCATTATTGTTATTTAGCCTCCAAAAAATTTTCCCTGATTGATTATTATCAATTCTTCCAAGCCCTTTATCCATATCCTTAATCAAATTCTTATATTTAATAACCTATTTAAAATCATTGGACTCTATAAGAGATAATAATGGTTTTTTTATAGATACATCATCCTTTATCTTTGTATTGGAGATGTTCAGACACCAATGATGTTCCCTTTACCAATTTCATCTATGGTCCTCAGTTTACTATAAGATATTGATATTACTTCATCAACCACGTCATCAATGTATTTCATAAAATCGTCAATATTTCCTTACACACCCTGTCATTCTAACATTTACCTCACCTTCCTCGAAACTTTTATCAATACATTGAAAATTATACTTATTTCCCACAAAAGTGACATCTTGGATTTTAATGAATATTCTAAGCTTATTATTAAAACACTTTGTGCCTTTATCTTCAATAAATATTCAATAAATATTCTTTTATATCTATGAGGATAAAATTTATTATTATTATACTCCTTTTTGAGAATAAATCACTTACTTCCAAATATTTGAAAGTATCTCAATGTTGGATTATTCTGAAACCACATATCATAAGATTATTCTCATTAGTCAGAAATAATTAATACCTATTGGTATGGTAAACTAATGTTAGAAGTGATTAATTCTAATACCTATCTAGTAAAACCTTATCCATGATTATTTCATAATTCAGGTTGTTAATGATCCAATTACACATCTCAATGACACTACATTATTGGGGACTCCTCACCATAAAAACCTGGTTCCATATCCCATTATTTTTATGATAATCTTCTACTTGGCTATCGGTAAACTCCATTCCATTATTGGTGAAGAATTTATAAATTTTAATCATGAAAATGTTATCAACCAATATTAAATATCATAAAATACACTTGAACACCTAGGAAATGTGAGTGATGAAATGACCTGACCCATTGGGACCCCGCTTGGGAAAGCAGTAATCCTAATGGGACACCCCAATCCCACCTCCAATAGGAGATGGGATGATAAAAAGAACCCAGAAGGCTTATCAAAAAAATTGGAGGCCTAAAAATATAAAATTTTATACAACCAAAACTCTCAAAAATAAAGTATATACAATTAAAACCTATATATATATATATATAATGTAATACAATATTCATGAGACAATGATAATATCCAAAGAATATAATGAAAAACAAAATGTAGTAATAAATGAAATCTAAAAACCATAATATCTTATAATAATGGCCAAACTAATGAAACTAATATATTTTTACCCCATGTAATGTCAATATTTACATGAAAACACTAGAAATAAATATCTATAAGCATGTAAATGCACCATCTCTACCTACTCCACATCCTTTGAAACCACTATCAAACCATGTTTTGTCTTTATAAACACAATAAGTATATGTAAAAAAGACTATATTGGAGTGAGTATGAATATAACCAATAGAAATATACAAAAAAACAAAAAAGTAGATATAAATTCTTATTAGTAGGATATACCCATATATGATTAAAGGTATTTTTTACTAAGGTTAAATAGGTCATCTATTATCACAACTCTACAGCACATAAGTCTAACAACAAAATAAACCTCAATTTACCAGAGCATAGAGAAACCCAAGAATAAGAACAACCATATTTATGATACTTACACATAATCCATTGGTCATAATAGGAATAGGAGACCCATTCCTCATTGAAGAATGTATTCCAAATGAGGTAGTATCAACCCCTATAGAGGGAACACACCTCATCATGTGTATTGTGTATTAGATGGTATGGTTACCTAATTCACAAGTAGAGTACATGTTCCCCATTATATAGGGGTATCCGACTCTACTAGTATATATAAGACCCAAACCCTAGAGATGATATGATACTATTGGTGTTACTTACCCCATTTTGGCTCCAATCATATGCATGTACCCTTTAACATCTCCATGAATCTATGAAAATAAAACTACTCAAATGAATATAAAATAATTCATAGATGATAAATTGATATATAATATCACTTCCTACAGGGAAGAACCTCATAATGACCAACTCATATGTCCAGAACTAACACATTGAAATGATTATATGAATATTTATTGAAATTTATCTAGTATACAACATGTTTACCTTTTATATATGGTGTGTAGGCATTGGACAATAAACAATCATATACTTCCATCATCTTTTCTATGTGGAAATTTCATGAATGATGTATCATAGTGTGAACACAATGTGTTGGATTTTTAGACAATAATTTCATGTTCCCCCATATAATTATACATTTTTTTCTTTAAATACAAGATATATAATTATATTACACAATGTTTATAACCATGAAGGCTAGTCAGTGTATAATTTGGGTACATGTTGATCCACATCACAAGAAATACATATCATGTATAGATAAACAAAAACTTTTTTCATCCACACAACTACTTGGAATTTAAATCCTGCACACATTGAGCCACTCCTTGAGATATACATTATGTTTATTTTTGAGAACATGTTATCTGTGTCCGATATAGTTACCTAGGGAGTATATAGTGTATAT
This sequence comes from Viscum album, assembly GCA_963277665.1. NCBI lineage: Eukaryota > Viridiplantae > Streptophyta > Magnoliopsida > Santalales > Viscaceae > Viscum > Viscum album. Next base: position 574,614,915 of record OY728120.1, on the reverse strand, counting down.
ATAATGGAAATCGGTCTGAAAAACAAATTGGTTTACCTAGGGATGCACAATGTGTAATATTTATAAAACCATGTAACCCTATAATGTTATCTTATCAAATACATGAAATGATGAATAAATGGTAGTACATTTTAATTTTTGGTTTCCTAGGTTTAGAAGGCATAGAGATATGTCTTTAACACTATGATCACAGCCACCACCATTACCTCCACTCAAGAATCCATTATCAATTGACGCTGACACCCCTGTTTCCTCCATTATACCTTACCACAGTTCATCCAATAATATATTATATCCTCATTCTTCACCATCATTCCCTTTCTTTAAAACCACATTCAAACCTCATTTTAAGAGCCCCATCATGGAACTGCCTTCTATGCGAGCACATCATTCCTATCTCACTGGTACAATATCTAGCATCCAACCTTTCTCACCCATGTGAAAAACAATGTTCTCACCCTTGTGTTTAGTGAAATTAAGGATAAATAATGATCATGTAATCTTACACCACACACTTTGGATTAATATCCAAAATCTTATGATGAATTTTATTAAAATTATTTATAATCAAATCATAGTAAAAATTATTTTTTCAAAATACATATTAATTCCCCAAAAATAAATATTACCAAGAAGGGTAACAAATAATAATTTCATTATTTTCTAAGAAAGAGTTAATATTTAACATATATTTCATGAGAAATGTTAACTTGAAAAATTAATTCCTTATTCCATGCCAAAAAAATTAAAAAATCTTCACAAAACATGGATAATATTTATCCTAAAATTAACATTAATTCAAGAATAAATGAATAAATGAATAATTTTTAATTTTTGAAAATTATTTTTTAACGTGAATATGAATGTATTTAAATGTTTAATCAAATATTTATTTTAATAAAATAAATAAATTATTAATAACCAATAATTATTCATCATGTTATTACCCAAATAGAAAAAAAAATTCTTATTAATAAGTTTCATTTTAAAAGAAGAATATGGAAAACATGGCAATAGGAATTCATTACCTCAATGGGAGATCACTATCACCTTAACCATTCTGTCTCGATTTGTGTTCAATGTCAACAATATTTTTAAGAATAAAAATAACACGAGTACTCTCTTTAGGCTTCTTTAATTAGTGAAAAAATATTCAAAAAAATATATCATAAAGTTTTTTATAGTGAAAACCTAATTCATGGGTTTTACAACTGTGTATTTTATTTAAAAACTAGAAAATATATGGATTAAGTACAGAAGAAAAAATGAATGTTGTACCACTCTTTGCAAAAAAACTCTTTACAGACAGAATTATTGTGTCATAATTGTTTTTTGGGGATCTATTTAAATGATATTTTATTCTTTCATGTGTAGGATTAAATAATATATTATATATATAATATATTTTTGAAATCCAATACCATAAAAATAAAATAACCAACTACAATAATTCCTTTATAAATGTTATTAAATATGTTAAAATGAGTTTTTATAAAATTCCATGTCATTATATCCTACCCACCATCAAATATTTCCATCTAAAGAATCATATCTCATTTATAGAGGTAGGGGTAATAAGTTTGTATCTGATTATATCATTCCAATTAGATCTCATCGAAATTACAACACTATGACAAGACATGAATTAATGAAAGAAATATACCACGAAAGATATTATCCTACTTATATTTGAAATCCAGTATATATTCTATGAAGATAGTTCTAACCTCAAAATTATTTCTCACCCTAGTTGATAACATGTGACAATTCATGCACATACCGTCTCAACTATGAAACTTGTAAAACATTACGTATCAAGCCCACCTGTGGGAGTTATATATGGAAATAAGAAACCTCACCCAACCTTCTTAAAATATAAAATGGTTCAAAAACCCATATATATTTTTACCCCGACCTAGAATCCTTAATATATAAATATATGTGAACTTTAGGAACACAAGATCTCACTCCCGGAATTCTAAAGTTCCCCTTCTTCTTTTCATGTAGGACTTATGATGGCTCTGGGCCACCCTCATGCACTCCCATATGACTTTTATGTTATCAATAGTTATTTTTACTAGCTTGGTCCCCATGAGAAATGAATTTCATATCTCCATACATTAAATTAATGACCTAATGGGTCACCCTATAGGGGAACAAAAGGATTTAATCCAATAGTAGAGTGTTAGATATTGTTTTAAGAAAATTTTACTAATTCTAGGTGACTATCGAAACTCCTACCAAAATTTAGAGTATAAAATTTCAACATTTATTCAATAACATAAATGATAATATCAATCTTATTTCCAATCCAGGGGAATAATTACTTACTCAAATGTATACGGGTCCCAAAATCCTTTAGAAAACTCCCATATAATTGATTTATGAATTTTGTATCATGGTTGGAAGAAATCATTAAATGTACCCAATACAGTCACATAATATCACCAATGTACATGTTCACTAAATTATCAGTCAAAATCTAATCTCAAATGGGATATAAGTGAGTTTACATGGTCAGTTGGTCAATAATCACCCAAATAGTGTCATAAATCTTCATCGACTCAAGATTTTTTGTCATGAAATCCATTAAAATATATCCCACTTATACTATGGAACATCAAGGGGTTGGATAAAAAAATTTTGGAACCTATTTCTTAACATTAACCTACTAAAAAGTTAGGAAATTTGATATAATCTATTCAATACTCTTCTACATACTCAACCACAAAAATTGGCGCTTGATATCTTGGTATATATCTTCCATGATAGGATGTACCACCACATGGGAGGTGTGAAAATCACTCAATATCTCCCCATGAATCAGTGAATGAACCATTGTTCACCCCTAAAAGAGGATTATGTTCCCCCACCTTTATAAAATCTATATGGCGCATCACTTGATAAAATATGACCTCATAGAATATCACAATAAATATCTCCAAGTTGGGCCTCCATCACCTGCTGAACAAGTGTAGGGGACAAAACCATTGTTTGAAGGTATGAAATTTATCCTTTATTTACATAATTCAACAATAATGAATTTAAATTATTAGAAACCTCCTATATTTTATAAGCATGATATTTTTTAATAAGGGAATCTATTACCACATTTCTGATCCCCAGAGTACATATTATTTATATGTAATAGTTCTATAAGAACATGAGATATTTAATTTACCTAAAAATGAGGTTCATCTATAACAAAATATATTAGGGGATCCTATGATGTCTAAAGATCAAAAATCACTCATTGAGTAGATAACATATCCACATATTTGAGGCAAAAAAATAGTAAAATCAAAGTCGTGGGTCGTGTAATTCTTCCAGTGTGGTGTTAATTCACTATACTCATATGAAATATCATATTAACTCTAAATCATCATGAAATCAAGCCTAGAAATATAGGTGTCATAATACACCTCATAATTCACTCTTTATTTAGTTAATTTAGAAACTAGGGAACTAGTCAATCTCTTCTTCAACTCCAGACCAATCTAATTGCTACGCAAATAAATTTCCACAACTTTAATGTAATGGTCAATATAGGGGATAAATATTTGCGTCTTTTTTCATAAATATTCCCTATTATTCCACCAACCTCAGGAAACTACACACCTCCAAAACCATTATAGGTGGATCCAAATCCAACACAACCTAAAACTTAATAGTATCAACCAAAACTAAACACACAATGATGACCTTCCATAGAAAAAAATTCATGAATCAAAGCATAAAACATTGAAATATTTCAATATAGTTGTTTATAACATAGTATGTCTTATAAATCCTCAAATTATTGATGTGAACCTCCCATGTCTATGATTAAAAGAGGATTCCATCGATAAACAACACCATGAACCATTATAGACAAGGTTTAAATATCTGGTTCATGATCCACTTAAACATTGTAAGAGAGTTCAATACACTAAACGACATCACCAAAAAATAATAGTAACCATAAAGGAACTTTAATGAATTATTACAGATATTCAACTCACAAACTAGAATATAGTGATAACTAGACTAGAGATCAATATTTGTAAACCAAATTAATCTTTTTAATAGATAAAATAGATAATGGATTCTTATAAGAGTGTATTTTTTATTGAATATAACCTAATTTTGGTGGTGATAGTCAATAAAAAGCCTCAAAATCACATCTTTATTGTTGTAAAATATAATAAAATAGTCCCTTTAGGACACAATAGGTTAAATAGAAAAATATCTAAAAATTACTCCAACTACACCTTCACCTCCTTGATCTTATTCAGGGCCATCTAATAAGATAAATGAGATATTGATGTGGTCCCTGGGTGTAAGTAAAGACCAATATCAATATCTCAATATACGATAAACCATAAAAATTCCTCTGTAAAAATATACATATACATATCTACTCCTATAGGAAACTACTCCTATATAAAATCAATTTCATACAAATCCAAACACACCAACTGATGTGTAATTAGAAGCAATATCCTAAAGGTAGGCCATGTTCATCCTATATAAGGGTATCATTCACTAGTGAAGGTGAACCTTGACCTATCTACCTGATGACATAAAAATCTATGAATAATATAATCTCTCCTATACTAGACTGTAAATGAACTATTTATATAGTGTTTAATGTCATAAGGTCTCATATCCATCATGATGAGGTTTCAAGATAACATCTATTCGATGAGAGTAATCTCACATTGATGAGAGATATGATATATAGAATGGTAACCACCAATATAAGACACTAGTCAGAGGGTTGATCTATTATCTTTACTAGGATATCAATCTCGTGAATAAATGTTGTGGTGATAAATAAATCACTTTCACTAGTATTGATGAGTATGTGTACCAAAGTAAAAAAAGACACATATTTTACATCACATAATTCAGGGTGTCTTCTACTCATAGTCTTCAATAAACCACATACAACATATACTTTAACATCCCACACCATATTCATAACATTCTCCACTTATAGGTGGTGGCAGTGGGAGATGATCAATGATCTATCCACCCCTAGATGATATTTTACCACTAACTCCTCTATCATAACTGCCACTAAGAAGGCCACTCTATCCACCACATGGAGGCCCTTTGTCCCTTTGATTTATCTATCAGTTAGTTATATCCACTATTCAACCCTAGATATCATTTTATTCCTACCAACTAGAGAAACAATTATCTGAATATCCTATTCCGCAATATAAAATAAATCAAAATGTCCTAGATGGGTGGAAAAATATGCTCTCCATGAATTACTTGCCTTTGAGACTTGAATCACAAATGCACCCACCTTTGATGGCCTCATCCCATTAGCTATCATTGACTTAATACTTATGATGAACCACGTGTTATCTACACAAACATAGTATATGTTAGATGAAATCATGTGAAGGGGTGAGTATAAACATACCTAGTAGTAAACCTAAAAAATTAAAAAATTAAAGTAATAAATATTGCTAGATAAATAAAATAAACCTAGATATTCTTAAAGGGAATTAGTAACTAAGGTGAAGTAGGTAATCAATTATCACAACTCAGCTTCATAGACTCAAAACATAAAAAGGAACCTGATTTACTCAACTCATGAAAAAACTCAAATCAATCATAATAACATACTTATAATACTTCCATAAAATTTAGCATTAGATGTAGTATTAGGGTAAATGTGCCTCGCTAAATTGAGTATTGAAGTCGAGGGAGTACGGAACCAAATATAGGACCCACACCTCATTATTTGTAATGTACATTTATCACGGGGGTTACCTTCTCCATATATAGAAGACCCACATCCTTTCATGTGAGGGTTTATCTACTACACGATGTAAATAATGGATCCAAAATTAGATATTGTATATTTCTCATGGTTTCTGACCCCATTCTTGCTTCAAAAATCCACCCATTCCCATCATCGCCTCTGTGATGCTACAGAACTAAAACTTCTCAAAATTACTTGAAAATAGTCCCTAAATTATGAAGATATATATATATATATATATACCATTATGTATTATGGGTAAAAACTCAAAAAATAAATACTCATATATCAAAAACTGACACTTGGATGAGAATAATTAAAAATTAAAATAAATTTATTTAGTACATGGTGTGTTCCCCTTTTTACATGATGTGTAAGCTCTGAAAAATCATTGTTCACATGATTTTTTAATCTTCTCCTTGTGGAAATATTATACATGGAATGTATTAGTGTTTACATAATGTGTAATTACATCAAATAAGTTGTCCATGTTGCAACATAAAAGTCCATAATATATTTAAAAGAAGACAAAATTTAATTTGTGTACATGAAATGTGGAAACACTTGGGTAGGTTAGTGTATACTCTAGATATATGATGATATATCTTTCAAACTTTACATTTTGTGTACAAAAAAATACACGACATGGGGGTCAACATAAATAGTTTTTAGGTATATCTTTTAAACATGAAGATTCTCTTTTTAGAATAAACAATGGGTATTCTAGGTGACACATTATGTGTTCCCAATACAAAAACATTGAATGTACAAGGAGTACATTTCAAGGAACTGGGTTCAAAGAACAAAACACATAACCAAGTTTCATACAATGTGTGATATTTATAAAATCACATAACCCTATAATTTAGTCCCAAAAAATGTATGATATGTATCCTGTAGGACTACAACATGTGTAGCTGGGTTTCTCAGATCCAAAAAATATAGATCATTGCATTTCATGCCATGATTTCAACCACGTCTTTCAACTACAATCTATCCTCTAGTTTCGCTGAACCCTTACACCCATGAGGCATCCAAAGTAACTCTCCATATCATATTTGGTAATCCTTCATGACCCCACTCATATCAGTTGTTCCCCTTTATTGATATCATATCCATACCCTACAAAAAGAGACTCATAATGTGATTACCTTCTCTATACATTCCTCCAACCTTGCTCATCGGTCCTGTCAACAATATCAACCCTTTATTTACCATATGAAAAACATTGTCTGAATCCATGCAAGTGGAATAAGGAAAGATGATTAAAAATATGTCATTATTACACAACACTCTTCGGATTAATATCAAAAGTATTACGATGTATTTTTAGGAAACATATTTACAACAAATCATAATAGAAAACTATTATAAAAATATAACCAATTCAATTATCATCGAATACGAGTCATCAATATGGGGTTTAAATAACCATTTCATGATTATTTCATGAAAAAATTAATATTAAACGTATTCTACATGTGAACTTTTAACGCAAATAATGAATTCTTAATTCCATGCTACAATATATTAGAAATTATGTATAATAAATGGATATGATTAATTTTAAAATAACCATTTTTTCTAGAATAAAGGAATAATTATCAATAATTCAATATATTATTATATTAAATTATTTTTCAATGTAAATGCAAATATTTTTTAAATTTTAATTTAATATGTAGTTTCAAAAAATATTTAAATTATCAATAACCATGATTTTTATCATCATGTTATGTCATTGAAGGAAACAAAATTCTATAAAAATATATATTATAATAATATAATAATAAGGTAAACATAATAATAAAAATTTCATTTGTTGATGTTGGATCATCGTCACTTCACACTTTCCATCTCGATTCGTTTTAACTGTCACCACAATTTTAAAGAAAATTTAGGAAAAGAAGAATATCTATAGGTTTCCCTTGTTGGAGAATTACATTTTTAAAAAATAAAATAAAATAAAATATTTATATATAAAATCTAGGTTATGGGATCTAATACTGAGTATTTTATTTAAAAACCAAAAAAATACTCGGTCTGAGTACTGAATCCCCCCAAAAGTTATACTTATCCTAGAAAAAACCCCATTATGGACACAACCACAACACTATAATTTTTATTTAGGTCCCTTTTTAGAATATACTAATTTTTTACATGCATAAAAAAACATTATATTTTATATATTAAATTCTTTCTAAAATACCAAATAGAATAAATAAAAAACCTAGTTTCATGTATTAATTTAAAAAATTTATTAAATAAATTCAAAGGAATTATTTAATATGGAATTACAGACCTCAAATACATAGAACACCAAGTATTAAAACTGAAACCAAGTATATTTAAAATGAATAACATTTACCTTACACCTATGAGCCTATTCTACTATATTTGATCAGTGGTTGATGAAGAATAAAGATGACCAAACAAAAGACTCATCTGTTTGGGATGTATCTATAGATTTAATGAATCACACAATGATCAGGTGAGATCCACCTCATGACCATGATATGGTAGATCTCATGATGTCTAAGGAAGGAAAAGGATGACATCTTTTGGAGAATTAGAATTGTGTTTCAACAAGATCCCATCACCATTATCAAGGCACAACCATGTATATATAGGCCTAAGGGACTATCCTCAAGCTTTCTTGAATTGAATAATATGTTATAAAATGTGAAATTAAATGGAATGTAGTTATAAAACCTTATAACCCTCATCCATTTATTTATTCATTTTTTATCTTATGAAATGGTTAGTCAATGATAGTTTATTTGTATATGAATATTAAAATTCTAACCATTAACATTCTGTTTCCATCATAAATAATAGAGTGTAATATGAATTTTAAAATGTCATTAACTATGATCTATAATTTCTCAATGTCATACTCTATAGTTAGACAAGGAAGATGTTTCATTCATTACACCCATATCATACCAAATTATATATCCAAGTACACATCAAATGGTCAAATATTTAGGAAGTATATCCATATAAGACCCTGTAATGGGTTAAATTACCCTAGAAAAACATCTTACACCTCTATTCAGGGGAGTTCATGCCACTAAGGGTGACTATAAATCGTAGATTGCACTTTTACAGGGATTTCAACTATATTGTAAATAAAAATAGAGATTAACTAGAGATGAAAAAATTCTCTTGAATGATTTCATTATAAATACACGGAATCAGTCAATCACTTTCAAAAAATGGTAACAAATATTGTTATTGGGAAGGATTTCATGAATATATTCTTAAATTTATATGTGTATTCGGCATAGAAATAATCCTATTCATGAGATGAGTTGAACTCTTATACTCTTGATTTCAAAATATATTCCATGATAAATCTAACCTAATGAGACTGTTATAAAAATATTAGAATAAAAAAACTGTGAACCTGAAATGAAATCCATTCCTCATAAAGAAAGTGATTCTTCATGAATTCCATCTTGTGATGTTAACCTGATGGTTTTCCTATTTAGTTTCATATAATACAAATGAAAATTATATAAAAAATCTCTCAACGTATCAAATAAACTAGATTAGATATGAAAAATCATAGGTTAACTCTAGTTTTAATGAATCATTGACCAATGAAACACTGAATTTATATAGTTTCCACTACTACTTTAGCTTCAATGTCCAGAAAAAATACCCATCACCTAAGATCAACCAATAATAAGCGGTGAATTCAATGATAAAAGAATACTTCCTCAATGGTATTATCCCATCTCTAGAGACAACTCATTTAAATCTTGAGAAGTTGAATCTATGAAATTATTATCCTCAATGATAAGATAATAGGGAAAATATAACCTCCATTTCAACCTCCAACTACTTTGGAAGTCTATCTCTATAGATATATATCACTCGCCTACCTTAAATTTGGGATTTTATGAGGATGAATACTAAATTGAAACAAAATATTTGGAGGTTCCTAGTGGGGATATTTATATTTGTGGTTGTCTCCACCACTGTATAGCCCTAATTTCCATAGAATGTATTAATAAAAATTCATCCAAAAAAATCTATACTAGATAAATCAAAAGGAAATATCTTTAGGGGAAATAAAATAATGAGGTTTAAGAGTAGGCTCACACTTCTTCCACCATTTTCAACATCATGAATAACCATCACATATTGATGCCAGCATGAGGTTGTTTTTAGATCACCATTAGTCAAAAATTGAAAGCATCTTCTATGAAAATGATAGTTAGTGAATAAACTAATTCCACCTCTTTGAGTTGAAATAACAACCACTATGGAGGTCCTCTTTGTGGTGAAATGTAAAATAACATAGGAGGTCCACCATAGAGTATCCTTTTTTGTGGTAATATCTATGAAAACATGTAAATCAATCATGATGGTACTCTTTAAAATAATCATAAAAATCAACAACTATGGAGGTCCTCCCCATGGAGAAGCACATTCATAAAACCATCAAGGTTCCCTCCATGCTACTAGTTGTAATGTAACATTCCATGATAGAATATTTGTCCAATAAGGATGTTATCCACTTTCCAAAAATCCAAAAAAACAACTATGGAGGTCCTACTCGAGGTATTTTTCATGAAGGTCCTCCCTATGATTGAAAAGATTTCTGGAGTGGTGGACCTACCCATTAAGTTGATTAAGGATCTTTATACCATATTGGTCCTCCATATGGTACCTAATTCATTCATCCTTAATATACTATCAATCAATAAATCCACAATCATGGAGGTCCACCCAATGGTGATCAAAAAATCAGAAAACGTATAAGTTCTCTCCGTGGTGGTCCAGAATTAAGTAAACATGGGGGGTCCTTTCTATGGGGATCGAAATTCAGACCCCGATGGAGGAAATCTATATAGTACTCAATATAGGTGTCCTATATATATAAATTATCCATAAATAAGTAACCCTATATGTCCTCCCTTAGGATATACTTTGTAGAGGTACTCCCCGTAATGAAATAGTTAGTTAGCAAGAAGGTCCTCCTAATGACGAAAACAAAAAAAACCATCATATTTAAATGCATTCTTCCAAGAAAATAATATAATATCCACAATGTCTTCCCTATAGTTATTTCTAATATGTTTCTCCCTGTGAGAGATTATTTCACTAGTTTTTGGAGCCTCCAGGTGTCACAATAATTCTAACGTTACCCTCTTATCAAGAGTCGCTTGAAAATCCATGTTTATACACATTTTATAATCTTATATAAATTCTAGTGACCCCCAAAATAATTGGCGAGGTCAAGAATAAATTTTCATTAGTTCATCTATTAGATTATGTGAGATTTAATATTGTTGAAAATTCCACAAATGAGTCTAGATAACTTGAATAACCAACAATAAGAGACTCATATAGTCATAAGAAATTGATGAACTATTAATTTAGTATGAGGAAGATTCAAATGTACTACGGGAATAAATAACCATATATATATTTCCTATCACGTTTTATCCTATTGATACAGGATGATATATTGTTCCTGAAACTCTTAAAGAAGAATTCATACCCCACCTACGCTATAATATATTGTATTCCATCAATTGATTTAGATGAAAATTTCTGTCATATGAAGTGTATGTTGACCATCTGATAGTGTTGGATGAGTAGTATTACCAACTTGGTCTCACGTCTCTCTTGGTGGAATGGAATAATAAATACACGGAATATTAATATTTCATCTAATAAGTCTATTTAATTATCCTTAAGACACTTCACCAAATAATAAATGAATCTTATCTATATTTATAAAAATTCTTCCTTTGATTCCTATAAAGATTGATATATCGACCCATGATACTACAATAGAGAGGGAATGAAAGAAAAAAAATCAATAATTCTATAAAAATTATAGCTGTAATGGATTAAAATATTCTCCTAAAAATACATGGAATAAATTGATAGAAATTTTTATATTCCCTGAGCATTACATCAAGGAAACAATTCCATATTTCTAACACCATAAAATTTTACCATCCAAAGGAAATGACTCCCATACCACATTGTTTTTTAATTATGGATAACCATTTTGCTAGATGGAAATTTTCTTATGGGACCCAAGCACATTAATCCTAGCTTTAAGAGAATCTATCAAATTGATGGAATAATCGACACTCATCTGAGATATCCAAGAACATTTCTTGAGAAAAAATGAATTATCAAAATAAAAAATAAGGGTATGGTACCTTCATCTCCATCCATATAATGTCCTCTAATTCTAATAACATTTTTCCATGTTTTATCGAGAGTTGTATTAGTAGTGATTAGAACCCCCCTAAGCAATCTCTTGATACTCCGAAAGTGTAGCCACCTTCCAATATCATTTGAAGTAAATAAGAAGAACATACAGATACCTAACTTTCCTTTTAGGAGTGTATTTTAATCACTATTTATAAACTCAAAATATAGAATCTATTCACTAAGGAGGACACATGACCCACACTGATCATTACAACCATCACTGCTAAGGAGAAGGAGTAATATATTAGTTTTCTAAAACAATACAAGGAAACATTTATATGGAATTATTCATTGATATTGTGATTAGATCCATAACTAGTTATTCATAATTTTGTCTTACTAGTATACCAATATGGTAATAAACTGATAGTGGGGAGGATGCATCCAACTCATAGTTCCAAAGTGGAAGAGGTAGTTGATAAAATAATCAAATAAGGATTCATTCAAGAAGTACATTCCCTATATATATTTCCAAAATAATTCCTTTTACGATGAAAAAGGGAAAAATCATATTCATAACTAATTTTAGGGATTTAAATCATCATATACTAAAAGACAATAATGCTATTCCAAACACAAAATTATTTAGTTATGAAACTATATGTTTTTGGATTTTTTTCTCCTTTATGGATAGATACCCCAAATAAAAAAAATATTAATTTCTATATAAGTAAAGGAATAAACTAAATTTCTGGTTACCCAAGAAATATATTTCTAAAAAATTAATCCATTTGGTCTCACAAATTCAAGATCAACATATCAAAGAGTGATGCACCACATCTTTAAAAATATATATAAAAAAACATGAAATGCTATGTTGTTTATCTGGTTATTAAATCAAATTAACGTTTACTTTATTTCACCAATTTTGGAAGTTATATTATCTATAATTGGGTTTTAAAATAGAAGAATAAATATAATAAAGTTATAATTTGGGTTAATATATAGAATTTTTTTAATATTTTATGTTCGTTATCATTGTATTAGAACTAGAATTGAGAATACTACTGAAAAAACCTGAAATTATAACTCCTTAGGATCTATAGGAGTTGAAGATAATTTTAAGAAGGCTCCCCTTGAGGTGACCCAAAAATTTCATTCATATATATTTCATCATTTTAGATGAATACTCATTAAATATCATAATAATACATTCCCAAGAACCATAATGGTTAAGTGTCTTTAGATACTAGACAATAAAAATATTTAACTTCATGAAATATCATCAATATCTCCCATTAATTTATTCTCAAATATTACACATATTAGACATACCCTAATTAAAACCTTTATTTATATCCTAGGTAAAGTAAACGTAATAAAGGGTTATCATAGATTTATATTATGAATAGACATAGGAGATACCAATTAATGATCATAAGTGAGAATAAGATAAGAACAAGGGTATGAAAACAAGACCATAACTTGTGGAATTAATAACCAATCGGTAAAAGTTATTATATTATGAATCATTTCATAAGTGTTCATCATAAAATAATAATTAACAAGAGTGTGGAATCATAAATAATCAACCAAGTTCTATGAGAACATACCGTAAGCATAATACATAAGTTTTTTATACAAAAAATAATAGAAAATAATTTCATTATTAAAGTCTCCCATCCAATATTATCATTGTAGATTGATTTACTATACATTCTATAAAATTCTTAGTCAAGAGAATATTATATTAGATAGTGTCCCTTATTAATCTGGGTTCAATCCCAATTCCAGAGCGTACTATCTCATGGTTTATCATTTATTATCCAATGCATTAGATTATTATATAATTTCATGTCCACAAATCACATACTTAAAGGCATACATATGTGTTCCATGATATCATAAAATATTCACCAATTAACAATATCATAACTCATGTAAAATAAATAGGTGTCATTCCATCATTTAATTAGAGAATAAAATATAGAAAATAAATAGGTGTCATAATTATTTGATCATATTTTAACTAACTTGGTGGAAAGAAACACGTTTTATAGAATAATATTTAAATAATCATCATAAAAAGACTTCCAAAGAATAAAAGTGGATAGTATCATAACATAATATCCCAAGAGAAGCATAATATTACTCAAAGGATACTGATATAGATGAAAAAACCTACAAAATAACATTCAACCCCCTCTTTGAAAACATGGAAAATATAATTTAATTTTATAATAATTTAAAAACTAAAAATACCAGAAATATTTAAACAAATGTTTTATTTGAAAATAATAGTGAATTTTTTTAAAGTAATCTTCAAAGAAATTTTTTTTAATGATTATAGGAAAATAAATTCAAGTGGTAAAGGTTAAAATAATGATTTCATTCACATTTTGTTTTAAAGATTCATAAATATCCAATTCAAAAAAATTTATAAAAATTCATTTTTAAAACATTGAAAATATATTAAAATATCATTGAAAATGAATTTAAATAATTATTAGATAGTTTAAAATATATATATTTTAAATATTTTTGTAAACATGGACATGGAAGAAAAAGTACGTTGACTAACGATGAAATATGGTTTTTTTCGTAAATACATTTTCTGGATCAATTGTTTTACCAAAGAGAGGTAAATGGTAGTATTACAAGAAATTTATAAGAATAACCATATTAGAATAAATTAAATGCGGTTTAAAAGTTAATATCCATATAATTCCCCTCAATGAAAATTTATCATAGACAATCCCAAGAAGAAATGAATTCATAACCAAGGCACTTACCTCATGTCATGTTTTTATTCATATGTGTTTAAACATCCAATATAATAATTATATATTTTAAAAATATATATTAAATAATAATGTTTTAAAAAACATTTCTAATATTAATTCCTTCAAAATTTCTATTTATCATTTTATTAATAATTTTTTTATTAAAATGATCTTTTCGGTGAAAATTGGTTTATTTTCCATGCTTGTTATGATGGTTTTCGGTACTTGAAACATGGATATGTTTTAATAATATATTGTTTTTAAATCAAGAAACAATTATAATAATTATTCATTAGATACACTTTTATGACCATTTAAATAAAGAGGTGATGAAAAACTAATGACATGACTTAGTTTAGATGATAGTCTATACATACATAAGAGAGATGCTTTCACTTTTCAATGGATAGAATGAAAGAATGAAAAATAATTACAAAAACATAAAAAATCCTAAATATAACATATATATCATTTAAATCCACTAATTATATCCTTATTATATCCAAGAAAATAGGAAATTAAAAATAAATCATATCGCTTAGTGGAGGTGGTAGTCTACATGTATGCACGAGCGACGTTATCATTTTACAATGGATGAGAAGGAGTTGGAAAACAGTTTTAACATAATAATAGAAAAATATTAGTATATTAATGATAATGAATTCATTTTTTAGGATAGATAAAATATATTTAGATGATCAAGAATAAGAAATAAACTTTAAATGATTCAGGTACGATTATTTCCTCTTTTCTGAGAGACCTCCATTGGATTACACCTTAATACTTTTTAGGATGATCATAGGGTAATACCAAAAGATAAATAATTAGGAAAAGAAAGATATGAAGTTTTTTGGTTGGGAATTTTAAATGATAGAGTGATAACTTTATTTTAATAAGGTAATAGAAGAGGTTCCTTTTTATAAGTTTGGGGAGAGATTCACATTGAATTATTTATAGATTTAAAAAATATAAAGTAACATTCATGTGAAAGTGGAACCAAAGGGAATTTAATTTAAATTTTCGATAAGATATGTTTTAAATGTCCTCAAAAAATAATATTTAGACAAATTTATTTGGAATTTTTACCCAAAACTCTAATTTTAAGCCCCTGGTCAACCTGTTATAACACTAATCGTGGTAACAAATTTTTACTATTTTTACTATTTATTATGAAAAAAATTAGACTAGAATAATTGAAAAATATGGAAATGTTACATAAAAATATGGAATAAATTTTATCAAATTCATTTATTATAAGTGTAAGAAACTCATTTTAAAATAAGCATGAAAACGTAACAAAGAACCCTTTTAAAAAAATATGTTTTAAAGCATAAAATTGGATTTATTATTATTCAATGCATAGTTAAAACCGTTAGATGAATGTTAAATATTTAATTGAATATTCAATGTATAAATTTCATTAAAATCAATCATAAGAGCAATTTTTTATAAAAAAATCTCTCTTTTACATTCAAATGATTTCATTTTGATTTATAACTAATTGATAACCAATGAATTAATTTTATAAATGTTTAATTTTTTAAAAAATTATGTATTAACTTTTATACCCTCAAATAAAATGGCTATGCGATTAATATCACATTAAATTATAATATTTTAATAGAATACCGTGGTTTTTTTAAACGTGGAGTTGCGTGTAATGAAATATATCAATGAAATAAAATTTATTTAAAGATAAATACAGGAAAAAATATTAAGGTGTTATATTCTACCCCTTATAATAATTTTATCCTTGAAATTTCATTACCCTAATATAACAACTAAGGATACTTCTACCTCATCACATCCCCAGGTTCCTACATATCTTCCTCAAATTTATATATTTTCAATAATAATTTGAATAGTTGAGTGGTATTATTTCATAATAAACTATATTATATATATAAAAATATACACTGGTTGATCCTAATAAGATCGATATTTCTCTATTGGTATGACCTATGAGTTCATTAAATGTGAAATATTAGGTATTTCATTCCTTGTGAGAGATGTAACACCACATTATACTTTTCAGGTACTCTCTTTGTTTTTTTATCATCCTTGTTTGGGGGAATTTGCAGACTTCTCAGGGATAGAGAAGCTTTTATTTGGAAAATTACCTAATGTTCATGGATATATGTTTATTTTAATTAATGGAGTCTAGGTATGAATTTTTTAATGGCTTAGAGGGGTTTCACCCAAGTTAGGATAACATCTTGAGTTCCTTGGTGTTTTTCTTCTTAAACCTATAGTTCTTCCAGTCCATCGGGGAGTTACACATAGTGTAAGGGGGCTATAAGATTTTTATTCATCACCTGATATATTTTTTGAATTGATATGTGGTGTGAAATATTTATACTCCATGTAATAGGTTCACAATGTGTAATGGTAAAAAATCATGTTTGTAATAAATTGGTGATGAATTTTTCAGTGTTTACAGACTTCGTGGATTAAAAAACATGTAATGGGATTAAAATATATTTAATTGTCATATGTTTTGGTTTTTAGGGATCCTTATTAGTGTTTTCCATATCATTCATCCACGAAATATATTTCGCTTGACCCAGAGGTCTCCCTATGCAATTTTGGAGATCTCCACTCCTTTTGTATCATTTGTTCGGTGGTCAGTCATTAGGTTTATAGAGGTGCACCTATCTGGTAAATAATTACTTATGGTTTTTATTTACTTTGGATAAAATTATTGAATTGGATATGTTTAGGTTTCATATTTTTTATCTGATAGTGTTTTTTATTGATCCTTTGCAGTTTCTTATTGTGCCTTATCTTTCAAGGGATGATCTCATGGTATCCAATCACTATTATTGATGGAATATAGGGTTTTACCATTTTGAAGTATTTATTTGTATATATTGGGTTAATGTAATGAATTTAATATCATTCTTTCTTAATTCCATTTTGTTTTTCACCGATTTAATGTGATATGTTGTTTTAAAAGATGTATTGGAAATGAAATTTTTTTATAAAGGTATATTTCTTTGAAAAAGAATTTTATTTATTTAGAAATAGATTTTCAAACACCAATGTTGATTAGATTGGATTTGATAATATTTTATAAAATTGTGAGCATTTTTTTAAATGTATTTTGACAATTGGCACATTAGGAATCTTGGGTACATTTGGAAATAAACATAGGTAGCCTTAGTGTGTGTGTCACCAATAGGAGTTAACCTTTGGAAGATCAATAGGCTTTGTAAGGAATCGATATTGGTTGGATCCAATGTTATATCTGTTTTGGATCATGAGTTTCTAGTACTATTTTACACTATTAAATTGCCCAATATTTGGTTTTTTATTTTATGATTATTTATCACAAGATTGTTTTTAACATGGAATGTTCTTCATAGTCCTTTATATGAGGTTGTATAACATAACATTGAATGATAGGATATTTCATGGATATTTGTTTACTTTCATAACTATTTGTTCATGGATATTCTCTCATATCATATCACTTATGCTTTTTATATTTCTTGTTTTAGAAAATGAAATGATGTTATGAAGACCAAAGGGTAAATTATTTGTAAATAAGTTAGATTTATAAAAAAAATTCGTAATTTTTTTTTGTTTTAAAAGATAGAATTATTTCATTATTAGTATTAGTCCTTTTATATAATTTGTGGTGGGATCATAATAATCTTTTTTGATCACACCCTACTTTTTTCCATGGGAAGTTGTAGATTATGTATTACAGGATACATTAAAAATGAAGGGTATATTGTAGCATGTCTTCTTATCATTTGGTATTTTCCATTGAAGTAGAATGGTTTAAAGGTGAATAATGGTCACATAGAGAAATGTTGGTACTAATTTATTCGTACTTACTAGTTTATTTGTTTTGTTTTATATTTTATGTACATGATTGTATATTATTATTTCACATTGTACTCGGGTTAAATGTCTTGTTTCATTATATACAAGACTTGTTCTATTATCTTACATTACCTCACCATGTGATGTAAAAATCATGTGTATGGTTTAGTTGACTTGGGATGGTATGTTAAAAATTGGTATTTGATGTAAGCCTCAGCCTAATTTGTGTTAACACTACATGATTTTGGTTCTGTGTCATGGGTAGACATGAGTTTGTATAGTTGGAATTATGATAGTAAGTACAGAAATGGGGATTCACCCGCTAACTTTTATTGCTGAACCCGAGTTACCATGGGTGGTTAAGGACTTCTACTAGGTTCGAGTCATGGTGTTTGAGTTCATTTAAATGAACTATATAAGAACTTTATTTAATTAGACATATTACTTTATTCAATTTCTTTGGCTGATAAGTATTCTTAATTGATTTAATATTTTCATTTTAAATTGTTGATTTGAATTATGAAGTGGTTCTAAGATTTTTGTAATGTTACCATTATCTAATTGGTTATTTTCTTATTTTTATTGGAAAATTCCTCTGAGAACATATCTTCCAAATCAGAGAGAGGAAGTAGTGAGATAGGCTCCACAGGAAGAACCTACAGTGGACCCTTCCTTAGTTTAAGTTGCAATCTCCACCAATCAGACTCTGGGTCAAGTATGTGTTAGGAATCCTGGATGTGTGGTGGATCATGGGTCTTAGTTTACAAATAATTATCCATCTATTTTCCACTGTAAAAAATGAAATCATGAATCTGAGGAGTGGATTGAGATGATTGAGAAGATATTCAATCTCTTGAAAACTTCTAAAGACTCTAAGGTGTGTTTTCCATGTATGTGGTTGGGGGACTGATAAGGTGATGGTGAGACTCTATTGTGTAATATAAGATGAAAAAATATATTATGTGGGATTATTTTAAGAAAAAATTTACTCAAAAGTTTTAACTTGAGATGTTACATGCAAAAAATACCTGATTGTTTTTGAACTTGTAGTAGGGAGAGCATACCGTCATAGAGTATTCTACCCATTTTGATGAGTTGGTTAATCTTGAAATGAAGACTGATACTAATAAGTACCTAATGGATTATAGGTTTGAGTTAGTAATAATGCATGAAAATTAGTTGATACTGATTCCCATGAATCTTTCGAACTTTTTTAGGTTGTTAACAAAGCTTCTTTTGCCGAGGTAGACCAAGATGGGAAGGTAGGATTGACTAGAGTTTCAGTTGGTGCAGTTGTTATTCAAATTGTATCTTCTAGAAGGAAATAAAAATGTAAGGGAGGTAAGTTATCTTCAAGACTAGTTTTAGGGGATTCATCCTGAAATAAATAGAATTTTTTCTATCAATGTGAGAGGTCTAGTAATTCTAGGACTAACGGTATATAGTCTTCTAGGAATAATCCTCATTAATATTTATCAGGCCATATGAAGTGTTTATGTGAAAAGATATCATAGGTAATTAAGGAAGGATCCACTCTCACTAAGCGTTCACAGGTTTGTACGAATGCTTCTAAGGGTGGTTGTTCAAATATAAAACCCAGGGGGGATGTTCATGTGGACAATATCAGATTTCCTTATGAGACTGATTATGTTTAAGAGTAATGTAAATGAGTTCCAGCTACTGTTAGAGGTCTGGTATTTATTTCCTATTCTATGGTTCTAGATTTATTTGATCAAGGTTGTACTCATTTTTATACCATCAAAGTTACTTTATGTGTTGGAATTGAGTTCTTTACATATGCCATACTTTTTGTATATTTCCACACCTTTGGGAAAGAGTTTCGAACATGGTTTCAAATATCTCACGTTTTGGGTGATTATAACCGACATTGAGGTAGAATGATACATCTTTGTGCTCGATCTTGACATCATCAACTTTATTATCAACATGGATTAGATAACAAATGCTATGGAATATATTTACTTTTATCACTATTGGGTACAATTCTTATACACCGTTGGGGTCACTCATGAATTTCATGGTGAGTGGGACTCTAGATCTGGTAGGGTTAGGCTTATTGTTCCTTATAATGGGGTAATATCATGCCAACTATGAAAGATTTTTATTGATATATTTGACCCTTTTTTGGGTGGTAGAATTATTGAAGTGATGATTGCATACCCCGAGGTCTTTTGGGATGATTGTTCTGGTTTACCTCCATAGGGAGAGGTTGAGTTTACTATTGATATTATCCCTGGAATGATTTACTTTTATATTGCATCTTATAAAATAGAATCTGATGAGGTGGTGGAATATACGGTCCAGCTTGAGAACCCAAAGGTTATAGGATTTATTCATCATTGTTTGTCCCCATGGGATTTTCCTATCCTATTTTTTAAGAAGGAATATGAGGGACTTAGAATTTTTATTGACTATCAAATTCTAAATCAGCTGACCATTAAGATCAAATTTCCTTTTCCAAGAATTGATTATCATTTTGACTAGCTTAAAGGGGCATGTTGGTTTTCAATGATCGACTAACTATTAGGGTTCCACCAATTGATGTTCCAAGAATAGTATATAACTAAGATAATTTTTAGGAGCCAATATGGGAATTTTGAGTTTTTCGTTATGCCATTAAGTCTGACTACTACTCCTATGATGTTTATGGACTTGATGAACCATATATTTCATTGGTTCTTGGAATCATTTCTTTTTATTTTCATGGAAGATATTTTGGTGTACTTGAAGTCAAAGGAGGAGCACAATGGAAATTTGGATATAATTCTTCAAACATTGAAGGAGAAATATCTATATGTTAAGCACACCAAATGTGAGTTTCAGATCTGAGAAGAGAAATTTATAGGGCTAGTGATATCTGAGAGGGGTATCTTAGTGGATCATGAGATTATATAGTATGTGATGTCCCGGGATTATGAAATAAATATGTTTGAGACTTGAAGATTTTTATGTTTGTATGGTTACTATAGATAGTTTTTTCAAGATTTCTCCAAGATCACATTTTCTATGACTACTTTTACACAAAAGGGTGTAATGTTTTAGTGGAAATAAAACTACCAGAGATCTTTTTATGTGCTGATCATGAGTTTGACTTCAGCACTAATTTTGATTATTTTAGAACAGTGTTTGGGTTATGATGTTTTCTATGATGCTTTTGGTACGATTTTGGGATGTTTCTTAGTGTTGGGTAAATAGGTGGTGTCAAATGGCTCACAAAAGTTATCCCCACATGAGAGGAACTACCCTTCCAATGATCTTAAGTTGGAAGTAGTTATTCATCCACTCAAAACGTGGCATAACTATCTACTTGGGGAGTAGATTATAGGGTATTCTGATCATCAGACCCTAGAATATATTTTTACTCAGAGGGATCTGAACATGTGATAAAGGCTTTGGGTATAGTATAATCATACTTTTGATATTGATACTGCATATGAAATTGTAAAAGGAAATGTGCATGCTGATGCATTGAGAACAAAATTGCCTACACAATCCATGAAGGAATAAGTTGAGCAGTGGTATATGATGATGTCTTTTACTGAGATAAGATTGGTAGTGGAAGAGACTAGTGGATAGGTGTTCTCATATTTGATTAAAGATAACTCATATTGGGATGAGTGATTTCATCTCAAGTAGGTGAAAAACACTGAGTTCCAACGCTTGGGTAAAGACATTAGGTGGGGAGATATCGATCAAGTGGTCTCGATCTCCCAATGGTGCTTTAGGCTTATGTATTAGGTTAGTTATTCCATATTCCACGAGGAAGAAGTTTTTAAATAGTGGGCACCTATTTTTTTGGTCCATGCACCCTAGGAATACCAAAATGTATTATGACTTGAGACATCCATATTGGTGGAAGGGGATGAGGCGGTTGATTTTGGATTTTGTATCATGGTGTCTTACCAGTTAGAGAATTAATGTAGAATACCATAGGCCCACTAGTTTTTTGAAACCCTTACCCAATCTGTTATGGAAATGGGATGATATTTCCTTGGATTTTTTATTTAGTTTAATAATGACTCCTAGTGGGAAGGATTTGATATGAGTGATAATTGATCGACTCATACAATTGGTGCATTTCCTCCCAATAAAGGAGATAATGGATGTGGAAATCATTTTGGACTAATATGTCCATGAGATTTTGAGACTTCATGGGGTTCCTTGTATGATTTTATCTGATATGGACCTGAGGTTTGTGTATATGTTTTTGAAAGGTTTACAAGAGGTGATGAGTTTCTAGAGTATATCCGGAATGAATTATCATATATAGATGGATGAAAAAATCAAATGACTATCCATGTTCTGGAGGATATGCTCCAGGGTTTTATTCTAAATTTTATAGGATATTGGGAAAATCATTTGCCTCTGGCCATTTTTTACTATAAAAAAAATTATTAGGGCTTGATTAATATGGTTCCCTTTGAGTCTTTGAATGGGAGGCCATGTATTTATCACTTGTTTTTAGAAGAGTATGGAGAGTGGTCCTATGTTGGGCCGACTATTTTTCAAGAGATTATAGAGATGGTGTTGTTGATCAAGAGGAGAGTGATCATAGAACTGAGTCATCAGAAATATTATGTTGACCATCATCACCAGCCACTAGAGAATAAGGTTTGTGATTAGGTTTTTCCTATAATTTCACCTTTCATTGACATCGTTTGTTGGTTAAGAAGAGTAATTTCTCGCCATGGTTTATGGCCCCCTTGGAGATTGTTGGATGACTGGGAAAAGTGGCCTATCAGTTTTAATTTCTATCTTTTTTGACTTCTATCCATGATTTTTTCTATGTTTCCCATATGAGGAATTATGTACTAGGTCCTTCCCATGTGATTGGATGGGAGGATGTTTATATTGAGACCGAACCCACTTTGGTTGAGCATATTGTTCAGATTATGGTTTACCGAGAGAAGCTATTATGTAGTGAAATGATTCCTCTAGTACGGGTACTATGGTAGTGCAGATAGGATAGTCACATGACATGGGAGATGGAATTATTGATGATATAATAGTGAGCTTAACATTTTCATGTCTAGGAATCTGAGGGATTTTTAGGTGAAGAAGAATTTATGGTGGGAAGATTATAACACCCTGTCATTCTTTTCATATAATCCCTTGTTTGTTCTTTGTTTATCATCCTTGTTTGGGTGCGTTTGTGGGATTCTCAAGGATGTGAATAATTTTCCAGAGAAAATTACCTATGTTAGGGGATTTATGTTTATTTTAGTTAATGGATCCCCCATATTTATGTGTTAATGGATTAGAGGATTTCTCCCCAATTTTGAAGAATGTCCTAGGTGCCTTAGTGTTTTTCTTCTTAAACTTGCTATTCTTGTAGTCTTCTGTGGAATTACACACCATGTAAGGGGGTTACATGATATGTATTAATAACCTGAATGATGTTGTGATCTGATATAGGGAATGAAATATTTACACTTCCTGAGATGTTTTCAATATGTTTAGTGATCGCAAATCAGTTTTTTAATAAAATGGCAATGAATTTTTTTTGGATTTCCAAACTGTGTGTGTTGCATGATATAAATTGGGATTAGATACAGTGTAATTATTGTGATTTAAGGTTATTACGGTTACATGCAAGATTTTTTCATTTCATTCATCCGTGCAACCTACCTCTATTGACCTAGAGCTCATCCTAGTTAATTTTGGAGATCTCCACTCTGTTAGGATCAATCGTTTAGTTATCAATCATCAAGGTTATTATGGTTTGAATATCTTAGTAAGAGTTCCTTATGGTTATTATTTCCTTTGGTCGTATCTATTTAATTTTCTACAAATAGGTTTCATATTTGTGAAAAAATATTTTTTTTCTATTAATACATTACAATTTCTTATCATGCCTTGTATTTTTAAGGTCAGTCTCATGGTTTCCAGTCATCGTTGTCGAAGGAAGCTTGGTTTATGCCATTTAGAGGTTGGTGATTCTATATAATGGGTTATTTCAATGAATTTATTATCATTATTTTTTAATTATTTTGGGTTGTTCGTTGATTTTAAGTGATATGTTGTTTCAAGGGAATTATTGGAAAGGAAAATGTTTTTAAAGGGGTTTTCATTAAAAACTTATTTTAATGATTTAGAAATACATTTTCAAAAATCAAATTAGATTGTATCGATGTTGAAAATAGTTTATAAAAAAGTGAACATGGTTTCAAAATGTATTTTTATAATTGTCACATTGAAAACCATTGGTGTTTTGTGAAATAGACACGAGTAGCCGTAGTGTGTGTGGAATCTCTAGGACATAACATTTGGGATATTAATGGACATTGGAGGGACGAAATATTGGTTGGATCCCCCATAATTCCTATTTAGGTTGTTGAGTGTCTATTGCACAATATCCCATAGGCTAGGGCCCACTAAAAAGTACTTTTTCATTTATAGTTATTTATCACAGGATTGTTTTTATAATGGATTGTTTCTCATAGGTTTTTTATATGAGGTTCTATCGCATAGTTCCACATGATTGGTTATTTCAGTTAAATGTGTTTACCTGTTTACCCCATTAGGCATAGATATGATATCCTTTTTATCACTTTTAGTTTATATATTTCTATTTTGAGAATACGAAAATCTTTTATGAAAATGCAAAGACCCGTAATATTCAAGGGAAATTTTTTCTTAATTTTCTTTGGAATTTTACAAGAACACAGTTTCTGACGGAACCTGATTCCGAGGCCTGGAGTGCCCGGAATCAATTTCCGAAATTTGGCTCGGGTACATTCAGTGAACGAACGAGCGAGAATTTCTAACTTTTGAAGCGGTGCCCGGAATCGAATTCTGAGGGCACCGATGAACTCGCTGCGCCGATATTCGCTTAAGGAGACCTTTTCCGAGGTTGCGTTTATTGCGGGTTGAGAGTAAGTTTTTGGGAGTTTAAAGTGAAGTTAAATAAAATGTGGAACCACATTTTATTTTTAACCAAGTTGGTTATAACCTCCCAAAGGGAGTTAAGGGTGGGACCCACATCCACTTAACCTCCCTTGAGATGATTAAGTGTGGTGGGGCCCACACAAACCCTAACACTTCACCTCCTCTTTTTAAACTCCCTATAACTCCTCTTTTATTAAACTTGACAACTTGGTTAATTAATTGAGTTGAGTTGATTGAATTTCAAACTTTTGAAATTCAAGTTGTTTAATTGTGTAACTAAAATAAGCCTTAGCTTATTTTATTTTGGTTGGTCTCCATAGCCATCTTGAGAGGTTTTGAGAAGCTATCTCCACCTTCTTCAACTTTTACGAAGAACACGAAGAACGCCGCTTCTCTCTTCTTCGTAGCCGGTGTGTTTCCGAAGATCGACGACGCCGTTTCTTCGAGCTTCTTCCCGTTTCAACGAAAGGAGACGTCGTTTCCTCCTCGGATTATCTCAGTCATCTTACAAAGCTTCTCCAGCGACGTACTTCTTCGGACGCACCTCGACGTCAACAGAAATGACGTTCGACTTCCGCGATGCCCGACCTCCGCGATGCTTGTCTTCCGCGGCTTGTTGACGTGCTCCGCACTTGAATCCCAAGTAGGGGTTTATTTTATTCTTTTGTTCATGATTTATACCCGTGATTATTTCTTCGTGAAATTTGTCCAATTGTTAGCGAATAACGCGAGGGGGCCAGACCGCATGAACACGGCCGACCCTCCTCCTTTTTATGTTGATTCTGTTGTGGACTGAATCGGGTGTGGCGCGGTGCTGTCGCACCGCGCAGGATCATACGGCAAGAAACGTGTGACGCTGTCACGCCGCGTCGTAAAATAATACAAGGATGTGATGCCATTGCTCCGCATCGAAGAAAGTTGAAGGCGTCGTGGCGGAGGGGCGCGGTGCCGTCGCACCGCACCGGACAACGAAGGCCGCGGCCGGTTCCGGGCCGTGGCGGAACGAAAAGACCAGCGGGCAGCCGGGCCGCTGGTGTCGGAAGCCAGAAGGGGGACCGGCCTTGCCGGTCCCGTTAAGGAAGAACCGGCCGGCCAGGTCGGGCCGGCCAGAAGGGAGGAAAACCGGGGGAAATTAATTCCCCCAAGCAGCAAGTGAAACGGCCCCCATAATGAGGGGGGGCGGTTTCACAAGGGGGGGGGGGGGGGGCAGGCGGCCCCCCATTTTCCAACAGCTCGGCCTTCGGCCGAGCCGGCAGCGCATGGCGCGCTGCGCCGGACCAGCGCCTGGCCGGTCCCCCAGGCCGGGCCGGGCCGGGCCGGGCCGGGCCGGGTCAACCCTGTCCGGGGCGGGCCAACCGGGGGGTCCCGGGCCGGGACGGCCTGGGCCCGAAACCCCCGTTACCAAGCAGTTTGGATTGAAATGCCCATAACTCGGGCTACGGACCTCCAAATGACGCGCCGTCAGCAGCGATGCGATCGTTGGATCGAGACGGTCGTTTCGTTATATCGCAATCAAGGTTTCAGAATACTTTGAGTTAGGCTGGGTAGGTTCGTACACGAAACCAACCAGGCCCTCGGAGCCGAAACGCTCATATCTTGAGCTACGGACGTCCGATTGACGTGCCGTCAGCTTTGTTGAGTTCCTCTTAGTGAGACGGATCTTTTGGTACTCTCCGCCCGAGGCTTGGATGCAGGTGGAGTACGGTCAAGTTGGTTTTGCCTTAAAAACCAACCGGGCCCCTTGGACGAAAAAACCAATAACTCTCAGACCGAGCATCCAATTGATGCGTCGTCTGTTGCGTTGAGTTCCTGTTGACGATACGGAACTTTTGGATACATCAACTCTGGACTTTGTGACAGTTGATGTATCAACCTCTCGGCTCGTGGAGCGAACCCTTCGAAACGATCTTGCTGTGTGCGGGAACCCTAGAGCTGGCTGCGACTGCTACTACGACTACTACTATGACTGCGACGACGACAGTACAGAGATCCTTAGTGGATTCGACGATGACGACTACAGCACTCAGCGATCCTGTGTGGATCAGTGCTACCGATCCAGTGTGGGTCCGATCCTGTGTGGGTCTGCGCTCAGTGGTCCTGTGTGAACAAGTGCCTACAGATCCTGTGTGGGTCGGATCCGGTGTGGGTCTTGCGGGGGTTAGTACCTATCGATCCTTTGTGGGTCCGATGACTTAGATGGATCAGTAGTCATCTCTATCATATTTCGAAGAAGTATACATGTGTGACCTGAATCCTGTTGCTTTACTGTGTAGATTGTGTTGTGCTATCCTGTGTGGATTTCGTTTTGCTTTCCTGTGTGGAATACGTATACTTTCCTGTGTGGACTGAGTTGTACTTGGGCTCGGAGGTTGGAGCATATTGAAATTGATGACTTAGGTATATGTATGGGCATATACCTAAGTAGTGTCGGTTGTCACTTCGTGTTTGTATCTATCCTTGTGGTTTATCCTTTGTGGATTTTGGGAGACCTTTGGGAGTCTCGGGGTCCCTACTGAGTAGCTTATACTCACCCCTACATGGGCTATGCCCGCACTACGTTGTGTTGGTTGCAGATGACGGACAGTGTTGATCGTGGTTGAGGCTTGCAGAGTAGGACGGTACCTGGAGGTGGACCACTAGGCGATATGTGCTCGGAGCGGACGGCGGGACCCGAGGAGTAGTGGAGCTATCTGTACCCACCCTTCTGGTGGGATTTCCAGTGGACAACTCAGTGTAGCGGCTTTTACTTTACAGTTGTTGTTTTCCCTTTCGAGTTGTACTTCACTTTCAGTTTTGGTTTGTATACTGGCCCATTTACTTTTCCGCACTTTCAGTCGTACTCTATTTTTGCTTAGTGTTTATTTTTCCGCTTTCTTACTCTGTGGTGCTTGTTTACTTTACAAAGGAAATGCCTTCCCTTTTTACTGGGATTTACGCCTTGGTGCTAGTCGCCATCCCCTGGCCTATGGAAGGCGGGCTTGGGGTAGTCACGGCACGGACCCCGAGGGCGGGTCGTGACAAATTGGTATCAGAGGAGTTCGGTTCTACCTCGAACTATGATCTTTTCTATGTGAAGCAATAATGTTTAGCGTATTGAGTGTGTTTATCAGTCCAGGGAGTCCAGTGTTGGTGCGGCGGCCGACGTATCCATACACCAGGACCCTGACTTCTGATTTCCGACTTAATGCATGAAAACATTGATTGCGTGTGTGTTTCAAGTTTTCTTTGTGATTACTTTGTATCAGCTCACCAGGTATACTGTTCTGACCGTGGAGCACCTGTTTCCTTTTCAGGATGGCCCCACGATAGCAGCCAGCTAGGGTTCCGAGAGTCGAGCATGACGATAGCCCACCGAGCGACGAGGCCTCGGTGTAGGGCCCTTTATCAGCTGTGGCACCGGTGGTAGCACTACCCGCCGATCCACCGATGCTTCCAGCACCAGTCGCTGACGATGCATGTCGCCTTGGAGCTCTGCATGATTTCCAGCACCAGCGACTGCCTAGGTTCCGTGGGGAGACGGACCCCTAGGAAGTAGAGGACTGGCTGGAGGCAGTGGTACGAGTTTTCAGGCTAGTGAGGACACCAGCAGACCTCATGGTGATCCTCGCGGTGAGTCTACTGCACGCAGCAGCAGGACGATGGTGGAGCTTGATGCTCCAGGTGCACGATGAGGCATCTCTACTATGGACGGACTTTGAGAGCCTCTTCCGCTCGGAGTTCGTCCTAGCCACTCTTCGTGCGGTGCGTATCCAGGAGCTACTTCAGCTGCGGCAGGGCAGCATGACGGTCGCTCAGTACTCAACGAGATTTACTGATCTCTCGCGCTACTCGACTGACATGGTACAGGACCCATTCTTCCGGGCCCGGACCTTCGAGTAGGGATTGAGACACGAGATCAGGGCATCGCTGATCTCCCTCGGCATTCCGACTCAGACGAGAGTACTGGAGCGGGCCCTTTTGATCGAGAGCTTCCTTGCTGAGTCTACACTAGTGCCGAGACCCACTGCAGGGCGGCACGTAGCAGAGTCTTCTACAGCAGGCAGACGGCGGATGACTTAGGGGTCTAGGCAGACCAGACCCTCAGGCAGACGACCTCAGGACACTGGCTCAGCAGTGCGGGGCACACAGCGTGGAGCCAGTCTTTCGAGAGTCAGACAGTGCTACTCGTGCGGCGGGCAGGGCGACATGGCTCATGACTGCCCGACCCGCCGTGCCGAGGAGCAGCAGACGGTTGAGGGACCACCGAGGCAGAGGCAGAGGGTCGACTGTGGTGGTCTGCAGGGAGGAGGAAGACGAGGAAGAGGAGCTGGCCGAGCAGCAGGTGGTGGGCGACGCTTTGAGGCTCTACCACCACCACCACCAGGAGGTCCACCCCGACCACAGGGAGCTAGCGGGCAGAGACAGGCACCGCTCCAGGCAGCAGAGGCCTACGACCACGGCACACCCGAGATGATTCGAGGTACTATCTGTGTCTATTCCACCCTTGCTGCTATACTTATAGACACATGAGTGAGTCACTCTTTCATAGCCGCTGCCCTTGTTCGGAGCTCGGAGATTCCGACAGAGCCGTTGGCTCGATCCTTACGGCTAGAGACTCCTACGGGAGAAGACTCGACGATTATGCACTGGTGCCGGCAGTGTGAGCTTACTCTAGGAGGGGAGAGCTTCGGCTGGGATCTTCTTGTAGAAGCATCGAGGCCTTACGACGTCATCTTGGGCATGGATTGGTTATCTACGGTCCATGCACAGATTGACTGTTTTAGGCGCAAGGTGCGATGTGTACACACCGATGGGAGGAGGTTCACCTTCACCGGCGAGAAGGGATCCTTTGCAGCACAGGATGGACTTCCGCGGAGGAGAGGACAGCCCATTACTCATCGGTTGGCTTGACTCATCCTAGGATCAGTTGACGTGCGGAGTCCTGGTTTTCTTGCAGTGGTGGATCAGTTTGCGGACGTTTTTTCCGACGACGTTCCAGGGATACCTCCTCATAGAGAGGTAGACTTTTATATTGACTTGTACCTCGGGACAGCCCCGATATCAACTCCAGCATATCGGATGGCCCCCGCTGAGCTTCGAGAGCTACGGGTACAGTTGGAGGACTTGCAGGGAAAGGGGTTCATCCGACCCAGTGTTTCACCCTGGGCTTCCCCGATATTGTTCACCAAGAAGGTGGACGAGAGCTTGCGACTTTGTGTTGACTATCATCGCCTGAACCAGGTGATGGTGAGGAACAAGTATCCGCTACCGAGGATTGATGACCTCTTCGATCAGCTCAAGGGAGCATGGTGGTTCTCGAAGATAGACCTCAGGTCAGGCTATCATCAGCTCAGAGTTAGAAACGATGACGTGCAGAAGACGAACTTCAGATTTCGGTATGGCCACTATGAGTTCTAGGTTATGCCTTTCGGCGTAACCATTTCTCCAGCAGTGTTCATGGCCCTCATGAATAGGATCTTTCAGCCATACCTTGATCGGTTTGTCATGGTCTTCATCGACGACATACTGATTTACTCGACGACTGAGGAGGAGCACGCCTACCACTTCCGGGATGTACTTGACACACTCTGAGAGCACCATATTTATGGTAAACTCTCGAAGTGCTAGTTCTGGATACGTGAGGTCCACTTCTTGGGACACGTCATCTCTGAGGCGGGAGTTGCAGTGGATCCTGCGAAGATCGAGGCAGTGTTAGCATGGGAGCCACCCAGGAGCGTGACAGAGGTGCAGTGTTTCTTGGGATTAGCTGGATACTACCGGAGATTCGTGACAGACTTCTCCAGAGTTGGGGCACCACTATCAGCTTTGACGAAGAAGGGGAAACCCTTAGTGTGGTGAGACAGATGTCAGTAGAACTTCCAGGAGCTGAGACAGAGATTGACCAGCGCACCTATCTTGAGGTTGCCTGAGGAGGGAGTAGGGTACGTAGTCTACTGTGATGCATCAGGGATCGGACTCAGATGTTTTCTGATACAGGAGCGGGCAGTGATCACCTATGGATCATGACAGTTGAGGCTGCATGAGCAGAACTACGCTACCCATGACCTGGAGTTAGTAGTAGTGGTCTTCGCTCTGAAGACATGGCGACACTACCTGATGGGAGAGCGCTTTACAGTCTTTTCTGATCATCAGAGTCTCAGGTATATCTTCTCACAGAAGGACCTGAACCTGAGATAGCGGCGATGGCTCGAGTTCCTCCAGGACTATGACTTTGAGATAGTCTATACTCCTAGGAAGGGGAACATGGTAGCTGATGCCCTCAGCAGGAGGATGGGCATTCAGCTACGTGAGGAGGTGACGGAGCAACTATCCTCTTTGCAGATATCCTTCGTGGATAGAGATGGAGCATCCTTCCGTCAGTCTCTCACAGTCACCCCTCCACTACTGCAGCGGGTCAGAGAGGCACAGCGTGTGGACGCTGAATGTGAGACGCGGCGTGCACAGATATCCTCGGGACAATCACCTGATGGTTTCTCCCTTGGAGCAGAGCATGACATCCTTTTCAGAGGACGTACCATGGTACCAGTCGCTTTGCGAGAGGAGGTTCTGAGAGAGTTTCACACTTCTCCTTTGGCGGTACATCCTGGAGTGGCGAAGATGTACCAGGATCTCAGACGACAGAACTGGTGGCCGAGCATGAAGAAGGCTGTGGCAGAGTTTGTTTCTCGATGCCTCACCTGGCAGCAGGTGAAGGCCGAGCACCAGGTACCAGTAGGCTTGGTACAGCCCTTGGAGGTCCCGGAGTAGATTTGGGGCGGGATATCTATGGACTTCGTGACTGGACATCCACACACTTCTAGAGGTCATGACTCCATCTGGGTGATTGTCGACCGACTCACCAAGTCAGCTCACTTCTTACCTATCAGAGAGAAGGGCTCAGTGGAGAGATTGGGACGTCTCTACGTTCAGGAGATTGTACGGCTTCACGGTGTGCCATCATCTATCGTCTCCGATCGAGATGCACGCTTTACTTCCCGGCTTTGGAAGGGGTTGCAGGAGGCATTTGGGACGCAGCTACGTCTGAGCACAGCCTTTCACCGTCAGACGGATGGTCATATGGAGAGGACCATTCAGACTCTCGAGGACATACTCCGCGCATGTGTCCTCGACTTTGGTCGTAGCTGGGAGGACCACCTACCCTTGGTAGAGTTTGCGTACAACAACAGCTACCACTCCACCATCGGGATGGCACCGTACGAGGCGTTGTACGACCGACCTTGTAGATCTCCTTTGTGCTGGACAGACCCTGGGGAGTCAGCACTTGTGGGACCAGAGATGGTCCAGGCCACGACAGAGAAGGTCCAGGTCATCTAGGAGCGGATGAGGACAGCTCAGAGCCGGCAGAAGTCATACGCTGACAGGAAGTGGAGGCCACTAGATTTCGAGGATGGAGACCACGTCTTCTTGCGGGTCTCACCTCGACGTGGTATACGGAGATTTGGCAGTGGTGGAAAGTTATCTCCGTGCTTCATCAGACCCTTCCAGGTCCTCAGCAGGATTGGTGAGGTAGCTTATCACCTGGCTCTACCACCTCAGTTACACCGAGTGCACAACGTCTTCCACGTGTCTCAACTGAGGAGATACGTGCACGACCTGACGCACATCATTGACCATGGAGAGCTTGACGTAGACGATGGGGTGACTTTTTCGGAGGTCCCTGTGGAGATAGAGGATCGACAAGAGCGGGTCCTACGTGAGCGATCGATACCTCTTGTGCGCATCAGATGGCAGCACGAGAACCTTCAGGAGAGTACATGGGAGCGGGAGGCTCAGATGCGTGCTCAGTACCCTCATTTGTTTATCTAGTTTTGATGAATATTTATGGGGACGTAAAGCCCTGAGGTGGGAGTAATGTAAAGACCCATAAAATTCAAGGGAATTTTTTTCTTAATTTTCTTTGGAATTTTACAAGAACGCGGTTTCTGACGGCACCTGATTCCGAGGCCCGGAGTGCCCGGATTCAATTTTCGATGTTTGGATCGGGTACGTTCAGTGAACGAACGAGCGATAATTTCTAACTTTTGAACCGGTGCCCGGAATCGAATTCTGAGTGCACCGATGAACTCGCAGCGCCAATATTCTCTTAAAGAGACCTTTTCCGAGGTTTCGTTTATTGCGGGTCGGGAGTTAGTTTTTGGGAATTTAAGGTGAAGTTAAATAAAATGTGGAAACACATTTTATTTTTAACCAAGTTGGTTATAACCTCCCAAAGGGAGTTAGGGGTGGGACCCACATCCACTTAACCTCCCTTGAGATGATTAAGTGTGGTGGGGCCCACACGAACCCTAACACTTCACCTCCTCTTTTTAAACTCCATATAACTCCTCTTTTATTAAACTTGACAACTTGGTTAATTAATTGAGTTGGGTTGTTTGAATTTCAAACTTTTGAAATTCAAGTTGTTCAATTGTATAAATAAAACAAGCCTTAGCTTATTTTATTTTGGTTGGTCTCCTTAGCCATCTTGAGAGGTTTTGAGAAGCTCTCTCCACCTTTTTCAACTTTGACGAAGAACACGAAGAACGCCGCTTCTCTCTTCTTCGTAGCCGGTGTGTTTCCGAAGATCGATGAAGTCGTTTCTTCAATATTCTTCTCGTGTCAACGATAGGAGATGTCGTTTCCTCCTCAGATTATCTCCGTCAGCTTACGAAGCTTCTCCAGCGACGTACCTCTTCGGACGCACCTTGACGTCAACGGAAACAACGTTCAACTTCCGCGACGCCCGACCTCCGCGACGCTTGTCTTCTGTTGCTTGTTGACGTGCTCCGCACTTGAATCCCAAGTAGGGGTTTATTTTATTCTTTTGTTCATGATTTATACCCGTGATTATTTCTTCGTGAAATTTGTCCAATTGTTAGCGAATAACGTGAGGGGGCCGGACCGCACGAACACGGACGACCCTCCTCATTTTTATGTTGATTCTGTTGTGGACTGAATCAGGTGTGGCGTGGTGCCGTCGCACCGCGCAGGATCATACGGCAAGAAACGCGCGGCGCCGTCGCGCCGCGTCGTAAAATAATACAAGGACGCGACGCGATCGCGCCGCGTCGAAGAAAGTTGAAGGCGCCGCTGCCAGAGTGGGGCCGCGGCGGAGGGGTACGGTTCCATCGCACCGCGCCGGACAACGAAGGCTGCGGCCGGTTCCGGGCCACGGCGGAACGAAAAGACCGGCGGCAAGCCGGGCCACCGGTGTCGGAAGCTGGAAGGGGGACCGGCCTTTCCGGTCCCGTTAAGGAAGAACCGGCCGGCCAGGTCGGGCCGGCCGGAAGGGAGGAAAACCGGGGGAAATTAATTCCCCGGGGCAGCAAGTGAAACGGGCCCCATAATGAGGGGGGCCGATTTCACAAAGGGGGGGCAGGCGGCCCCCTGTTTTCCAGCAGCTCGGCCTTCGGCCGAGCTGGCAGCGCGCTGCGCCAGACCGGCGCCTGGCTAGTCCGCCAGGCCGGGCCGTGCCGGGCCGCGACGGGCCGGGCCGGGTCGACCCTGTCCGGGGCGGTTCGACCCAGTTCGGGCCAACCGGGGGGTCTCGGGCTGGGACGGCCCGTGCCCAAAACCCCCGTTACCGAGCGGTTTGGATTCAAATGCCCATAACTCGGGCTACGGACCTCCAAACGACGCGCCGTCAGCGGCAATGCGATCCTTGGATCGAGACAGTCGTTTCGGTATATCGCACTCAAGGTTTCGGAATACTTTGAGTTCAGCCGGGTTGGTTCGTACACGAAACCAACCGGGCCCTCGGAGCGGAAACACTAATATCTTGAACTACGGACGTCCGATTGATGTGCCGTCAGCTTTGTTGAGTTCCTCTTAGTGAGACGGATCTTTTGGAACTATCCGCCCGAGGTTTGGATGTAGGTGGAGTACGGTCGGGTTGGTTTTGACTTAAAAACCAACCGGGCCCCTGGGATGAAAAAGCCAATAACTCTCAGACCGGGCGTCCGATTGACACGCCGTGTGTTGCGTTGAGTTCCTGTTGAAGATACAGAACTTTTGGATACATCAACTCTGGACTTTGTGACAGTTGACGTATCAGCCTCTCGGCTCGTGGAGTGGACCCTCCGAAACGAGCTTGCTGTGTGCGGGAACCCTAGAGCTGGCTGCGACTGCTACTGCGACTGCAACTGTGACTGCGACGACGACAGTACAGAGATCCTTAGTGGATTCGACGACGATGACTGCAACACTCAGCGATCCTATGTGGATCAGTGCTACCGATCCTATGTGGGTCCGATCCTATGTGGGTCTGCGATCAGCGGTCCTGTGTGAACCAGCACCTACAGATCCTGTGTGGGTCCGATCCTGTGTGGGTCTTGTGGGGGTTAGTACCTATCGATCCTTTGTGGGTCCGACGACTTAGATGGATCAGTGATCATCTCTATCGTCTTTCGAAGAAGTATACCTATGTGAGCTGAATCCTGTTGCTTTCCTGTGTGGATTGTGATGTGCTATCCTGTGTGGATTTCGTTTTGCTTTCCTGTGTGGAATACATATACTTTCCTATGTGGACTGAGTTGTACTTGGGCTCGGAGGTTGGAGCGTATTGAAATTGATGACTTAGGTATATGTATGGGAATATACCTAAGCAGTGTCGGTTGTCACTTCGTGTTTTATCTATCCTTGTGGTTTATCCTTTGTGGATTTTGGGAGACCTTCGGGAGTCTTGGGGTCCCTACTGAGTAGCTTATACTCACCCCTGCACGGGCTATGCCCGCACTACGTTGTGTTGGTTGCAGACAACGGACATCGTTGATCGTGGTTGAGGCTTGCAGAGCAGGACGATACCTGGAGGTGGACCACTAGGCGAGACGTGCTCGGAGCGGACGGCAGGACCCGAAGAGCAGTGGAGCTATCTGTACCCACCCTTCAGGTGGGATTTCCAGTGGACAGCTCAGTGCAACGGATTTTACTTTACAATTTTTGTTTTCCCTTTCGAGTTGTACTTTACTTTCAGTTTGGGTTTGTATACTGGCCCATTTACTTTTCAACACTTTCAGTCGTACTCTGTTTTTACTTAGTGTTTACTTTTCCGCTTGCTTACTCTGTGGTGCTTGTTTACTTTAAAAAGGCAATGCCTTCCCTTTTTACCGGGATTTACGCCTTGGTGCTAGTCGCCAGCCCCTGGCCTATGGAAGGCAGGCTTAGGGTAGTCACGACACGGACCCCGAGGGCGGGTCGTGATAGAAAACCTATGGGGAAATTCTTTTCAAATGAATTATATTTATAAAAGTCATTTTTAAAACTGTGTTATGTTTTAAAATATATAATTTTTTCCTTCTTGATATTATACCTTTTATAGAATCTATAGTGATATCCAGCAGGGCTTTTTTCTCACACCCAACCTTTTTCCTTGGGTGGTTATAGATGTTGTATTGCAGGATACAAGTAAATGGAAGGGAATATCCTATCATGTCTACTTCTCCTTTGGTCATTGCCTTTGCAGTGGAGTGGTGTGGAGGTGATTGATGGTTACATGGATACTTTTTCGTATTCATTTATTCATACTTTCTGTTTTATCTAGTTCTTCTTGGATTATATGGACATGGTTGTATCATTTTCTTCAGTATAGTAATTTGGTTGTTTGTCTTGATTGATTATATACAGTACTAGTTATTTTATCTTACTTGACCTTACCTTGTGATGGATGGATTGGGTGTATGGTTGGTTAACCTGAGTTCATTTGTTATAAGGGATAAATGGAAGACATCATGATCTTAAGAGAGATTCAGTGGAAGTGTGAAGTAATAATAAACTCTCCTGATATGATCAATAATTTTGAAGTGACTAATATATCTAGGTCATAAATTTCCCTTCTTTCCAAATCTCATATCCGTATTGTACCGATATATTCATAGTAATACCTTTTAACCAACTTCAAACTCTAGATCTCATTAATTAATTTTAGCATAACATATTTGTCTAATTTAAGCTTCCCTGATGTGCCATCGAATGGATCTAACATTGTCTTCTATTTTATTATCTAGATTAGGTCCCAATAGTTTTCTCTCTCTAATTTCATCCAAACACACCAAATTTATGCATTTCATACTATAGAACTTTGTTGTAAACCTAAAATACTGATTAGATTCAATTGAATGTGGTACTATATGAAACTTTACCACTTTATTAATGAATATATCGAGAATCTGATCAAGAGATAAATCTTATATTATGGAAATAAAATTTATTTATTTTACAATGCAATTGAATACAACCTGAATAACATAATTATATATATATATTTTTGGTGTCTGATAATGAAATCCATTGAAATGTTTTCCCATTAAAATTCAAGTATGGGTAATGGATATAACATCCCCTAATACATCTATATCTCATCCATAACATTACATCACACTATTTATTGAGATACAAAATATATAATATCCATTATCAAGTTATCCATCTAGAAATTCTATTTTATATCTCTATACATCTATGTACTTTCAGAATTGATAGAGAATGATGATCAACAAGATTCATCTAAACAATCCTTTAATATTGGAACTAATAAAACACATACTCTGTTGTTGAATCTTATCATTTAATTTCAATCTCGGGTTAACTCAATAACATTACTAATCTTCTACTATAGTTCTATATCTTCATTTTTCACCTCATTAATCACTATATGGGTGGATGGTTGAACATTCATCTGAGAAAGATATGATTGTTTCAAATTCTTCTTGATTTCAAGATCCATATTTTGAAAATACATAAATATTAGATCTCTTTGAATCCCCATCATGGATAAACTATCATAATCCATCAAAATAAGAGAATCATCCACCTAATTTTCCTTCCTAGGGTGGTAGTGTATTGAGAAGTCAAAATCATTAATCATTTAGAACCATGTCATTTGGAATATATTTAACTCTTTTTGTGTGAATATATACTTCAAGAATTTATGACCAGTATATATATCAAAAATTTCACCATAAATATAATGCCTCTATATTTCCAATTCAAAAATTACCATTTACATCTCCAAATCATGAGTTAGGTAGTTTTTCTCATGAATTTCTAGTTTGTGTGAGGAATAATATATCAACTTTTCATTATTTATGAGGAAACATCTCATTACCTTCTTTGTTTCATCACTATAAATCACAAACCCTTATCCAATATAAGGTAGTTTGATCATGGTTTCACTAACCAACCTTATCTTTAGTTCCATGAATGTTTCTTCACGTTAATCTTTCCAAATGAGCTTAGTTACCTTTTTCATCAACATGGTTATTATATTATATATCCATGATAAATCTCACACAAAACATCATTATTATCCTACTAACCCATGAAATATGTGGATCTATTTCATCATGGATGTTATAGGCTATTTTTCAATAACTTCTTTAATTTAAGGATCCACTGATATACCCTCACAAGAGATTATATAACCTCAGAATTAACTATTGCATGACCAGAATTATCCCTTGTTAAATTGGAAATTAAGATTATACTTCCTCAAGGACATGAGTACAACAGTCAAATTGTCTTTATTACATTATTTTATCTTTTAATATATAATAAAATAATCTATAAATACTACCAAAAAATTATCAAAGTAATCTCTAAATACTGTACTCATTAAATCCTTAGCGGCAGTGGGGGAATGGGTAAGTATAAATGAAATCACTATAATTTCAAAATGTTTTTACCTCATACATAAGGTTATTTGAGGTATATCCTCCTTCTTGAATCTCAATTTATTTTTTATAGAACAAATTGCATGTTGGATAAGTATTGAGATTCAATAGGATGATCAATGAAGTCATTAATATGAGGCAGATGATACTTTTTCTAGATTGTGATATTGTTATCTTCTTAATTGTCAATACAAATATTCATTGACCCATATTTATTCTTAAAAAATAATTGAAACACCCCATGGTGAGGAACTAGGTAATATGAATCCATTATCTAGACACTCTTGGTGTTTCTTATTTAATCCATGCAATCCAACTGTGGATATTCTATATGGTTTCTTTTTAAATTTGTATTTCGATAGGTATGAGTTCTATTTAAAACTCAACTACCTGATTTGTGGGAAGAGTAAGAATGTATATAGGAAATACACCATTTTCTTCGTGAATAATAGAAATATCTTCAAATTTTAGTTTCTCCCTAACCATTTAATATCAATATACCTCATGAATAGTTAGTAATGATCATTCAACATAAGAAATTTCCATTGGATTTTCATATTCATCCTCGCACTAAAATATGATCGTAGTATGATTTAGAATATAAAATGTGATTTATATTACATGGAAATTGATATATATTCAATATATAAATAATGTTAATCTATTCCCAAAATTACATCAAATTCAACTAGAGGGAGAGTCATAAGATTTTCAGGAAGCACATTCCCAAAATCATTTATTGAATAATATCTATATACTTGTGATGAGATCATTATACCATTATGAGTTTTTACTTCCAAATCAAAATATAATGATAGATAATAGTAATTAACATTCCTAAGGATGTTTCATTAAATAAAATAATTAATATGACTAAGAAAAAATA
This sequence comes from Viscum album, assembly GCA_963277665.1. Lineage (NCBI taxonomy): Eukaryota > Viridiplantae > Streptophyta > Magnoliopsida > Santalales > Viscaceae > Viscum > Viscum album. Next base: position 574,574,913 of record OY728120.1, on the reverse strand, counting down.
AGACAATTAAATATTTGAGTAAACCTATCACCACCTCACCTTTATCATTCTATCTTCAATCCCTTAATAAAACAATAATTGTGAGAATGAACATCATGATTCATTAACAAGAGTCATCAATTGTATAATTATAAAATCATTCATAAGATGTCCTAAATTTTGACACATTCTTTCAACCCCTAATTCTTTATGTTCATCTCATATAACTATGGATTTTCATAGGTTTTCATTGACTTTATCCATGGAATCCTCATAATGGTTCATTAAGAAAGTGTGAATTAACCAAATCATATACCCAAAGAGTTTTTATCTAGTTTTATAGTCTTAAGACCACTCATCATATACTAGGGATGATCGAGTTAATACCCAAACCATCATTTTTAGTGTTTCTACCACTAGGTTCATCTATCCACAACCACATCCACTTTATAGTATCCAGATAGATATGTATTACCTTATAAAACCACACTCATATCTTTAAAATAAATTTGGATGTTCCCCAATACTTTATCTTATCTTAAGGGTTCTCACTAATGTTTTCTAATCATAATTTCCATAAATTACTAAACACTTCTTTAATACCAACTGCGGTGACCTCATAATTTCATAAATAAATATTAAGTAATATTACAGAAAAAATCAATATATATAATTATAGCACATTACAAAATACTATAAAGGATTACTATATTTGGAGACCATATATAAAATTATACTATTTCATGAAAGACATTTAAATTCTCACACAATGTTTTTCTCAAATTGTACACTTCTTATATAGACCCTACATAAAACCATTCTTCACAACCCATGGAAAGGAAAAATAAGAAAGTGTGTTCTCAGAATATTAGTAAGGGTAAACATTGGATATATCAATCAATTATCACATAAAAACTATCATATTGGATTGGGTTCACTCCATGTTCCGTCATTTCCTTTTTCAAGGTTCACTCCCAAGATTATCATACTGAATTTATTCCCTTACTGAACTCAGTTTTCACTATATTCCATTCCATATTATGTCATAAGATATCATTTTTTACCTAATACCATAGATGGATATATAATTTTAGCCCCCCAGTGACATAATTAAAACCATATTTATGTGTGATAAATGATTATAAAACATTCATAAATTTATCATATCATAACCTATGGAAAGAAAAATGGATTTATTCCATAATTTCATCATAGCATAACATGTTTAAAATAAATGTATTTTATAAACAATAAATTATAACTTAATTAACGCATTGGAAAGAAACAAGTTTCATTAAATCATCCTTAAATCATCATCATCATATGACATACTGATAATTAAAGTGGTTAGTATCATAATATTATATAACTATTGAATCTTAAAAACCCTTAAATTATTTTCATATGGTTGAAAAATACATTTAAAAGAATATTTTAACATTTCTTTGATAACAGGGAAAATACATTTTCGTTTTATTATCTTTTAAAAATAAAAATTCAAAGATTATTGAGAAAATTATTTTCATTGAAATTAGTAGTGAAAAATTTTAAAGTAATCTTCAAATAAAATAATATTCATGACCATGGGAAAACCCATTCATGAGGTAAATGTTAAATCAAATATTTGTTTCACGTTTTTTATAAAAATTCATAAAAAATCAGTTCAGTAAAAGATATACAAATTCCACTTCAAAACATGAAAAAAAATTAAAATATGGCTGAAAATGAAATTAAACAATCATTAGATCATAAAAAAATAGCATTCTAGAAAACATTTTCAGGAATATGGAAATGGAATAAAAAGTTCATCGACCAAATTGGAAATAAGGTTACATTTTCTTAAAAACATTTTCTTGTTAATTTTAAGTAGAAATAAGAATAAAATGGAACTATTACTTGAAAATCACTAAAATAACTTGATTATAAGATAATATATGTGGTTTTACATACATGATCCATATAAGTTTCTATAATTGAAATTTTATAATGACAACCCTAAACAGAAATGAGATTATAATATAAACCCATCCTCATGTCCTATCTTACTTCATATACATTCTAACCTCATTTATAATTATTATATATTTATTATTAATCTATTAAAAATAATTAATCATATATAAATTACAATGTATAATTTTTTATTATTTCCAGTTATCCTTTTATTAACATTTTCTTGTTAAAATGAATATTCTAGTGAAAACATGTCTGTTTTCCATGCATGTTTTAGTTTTATAGTTATGGTAATTTCTCCTTGGTCATAGTTTCACAATATCAAGAATATTAATTATTACATAAGTATCATATTTAATCATTACATAAATTTTTATAACCAATAATATAAATTCGTGATGAAAAATGAATTGCATCAATTCATGGAGATAGTAGTCTATACATACACACATGTGATGTTTTTACCTTTCGATGGATGTAAATAAATAACGTTAAATAATTTTTACCATTTCATAATCATAATTATATCATAAATTTTAAATATATTCATCAAATATATCCTTGTAAAAATCAACGTAAAGTGGAAATTAAAAATGAATCACATCGCTTTGTGGATATGGTAGTCCACATGCATGCATGACCAACGTTATCATTTTCCAATAAATAGGAAGGAGAAAAGCATTGATATCCCATAATAATAATAACATCTAAGTATATATTTGATACAAGATTCTTTATGTTATTATGAATACAACATTTTTATAGGATGTAGAGGAAGAAATAAACATCGAAAGAGTTGGATCCAATGATTACCTATTCTTTGAGAAACCTACATTGGATTACACCTTAAGACTTATTTGGTTGGGATTAGGGTAAGAAAATGAGCTCAATAACTAAGTTAAGGAATTTAGGATGTTTTTTAGGGTCTGTATGATCTAGTGGGTTCAAATTTTATGAATAAATGAAGTGAATAGGTTATATTTTATAAGTGTGGGAAGGGATACACATATAATTTCATTAGATATTTAAATAATATATAGTCAATTTATTTTGAAAGGGGAAACAAATGGAAAATAAATAAAAACTAGGAAAATTTAAGGTCTAAGTTTTTTAAGAAAATAATATTTATTGGGTTTTATGTATCATTTTTACCCTTATTTATTAATTTATGCCAACCCTAGTAAACCTATATTAACCATAACCATGGTAAAAAAAATTTAATGTTTTAAATATTCATCATAAAAAAACAAAATATGGATAATTATTAACTTTGAAATCAATTTTAACAAATTCATTTTTTAAAGGTTCTATAAATTCTATTTAAAATAAGCATGAAAAAAGAAACAATTTGTTTTTAGAAAAATGTTTTCTTAAAAATAAAAACTTATATATTATTATCATATTCTTATAAAAACCCAATATAAAAATGTTAAAATATTTTATTCAATATATAATATATACATTTAATTTAACTATTTCATCAATAAAGATTAATTAAATTTCTTTAGATAAAAAACATTGCATGCATAACACCTTTTTTCAGAAAAACATCTATTTCTTCATTGAAATTTTTGTATTTTCATTTCTATCCAATTAATAACCAATGAAACCATTTTATAAATGTGTAAAAAATAATTTTTCATAATTTTTTTACTCTTATTCATAACCATCAATCCAATTATTTGGTGACAACTATCATATTGAATAATAATATTTTAAAAGTATATCGGGGTTCATCCCAACTTTTGTGTTTCATGTAAACCAAGATATCAATGAAATTAAATTTAGTTAATGATAAATATATCAAAAATTTAAGGGTGTTACATGCCTATATTTTTCATTTAATATTAAACCTAATAGGAATGTGTTTTCCTTTAAAAAATAGTAAATAAAGAAGAAACCGACTAGTGGGATAAGGATTACTAAAAGGACTTTGATAATGTCATGAAATGTCCTAGGTACCCTAGTAACCTGATGAATAAACTTAGACTTACATATCCTAAATGGAGTTCTTGATCCCCATCGGTTGATTAATAGCACCTACCATCTAACTAACTAAAAGTGGGAATAGTTTTCCACAAACATTGGTGAAGCAAAAGAAACAAGGCAATATGCTTAACAAAAGAAACTACACTAGGAGTAATGTACTAGTAGTAAAAAATACATAAACAAGCCCAATGTACTACAAACCAAGTACCAAAATAGAGGAAAACATCCCATGTTCCTAAGGACACAACTCAACTGGTCCAATGTTCAACAGCTGGATCCATCTCCAAGTGATCCTTTCTCATTGCTTGAGCCTGGAAGGAGATAATAAATAAACACCCGAAGCCACAAGTCGGGTGTGAGATAAAAATACCAGTAGGGTCTCACAACAGATTCCATAATAGATTCTAATAAAATATTAACCAAATCAATGCTTCAAATTTTAACATAAATAGGGTTGGAATTTTAAATCATATCTAAACAAATCATGATATACAATTCAAAAGATCGAAAATACTTTAAGAAAAGAATTTTCAAGTGATGGAATATATCTAAAACAATGGATTAAATAGAACATTTATAAAAAATAGTTTATATAAATTCAAAAGGTATTTAAATCATTTTTACAACATTGGAATATATTTATATGTCAAACAAAAATAACAAGCGAGCAACATGGTCATCTGCCAAATTGGTATGATATTATTTTGGATATAAGGCTCCAGATTTTCTATGTGATCTTATAAATGTGTGTATACACATGCCCCCCTTAAAATGGACAAATGAGACTCTTCACCATCCCATATATGATGTTACCCACAACATGTATGTTTTAGAACATTGTAATAGCCTAGTGTGCATCCAAATAAATCACCAACTACCTAAGGCTTGCATGTGATCTTACAAAATCAATGATGTGAGATTTATTTTAGGACTACTTAAAATAAAATTAATTTCCATTCTTCAATTTCAAATTCCAATTATCCATTTAATACCAAAATTTGTTTTAATAGAAAAACCTGAATCATTCATAAGATAAAACCACTGGGTTTCTATCAACACTTCTTTAATTCATTTTTCACAATTTTGAAATCTATTAAAAACCAATTCCATCCATTTAACAATTAATTTTCAAAAATAAATTCAAAATTTTCATTGAAATCATTTCCATAAAATCTATAATTTAAATTCAAAAAATATAAACCAACCAATTTCTATAAACCCACCTCAATTCAATGGAATTGGGTTTTTACCAATTTTCATGAAGAAAAAAAATTCAAACATACCAATTCACTGGAATTGGGTTTTATAAAATAAGTTGAATTTATGTTTGAGAAATTCAATTTAAATAAATATTTGAAATAAATCCATAAATTCCAGGATAACCAATTTGGCCAAATGGAAAAAAATAACCCACCTTTATCCCAAAACTCAACACTCACAAGGGAACCCATCAATGAGAATGAAGGTGTACATGACCTTGTAACCCAACCTGGAAATGAGTTTCAATACTACAGGGAATGAATCCATCAGTTTCAAGATGATCCATTGAAATCCCCAAGGAGGAGAAGGAGAGAAAGACACAAAATGAGGGAGAAAACATACCTGGGAATCACACCGAATGCGTAATGCTGATAGAATTCCAAAAGAATAGAACTGAAAGCGTTTGGGGCTCAATGATTTCCTGGGGAAGGATTTGTGTTGAGGGAGATGAAATTATAGGGGAGAAAAAAGAAACTAATCATCCATGCTTCTAGTTAAAAAAATCATGTCAGAGTATTACATGACGTGTAATACCAATACATGTCTTTAAACTGTTAATTTCCATAACCTCCAAAAAATGTGTCACCTCAAATTTTAAAAACCAATCTGTAAATAATTCACGATGTGTAACTACTCATAACTTCATGTATCCTTAACAATGTCAAAACCTTTCATGACATATTTATAGAACCATTACAACATGTAAACTTATTACATGATGTGTATCCCTCTGAAAGCCTATAGAAAAAGGCTGGTTAAAGCATATAGTCTAAAACATTTCTTACATTACCATTATAAGTATCCACCCAATTCATTATCAACCCTACCTAGTCAAAGAAAATGAAAACCATGACACTATTTGAGGTGTACCTCTTAGATTGTTAATGGGATGTTACATCCTCCCCACCAAAAAAACATTCTATCCCCAAAAATCCAATGAAGAAGCTTCCATAACAAAAAGACGAGGCCACTACTCTCTCATCTATTCCTCATGTTCCCACATCTCATAACAAACAGAACCATGCTACCATAAAACAAGAACAAAATGTAATATCCTACATTAAAGCACATTGGTCTCATAGTCAATTATCAGGACATGTTGCTCAGTGAAAGATAAATCCAATTTAATCTAAATATTAGTCCAACTCAAAAGATGAGATGGATCAAGAGATACTTTATCAGTTTTAATGCATGGAACATGTTATGTATTGATGTCATCTATGATGGATGTACTAAATAGTATTCAACTTTCCCCACCTTCTAAACAATCTTGAAAGGTCCCACAAAATGAGTAGTAAGATTCCATTGCCTCTTAAGCTATCAATGACCCAACCAGGGTCAAACATTCAAGAACACCTAATCACCAACTAAAAACGCCAAAGGTCTTTGAGAATAATCAGCATAAGACTTATACTGTCTATTTAATATTAATTTTCATTGAATAATTAACTGAATATTTTCTACAATCTCTTTCACCTTACATGGTCCAACCAAGGAACCTTACCAAATATCTATCCCAAAAAAATGAGATTTAAAAGGCCAACCATACAAGTCTCCAGAAAGATCTATTATGACTTCTTACTAGTAACTATTATTATAAGTAAACTCTACCATCTCCAAGTTATCATCCAAAAAATCCATCGAAGTCTAGAACACAAGCGAGAAAAATATACTCGTGAATCTATATAGCCCTCTATTTTTGATCATTCAACTATGGATTGAAAGCCGTTCTCAAATGTACCTAAGATCCCAGGGCCTCCTAAAGGAGACTCTGAAGTTGATAAGTGAACCATGGATCCCTATCAAAGACTATAGTAGATGAAAATCCATAAAAATGAACAATCTCTTTCACATAGAAATTTCACAACTCCTCAACTTTGTTGGATTCATGAATGGGTATAACGTGATCCGACCTGGTGAGCCTATCGAACACAACCAATATAACATTCATCTTTCTATGGGTATGTGGCAGCCTGAAAACAATATTCATAGAGATATCATCCCACTTCCATGTAGGGACTAGAAGTGGATGAATCAAACTTTATTTTTTCTGGTGCTCGACCCTAACCTAATAGAACATATATAAATGAGATACAAACCCAAAAATTCCATATTTCATCACTAGACAATAGAACTACCACCAAATTTCATAGAAAATCTTTGTTGTTACTGGGTGCACATCCCACTTGGAATTATGAAAATCCCCCATCACAGCTTTCGTTGCCACAAATGACACAACAAAGAGGTTATGATAACATAGAACACCCTCTTTGGAGAACGACCATTGGTAAACTATATCACCACCATAAAGAGAGTCTCTAAGTTTATATAATTCATAATCAAGCTATTGATCATGAAGAATCATCTTGGGAGGAGTGGATTTCAACTGAACGCTGGAAAAAGAAACTTCATTCCATTTCTTCTGATCCCAAATATGCAACTATGAAAAGACATCCTTCATATTACACTCTTTTAAAGATTCTTTAACTACCTGGGTTGGAAGTTACTTGCATAAAACATCTGAAATGAAATTACCTATACCTAGGGTATATGTAATGTAAAAATCAAATACTATAGGTATTCCACCCAATACCTCTAGTAGAGATTTAAATCTTTTTGAGAGAAGATATAACTCATAATTTTGAGGCCTCAAAACATAGTAAACCATACCCCATAAAGGTAGTGCCACTAAATCTTAAGCTCGTGCATCACAACAACAAGGTCAAGGTCATGGGTAATATTATTCTTCTAATGTTTCCTAAGATGATAAGATACATAAGAGAATACATGATTTCCCTCTATAAGAATGAAAACCAAGCCTAATCCCAACAGATCACAGAAGACCACATAGCCCTTCTCTGCCTCTGGAAGAGTCAAAACCAGCGAAATAGTCAAAATACACATCAACATAACAAAATAACACTAAAATATATCATTCCAAGAAATATTCCCCCCATTTCAAGTTAGAGAAGTCATTAGAGAAGCTAACTTTGAGTATTCCTTCATGAACCAGGGATAATATCTGTCTAATCTCAAGAATATTTGAATATTGATGAAATTATGTGGTTTCTCAAAATACATAACATACTTCACCTTCTCAAGATCAACTGTTATTCCTTCTTCTGACACCACATGTCTCAAGAATTTCACTTCTCGAATTCACAAATAACATTTTGAAATCTTTGAAAAAATTCAATGATTTCTTAGCAAAATCATAATTGTTCTCAGATGATGCACATGACACTCCTCAGATTTATAGTAAAGGAGTATTTAATCCACATAGACTACCACAATAGTATCTAGATAATCTTGGAAAACACTATTCATTAAAGCCCTGAAATATTCATGAGAATTTATTAGACCAAAGGGACTAAAAATGTACTCATAATGAACATACCGTCTTTGAAATGCAGTTTTCTGAATATCAGATTCATTTATATTCAACCAATTATAACTAGATCGAAGGTAGATATTTGAAAACCACTTATCCATCTTCAACATATCGAACAAATCATCAATTTGTGGCAACATATTATTGTTCTTCAACGTAGCTTGATTGAGCATTCAGTAATCAACACATAAGAAAAGAGAACTATTAACCATCTTAGCAAAGAGAACTAGTTCCAACCAAGGTGACTCACTAAAGTGAAAACAATTTTTTAATGGTTTGGAAGTATAATTAGATTATATTTTCACCATTTAATCCAATTCAGGTCATTGTATGTAATTTTACATTGAAAATGGACATAAACAAGTGTCAAACTTTTGATAGTTATTATTTCAAAAAAATTCGCCTTTTGGTTTTGACAATGGGAATTAATTTTAAATTAATAAATGAAACTTCTATGTATTGAATTTAGTAGAATAGACATCATTTTTTTATTCTTAATATCGAAACTAGCCTAGGGTGAATTTTTGGTATTTTTCTGAAAACTTTCAATTTTGATGAATAGTGAAAAACACTGAGTTATTGTTTAAAACCGACTTTTTATTGAAATATTTTTTTATTTTATTTAAATTTATTTTAGGTAAAAATAGATACATAATACCTATATAAATTCAGTCATTTTATAATAATTTTAGATATATAAAAATTTTATCGAACTTTTTACCGTCTTTTACCCACCTACAAGGAGCATTTGCAAATTTACATAAAACATAATTTTACCAATCTTGTGAGTTGAATTTCGAAAATCCAAGAGAAACGATTAATATCAAAGAGTAAAATTTTGTTCAATAAGATAAAAATATTTTTTTGGTGAATAGTAACTTTTTACTTTTATTTACCACGGTTAAAAGTAAATAGGGTAATTAAGGGTAAAAATGATATTATTATTACCCTAACACATGTCATAATTCTATTGGATAAGTGTAATTCGACCAAAAACAACCTTAGGAATAAAATATGACCCTTTAGGTCCACTTGGATTAGATTAAGAAATTTATTATTATTTTATTTAAAGAAGAGTTAAAAGTGTTAAAACCAATGTTTAATAACTAAACCATTTTTAATATAGGGTTACACATAAGATAAATTAGACAGTAAATATTCATTAAAAATATAAAAATATTTCCTGCATAATGGTATTAGATTTATAATTTTATATATTAAATAGTTATTTTTATTAATGACACAGTGATGATGCAGTAATTACCTTATTAATGAAAGAATCAAATAAATGGTATTATAAATATTAAAATAAATATAATTTTAAAGTTTTTATGACATCCAAGAATTTTCCAACATGACATGTTATGATTGATTCAATATATTTTTTTATAAGTAATCATGCTGTTATTATTTTATCAAAAAACAAATACCAAAGAGTGTCAAAATTGACATAAAATAGTTTTTAAAACAAATATTATATTATTAATTGTTATTCTATTCCTAAAAATATAAGGCTCATCCAGAGGACTTATATAATGATAGGTGTATCATTAATGAACAACTTGGGGTTTGCATGGAAGTATATAGTATTTTTATTAACAATATAATATAAAAATACAAAGAGACATGGTAAATGTCAAACTATTTAACTAAGAGTTAAATCTAACGGTTAAGGTTAATATAGTGACCCAAAAATGTCCAAAACCTATTGGTTGGGTGGGTTTTGCCCCATACCCACCTTATCCTTTAAATAATCCATTTTTGAGCTATTAGAAACCAAAAAATGATTTTATTATAAAATAATATTTCTAGCTTTTCCTAAGGTGCGCCTCACCCCTCTTATAAAAGGGCACTCACACCTCTCCCTAATTCACACCATCAAAGCCTTTTGGATCGGCCAAACCCTTACCAAATATCAACTCAACATCCCTAAATTCATCCTAGAGGCATTCCTTTAGTCAGAAAGCCAACTTAGGGAGCCCTTTTGATCAAATCAAAAGGAAGAACCCGAAGAAGAGGTAATAATTTCACCACCCTCTTTCAAGTTCTTTTCTTCTTCCACTTATTCTTTCTTTTTTATTTCCATTCTAAAAAAATAACTCCAGTATATTACATATAATTTTATGTTATTATATATATGGTACATCCATATTCATTATTCTATCCATCCTTTGAATGACATGTCACCATACGTGCGTACGTACGGATTACCGTCTCCACGTCATAGTGTAATTGTTATTCAATACATTATTATTTGGATGGGTATAATAATGATGTGTAATTCATGTAAATAATAAATATAACATGATAATTATTCTATATATATGATATAAAATCCAATTATATATTATTTTAATATCAAAATAATGATATTGTCACTCGTGCGTACGTACGGATTACCATCTCCACGAACGCAATGAGATTCTTTCCCCATCATATCCATTCAAGAAAAAATTTCATTTGATGATTAAAAATAATATTTAGAGACATGATATCATTCTGGATATGAATAATATACATCCCATCCATAACAAATATGGCTCACATAACAAAGAATATAAAGGAAAAAGAATCTGTTAACACCCAAAACGAAGATAATACCAACAAAACAATTTTAAAAGATCATATATGATATCATATTAATGTATATGATTCTTGTATAATTTAATAAAAATTATTTCTCCATTATATAAGAGGTTAACCTACCCGTGACCAAGGAAAAGTACAAGATAAAGGTTAATTCTACAATCTCTTCATTATCCAAGGTTTTTTATATGTAATTATCTACTAGGACCTCTTTATCATCCAGATCCATGCTTCTTAAAAATTTATTTCAAATAATTTTTACTCTTTACTAGACAATGGGTTAAAGTCATTTATACCCTTATGTATTATTAAAGGAATCATTCCGTCATTTTCCAAACAAGGTACTTTTTGACCTTTTCAACTATGTCAACATCCTTTGATGGATGTTAAGTTTATTTGAAGTTGATTTATTATGATACAAAACTTCCATATTGTATTAAAGGTTTTGTGATATGTTTGACTGTGGATGTGCTATTTTTATACCATTCATGGTTTATAGTTAATGTATTGAGATTTCATATGCTGGTTTTAATACAAATGATTATGATATGTTTAAACCTTTTCATATGAGCAATCTATTGGACTTAGTAGGTGACGAGTGGAGCCCACTATGGTTCCTCGATGCATCATTAGGTCTAATGACACAACTAGACGTGGAATTGGTAGAGGCCTTTCCCAATTTGATATATGGTTTTGGCCGAGGCCTTAATCATTTTTAGACCTCTTGGACGAGTCCTTGACAAAATGTTTCAGAATGTACGACATTATACATTTCCTTATTTTGAAAATAATATTGATGGTTAATGTGGTAATTTGAATAGTATAATAACAATGATTATGTTTTATTATGGCATTATTTACTCAGTTCATATTCCTTCCATAAAAGTATTTGTTGACCTCACCTGTTTTGATAATCCCAACTATGCTTTTACATACCTTGAAAATCCCAATTAATGTTTATCTATATTCTAATTCGCTCAATCTATGACATTCTATTATAAAGATGATAATAATATTAAAATAATCCTTGAAATTTGTTAATCAATGTTTATCTCTGTTTATATAAGTTTTGAGGTAATTCTAACCCAATCAGATATGTTTTATATAAAACAGATAAGTGTTATTCATTGATCTGCGTATATCTATTGATACAGAGCTACCGATACTTAACCTACCGATATACTTAGTCTACCGATAGAAAGAGTCACCGATAAGGTAAGGTCACTGATACGCAGATCTACCGATATGTACAAGTCCAACGGTAAGCATAGAACAAGGTCACCAATACAGATAGATAACAAGTCTTCCGATAGTACAGAATGGAGCTACCGATATGAATAAGTCCACCGATACACATAATCACTAGAACAAGACCAGACCTACTGATAAACCAGAGCTACTGATAGACCAAGATCTACCGATATACAGAGTCACCGATACATAATGAAGATACCGATACAAAGTATATCTACCGATAGATCAAGAGCTACCGATAGAATGAAGTCATCGATATATGAAGCTACCGATACCAAAAGTTACCGATACACAGAGTAAGAGCTATCTATATCAGGAGCTAACGATGCAAGTTCAAAGAGCTACCAATATCAAGAGCTACCGATACAAGTTCAAAAAGCTATCGATATCAGGAGCTACCGATGGAAGGTCACTACTAAACAAATTCCACCGTACACATCTACCAACAGAAGGCTACTAATTATTGACCAACCAGTCAAACCCTATACTCTCAATATTATTTATTTATTAGGATAACTGTTACATTTGATGTTTTTGATGCAGTTAATGTTATTTAATGAATTCTGTTGCCATTTCAGGGAGCCGTACCTAGTGCCCATGCAAAAGGTAATCACTCCCATTTGCTGGAGCTGAAAGCTATAAAAGAGAAAATAAAGACCTAGCTGGAAAGAAGTGAACACGGGGTGTGAGAATACAATAGATAATCAAGGAACTAAGATAGTACATGAAGGGTGAAAAAGAAAAGGGCTCAGCATCATTGAAATGTGGTGCATTCACACAAGGCTACATCCCTAACTGGAGAGAATTGGACATACACAAAGCAATTTATTTATAGAGGAGAACACAACCTGCGTCTTGAGTGATGAACTACATCAAACACTTCATGCACTCAGGCTGATAAGTTGAACCTGGAACCAAGGAAGAAAACGACACTCTGTTTTTCAGACAAAAACCAGAGAAGGACTCAGAAGCTTTTCTGACCAATCAAACGAGTCCAGAGCTGCACTGCCAATCACAAAAGATTTTCTAATCTCTGGCATACTTACTCTAGTGATTCTTTTATTTACATTTCGAGCAGTGTGTGTACCCTGTTTATTTTACACACACATTGTCTCTTGAGCTAAGCTGGAGGATTTTTAAATCCTCATTCGAACTCTATAACACCCTTAAATCCCACTGTGGATAGTGGTAGAGGTCGAGTAAGACCTAGATAGTAGTGATCTGTTGTTTGTTTTCCCACATAGAACTGTGGTAGAGGTCTTTTAACATGGACAGTATTTGCACCATTATTTACCCCGATCCAGGGTGTGGATCAATTTATATAAATTGTTTGAGAGGAATAAGTCTCGACTTGAGACTGAACCTCTTGGTTACATCTGCTGTGCATTTTAGTTTAAGTTGTAAGTATACTATATATTTCATATTCCGTTTCTAACTACTTTGAAATATAATTTGTTTTAAAGTTACTTTTATAGTTAAATTATCAAGTGTTTATATTTATTGAAAACTAGTAAGTTAGTTTCAAAAGTCAATTTAATCTTCTGATTAAATTAACTGAGACCTAATCAATCTTTGAGAAACTAATTGAACATTTACAATCCGTATAAATTCACTGAAGTTTAACTTTTTTTTAAATAGGGGGATTTTAAGAGAAATATTTTTAACAGAAATCTTAATTTGAAATCAATTCACCCCCCTCTTGAGTGTCCACTTCGACCAACATTTGGTATCAGAGGATTTGTTTTGTTTATCAAAGTTTTCAAATACTCTATTTTTCAACTGTGATTTTAGTTATATTTTAAAGATCTTACATTTCTGTTAGTTCTCAATTTTATCTCTTTAAATTTATTTTCTAAACTCTAGTTATGGAAAATAGACTAGAAGCTGATACTACTAACATGTCACCTTTTTTAATGGTACAAACTATGTCCAGTGGAAACTTAAAATGAAAATTCACTTAGAAAGTATGGGTTTTTATATTTGGACTGCTATAGAGTCACAAAATAAAATTCTAGAAACTGATAGAACTACTTGGGATGAACCTACAAATAATGCTTACAATAATAATTGTAAAGCTATGAATACCATGTATTGTTCTTTAGGAGATGAAGAGTTTAACAGAATTTCTGCTTGCAAAACTGCTTATTAAATCTGGGACACTTTGGCTATTTCCCATGAGGGAACAACCAATGTTAAAGAAATGAGGCTGAATACCTATACTATTAAATATGACAATTTTAAAATGAAATCTGATGAACCCATTTCTGACATGTATCTCAGGTTCAATGAGATTGTCAACACTATGAGTTCACTTGGTAAGTCTGTTCCAGCAAAGGAACAAATCATGAAGATATTAAGATGTCTACCAGAAAGATGGAGAGGCACATCTGTTTCCATTAGAGAATCATGTGACATCATCACACTACATGTTAAGGAATTAATAGGTAAGCTTCTGATGTATGAGGAAGAACTTAAAGTGAACAAAGAAGAAGATGATTAACCCAAGAGAAAATTCGTGGCATTAAAATATAATGCTTCTAAGAGAAAAGACAAGGAGAAAATGCATGTACCTACAGAAAGTTCAATAAGTGAAGATTCAGATTCTGATAATGATGCTAAGATGGCTCAAATCTCCAGAAGGTTTAAGAAGTTCTATAGAAAGAAGAAATTCTTTAGAAAATAAAATTACAACGGAAATTATGACAACAAGGGTCATTGGAAGAAGGATTGGAAGAAATCTGACAAGAAAGATGATATAGTCTGCTATGAATGTAAGAGGAAAGGACACATCAAGGCTGACTTTCCAAAATTAAAATTCAAAAAGAAATATGATTATAAGGACAAGAAGTACAAGAAAGCTATGAAAGCTACTTGGAGTGCTTCAAAAGACAACACAACTGAATATGAAGTTTCTGATTCTGAAAAGAATCGTTCCAACATGTGTTTCATGACCAACACATCTGAGGTAACCTTAGATACTCCTGTTTTAAATTCCTATTATTCTGAAGATGATGCAGAATTTGATTCTTATTCTGAAGATTTGTATAAGGATGAATTGTTTGAATATTGTAACATGATGGAGGAAACATGTAATGAAATTAAGGACAAATATAAGTCATTAAAGAAACAACATGCTCTCATTTCCAATGTTAAATCTACCCTTGATATAGAAAAGGAAAAGAATGCTCAACTATTGAAGGAAAATACTGAACTAAAAATGTCTAATGAGCAACTTATAAAGGAATTAGAAAAATTCACAAATGGAAAGTATACTCTAACTAAAATTTTAGTAAATCAAGTTCCACCAAAATGTACTACTGGTTTGGGATACCAACCTGGAAAGAGACAGTTTACTAAAACTAGATTTATCTCTAAATCTGGAAAAAATTATGCTTGTTTGAGTTCTGGAAATTCGTATGCTTCAACTAGTTATTCATATGGTTATAGATCAAATAAAGTTTATATTTCAAAATCTATTGATTCTGTAAATTATATGAGACCCATAATACAAATCTGGGTACCTAAATCTTTGATTTCTAACCTTTCTAGACCCAAGAAGATCTTGTTACCAAAATCATTTTCTGTTTAAATCTGTGTTGTAGGAAACCTGTTTGAAGAGTTCTCACAAAAAGGTATGGTACTTGGATAGTGGATGTTCAAGACATATGTCTAGAGATTACTCATGCTTCAAGAGTTCAATCAAGGTTTATGGAGGCTATGTCACATTTGGTGATAATTCTAAAGGAAAAATCATTGGTCTAGGCCAGATTGGTAACATTAATTATGTTTTGATTTTTAATGTTTATTTGTTGATGGAATCAAATACAATATCTTATGTATTTCTCAGTTATGTGATGATGGATTTAATGTTATGTTTGAAAATGATTCTTGTAATGTTTTTAACTCTAAAAATGTTTTAGTATTTTCTTCTTTGAGAAATGAAAATGTTTATGCTGTTGATTTAAATTCTTTGGCCAAACAAAATGTTACTTGTTTAAATGTTTTTCATAAAGAGTCTTGGATTTGGAACAGAAGATTAGGACACTGAAACATCCATTCACTTAGAAAATTGACTAGGAAGAACTTAGTTAGAGACCTACCCAAACTTGAATTCCCAAATGACAATGTTTGTAATCCCTGTCAAAAGGGAAAGAAACATAAAGTTTCTTTTAAATCAAAGAAAGAAGTGTCAACTTCTCAACCTCTCATGTTGGTTCACATGGACTTGTTTGGACCTTCAAGAGTTTCTAGTTTAAATGGGAAGCACTATGTCTATGTCATAGTTGATTACTTTTCTAGATATACTTGGGTATACTTCTTAGCTCACAAAAGTGAAGCTTCTTCTTACTTTGTTAAATACTCCAAGTCTATAAAAATCCTTAGTGGAATTAAGATTAAAACCCTGAGAAGTGATCATGGTTGTGAGTTTGAAAATCAAGAGTTTGAATCTTATTGCTCACACAATGGCTATAGTCACAAATTTTCTTCCCCTAGGACACCTCAACAGAATGGTGTAGTAGAAAGAAGGAATAGAACCCTTCAAGAAATTGCATGAACCATGCTTAATGAGTATGATCTGCCTATTTATTTTTGGGATGAGGCTGTAAATACAGCTTTTTATATTATTAATAGAGTCTTGATTAGACCTATTCTCAAGAAGACCCCTTATGAACTATGGAATAATAGAAAACCCAAAGTTAGTTACTTTAGAGTCTTTGGATGCAACATTTTTATTCTCAATACAAAGGATAATCTTGACAAGTTTTCATCTAAAAGTGATGAGGGAATTTTTATTGGTTATTCTTTAACTAGAAAAGCCTATAGAGTCTTTAAAAAAAGAACCAAATGTGTGGAAGAATCTGTTCACATCAAGTTTGATGAAACTGATCCACATGAGCCTAAAACCTCTCTTGAAAATCTTGAAGAAGATTTGTCTGTTCTGGACCTTAATGATAAAACTAAAAAACCTACAATAAAAATATCTAGTTCTAGACATTTTCAAGAATCTTCTTCTATTGAACCTGATCCTATAGATGAACCTGAAATTTCTTGTCCTACCTTTACTAGATCAACTAGGATTCTAAAGAATCATCTTTTGGATGCTGTTGTTGGTAATCTTGATAGAGGGACACAGACTAGAGATTCTCTAAGAAACCAGGTTGAACATAAAGCATTTCTTTCACAGCTAGAACCTAAAAATGTCAATGATTCAATCATTGATTAATTTTGGGTAATGGCTATGCAAGAAGAGTTAAATCAATTTTAAAGAAACAAAGTCTGGGAATTAGTTGACAGACCAAAGGACACTTTGACAATAGGCACTAAATGGGTTTTTAGAAACAAAGTTGATGAATCTAGAAATATAGTTAGAAACAAATCTAGGTTAGTTGCACAAGGATATATTCAAGAAGAAGGTATAGAATATGAGGAAACCTTTTCCCCTATAGCTAGATTAGAAGCTATTAAGATCTTACTTGCCTATGATGCTCATCTGAATTTCAAGTTATATCAAATGGATGTCAAAAGTTCTTTTCTAAATGGTTTTATTATTAAAGATGTTTTTGTTGAACAACCACCTGGATTTACTAATCCTCATTTTCCAAATCGAGTTTTTAAACTTTCTAAAGATTTATATGGTTTAAAACAAGCTCCAAGAGCTTAGTATGATAGACTTAGTAATTTTATTATTTCAAAAAGTTTTACAAAAGGGATTTCCGATCCAACTCTTTTTATTAAAATAATTTCTAAAGATGTTTTGATATTACAAATCTATGTTGATGATATTATCTTTGGATCTTCTAAAAATTCTTTATGTACTGATTTTTCAAAGAGTATGCAAAATTAATTTGAAATGAGTTTAATGGGAGAACTCAAATATTTTCTTGGATTTCAATTTTTTCAAAATGAAAATGGTATTATTTTGAATCAATGTAAATCTAAAAAGGATCTTTTAAAACGTTTTGGTTTGGATAGTATTAAGGAAAGTGATACTCCTATGAGTACAGTCTGTAAATTGGATGCAGATGAAACTGGGAAACCAGTGGACCAAACCAATTATAGAGGTATGATTGGAAGCTTACTTTACCTTACTGCTAGTAGATCAGATATTATGTTTAGTGTGTGTATGTGTGCAAGATTTCAAGCTAATACAAAAGAACCTCATTTACTTGCTGTTAAAATAATTTTTAAGTATCTTAATCACACTATAAACATAGGTTTGTTTTACCCAAAAGAACAATCTTTTGAATTAATTAGTTATTCAGATACTGACTTTACTCGTTGCAAGTTGGATAGAAAAAGCACATCTGGAACATGTCATTTATTGGGAAAAGCCTCAGTATCGTGGTGTAGTAAAAAGTTGAACTTTGTAGCTTTTTCCACTGCCAAAGCAGAGTATATAGCTGCTGGTAGTTGCTGTGCACAAATTCTGTGGATGAAACACACTCTTTTGGACTATGGATACGACTTTAAGCATGTTTCATTCAATTGTGATAACACTAGTGAAATAAACATTTCAAAGGACCCTGTATCTCACTCTAGGACCAAACACATTGATGTAAGGCACCATTTCATGAGAGATCATTACCAAAAGGGTGATATTACTCTTGAATTTATAAGTAATGAACATCAGTTAGCTAACATTTTCACCAAACCTTTAAGTTCAGATAGGTTAAGATACATAAGACATGAGTTGGGAATGTTTAACCTTGATCGATAGATACCCCACCGATGTGGATAACTCACCGATGTAACCTCACCGATGTAAGCTCACCGATGTAACCTCACCAATGTAAACTCACTGATGTAACCTCACCGATGTATCCTCACCGATGGACCTCACTGATAGGAATTCTCCCCGGTAAACCCTACCGATGAGTGCACTGTTTTAAACTTTTGTCTGCTGCTAGAATTTGAATCGTTTTTACTTTATTTCATTTTATTTATTTATTTTATGATTCCTAAATGATATAAACAAAGTCCTAGCTACTTTTTAATCCCCCGACCCTCAAATCCTTTACCCTCAAGTCTTACTCTCGAATCTCTCGAAAACCCTAAATCCCTCGAATCAGAGATGGAAAAAACCAAACTTCCTACCATTAGAGATGATACTGATGAACTGAATGCAAAGAAGCAGAAGTCCGAGCTAGAAGAAAGTGATAGTGTTGGTAGAACTAGGTCGGGTAGGCGACCAGTGAATCCTAATTTGCAGAATAGAGTTATTATGATTGAAAAAGAGTTGTGCGTGGAATGGTTGTTACCTAGAAAAACGTTAGTTCTCGAAGTGCTGGAAGATCAAAAATGGGTAGATTGCTTTTCGAACAACAATGGACCCTACTATCCGAAGCTAGTGAAACAATTTTACGAGTTTGTATGTTTTGAGAAATCAGAAGATGAGAACTGAGTGATTTCTTTTGTGAATGGAAAGGAGATGTCGTTTTCATCTGTTGAGTGGGATGAATGCCTGAAGGTTCCACACGAAGGTGTATCTGGATATGTCTCGAATGCTATGCCACCTACAAGTGAGATTTTTGATTATGATACTGCTTTGGAGGAGCTCACCTGTGATGGAAGTCAAAGACAAGTAGTTGCTGCTGAAATGGATGGAGAGAACATATTTCTATTCAAATTTGTTCAGCATGTCTTAATACCAAGGGGAGGGGCTTTTGAGAATTTATGATATTAGGATATCTATCTCGTGCATCTCTTGAGACATTGTGTAAAATTGAATCTATGCATATTGCTGATGATCCAAATGGAAGACACGACAAGGACAAAATCAAAGACTAATGCCCTATTCTTTTCCAAGTTGATCTCAGTGATGATCAAAGTGAAAGGGGTAGCTGAGTCTCAAGATGAGATAGTAGTAGTAAGGAATAATTTTTGTATCACAACCACTATTTGAAAATACATGAAGATAATTGGAACCCATAGAGAGGAGAGTGGGTTAATGATGACCAAAAGGTATATGATAAATTCAATCCTATGAATCATCCTTCAAGACCTAAGGATGTGAGGGATCCAGGTCTAGGACCTAATGAAGAAGAACCTGAATATAGTGATGAAAATGAAGAAGAAGAGACTTTTATGGATGATGGAAGAGATCCAAACTTACCTCCATGTCCTACTGCTAAAATTGCATCTTCTAGAAAGGAAGCCTTAGTAAAAGAGGAGACTCCTGCTGATGAGGAAGACCAGCCATCCCCTGAGCATAAAGAAGAAAAGGAGAATGAATTTGAAGCCTCTAATTCTATCTGCTTAAGTCTGAGTCCATTAATTGGAAGCTCGGTTGTGCCTACTAAGGAAGTAGTAGGAGAAATGGAAGAAGTTTTACCTAATCCATAGGACCCTCCTGATGTTGCAGAGATAGAATTGATAGTAGAAGACTCTTCTGAGTAATAAAGACCTACTGAGAATGGTTTTGCTATAAATGGGAATGCACCCATTGAGGGGGAGCATCAAACCACGTTTGGAAGTGTTTCAGTGGCTGTTGAGATTGAGGACTGGGCTGAAGACCCATTTTTTGTGGTTTGTGGATTGGACTATCCTGATTCTGATAATGAGGTCTCCCTCAAACGACCAAAGATCATTTATGATGTTGAGACTGAGTTGTTACCTGAATATGTGGTCAGAATGCATGACCTAGATAACTTGAAGAAAAATATTAAGGTCAGTTTTGTGGAATAGACAAGGAAGATATAAGTTTCACTGGTTTCATCAATTCAATCAATTATGAATGACTCAGTGGCCATCAAGCATCTGAAAGATCACCTATTGTAATTTTTCTTGCTTATATGATCACCAGGGCTGACCTTGAATCCTTAAAGGATGAGTTGAAAGATTTTTTAGTGCTTCTATTGCTTAGTTGAAGCACCGCTTTGTTGATGAGATGATCATTTTGGAAAAATCTTTTGAACTCTCTCTCAGATGTAATATGTCAACCTTTGTGGCAGAAATAGTGGAAGAAGTTACCAACTTCCAGACTCAAGTATCTAGACTAGAAGCTGATGTTGAATCTCTAAAGAAATATGTTATCTCTTTAGAATCTTACATTAGTTCAAAATCTCAAGAAGACAAGGACTTAGCCTATGTCAAAAGTGTTGTGAGCCAGATGGTTTCAGTGTTCGATGGTTTTAAAACCTCCATGAAATATCATGTTAAAACCCAGGATTCCCAAGTCCAAAATCTTATTAGTGGTTTGACCAAAAACTTCAAGGAAATAGTAAATTTCTCTATTGGTTCTGTTGCTTCTAGACCCTCAGTGGATTTGAAGCAGCTTCGAGCTGTGATGAAGGAGGATCTTGGTTCACCATCAACCATTGGCTCTGTGGACTCATTCAACCTGAGAAAATTTGTGATTTCTACTAGATATTCAGCTAGATAAATAATGATGATAGCCCAAGACTATATGAGAGAAGCATCTACATCTCAGAAAGAAGTGCAAGACAAGGTATAATCCTATTTCCAAAAGGTTTACACCAATCATCAAATCAAAAATCACTTTAAACTTCTGTTGGAAAACCTGATGTTACCTTATGTCAATCAAGAATTCAGAGAGAAAGTCATCAAACTAAGGGAATTGACTCCAGCCATGGAAAAATTCATGGAGAACAAGGTTGATTTCATATCTGCTATGGAGAGAGGAGGAGGAATAATTATGAATTTCAGAAATCTTTTTCTGCCTTTCCTGGATGTCGACGCTAGGCCAGTGATTGTACGTCCAACTTTTACCTGCCTCTACCTCTACTGCTTCTCCTGTTCATATGACTCCTGCCCAAGCCATTAGAAGCCTTAAACCTATGATCACTCAAAGAACTCCTCAGTACAGGCTAGGAACGGTTTCTATGGCTCAGCCCCCTGTGATCATATCCGGAATTCCTAGGCCTTCACCAGCATCCACACAGTCTGAATCCTCCTCTGATCCAAAGAGAAAATCACACATTGAGGATGTGGATTGAACAAGTGGCTAAGATGTTTCACAGTAATCCTTCGTATTTTTTTCCGTCTATGTACCTTTTTGCAACATATAATATAATTGGATTTCTTTTCTTTCTCATTTTGTTTTTCTTCACTTTATTGTTTCCCAAATTTTGATTATCACAAAGGGGGAGAGATATTTTCAAAGTATCAAAGATGGAGAAATATTCTCAAAGGGGGAGCAATATTATCTAAGGTAGAGCTACCATGATTTTCCCCTCTAATATAATTGCATTTAATTCTACCTCTGATACATTATGTTCTATAATATACTATTTTCTCTGAGATAATTGAATTTAATGATATATCATCTGATACAATTTTTTTTTTAAAACTATAATATCATAAGTTTTGATTATCAAAAAGGGGGAGATTTTTGACCTCACCTGTTTTGATAATCCCAAATATGCTTTTACATACCTAGGAAATCCCAATTAATGTTTATCTATATTCTAATTCGCTCAATCTATGATATTATATTATCAAGATGATAATAATATTAAAATAATCCTTGAAATTTTTTAATAAATGTTTATCTCTATTTATATAAGTTTTGAGGTAATTCTAACCCAATCAGAAATGTTTTACATAAAATAGATAACTGTTAGTCACTGATCTGTGTATAGATACTAATACAGAGCTATTGGTACTTAGTCTACCGATAGACTTAGTCTACCGATAGACTTAGTCTACCGATAGACAGAGTCACCGATAAGCTAAGGTCACTGATACATAGAGCTACCAATATGTACAAGTCCACCGATAAGCATAGAACAAGGTCACCAACACAGATAGTCAACAAGTCTTCCGATAGTACAGAATGGAGCTACTGATACGCATAAGTCTATCGATACACATAATCACTGGAACTAGACCAGAGCTACTGATATACAAGAGCTACCGATAGACCAAGAGCTACCGATATACAGAGTCATCGATACAGAATGATGCTACTGATACAAAGAAGATATACTGATAGATCAAGAGCTACCGATAGAATGAAGTCACTTGTATATGAAGCTACCGATACCAAAAGTTAAAGATACACATAGTAAGAGCTACCGATATCAGGAGCTATCGATACAAGTTCAAAGTGCTAACGATATCAGGAGCTACCGATACAAGTTCAAAGAGCTACCAATATCTGGAGCTACCGATTGAAGGTCACCGCTACACAAATTCCATCGTACACATCTACCAACAAAAGGCTACTAATGATTGACTAACCAGTCAGACCCCATACTCTCAATATTATTTATTTACTAAGCTAACAGTTACATTTGATGTTTTTAATGCAGTTAATGTTATTTAATGATTTCTGTTTCCATGTCAGGGAACCGTACCTAGTACCCATGCAAAAGGTAATCATTCCCATTTGTCGGAGCTGAAAGCTATAAAAGGGAAAATAAAGACCTAGTTGGAAAGAAGTGAACACGGGGTGTGCGAATACAATAGAGAATCAAGGAAATAAGAAGGCACACGAAGAGTGAAAAAGAAAAGGTATCAACATCATTGAAACGTGGTGCATTCACACAAGGATACATCCATACCTGGAGAGCACTGGACATAAACAAAGCAATTCATTTCTAGAGGAGAACACATGCTGCATCTTTAGTGAAAAAATACATCAAACACTTCATGAACTCAGGCTGATAAGCTGAACCATGAACCAAGGAAGAAAATGACACTCTGTTTTTCAGAGAAAAAAAACAGAGAAGGACTCCGAAGATTTTCTGACCAATCAAACGAGTCCAGAACTGCACTGCCAATCACTAATGATTTTCTAAACTCTTTCATACTTACTCTAGTGATTATTTTATTTACATTTCGAGCAGTGTGTGTACCCTATTTATTTTACACACACTGTCTCCTGAGGTAAGCTGGAGGATTATTAAATCCTCATTCAAACTCTATAACTCCCTCGTATCCCACTGTGGATAGTGGTAGAGGTCGTGTAAGACCTGGATAGGTGTGAGATGTTGTTTTTTCCCACGTAGAACTATGGTAGAGGTCTTTGAACCTAGACAGTCTTTTCACGGTTGTTTACCCTGATCCAGGGTGTGGATCCATTTATATAAATTGTTTGAGAGGACTAAGTCTCAGCTTGAGACTTAACCACTTGGTTACATCTGCTGTGCATTTTAGTTTAAGTCATAAGTATACTATATATTTCATATTCCGCTGCTAACTAATTTGAAATATAATTTGTTTTAAAGTTAATTTGATAGTTAAATTAGCAAGTGTTTATATTTATTGAAAACCAGTAAGTTAGTTTCAAAAGTAAATTTAATCTTATGATTAAATTAACTGAGACCTAATCAATATTTGAGAAACTAATTGAACATTTAAAATCTGTATAAATTCACTATTGTTTAACTTTGTTTTTAAATATGGGATTATAAGAAAAATATTTTTAACAGAAATTTTAATTGGAACTCAATTCACACCCCTCTTGAGTGTCCACTCTGACCAATAGTATTCATGTTTGTATTGGTAAAGGCATGTGGTTTAAATTATTCACCATGCTTAATATTTATGTTATTTTTCGCTATATTTCTTACCCTTTTTGAGCGTTTGAGATCACCCATTTATTATGTTTTATTTTCCCAGGATTTGAAGAAGTGTATTGTGATTGATATGCATGGTTAAGCTAATGGGAATAATAGAGTTCTCAAAGAACTATCAATGCTATGTTTTATGTTTGAAATTGTAATGTAATGTTAATGTATGTAATAAATTTTACAAGACTGCTAAACTAATTGGTCTTTCAGGACTTGATCTTTTGTGATCATGCCAATGTTATATAATAATGCACCGCCTCTAGGCTTCTGTGGTTGGGTCATTACAGTTGGTATTAGAGGAAGTTTAGTAAAAACCTTGGAAGCTAGATTTAGATAAACTTTGATTGGATAACATAGCCCTAAGATAGAATTTGAAGATTATTATAGAAGAACTTCCTAGAATTTTGGTATTTTAGATATTTTTTGAGTTTTCCGAGAAATACATCCCTGTCTGGATACGATCTGGTAGAGGTGGATCTAGCACAGATGTACCTAGGGGTAGAACCTGAAAACACTGCTTTGAGCTAGAATTTAACAGGAACTGGTGCACGACAATGGGCCTTTCATCACTCTTGGTTACGACACTCCTGGGGGATATTCTTAGGATAATTCACATTTTAATTACAAGCCATTATGAAGGATTTATGAGTAAATACTTCCTCAAAGAAAACATTTTTATTATTATAGATTATATGCATAAAAAGTTCTATTTACATTAGGTGTTTTACATGTTTGGAATTATTCATTGCGATTCATAAACTGATATAGTGTATGCCATTCCTTAGAAATGCCTCCCATTAGAAGGAATGAGAACTCCTGCAATATGTATGATCCAATGAGTAAGAAGGATCATATCTTCCACAGTATTAAGCCAACATTTAGAAGGGAAATAGTATATCATTTTTTCTAATCATATGAAGAAATAGTATCATGTGTTAATAAGATAAGTAAATAATTATTTGAGTCCTATGGCTTTGAAGGGAAGCAAGATAAGAAAACGATGGAAGAGAGAAATATAGATAAAGGGAAGAGGGAAGAGAAGAATTTTCCCATATTTGATAACTGTGGGAAGAAAAACCCTGGAACTTGCCTGAAGGGAATGAGAGTTTGTTATAAGTGTGGAGAAAAAGGACCCCAAGTACGTGACTGCAAGGGTAAGAAAAAGGTTTCAAATGTACAATGCTTCATCTGCAAGGAGTTGGGACACTATGCAAACCAATGTTCAAATCATCAGAGTATGCCCCAAATGATGTTATTGGATAATAATCAAGTTATGATACTACCTCAGATGAAGAGGAATGACTAGTGTTCTTATGTTTTTATTATATAATTATTTAATTTGAGTGTTGAATAAATAATATACCGGTTATATGAATTATGGAGATAAATAAGGATTATAATGTAGTACTATTTTATTTAGGATTTAAGATTATACGGTTCTATGAAAAGTGACATAATAGTAAGCTAATCTTTTTGGAAAATACATGGTTGATGGAAATGTAATCCTTAATATGGTCCTGATAATGAGGTAGTGATATAATAATAAGAGATGGTTGATTTGGATGAATTATATTGAATATTGTTGACTTCCTTGAAACTAATTAAAGATTTGTGTATTCCATCATTGTTGGAGTTTACAAATTTGTTTTCGATAGAAGGAGTATATACAGTATTCTATAAGGAATAAGGGAGAATGAATGTAGTCAATAAGGTTTTATGGTAATTCAGGATGTTGTGGTGTTTTAAAAGAATACATGATGAAGGCGTTCACATATTATTACCTGGAAGAAAGGATCTTCATTGTGTTTAACTTCCTTATAAATTTTGGAATGTGAGTTTGGATAGAATTATTTTGGATAATTCTAGTTTGAGATTATTTTTGGATTTCCATAAAAGGACAACCTGAAGGTCGGGCGACAACCCGTCGCCGCCAAGGCCACGATACTTGAACCCACAACCGAAGGGTGACAAGGGTGTATCACCAACCACTGGACCACATGATGTCCTAGATTGAATAATAAAGTTTTTCTAAAAAGGTCTGGTAGATGAATTATAAATTTATTTTTTTGGAACCCTAAACAAATGGGATAAATAGAATTTTTTAAGTTCTATTACCTTTTAGAGTGAAAGATGAGTTGGTGGTAGAAATTAGTTAAAAGATGGAACTCTACTTGTAAAGTATATAAATAAATATATATATATATTCTTCTCTTATTCTATGAAGAAATAAATTCTTAAACTTTAGTTAAGGCATCTAAAAACTAAAAATGTGTTATCCTAATACCTTATGTTTCGTTGAACCGATTATATTTTAAATCATCATAGATTGATGGATTTGAGGCCCTCAATTCTAAAATTGTTTTTGACTGATGACCTCAATCACTCCATATAAATATTTATGTTTTCCCTCTAATTATGTGTCTCTAATTTCCATAGATGTTCTCCTAAACGAGATCATAATTTGGTGGTTACTTTTTCATTCCCCTTTTCCTCTTATTAAGACTAAATTTTATTAACCAAATTTGTGATGGGTGTTTTCCCACAAAGGTATTTTCTATTTTCAACCTTTTATTTTCGAAGAACAATTTCAAATTAAGAGGACGCAATTTATTGAAGGAGGGAAGAATGTAACACCCCATGAGTTCATAGTATGTTATTTCTTCAAAGTAATTTAATAACTTGCACTACACCCAACACTGAGTTCAAGCGCACCATGACTTACCAAACTAGCCGATCAAAAGTGGTTATGAATAGTATTAACTGAATTTTGAACATTATATAATTATTATAATTTTAGAATCCATATTATGAGTTTCATAGGCATAATGTAATAACAAATAATTTTTTTTTTGGATAAAAGAAGTATTTTTCAAAAAATGCAATTTTACCGCCTTTTAATGGAGATCCATTTTTAAATCCAATATATGAAACTATTATATATTTAATTTGAGAAAATAAACTTATTCTTTAGAATCGGGATGTAATAATTTAGTTTCAATAAATTTCTTGGGTTTTTTTGAAAACTTTCATATTTGGATGAATAGTGAAAACACTATATTTTAACTGAAAACAACTTTTTTAATAAAAATAATTAATTTTGTTGAATTATACATCTTAATGGTTTGTAAGTACAATTAGATTATATTTTTACTATTTAATACAATTTTGGTCATTGTAGGTAATTTTACATTGAAATTGGACATAAACAAGTGTCAATCTTTTGATAGTTATTATTTAATAAAAATACGCCTTTTGGTTTTGACAACAGAAATTAATTTTAAATTAATAAATGAAACTTTTATGTTTTTAATTTGGGAAAATAGAAATCATTTTTGGATTCAGAATATCAAAATCATCCTACGGTGAATTTTTGGTATTTTTCTGAAAACATTCAATTTTTGATGAATAATGAAAAACACTGAGTTATTGTTTAAAACTGGATTTTTATTTAAAAAATTATTTATTTTATTTAAATTTATTTTAGTTCAAAATAGATACATAATACCTATATAAATTCAATGTAATTCATTGGAGTCATTTAATAATAATTTTAGACATGTAAAAATTATATTGAACTTTTTATCGTCTTTTACCCACCTCCTAGGAGCATTTTCAAATTTACATAAAACTTAATTTTACCATTTCTGTGAGTTTAATTTCAGAAATTCGAGAGACACGGTTAAAATCAAGGAGTAAAATTTTGTTCAATAAGATAAAAATATTTTTTTGGTGAATAGTAAATTTTTACTCTTATTTACCACATTTAAAAGTTAATAGGGTAATTAAGGGTAAAAATGATATTATTATTACCCTAACACATGTCCTAATTCAATTGGATAAGTTTAATTCGACCAAAAACAACCTTATAAATAAAATATGACCCTTTAGGTCCACATGGATTAGATTAAGACATTTATTATTATTTTATTTAAAGAAGAGTTAAAAGAGTTGAAATCAAAGTTTAATAACTAAACCTTTTTTAATATAGGGTTAAACATAAGATAAATTCTACTATAAATATTCATTATAATGATAAAAATATTTCATACATAATGGTATTTTATTTAGAATTTTTAGAGATTAAATAATTAAATTTATTAATGACACAATGATGATGCATTAATTACCTTATTATTGAATGAATCAAATAAATGGTATTATAAATATTAAAATAAATATAATTTTATGTTTTTATGACATACACAAATTTTATAGGTTAATATGATATGTTAAGATTGATTAAATGTATTTTTTTTAAGTAACCATGCTATTATTATTTTATCAAAAAACAAATACCAATGAGTGTCAAAATTGACATAAAATAGTTTTTAAAACAAATATTATATTATTAATTGATATTCTATTACTAAAAATATAAGGTTCGTCCAATGGACTTATATAATGATAGGTGTATCATTAATGAACAACTTGGGGTTTGCATGGAAGTATATAGTAAGTTTATTAACCATATAATATAAAAATACAAAGAGACATGATAAATGTCAAACTATTTAACTAAGAGTTAAATCTAAAAGTTAAGGTTAATATAGTGACCCAAACATGTCCAAAACCTATTTTTTGGATGGTTTTCGCCCCATAACCACCTTATAATTTAAATAATTTATTTTGGAGCCATTAAAAATCGAAAATGATTTTATTATAAAATAATATTTCTAGCTTTTCCTAAGGTGCCCCTCACCCCTCTTATAAAAGGAACTCCCACTTCTATCTAATTTACACCATTAAAGCCTTTTGGCTCGTCCAAAACCTACCCAAATATCCTCTCAACTTCTGTCACTTAATCCTAGAGGAATTCCTTTAGTCAGAAATCCAACTTAAGGAGCCCTTCTAATCAAATCAAAAGGAAGAACCTGAAGAAAAGTTAATAATTTCACCACCCTCTTTCAAATTCTTTTCTTCTTCCACATCTTATTTATTTGTTATTTCATTTCTAAAATAATAACTCCAGTATGTTATATATATTTTGATGTTATAATAAATATGGTACATCCATATTCATTATTATATCCATCCTTTGAATGACATGTCACCATACGTGCGTACGTAGGGATTACCGTCTCCATGTCATGGTGTAATTGTTATCCAATACATTATTATTTGGATGGGTATAATAATGATGTGTAATTCAAAAAAATAATAATTATAACATGATAATGATTCTGTATATATGATATAACATCCAATTATATATTATTTTAATATCAAAATAATGATATTGTCGCTCGTGGGTATGTACGAATTACCGTCTCCACGAACACGATGAGAACCATTCCCCATCGTATCAATTCAAGACTATATTTCATTTGATGATTCAAAATAATGTTTAGAGACATGATATAATTCTGGATATGAATAATATACATTCCATCCATAACAAACATGGATCTCATAATAAAGAATATAAAGCAAAATGAATCCTTTAACACCCGAAACAATGATAATACTAACAAAACAATGTTAAAAGATCATATATGATATAATTTTAATGTATATGATTCTTGTATAATTTAATAAAATTTATTTAACCATTAAACAAGAGGTTAACCTACCATTTACGAAGTAAAAGTACAGGGTAAGGGTTAATTCTACAATCACTTCATTATCTGAGGTTGTTTATACTTAATTATCTACTAGGACCTCTTTATCATCCACATCCATTCTTCTTAAAAATGCATTTCAGAACATTTTTACTATTTACTAGACAATGGGTTAAATTCATTTATACCCTTATGTATTTTGAAATGAATCTTTCCCTCATTTTCAAAACAAGGTACTTTTTTTCCTTTTTGACAAATTTAAGGTAAGAATGTTTTTTTAACTTATACAGTGGGTGCAGCTATTTTCCACCGTTATAACATCATCGAAGCTTCCCTTACAAGTTTATAAGATTATTTTCAGAATAAATGTTTTCTTTATAATTATGTGACTCTTAAATGATTTCAAAATAGAAAGAGATATTTCTCTTAAAAGGGTTTTGATTTGATCTATGTCAACATCCTTTGATGGATTTTAAGTTTATTAGTAGTTGATTTATTATGATACAAAACTTCCATATTGAATTGAAGGTTTTCTGATATGTTTGACTATGGATGTGATATTTTTATACCATTCATGGTTTATGGTTAATGTATTGAAATTTTGTATGCTAGTTTTAAAATGAATTTTTATGATATATTTAAACCTTTTCATATGAGGAATGTATTGGACTTAGTAAGTGACAGGTGGAGCCTGCTAGTGCTTCTTGATACATCGGTAGGTCTCTTGAGACAATTAGACGTGGAATTGGCCGAGGCCTTTCCCAATTTTATATATGGTTTTGGCCGAGGCCTAAATAATTTTTAGACGTCTTGGCCGAGGCCTTGACCAATTGTTTTAGAATTTCCAACATTATACATTTCCTCATTATGAAAACAATATTGATGGTGCATGTGGTCATTTGACTAGTAGAATACCAATGATTATGTTTTATTATGGAATTATTTACTCAGCTCATATTCCTTCCATAAATGTATTCATGTTTATTATTGGTAAATGCATGAGGTTTCAATTATTCAGCATGCTTAATATTTATGTTATTTTACACTGTATTACTTACCCTTACTGAGTATTTGAGCTCACCCCTTTCTTATGTTTTATTTTCCCTGGATTCCAAGAAATTTATTATGGTTGATATGTAGGGTTAAGATAATGGGAATAATGGAGTTCTCAAAGAACTATCTATTCTATGTTTTATGTATGAAATTGTAATGTAAAGTTAATGTATGTAATCTATTTTCCAAGACTACTAATCCGATCGGTCTTTCAGGACTTGATCCTTTGTGATCATTCCAATGTTATGTAATAATGCACCGCCTTTGGGCTTCTGGGGTCGGGGTGTTACAAATCCTTTCTCTAGAAGATCATAAAACTAGGAAATCAAATCCTTCATTTCCATAGGATACATGTGGTCATAGAAAATATAAATTAGTTGAGTACTTGGAATTAAGTCAATAGAAAACACAATTTCACTTACTGGTGGAAAACTGGAGAAGTCGGAATGAAAAACTTCAAAAAACTTGACAAAAACTAGAGGGAGATCAATGATCAAATATTTTTACTCTGGGTGTAATGTAAACACTGATATTAATTTACCTAACTCTGGATAAGAAGGTTTGGCTCTGCTCAACCTTGGGTCCCATTCTCTGTGAAATACAAGTGACACAACACTAGTTGTAGTATGTTTGACCCACCAAATATAACAATCAATCGAAGATTTATTGAAAATGATCCAATCCATTTCAAAAATGAAATCAAATGGTTTCATGTCGAGGAATAGAAAACTCCATGAAAAATCTACATCGACCAAAGAGAACGTACAAGAGGGACTACGAAGACCTTTCTCTCTCTTTGATCTAAGGGGTGTAGTAACATCCATTACACAGGATAAATGCTCCATAGTAAGATTTCCTAGATTAAGAATATGGGTTAAAATAAATGAATGAGGTGTACCGATATCAAATATTGTAGTCACTAATTATAAATCTATAATAATGGTACCTCTCACAGTTTCTGGACTCGTGTCTTCTTCCTTTGGAGACTCTTCCATTGCATGAAGTAGCTACATTTCGAATGCTTGTGTTCTGAACCTTGTTATAAGTGAATAATATTATTTCCCAATAGTTTTAGGATGAGTTTATGATCATGTTACACTATGAAGATTAGAAATGTTATGGTAGAATCACTGTAAATTCCCTAAATATCCATAGGATCCATAGTTCTTGAGTTCCTCGATGTAAACCCTCATAGAATGTCCTGGCTTGACATACTTATTGAGAATCAGTGAACTTCATCCTAATGCTATAGGGGGTATGTAATGACTCTTACATACGGAAATACCAAAGGATTAATCATACTTCTATTTCCCCATAAAGAAACTGACACTACCACTATGAGAAAAAGTAACTCCCATCAACCTAGACTTCCCAGCCAGGTCCATGTCTACATTCATCACCCTATCTTGTACATTGGAATAAGTGGGAAGCTTTAGAAATAAAACTTGAGAAAATATATCTGATCAGCATCCCAACTTTAACCATCGATACTTTATCCTTTCATTAGATATAATCTCAGGTGAAAATTTCATGATCTCAGCAAAGCTATTTGAATACTTAGTCATGGTTCTGTCAGCCTGCTCGTGATTGAAAAATGTCATATCCTTAACCAATACCATTGAATTTGGATAGAACTATTTAGTGAAAATAACCTTGAATCATTTCCATTCTAAGCCCTCATATTTCATTTACATCACCATAAGATGCCACCATCTCCTTCTTGTCCCTTCCAACATAAATGTGCGACACTTCTCCTTGATCACATCCAGTGTCTCCATGAATTCAAACAAACATTATATCATTCCCATGAATTCCTTAGCATGTTGAGGATTATTGGAGCCCTTGAAAATTGGTGGCTTCTTGTGAAGAGAGTCTTGAGAATTATTTTTATGAACACCCCCCTATGGATCCACAACTCGATCCTAAACATGGACTAGAGGTGGTGCCTATCTTAATTCTTGGACTGTACACATGATCACATCAACCAGATTCAGATCCATAATAGGATTATATTGTTGTGGTTTAGTAGTAGCCTATTCTTGGATCTGATTTCACATATTCTCAAAGGAATGATTCTACAAAACTTCAAAAGAAAACAAGGAATACATATAATAATGATCAAATAGAGAAACAAGGGAAACGAGGTACCGACCAATAGAAAAAATATGACTTGTATTTCACCTTATCAAAATAAAAATATGTTAAATATTAAAACTAATCCACAAGAAATATTTCCCTAACCATCCATGCAAACATAAGGTTTATTTTTGTGAGAGCCTGTTAGACACTCAATCACAACTACCTCCTAAGCCCCGACAAGATTTTATAAATTCTTACCGAATTTAAGGCAAGAGATTAATAAACTCCTATGATATCACTTTGTCATGAACTAGCCTCGGTATCATGGTAACTGGAAAAATGATCCAGTCCTAACATAGCTTGAAGGGTGTTACCTATCCACACGGGTTGGAGACTAGAACCTAACATAATAAAAAATGAAAGTGGAAAGGATTCCCAAAAACATTAAAGATGGAAAATAAACAAGGCAGTAATAATAACAATGTAAACTCCACTAGGATTAATGTACCAGAATTCAACAAGGAATAGAAAATATGAAATTACTACAAACCAAGTATGAAAATAGATGAAGAAACCCCAATTCCCTAAAGACACAACTCACCAAGTATAAATTTCAATAGCTGGATCCACCTCCAAGTGATCCTTTCCCCTGGCTCGAACTTGGAAAGAGATAATATACTAACTCCTAAAGGTACATGTAGGGTGTGATATAAAAATCCCAGTAGGGTATCACCATAGATTCTATAATATATTCCAATAAATGATTAATCAAATTTATTCATTCAATTATAAAATGATCAGGTATTTAATTTTAAATAATATTTAATGAAATCATGATATACTATCCAAATGATGGAAAATACATTAAGTAATGGCTTTTCAATTGATTCTATATTTATAAAGAAATGGATTAAATAAAAAACTTATATAAAATTGTTTATATAAATTCACATGTCATGTAAATAAGTTTTACAACATTGAAATACATTTATATCTCAAATATAAATAACAAGAGAGAAACATTTTCATCTTTTAAATTATTATGATAGTATTAAGACTATAGGACACCACTCTCTCTAAGTGATATCTAAAATATTTGTATAAAAAATCCCCCTAACATAGGATAAAAGACACACATCCCCATCCCATCAGGGATGTGACCCACAACATTTATGTTTTCGAAGATTGTAATAGCATAGAGTGTGTCCAAATAACTCACCTACTACCGAAGCATTGTATGTGATCTTACACAATCAATTATGGGAAATTTATTTTAAGAATGATTAAAATACTATTGACGCCGAAAAAATACCGTAACTCCCGGAGGAAGTTTCTAAATGACAAAGCGAAGTCATATTCGGAATCAGAGGCCCGATCCGGAGGCCCGGGATGTGGTGCGCGAAATAAAGGAGGATCCGTGCGAAAAATCATTCTGCGCGCGTAGAATCACCGGGTTTCGCGGAATTGAGCCGACGAGGTGCGCAATCTTTGCGCGCCCCGGTTCTGCGCGGTGATTTTTGCGCGCCGATTGCGCTCGGCGTGAAGAATTTCACGCGCCGCCCGGATTCCACGCTGGAGGTCGCCTATAAATAGAAGGTGACCCCGAACAGTTTGGGGGTTGAGGAATCCAAATCGACTCTCGTGCATGCAATTCGGCTCCCCCCGCATGCAAGATGACTTCCAGGTAATCCCTCATTTCGTGCAACCTTGCCTTAGAGTTCGCCTTTGTGCGCAACTCCACCGACTTTAGTGAATTTGCCCCCTCCCTAGGGTTCTAGCCTTGCGCGCAATCCGTGTCTCGTGCGCGCAAAACCCTGCCGTGCACGAAAAACCCTGCGCGTAATTCCCTCTTCATGCGCAATTCCCTTTCTCCAATTGCAGGCCGTCCCGGTGTTTTGCGTGCAAACCATCCCTTTTGCGCGCAAAGCCCAGGACCCCTCACCTTGACGCCCCTTGGCTGCCCCCTGCACCGGCACCTGATGTCTCCTCTGCCGGGCGTGCACGCCATGCATAGTTTTCCCGTACGGCCTTCCAGGCTCGTGCGAAGTAACCTCAAGGTCCCTTGGTCCGTGTTTCCCATTGAGTTTCTTTTCCTTATGCTTCTCCGCATAGGCAGGCTAACGGCTATTGTTTTTTCACATAGCCACTCTAACGTGGACCCTCCGGTGGTTTGCCTTGCGGCCCCCCCTTCACTATGGACTTGCCGATGCCTCTCCTCCCACAAGGGGTAGAGGGTGTTGGGCATGTAATCCCTAGGCGTGTGGAGCAAACCCACCTCATCCAAGCTGCAGGACGTTAAACTGCAAAGCACCTCGTCCTTAACACAAGAAGTTAAATTGTGGTTTGACCCCGTGCTTCGCACGCAGGGTCCCCCCAGCTCAGACATTTTTTATGCCCACTCATCTCCACGGGAATGGACTCTTCCTCACATGGAATGAGATCGTCCTTATCGGAGCAGCGTTTGTCTGCGGGGGAAGGGCTGCCTCGGAGCGTAATCCCCTAGCCTTCCTTACGGATGACTGCACCCATGCATCTCCGTACTTCCCCCCTGCCAAGGCCAGTGGAGTCCTTTCCCCACTGCGCTTTGTCACACCACGTGCCTCCACCCTAGAGTAAGCCCCAACACCAAGGTCCACTAACCACGCGTAAGCCCCTGTTTCCTCTTTGGGCCACTCAACGTGTAAGCCCCATTCCGCTTCTCACGGACACACCCTTCACGACGTGATCTTCTGGTCCCTGCTGCCTCTTGTTTCCCTCACCGAGCATGACTCACGTGGGATTAGAGTGCACATCGACCATGACATCCTCTTATGGGCCGCCCCAGAGCGTAAGCCCCATCATAGCGAACTATGTGGACTTTGATCCGTGCTAACGCACGGTACGTAGGAAGCCTCCACGAGGTTCAAGCCCACCACCCGGTCGTCCCGACCTCTCCATGTCGGTTCCCTGACCACCTTGGGCCGCCTCAGAGTGTAAGCCCCAAACCCCTCGTCCCGCATGACGTTAAACTGTATCCCGTCCCGCATGACATTAAACTGTATCTCGTCCCGCATGACGTTAAATTGTATCTTATCCCGCATGACGTTAAACTGTATCTCGTCCCGCATGACGTTAAACTGTATCCCGTCCCGCATGACGTTTAACTGTATTCTGTCCCGCATGACGTTAAACTATATCTCGTCCCACATGACGTTAAACTGTATTCCCCCTCTTGGGCCGTCTCAGAACGTAAGCCCCATGTCTCACTCCACCATCTGTCTTGATCCTTACCTGGGCCGCCACATCCCGGTGAGATCATGCCACCCCATCCCACTCCATGATATCTGGGAAGCCGCCCACGTGCTGGCCCCAACATCGGTGTTCCCCCTAGGGGTCCTTCAACCCGATCCGTCTCCGCAAGACGTTAAACTCGCGACATACCCCGTGTTAAACACGAGAAGCTGAGGAAAACCTCAGATGGTACACATTCCCCGCGTTCGATGTGGGATGCCTCGGGCTTCTGCACCCTCGAGAAGCCCTGTGATGAGGGACCAAAGACAGACATGCCAACGATGCCCCAACGTGACCATTCTCCTCACCGAAGGTTGCTGCCCCGACAAGACCCCTTGGAGCATCTCGACAGAAGCATCATAATTAACTAGCATCCATGTAGATATTGCACCAAGAATGAGATTCACGAACCCATCTAAAATCTATGAGGGAGACCTGGACTAGGTGACGAGCTCCGAGGAGGAATCCATGGAAGGAGGAACCGATATCCCATCATCCTGGTTTCGATCAAGGAGTAGACGCCCCTGAACAAGGAATGGATGTCGCCCGCCTTTGGAAAGCGGGAATGCGGGGTAAAAAGCAGCGCGTCCTCCCCATAGACGGATGCACGCGCCCCGACGAAAGCATCAGAGCAACAAAAATGGTGAACCCTACGTGAAGCTCTTCTCCTCAACACAGGGAATGGTAGCCATTATGGGGTCGGAAGAATACCATGTCACCAGGTCCGGCTAACCCTCACTAGAACGTGAAGCCGCCAGTGGTCGAGGCCGTCCGGACGTTGACCACTCCGTTCTGCGACGTCATCAGCGTGGATCCCTCTCACCAACCATGGAAGACGAAATGATGTTGGGACTTGGTTGTTCATCTCCTTTCCTGTTGACCCTAATGGGTTCATCTCCCTGCTTCCAGGAATCAGGTCACTGCATTCGGAGCTCGATCGCCACCTGCCCACCAGCGCAGGGGAAGGGGCAGTACCGACGCGGCTACCCCGCGCGGTCCTCCCTATTCCACGATCACTCTGACTTCGACCACCGTAGCAGTCGGGCGGTTGCGCCCCCTCTCCCCGTCAGAAATGATCCAGCGGAGGGTGATCAATGACCTGGTTCGTAGGTATGACGAGGAAGGGATCATCCCCGCCAGGGGAATGGCCCGCTTGGGTTTAGAGGCGGCTGTGCCTCACCACCATCGCCACCCTCGAGGGCCGCACAGGGAGCCGCCGCTCCCCACCCCGAAATTCAACCTCTTTGGGAGCCTATCCCCCGGAGCGCCTTGGCACATCCCTCCCCTATGCCAATGAGGTGGGGGATGTCCGGGTCCACCCGATCGGCGATCCGTCCCAGGGGTCAAGGGCAAGAACCCCCGCCAGACTGCGTCGACGCCGCCACCCAACTCCCCGAGCCGAGGAGCAAGCAATCTTCATGCCCGCACCGCCGGTTCCGGCCCATCTGACTCGACGCTAGTGTCGGGCACAAGTGAGAGAGAATGCATGTCCTGGGGCACCAACATCAGCAACCATCGTGGCCCGAGCCACTGTTGACTCCTATTACCAGATCCCCGCACACGTTGAGCAGGGGCAGCCACGTGCCCGACTGGGATCGAAACCCCGATCGCCCTGCATGCAATTTGGGCCAAATCTCCCAATCGCAGACACTAGCAATGGCCACCGCGGACCAATCCGCGGTAGTGCCGCTCACCATGAAGGCTAATTCCATGCCACCGATATAGAAAGCCGAAAGCTTCTTCGCGACGGCTATGCTCCGGGTATGACTCCTTCCAGCGTCCACTGCATGGGGTATGAGGTCACTCCCCCTATTGCCGGCCGCGAGCCTGGAGCCATTGTGTATCCAGTCGCTTGCTCACATGGAGGTCCTCCCCATATCCCTTTCGACATCTGTCCCGGTGCTTCTCGCACCCCGACCTTCAGTCACCTCTTCCCCAGCTCTATTGTGGCCGGGGGACCCCATGACGGAAATCGTCCTTACCCAGAGGAGCTACCCAGGGGCAGGAAGGTCGGGCGTCGTCGTCGTAGAAGGAATGTCAGGGGAGTCCGGACTGAAATTAGACCAGTCCGTTTCTCGGATTCTGAGGCAGAGTACGACTCAACGATGGAACCTCCCCCCAACCC
This sequence comes from Viscum album, assembly GCA_963277665.1. NCBI lineage: Eukaryota > Viridiplantae > Streptophyta > Magnoliopsida > Santalales > Viscaceae > Viscum > Viscum album. Next base: position 574,535,880 of record OY728120.1, on the reverse strand, counting down.
TTCGAGTTGAGGGAAGGGATGGGGATGCGGCGCGTCAGTCTCGTACTCCCCGAATGTGAGATCCGTATGATTCCCTCCTGCCTTCAAAGGTATATCCAGGAGGACGAGGACTTGGCGTACCGCCGGGGATCATGCCCGCAGTTTCCACTGGCCTTCTCGGAAGCACCTCCCGCCCCTGTTAGGGAGGGTGAAGAATTTTTTTGGGGGCCGACGGAAGAATCGCGAGGCGATACACCCTCGGCGAGCACCGATGCTGTGACAGGAGGCCCATTCGCCGACCCATCCTATCGCGACATGGTAGCCAGGGCACTGCAACCCCTAGAGGATGACCCGGGGATCGGCGACCAATCGGCCTATTCGCCGTATTCACCGCCGGCCAGCCCACCGCCCCGACGGCCTGCCTCGGCGCCATTGCCAATTCCCCAACTTTCCTCAGTGGACGAGCAGGGGCGTCAAGTTCTAAACCCCGAACTGGAGCCGTGGATCTTTTGGACCGTTCTTTTAGCGGGCCAATTCCCTGAGAAGTTTTGGCCGGTCGCAGAATTTTATTTTGATGTGCCAGAGTCACTCACCCCTGGAGAGTTTGAATGCTTCCTCCAGATTCTTCGGGTGACTCACTCTCGCCTCCGCCATCAGCTAGCACCTTATCCCGGGAGCCAAGCGCATCTCGAGGAGATTGGTGATTAGTGCCGCCAGGTCGACCTAGCAGCACTCCCCGCGGTCTGGCACCCAAGTAGCTGGACCACCACGAGGACCTTCAGCAACAATGCATCCAGAGTTATCAAGTACTCCGTAGAGTTATTGAGGAATCCACCCCCCATGCGCCCGTCCGCGGATGGGGGCAGTATGCTGCTCTCCTCTTCTGTGCGATCCGCCGACAGCCTGATCCACTGGGCGACCCTAAGGGAACGTCGCCAAGGGTAGTCGCGGTCAATATGGCTGACCTTTCAGATGAGGGAAACATTGTGGAGCCCCTCAATGGGGACTCACCCCCCGAGGGCAGGTCGCTACAGGACCCATCTGGGAGGATTACTCGCCAAGAGAGGAGCCTCCTAGGTCTTCCTGTACCCACAGAGGCACTGACACTGGGCAGAAACATCGGAAAGGGTAAAGACCCTGTCGGGTCTGTCAAACTCACTGAACCATCTACCTCAGTGCAGAAGGTAGAGGAAGATCCCGAGAAGGCCACGCTGCGCCAACAGCTAGCCGAGCAAAAGAGGCTGGTTGATGAGCTCCTGGCCGGACGCATTGCAGAGCGGCGGCCTGACTACGGCGACCCTAGACTAGGGCCGCAGGGGCAGGAGCATCTACCCCTTGCTGAGATTCCCCCGGGAAACCGTGATCGTGTCATGTTCGCCGACAAGGGAGATACTGGAACCCATGGCAAGAGGGCGCGATATGTTTCGCCGAACCCTCCCGAGCAGCGAGATAACCTGGGGGAACCTTCTCGATTTCCTCCCGCCGCTCCGAGAGTCTCTCCGCCAGCTGCCCCGCGAGCTGCTGAGCGCGACTATCATATCGAAGAGCCTGACAAAGTGCTTGTGGTTAGAGATCCCCGTCAGGACAGGAATCCAAATCTGGATGATCTGATGGAAGTACTCATCGCCCGCTTGGAGGCCCTGGAAACTCGGTAGGTGGAAATCCCACCGGAAGGCAAACCATACCCAGCATGGGTGGATGATATGCCGGCTCCGCCAGGATTTGGGAACCCCACCTTTTCCCCCTTTAATAGGACCAGATACCCGCCACAACACTTGGCCCACTTCAACTCAAGGTGCGGGCCTATGTTAGGGACTTCGGCGCAGCACGAGGCTGCCAAGCTCCGGTGCTTCATTCAGACACTGGAAGGACCAACATTCGTCTGGTACAGCCAGCTCCTTGTTGGATCTATGACTAGCTGGGAGGAACTTCGCTGACAATTCCTCTACCAGTTCATTTCCACAACCAGGAATATGAACATTGCATACCTCTTCAGGTGAAAGCAAAGGCCCAACGAGTGAGTCGCGGACTTCGTCGCCCAGTGGAAGGGGCTCATGTAATCCCTTGACATGCCGCTGACTCAGGATAAATTACTGACGATGTGTGTAGGGAACATCATGGCGGAGTTGGTTCCTTCCCTGATCACGCAGAATTACCCGGGAGGGTTCCGGGACTTCTCAGACAAGGCTCAGCGCCTTGAAGAAGCCCTCCAATAGGCTGGTCAGGCACGCCCGCTGCCTCCTGTAATCTCTGCAAGGAGAGACTCCAGAGCCGAGCCCACTGCTGTGGCCCAGATAGAGGCCCCTAGAGGGCTAGAGTTGCTGCCAGTTAGGCCAGCCCAGCAGGCTCATAGGGGTCCACCCCCACGGGCACAGCATCCGGACCAGCAGTGACCGCCTCAAAATCGGCAGGCGCCTCCACATAATGCACCACCACTACCTAGGAGAGGTAATCCGGCTCTGCCTCCTAGGCCTGGTCCTCTAGCCCCTGGCCATGGTCATCCCCCAAGAGTCCCCTTTCCAGACAGAAGGAATCGGGATTACTCGTTTGGTGAGGCCCAGGTCCCCGGTTATTTCCGTAGCGCCTTGGAGCAGAGGATCGTGCGACTGCTTGAGTTCCGGAAGCCAGAAGAGGCGTGTCTCACTGATCACCCTAACTACTGCCCTTATCACCAGACCCTGGGACACACCATCCAGCAATGCTATGTGTCCAAGGACTGGCTCCAAGACCAGATTGACAACAGCATAGTCAGGTTGGGTCCAGCCCCGACACAGGTGGCAGGTGTCTTCGTGGAATCAGATGGCAGTAGTGACAACGGGGATGGGTGGGAAGAGGTTTCCGATCGTGGGTCCCAGAAGTATAATTACTGGATGGCCCGCAGGACCGTCGCCCGTGCCCATGGAATCATCCGTGCCCGCCTGAATCAGCCAGAGCCCTCGGAGTCTGCGAGCGCCACCTTGGCATCGTCGTCCCAGCCTGCTTCTTCACAGAAGAGCAGGCGGCGGCGCAAGAAGAAAGAACACGCTCTGCCATTTCCGTCATCTCCTCTCACTCTTGGCGATTTCATGCCCCCAGAAATGGGGGTCCCTCCGAGACCCCGTCTGGTAGTGGATGACTCCTCAAGTGAGAGTCCGGGGTACGCTTCGGTTAACACCGTAGAGTTGGTAAATCCCTTCATGGCTCCCGACGATGAGGAGCGCCAGGTGGACCTCCCCAAAAGCCCGAGATACACTTCGGTTAACACCATAGTGTTGGTAAATCCCTTCTTGGCTCCCGACGATGAGGAGCGCCAGGTGGACCTCCCCGAAAGCCCAGGGTACGCTTCGGTTAACACCGTAGAGTTGGTAAATCCTTTCTTGGCTCCTGACGATGAGGAGCGCCAGGTGGACCTCCCTGGAAGCCCGGGGTGTGATTTGGTTAACACCGTAGAGTTTGTAAATACCCTCTTGGCTCCCGACAATGAGGAGCTCCAGGTGGACCCCCCCCGGAAGCCCGAGGTACGCTTCGGTTAACACCGTAGAGTTGGTAAATCCCTTCTTGGCTCCCGACGATGGGGAGCGCCAGGTGGACATCCCCAGATGCCTGGGGTACACTTAGATTAACACTGTAGAGTTGGTAAATCCCTTCTTGGCTCCCGACGATGAGCAGCGCCAGGTGGACCTCCCCGGAAGCCCGGGGTACGCTTCGGTTAACATCGTAGAGTTGGTAAATCCCTTCTTGGCTCCTGATGATGAGGGGCGCCAGGTGGACCTCCCCGGAAGCCTGGGGTACGCTTCGATTAACACCGTAGAGTTCGTAAATCCCTTCTTGGCTCCCGACGATGAGGAGCGCCAGGTGGACCTCCCAGGAAGCCCTGGGTACGCTTCGGTTAACACCGTAGAGTTGGTAAATCCCTTCTTGGCTCCTGACGATGAGGAGCGCCAGGTGGACCTCCCCAATGTCCCCAGCCGTTTCATATGTTGACGGAGCCGTAGCTACGTGAATCACCGGGGCGCGACAGTTGTCACCTCTAGTCAGGCCGTGCACACCACCGAGACTAGGCAGCTGGCCCGGTATAGAGAGCAGCACTCGCGGCTCCCTCACCCGGTGATAATAGGTTTGCTTCCACCACCGTTTGTGTTGCTGGATCGGGCGGAACCGCCTTGCCCGCGTCGAAACCAGCCCAGCCCTACCACTGGCCGACTATGGCCTTCCGGTCCTAGCACGACAGCCACCTCCCGGGCTTCAGCTAGTGAACAACGGGACGTGCCTAGTACCAGTCCGTCACCGGTCCCGCCAGTAGGGCCCGTCATGCCCCCAATCACAGAGCAACCTCCTGTAAGCAGAAGCTCGCGTTTGGCACGAAAGTATGATGTCCTGAAGCATCTGGCTGGAATTCCGGCAAGGCTTTACACCCTAGAAGCCCTTCGCCTATCATCTGAAATGCGTGAGGCGCTCGCCGAGGCTCTAAGGAGCCCCCTTCAGTATGAAACGGAGGTAGCGGCCGCAGAAGCCTTCCACACCGAGGTGATTGAGGACGCTGAATGTCAGGCGGTTATCTCATTTTCTGGTGAAGATGAAGACCTTCCCATACAAGGGCACATCCGCCCACTGTACATCACCGGTAATTTCAATGGAGTGGCAGTCCATCTCTATCTTGTCGACACGGGTTTTGGGATTAACATGATCCCAACTCGGACACTACAAAAACTGGGGTTGTCCGAGGATGATTTAACTCCCTCCGACATCAGAATCTAGGGATATGACAGGACCGAGCAAACTCCACTCGGCAAGATTCTTCTGAAGACCTAGTTCGGTGGCATAATTGCCAATACCGAATTCATGATTGTCTCTCAAGACACCGACTACAACGCGTTGATGGGCAGGCCATGGCTCCACCTTCACGCAACGGTTCCCTCATCATACCATCAGTGTATCAAATACTCCCTTAAGGGTGGAGTGGGTGTGATCCAAGGAGATGCTTCTCCATTTTCATCTTGTGAAGCTTGTTACCTAGACGTTGACTATTACAAGAGCAAGGGAAAGAAAATCCTGGAAGGTGAGGTTGAGCCCGCCGCTGTCACGAGTGATCCCTAGGCGGGTTTGGATGATGCATATGTCTTCCCAATCCATCGGTTGGAGGCCACGAACCCCGATATGGGAGAGTGCTTTGTTGTCTCTGGTACAAGAGGAAGGCATATTTCCGCGTCTAAACGATGGCGGGAAATCACCTCGTACTCTTACAACAACTAGGCTTAGGTGATCCCTGAGCCTTTTACCCTTGTACGATATCGGGACGTTGGGCTCATGGCAACGGCAGTACGTCATACGTGTCTGATTCACCAAGCCGGAATCGACCGGCTCAAGCCAACGTATCACCACTGCTTTGATGTCGTAAAGCGTGGCCCCTTGGGCCGAATGCCGGATGGGATTGGATCAACCGCCTTCGTCGCCATGGTCTCCACGGTGCATGAGTCTCCCGTCGTGACGACCTTTGCCACCCAAGCCTGCGCCAGCTCCCCATCACGGTCGACCAGCCCCGAAACGGCTCCCTCGTGGATGATCCTTCCACAAGTGGAGAAGAAGACATGGAAGATGCTCCTCCTACCTTTGAGGAAGGCGTCTCCACCACGGTCGACGAGCTAGTACAGGTGAACCTCGGTAGTGAGGCGGGCCCGAGACCCACATTGGTCAGCGCCGTTATGCCTCCCGAGGAACGGAAAAAGTACATAGACATCCTCAGACAGCACTGTGATGTGTTTGCCTGGAGTTATGACGAGATGTCGGGACTAGATCCCCATGTAGCCATCCACCACCTCGTCCTCCCAGAAAACCATCATGGGTTCAAGAAGCCTCCCTGGAAAATTCACCCCTTTCATGGTGTTGTGGTTGAGGCCGAAGTTGATAAGCTCATTAAGTCCAACTTCTTCAAGGAAGTCCAGTACCCCAGGTGGCTAGCCAACATTGTTCCTGTTAGGAAGAAGAACAGGCAGATCAAGGTCTGCATCAACTTCCGCGATCTTAATCGCCACTATCCGAAGGATGACTTTCCCCTTCCCGTGACAGAGCTGTTGATTGACGCAACAGCCGGGTTCCAAGCCCTCTCCTTTATGGATGGGTACTCCAGGTACAACCAGATCCTAATGGCCCCCGAGGATGAAGAGTTCACTGCCTTCAGGGACCCCTAGGGCACTTTCTGCTACCGGGTTATGCCCTTCGGCCTGAAGAATGCGGGTGCCACCTATCAACGGGATATGCACTCCATAATCAAGCCGATCCTCGAGACACTGGTGGAATGCTATGTAGATGACCTGGTGGTTAAATCTCTTCAGTGCCAGGGACCATCTCAAAGACCTTGAGAAAGTGTTCGGTTTCCTCCGTTCTCGCCACTTGAAGATGAACCCGTTGAAGTGTGCCTTCGGGGTCACCTCCGAAAAGTATCTGGGCTTCATTGTTAGGTATCGAGGTATCGAGATCGTCCCCAAGAAGATCAATTCCATCAGTCAGATGCCTCCCCCAAGTAATCTTTGGGAGCTTCGAGGCCTCCAAGGCCACTTATCCTATATACGCCGATTCATTGCGAATCTGGCCGGCAAGTGTAAGCCCTTTTCTCGACTCATGAAGAAAGGCGCCACCTATGGGTGGGACGGAGAGTGCCAGACCGCTTTTGAGGAAATCAAGCAGTATCTGCTTCAACCTCCAGTCCTGATGCCACCAGTTCCTGGAAAACCACTGGTCCTTTACGTGACCGTCCTGGAGCGATCCCTCAGCGCCCTTCTCACCCAGAATAACGAGGGAACAGAGAATAGCCTCTACTAGGTCAGCCGCATGCTACTCGACACAGAAAATAGATATTCTCCCGTCGAGAAGAGATGCCTGGCGCTCATTTTCACCGTACAGAAATTGCATCACTACTTGAAGCACCACGATGTACAGCTGGTCTCTCGGGTAGACCCGTTGAAATACATCCTAAGCCGGACTATGTTGACCGGCCGATTGGCACGCTGGGTGGTGATCCTCCAGCAGTTCGACATTAGGTTCATACCTCATAATGCCATCAAAGGACAAGCGTTGGCAGACTTCATAGCTGCCCACCCAACCTCTGCGGTCCAGCCACTGGATCTGGGCTTTCCTGATGAGGCAATCCTCTCAGTCGATCACGCCACCCCATGCTGGCAGATGCACTTTGACGACGCCTCCTGAAGCCCTACCGGTAGAAGGCTCAACGATCCTAGGCTTAACAGAGTGGGCCTGGGTATCGTCACCATCACCCCGGAGCAAGCCGTTCTTCCATATTCTTTTTTGTTGTCAAAAGGCTGTGCCAACAATGAGGCAGAATATCATGCCCACATCACTGGCCTTGAGTTGGCTCTGGAGGTTAATGTACCCCACTTGTATGTAAAAGGGGACTCTGAGATAGTCATCAAGCAGTTTAACGGTGACTATGCTGTCAGGAAGCCATAACTCATGCCGTTTCTGGAGTGCACCCTTCATCTAATGGCTAAGTTCCCCTCCCGACCAGATGTTGTTCACATTCCCCGGTCGCAGAACAGTCGAGCAGACGCTTTGTCCAGCCCGGCCGCATCACTCGCGGAGCCCGAACAGGATGACCTAATCATCCACGTGGTGCACCGGAGAGTCATTGCTCTTGTTCTCCCAGAGGGCGATCGTGGCCCGTGAGTGAACCATCTCACTGCTGGTGCCCCTGTGTCAGGACCCCCCGGGGCTTCAGGCGTGGTGATCGAGACAACTCCTGACTGGAGGAAACCCTTTGTCGAATATCTCTGGCACGAAAATCTTCCAATGGACCGAGCAGAGTGGGAATGAATCTGGCGCCACGCGCCGCAGTTCACCCTTCAAAGTGGTCCCAGCAGTGAGCAACTCCTTTACAGGCGTGGTTTTGACGGTGTTCTCCTCTGTTGTCTTCAAGGAGTTGAGATCCCACAGGTCATGCAGGAAGTGCACGCTGGTTCCTGCGGCGCCCACCAGGCTGGGTCGAAGTTGTCCCACGAGATTCGGAGGCTGGGATACTTCTGGCCCTCCATGATCCATGACTGCATCGAGTATGCCAAGAGGTGTCATGTGTGCCAAGTTCATGCTAACTTTGTGCATCGTCCACCAGAGCCTCTCCATACTACTAAGTATTCTTGGACCTTTTCAGTTTGGGGGTTAGATGTTATAGGGCCTTACCCGCCGGCGACGGCCCGCCAGTTCTGGTTCATCTTAACCGCCACAGATTTCTTCTCAAAGTGGGCATAGGCAGCCCCACTCAGGGAACTCAAGGCCGGTTCTATCGCCGACTTCATGAGCTCCAATATCATTCACCGGTTTGGAATACCTCACGCTATCCTAACAGATAACGTAACCAACTTCCGACCGGCCGAGCTGAAAAGATTGTATGCCAAGTACAACATTCTCTCTAACCACACCTCCCGCTATCATGCACAGTCGAATGGACAGATCAAGGTGTTTAACAAAACCCTCTCTAACATTCTGCAAAAAATGGTTGGCCAGAACAAGAAAAGTTGGCTGGACAAGCTCCCCAATGCCCTCTGGGCTTATAGGATGACAACTCGCAATTCCACCCAGGTGACTCCGTATTCCCAGGTATACGGATCTGAGGCCGTCCTTCCCATTGAGGTCCAGATGCCCTCATTGCGCACGGCGGTCTACGACCAGCAAGCGCTGTATAGAGTTGCCGAGATCCGTCTAGCCAAATTGGAAGCGCTGGAAGGAAGTAGACTTCGCACATTACATAACTTGGAAAGGCATCAGAGCAGGATGGCTCGAGCATTCCATAAGAAGGTTTTCCTCCGCTCCTTCCTGCAAGGTGGCTTGGTGCTGGCTCTTAGAGCGCCAATGATTCCCGGCAGGAAACCACCCAAGTTGGAGCCCAAGTGGGAGGGGCCTTTTATTGTCCACAAGGTCTATCCCAATGGAGCGTATTCCCTAGTGACTATGGATGGTGAGCGTATCACTCCTCCCACCAATGCCAGGTTCCTCAAGAAGTAATTTTCCAAACCAGTGTGGTCCTGCATGACCTTAAACTATATGGTCCTGCATGACCTGAAACTGTATGGTCCTGCATGTCCTTAAACTGTATGGTTCTGCCTGACCTTATACTGTATGGTCCAGCATGACCTTAAACTATATGGTCCAGCACGACCTTAAACTACACTCTTCCCTACATCTAGGCTCCATGGTCCGAGCTCTAAGACCTAAAACTAAGATCCTCTTTTGGTTCCACCCTTTTCATGGTCCGAGTTCTAAGACCTAAAACTAATATCCATATTTTGTCCAACATGACATTAAACTGTATTTCCAGATCTACGTATGGCTTGATTCTCATCCTAATGAGATACGTAGGAACACCCAGACATTTCGTCTTGGGTCCAGCCCCAGGAGTTACCAAACTCCGCCCTTTCTTCATGGTCTGAGTTCTAAGACCTAAAACTAAGAATGATGTAAACGATGATAAAAAAATCTATTACCACAGTCAAACAATGATCGATGATGGGACTGTATATTCAAGAATTGAAAAGAAATTCATTGAATGAATCATTTCAGTTCATAAATTTAGGCATTACCTATATCACCGTGAGGTCCATCTACTATCCTACTGCAACCCGCTCAAGTTTATCCACATCCAAACTATGCTAACTGGATTCCAATCATGGTGGAAAGTCATCCTACATCTGTTTTACATATGGTATATTCCCCAGAAATTCATCAATGGCTAGGTATTTGAAGATTTCCTGGCGGAACACCCCTCGAATGAAATAACCCCATTGGTATTGAAATTCCTAATGAAGAAGTATTATCTACCCAAGAATACCCCCATTCATGGAAAATGTAATTAGACAGCAGCTACATAATCCCGAAATGGAAAAATATGGAGGATTACAAGCTAAATAATGTAGGGTTGGGAGTTATACTTGTATTTACAAAAAAGACCTTCTTTCCTTACTCCTTCCTGCTTCTAGAGGAGTGCACAAACAATGATGAAAAATACCAGGGCCACATTGCAGGCCTGGAGCTGGAACTTCAAGTGAAATCCAAACACTTGAAGGTAAAATGTGATTCCCAGTTGGTCATTAAGTAGGTTAATGGTGACTATTCCATTAAGAAGGATTTATTGGTACCATTTATGAAGCATATTTGAGAGCTAATAGAAGAATTACCGTCATAACAAACACCGACTTATGTCCCCTAATTAGAAAATGCTCAAGCCGATGCACTAGAAAATTCAGCCACAACCTTGGATAATCTAGAATGGGATGAAACAATCATCAGCATTTTCCTACCACCAGATGGTCTTGACATTTATTCAGAAAAATATGGACGAAATCAACAAGGTTTTCCCTATTTCTAAGCTTTATGGTCACACTACTGGCTAGATGAATCCCATTGAAAATTACCAATGGAGGGGGGAACTCCCACCATATAGGGAAAGAAGAGAAATGATCCAGAGGTGAGTAGTCAACTTTGTTATGTACAATAGTGTAAACCAAGAAAAGGTTGTCTAAAAACGAGGCCTTGAAGGAGTCATTCTCATGTGAATTGATGGAGAAGATATTGCTGCCATCATGAATGAAGTGCCCACCAGAAATAGTGGAGCACACCAATCAACCAACAAGATCTCCCATCAAATTCAAATTCTTGGATACTTTTGGTCCACTATGATACAAGGTTGCGCTATATTCTCCAAGAAGATCCATTCCTTCGAAGTTCATGAAAATTTTATTCACCAACCCCTGGAGTTACTTCACACAACTATGTACTCCTGGACACTTTTTGTATGTGAGATGGATGTTGTGGGACCATATCATCCTGCCATAACTAGACAATTTATGTTTATCCTCATAGAAAACAACCTCTTCTCCAAATGGGCCAAAGTCACACCCCATAGATAGTTCGGAACAAAAAGCATTGTTAGCTTTGTGAAAGTCAACATCATGACCAGATTTGGTGTCCCTCATACAATACTGATAGAAAATGGAACCCACTTCTTCTATGCTATGTTGGGAAAGTTATTCCAGGAGTAAGGAATCAAATCCAACCATTCATCTTGCTACCATGAAGCAACTGGATGGAAGATAGAGGCTTTCAACAAGACTCTGTCCAACATATTATATAATATGGTAAACATGGATAAGAAATCATGTCCAGAAAACCTCCCCTATGCTTCATGGGATTACCGTACCATGACCCATAGTACCACCCAGGAAACCCCGTACTCACTAGTATACAGGGAAGAGGAGGTTTTTCCCATTGATGTTCAAGTTCCATCATTCTACATTTCCTTTTGTGATAATTTTTTGTGGATTAAAAATCCCAAAAATGGTTTGATGAGTTGGAGTATATGGATGAAAAAAGGATACACACTTTTAACCATTTGGATGTCTACCAAAATATGATAGCATGATCCTTCAACAAAAAAGTTTTCCTTCGGTCAGTCCTCAAAGGAGAGATTGTGTTGGTCCTCAGAACTCCGATGATACTCAAGAAGAAACCCCCCAAAGTATGAGACAAAATGGGAGATTCCATATTGCATACATAAGGACTACTAAAATAGAGCATATGAATTGATATCAAGGGAAGGAAATCACTTCACAGCTCTTAGAAATGTAAGTTTTATGATGAAATACTTCACGTAACAATGATATAAACGCATAGATGCAAGATGTTAAACTACACAGTGACATGAATCATCTTAATCTTATGATGATAAAATGAAGAGTAAAAATATATCTAACCACATGAAATTAAAATATTTTTAGTCCATACTTACTGAAAGATGTTAAACTACATAGTTTCATAAGAACTACATATGGATTGATTTTCATTCATCAGTGGGATATGTAGCGATGCCTCGACCCCCGATATTGGACCATCCATACCATAAAACAAAATACCCTAATTATATCCTCTATCACCCCATACTATAGGGTAAATACTTATCACTCCTTATTTCTCACATTTAGTATAACTCTTGTGAGCTTAGGATCAGTGGTAAGGGTTCCCTTGTGTAAAAATATTATAGAGGAATATGATAGACCCGACCTTATAGGGGATGAAACAAAAATGACCCCCTCCATGTGTATGGACTAGATAGATATAAGGAATGAATTTTCAAAACTATGTATACTTGATTCCAGTCCTTACTGGATACATAGGGATTCTCGGATTTAACATACTAGTCTAACCACCCAAACAAAAAAGAAAAGTCCCTTACTCCGTACATAGGTCATACTTGCATAGGGGAATGCATTAAAGGTCCTTAACAACATGACATTAACATGCGAGGTTACTCAAGAATCATGTGAGTCTCTAATCCTCAACGTTACGAGGTCCCTGACATGCCTCCAACTCCCAACAAAATAAAATGAAAAGAAATGGTGGAATCTCAATGAATTAATTCTGACACCTAGATGGAGTCAAAAGATCATGCTTCCCCCTACATATGAGTCTGATCTCTATAGGAGATTCCATGGTTCATGGATAATTATGGTCTAGATATTTCTTACATTCCCAGACACATTTTTCCCATATTTCACACTCCATACTTTGAGAAATCTTGGGATCCCATAGACATTAACTACCATTGGAGATGGAAGGCTAGTGTCACATAGGAACCTTTGTTTGACTATGCACATCATGCCCCAGGGGCTCTGCATATGTTTCCTACTAAACGACTATGAACTGAAGGTAGATTCATCCTTAAGAGAGTCTTATCCTACCTCATTATGTTAAATGGATTCCAGGCCCCATGTCATTCCTTCAGATCCAAGGGCCCTCCAGGACTATGGTTTACACCTTCTATAAGTGCTCGTTTTTAAAGAATTCTAGAAAATCCTAAACATGATTAACTCAAATCTATTTTTTTCTTTTTGACGAGTCATCTCCGCAACATGAAAATAAATTGTAATGTCAAAATCCTTAATGCACGATGCTAAACTACAAGGCCCGATGTGTCCCGACCACACAACATTAAACTACACCACACAATGGAAATGCATAGATTCTTATCATGTTTTGGACTCCTAAAAGAAATGTATTTCCTTCCTGCATATGGGATAGAAACTATGTAAGTAATGTTCATTGGGAATCTCGTTTAACTTAGTTTCCTCCTTATAAGTTGTGTTGTAGACACGAATATTACGATCTAGACTCAGCCACAAAAACGTATTGAGATTCCACATTCTATGTGCACGAATTGAGTCATAGTAGAGAATCAACGAACAAGTCCTATCTATAGGGATACTTAAGTGTAATATTATTTACCATCTTTCAATTCGGGATTACCCTATGTCCACCCCAAATGATGATAAATTTTTTGGAATTCATCTTTACAGCACGACATTAAACTACATATCATTGGTCTAATCATAAAATGCTCCATTCCATTGATTATGACATTCTTAAGTGGTGACCCGAAATCCTCGTAATCCCTTGTTTCTCACACTGAGAATAGCTCAGGTGAGCTTAGAGATCTTAGAAGGAGATCCACCATGACATCATGGAAAATTAGTCCAGGTTTTTGGTCCTAGAAGCACAAACCTAAAAGACATGTTCTGGTTCCATTACACATAAAGAACCCTATGTCCTGGCCATGCGACGTTAAACTATAGGGTACTCCATAGATGGGAAAGATGTGTCACTGTAACGACCCGAAATTTTGAATAAATCTTGTTTCATAATTTTATGGCGTTATTTTATATATTTTTATACTCAACAAAAATGTTTCATTTGATAACATGATTATAATTAAAATGAGACCATTGGGTTTAGAAGGCTATATGACCATTGGTCAATATGACTGCTGGAAACTAAACGTTTTGATTATTGTCTCCAAATACAAGTAATATTGGTTAATTATTGTAGAAAGAAGATTCGATGGCCTCACCCATTAGTCTTGGACCGATCGAAGCTCATCTAACAGAACTTGGGAATGAGGTAGCACCACTGGGCTTTGGTCTGGACCAAACCCAAGCCGAACTTCATCGTGTGAAGCTAGAACGGAATCACCTCTATGAGAAGTTCAAACTGATAGAAATTACTACTCGTACGATATTAGCCGAGCCTCCCTCAGATTCTCTCACCTTAACACACCTTACACTTAGGTCCTATGCTGGTGTGATAAGGGGCTATGTAAGGTGACTATAACTGTCTTGTGTAATCATTTGTTTTAAATAAAAATTGGGATTTCTTCTTATGATGAAGTTTATGAATTTTTAAATGTACGGATAAATATAGTATGCATATTTTTGATAAATTTTAGAAAACAAATATTTTAAAAATGTTTATGTAAACCTTAAATAATTAAAAATGTGTAAATATTTTCAAAAAATGGTCTTCTACAATTATTTTCAGTCGGAAATTTAGAGTCTAATAAGATCAACTTGATTTTTGATGAATAGTAAATTATGAATAGTGATTTTATGATTAGGATTAGTAATGTGTCCAAATGGATTAGTAATCTCACTTGAAGAAAGTATTAATATAATCTAGGCACCTTGATTAAGTAATGTGATTCAATAAAATGGTTAAATAACGGTTTCATAAATTATTATTCAAGTATTAGTTTTTTTCGGGTGAATAGTGTTTTTTAATTAAAAATTTAATTAAAAATATTTAGAAAATAATTTTTATAAAATGGATTTCATTTTTGAACTCAGAGCATTGATATTATGTTATGGTAATTTTTGGGGATTTTTCTGAAAAATGAATTTTCGGTGAACAGTGTATTTATTTAAAAATTAAATTAAAAATATTTAAAAAATTATTTGTATAAAATGGAGTTCATTTTTGAAATTATAACATTGATATTTGGTTAAGGTGAAATTTTGGGATTTTTCTGAGAAAGTTGAATTTTCAGTGAATAGTAAAAATACAGTTTTTGGGTTTCGGTATGTTTAATGATCTCATAACTATGTCATGATGATGTCATGATATATTTTAAGGGATGGCCGGCCAAAGGTGATGAATTATTTTATTGGGGTCCCCATGTGGCCTAACTCCATGGGAGGGCCCATGATTTTGAGAAAACCACTCTTGAGGTGTCCCTTGGCCATTAATGCCTTGTCCCCTCACTTTCCCTATAAATACCAAGAAATAATCTCATCCTTTCGACTCCCCACTCTCCCCCAACGAATTTATGGTCTCATAACCTCCCAAGGAGTCCTCCCAAGGTGCCCCAAGCCCTCAAGGTCCCAACCTTTGAGTTTTAAGAGTTACGTTTTAAGGTAAGGGATCCGACCTCTCTCTTTCATTTCAAGTAATCTCTTTTATGTCATTTCTTTTATGCTCCATGTTCTTATGTTGGAGGATGTTATTTTATACTCCTCTTAATGCCCTCTTCATGTTCATATAATGATAGATCCCCTATTACTCTCATTATTTCGTTTTATGATGTTTTAAGTGGCGCCGTTAGGCTGCCGAAATTTTTGTAACGAATTCTTTCTCCCTTCCCATTTTTCAAGATCTATTTTCATGTAAAGTATTTAATGTTCCTTTTTATTATGTTGGGGTATGATCTATAAATTTATCATACTGATATTTTATGATCATATGATGGGAGACCCCATTTGATCTCTTCAATTCAGTATTTTGAAGTTTTAAGTGGTGCCGTTAGACTGCCGAATTTTTAAGTGGTTCTTCACCCTTCTCGTTATGAAGTTCTAATTTCATGTCAATTCTTTCAATTTCCTTTTTGTTATATTGGGGTATGATCTCTATATCTATCATACTATAATATTATGTTCATGTGATGAGAGACCCCATTTGATCTCTTCAATTCAGTATTTTGAAGATTTAAGTGGCGTTGTTAGGCTGCCGAATTTTTTAGGGGATTCTTTCACCCTTCTCATTCTTTTCAAAGTTCTACTTTCATGTAAAGTATTTCAAGTTCCTTTTTAATTATGTTGGGGAATTATCTCTATATCTATAATACTAAACTCTTATACTCACATGATGAGAGACCCTATTTTATCTTTTCAAATCATTTTTGTTGAAGTTTAAGTAATGATGTTAGGCTGCCGAACTTTCATAAGAGAAATCAAATTTTTGTCTTCCTTCCATGTTTTTCATTTCAAATGGTATGTACTTGAAATTTCATTACCATGATCATGTATCCTTCTTATTCTGTCCATCTACTATTTTATGGGTCATTTATAAATGTTTGACCCATTTTCCCTCTCTTTTTAATGTCTTCTAAAACCTCGTAACATAGCCGTTATGCTGTAGAATTTCTGTGTCAAAATGTCTCTCTCTTTTTCTAAAGTTATTTTATATTATTAATTGAATACTCCAAGATATTTCTTCTAAAGGGGTATTCACATATACACTAAAATGTTCTATTTTAAATTCTGGGATTTACATACATGAGACCCACCTTCCTTTTCTGTGGGTTTTAAAGTGACGTAAAGATCATGTCTTTAAAGCAGTTTTTAAAACGTTGTGATTATGAAATGAAAACCATTTATTTTATGCTATATGGGTTATTCATGAAAAGTTTGATGATGATATATGTGGTTCACATGATAATAAAGGCAAATTTAACGGTGCGCCCTGATAGCACTCCAATGCATTGGGTAATGATGTAACCACTAGAGAGTACAATTTTCACGATACCTTGGTGAATAACCTTGGTAATTTTCAAATGACACCTTGGGGATGGACCATGGTGATATGTTCATGATTGTCTATGTTAAATGATTTAGCCACATCTTAATGTTATGAAAAATTTTATTTTTATTATGATATGCCACATGATTTTTTTTATCATTCCTTAAAGTTCTTGTTCATGACATAGTTGATGTATCTCAAGTTCACATGTTAAATGTTTCCCTTGTTTCCCTTACTGGGACTTCTACCCACCCTTTCATTTGATGTATGTCCCCAGGTTATGAGATGCAGTAATGAACCTAGGATGAACATGAGGAGAAGCCTTTCAAGTTTTTAAGAAGAATGTTTTATGTTTTCATGTTTTAAGTTCCTGGTTTCCAAGACACTAAACCTTAAAGATCCTCAGTTTTGTATAATGTAATGAAAGTTTATGTGATAAAAAGGCGGGATGCTATAG
This sequence comes from Viscum album, assembly GCA_963277665.1. Classification (NCBI taxonomy): domain Eukaryota; kingdom Viridiplantae; phylum Streptophyta; class Magnoliopsida; order Santalales; family Viscaceae; genus Viscum; species Viscum album. The sequence goes on along the minus strand of OY728120.1, from coordinate 574,518,839 downwards.
TTGGTATCAAAGTATGTTTTAGTTATTTGTGGAAATTATGATATGAAAACTTTAAGAAGAAGCCTATAGAAAATTTTATATATAGTAAATCTTCCTGGTATTTTGGTGAGTATTGAGTAATGGGTTGCCAAGCAAATAAATCCATGTCTGGATACAAGCAGGTAGAGGTGGCTCTAGCACAGATGTACATAGGGGTAAAATCCTAAAACACCACTTTGAGCTAGACTCAAACGGGAACTGGTACACGACAACGGGCCTTGCTGCACTCTTGGTTACGACACTCCCGGGGGATATGCTTTGGTAAATTCATAGGCTTAGTATGAACCATTGTTAAAGGAACAAAGATAAAATAAAATAAAGATTCACATAAGAATATATGTTCATGGATAACCTAGATGAGAACCTAGGGGATCACAATTTAGGGTATAATTTTCTTCTACAAGTTATCCTTATATGCTTTAAGTTCCTTTTCATGATTATTAGCTAAGTATTTAAGCCCATAATTATACTTTCTATTCTTAGTTAATGGTGGGAAATGGAAGAACATGTCCCAACAACCAATGTGATAGGAAATGTGACGATTGCCATATTAATATGAAAGAGATGATTAGGGGATTAAAAGATGATTATTATTTTGGAAGACGTTCACTATTTTGGGGACCCTATATGATCGAGGTAAATATATTACTACAGTATTTTCATTAAGGAATAATGTTGACTTATATTTTGAAGAATCGATGAATTTAAGGTGGACTTATAGTAATTTAGGTTACTTATGGGAATGATTAGCCTATCTTGGGTAAAATATGTTTAGGTTATCTACTTTTGTTATAAGATGTTAGGAGTGGATGATGTTGATTGGAGATGAACAATGAAGGTTATTTTGGAAGACTATGTTATCAAATCCTTCTTGTATTTGGGTTTCAATATTAGTTTGGTTTATTTTGAGGAATCTTAAGGACCGTTATTTATGGAATGGTCTATGATGAACTTTGGGTAGTACCATGGAACTTTGAATATTTAAAAGTAGTTTCCATTCCTATGGGATTTTTTTTGAAGAGTTGTTTTACCTTACCCTTTCTGTTTTTTGGATAATGTTTAAAGATAGAAGAAATAGATAGTTAATATTTTGTGGATTATAAAGATGATTCTTGTGTTTTGACGAGATCAAGTAGTTTTTAATGCTCATAGATTGGAGAAAAGATTAGTTTTGGGTAGAAACTTATTAAAGGATGAAACTCTACATGAAGATAGGTATATTTTCTTATGTTTTTGTTTTATGTTGTAAATGAATTCCACAAAATTATGAAAAGGAACGTAAAACAAAAACGTTGTTGGTTTACGTTTCCTACTAGGTAATCAAAGACCGTTTACACACATCATAAGTTTGGGATTTTCTTATGGTTAACTTTCTCCTAACCATGTTCTCTATCACTCTCCCCCAGAAATGACCCTTTGTTTTTCTTCCATGTCCATGTTTTCCTACATGGAATCCTAGTGTGGGTTAACTCGGCTGACCTTTGTACTTCCCTTTCTTTCTTTTAAAGTAATAATTTTACTGACTCCTTTTCTGATGTGGGACTTTCAATGAAATTTCAAAACCCAATTTTAAAAATTATGAGGACACAATTTCTTAAGGGGGGAAGAATGTAACGACCCGAAATTTTGAATAAATCTTGTTTCCTAATTTTATGTGTTATTTTATTTATTTTTATACTCAACAAAAAATTTTCATTTGATAACATGATTATAATTAAAATGAGACTGTTGGGTTTAGATGGCTATATGACCATTGGTCAATATGACCGCTGGAAACTAAACGTTTTGATTATTGTCTCTAAATACAAGTAATCTTGGTTAATTATTATAGAAAGAAGATTCGATGGCCTCACCCAGTAGTCTTGGACCGATCGAAGCCCATCTAACAAAACTTGGGAAGGAGGTAGCACCACTGGGCTTTGCTCTGGACCAAACCCAAGACGAACTTCATCATGTGAAGCTAGAACGGAATCGCCTCTGCGAGAAGTTCAAACTGATAGAAATTACTACTCGGGCGATGTTAGTCGAGCCTCCCTCAGATTCTCTCACCTTAGCACACCTTACACTTAGGTCCTATGCTGGTGTGATAAGGGGCTATGTAAGGAGACCGTAACTACCTTGTGTAATCCTTTGTTTTAAATAAAAATTGGGATTTCTTCTTATGATGAAGTTTATGAATTTTTAAATGACCGGATAAATATAGTATGCATATTTTTGATAAATTTTAGAAAAAGAATATTTTAAAAATGTTTATGTAAATCTTAAATAATTAAAAATGTGTGAAGATTTTCAAAAAATGGTCTTCTACAATTATGTTCAGTACGAAATTTAGAGTCTAATAAGATCAACTTGATTTTTGATGAATAGTAAATTATGAATAGTGATTTTATGATTAGGATTAGTAATGTGTCCAAATGGATTAGTAATCTCACTTAAAGAAAGTATTAATATAATATAGGCACCTTGAATAAGTAATTTGATTCAATAAAATGGTTAAATAACGATTTTATAAATTATTATTCAAGTATTTGTTTTTTTCGGGTGAATAGTGTTTTTTTGTTAAAAATTTAATTAAAAATATTTAGAAAATTATTTTTATAAAATGGATTTCATTTTTGAACTTAGAGCGTCGATATTATGTTATGGTAAATTTTGGGGATTTTTCTGAAAAAATGAATTTTCGGTGAATAGTGTATTTATTTAAAAATTAAATTAAAAATATTTAAAAAATTATGTTTATAAAATGGAGTTCATTTTTTAAATCAGAGCATTGATATTTGGTTAAGGTGAAATTTAGGTATTTTTCTGAGAAAGTTGAATTTTCAGTGAATAGTAAAAATACAGTTTTAGGGTTTCGGTATGTTTAATGATCTCATAACTGTGTCATGATGATGTCATGAGATATTTTAATGGATGGCCGGCAAAAGGTGATGAATTATTGTATTGGGGGGCCAAAGTGGCCTAACTCCACGGGAAGTACCATGGGAGGGCCCATGCTTTTGAGAAAACCACTTTTGAGGTGTCCCTTGGCCATTAATGCCTTGTCCCCTCACTTTCCCTATAAATACCATGAAATCCTCTCATCCTTTCGACTCCCCACTCTCCTCCAATGAATTTCTGGTCACATTACCTCCCAAGGAGTCCTCCCAAGGTGCCCCAAGCCCTCAAGGTCTCAACCTTTGAGTTTTAAGAGTTACGTTTTAAGGTAAGGGATCCGACCTCTCTCTTTCATTTCAAGTAATCTCTTTTATGCCATTCCTTTTATGCCCCATGTTCTTATTTTGGAGGATGTTATTTTATACTCCTCTTAATTCCCTTTTCATGTTCATATAATGAGAGATCCCCTCTTACTCTCATTATTTCTTTTAATGAAGTTTTAAGTGGCGCCGTTAGGCTGCCGAAATTTTTGTAACTGATTCTTTCTCCCTTCTCATTTTCAAGATCTATTTTCATGTAATGTATTTCACATTCCTTTTTATAATTTTGGGGTATGATCTCTAAATTTATCATACTGATATTTTATGATCATATGATGAGATACCCCATTTGATCTCTTCAATTCAGTATTTTGAAGTTTTAAGTGGCGCCGTTAGGTTGCCAAATTTTTAAGTGGTTCTTCACCCTTCTCGTTTTGACGTTCTACTTTCATGTCAATTCTTTCAAGTTACTTTTTGTTATGTTTGGGTATGATCTATATATCTATCATACTAGAATCTTATGTTCATATGATGAGAGACCCCATTTGATCTCTTCAATTCAGTATTTTTATGTTTTAAGTGGCACCGTTAGGCTGCCGAATTTTTTAGGGGATTCTTTCACCCTTCTCATTCTTCTCAAAGTTCTACTTTCATGTCAAGTCTTTCAAGTTCATTTTTAATTATGTTGGGGAATTATATCTATATCTATCATACTTAACTCTTATGTTCACATGATGAGAGACCCTATTTGATCTTTTCAAATCATTTTTTTTGAAGTTTAAGTAACGCCGTTAGGCTACCAAACTTTCAGAAGAGAAATCAAATTTTTGTCTTCCTTCCATGTTTTTCATTTCAAATGGTATGTCCTTGAAATTTCATTAACATGATCATGTATCCTTATTATTCTGTCCATCTACTGTTTTATGGGTCATTTATTAATGTTTGACCCATTTTCCCTCTCTTTTTAATGTCTTCTAAAACCTCGTAACATAGCCGTTATGTTGCAGAATTTCCGTCTCAAAATGTCTCCCTCTTTTTCTAAAGTTATTTTATATTATTAAGTGAATAATCAAATCTCTTTCTTCTAAAGGGGTATTCACATATATACCAAAATGTTCTATTTTAAATTCTGGGATTTACATACATGATACCCACCTTCCTTTTCTGTGGGTTTTAAAGTGACGTAAAGATCATGTCTTTAAAGCAGTTTTTAAAATGTTCTGGTTATGAAATGAAACCCATTTATTTTATGCTATATGGGTTATTTATGAAATGTTTGATGATGATATATGTGGCTCACATGATAATAAAGGCAAATTTAAGGGTGCTCCCTGATAGCGCTCCAATGCATTGGGTAATGATGTAACCACTAGAGATTACAATTTTCACGATACCTTGGTGAATAACCTTGTTAATTTTAAAATGACACCTTGGGGATGGACCTTGGTGATATGTTCATGATTTTCTATGTTAAATGATGTAGCCACATCTTAAATTTACGAAAAATTTTATTTTTATTATGATATGCCACCTGATTTTTTTATCATGCCTTAAAGTTCTTGTTCATGACATAGTTGATGTATCTCAAGTTCACATGTTAAATGTTTCCCTTGTTTCCCTTACTGGGCCTTCTGCTCACCCTTTCATTTGATGTATGTCCCCAGGTTATGAGATGCAGTAATGAACCTAGGATGAACATGAGGATAAGCCTTTCAAGTGTTTAAGAAGAATGTTTTATGTTTTCATGTTTTAAGTTCCTGGTTTCAAGACACTAAACCTTAAAGATCCTCATTTTTGTATAATGTAATGAAAGATTATGTGATAAAAAGGCGGGATTCTATAGTCACCCTATGTATGAACCATATCTATTTAAGGTATTACTTGAGCCCATCATAAAATCAATGCCCAAATGTTTCTAATATATCTGGATACAATCCCTCCATACATCAAAATTCATGCTTTGAGTAATCTTGGATCCCCATAACCCTCCATGGCCATCGAAGATGGAAGGATGGTGTCCTATGAACCCCTTTGTTTGACTATGCACATAATTCCCTGGAGGCTCTGTGTATGTTTCCTACAAAACAACCATCAATCCAAGCAAAATTCTTCCTTAGGATAGTCCTCTCCTACCTCAGTATACCTAATGATTTCCAAGACCCAAAACATCCCTCCTGATTCAAGAACCCTCAATTTCATGGTTTACATTTCCCCCCTACCTATGTCTTGGATATATCATAACATCCATACCTAATTTACCTATGTACTCTTTTAAGGATTATACAAAATAATTGTGCCCCATACCTATGCATGATGTTAATCCACGTAAAAAAATGCCCCCACATATTTTTGGTTTTCCAGGTAAAGGACATCCAAAGAAATGTCCCCATTCAGGTGTAGGTGCACCCCCTTCCATAAGCCATAAACTGTGTCCATAAAGGTCTCAATCTCTACAATCCTTCATGGACATCAGAGATAGAAGGCCAGTGTCATATGGATACCTTTTTTTCTATTTATATCAATCCCTGGTTGCTTTTCATATGTTTCCTACCAAATAGAAGTCAACCAAAGGCAAATTTGTCCTCAAGAGAGTCTTTTCCAGTTTTAGTATGCCTGGATGACATTTATGTCCCATATCACTCCCTAGAGACTGAAAGAACCAAGATTATGGGTTACATTATTTTCCTCTTTCAAATTCCTAAATATGAAAGAAATTTATAATTGAACAAATAAATCATTTACTCTCCCTTGGTTAGAGTAAAATGATCTCCCATAATACGTTTCAAGAATCCTCATTGTATGACATTACACTACACCATTCATATGATCTCTCTAATTAAAGTGAAATTAGTGTGGTAGTGGTTTCCCATTAAAATAAAATACAAATGTCCTTAATAAGTTTTGAAATCATCCCTCAGAAAGGCCACCCACTATGTTCCCCAACCTAAAATCCAATCCAATGTGTTATAAATCTCCCAAGCCATCGGAAATGGAAGTCCAATGTGTTGCGGAAAAATTTGTTTGACTTTGCACATCATGCCCCGATGGATCTTCATATGTTACATATAAAACGACTATCAAAAAATGGAAAAATCGTCCCTAGGAGAGAGATCTCCTACATCTATATGCCTAAAATGGCTCCCATGCCTCATATACATCCAAAATTTACAAAGTCAGGGTCAAGAAAAATCCCTCATTAATGTCAGAGAGTTATTAGGACATTAGAGAATGATGAATCCCAAATTGGGCCCCCTAATCATCATGTTTGGTCAAATCTATTCGACCTAAAGCATCAGGGATAAGTTTGATCCGAAAGACCATAAACTGCCAAAAAAAGACGCAATTCTCGCTAGAGTGAAAACTAGTAAAGGTAACCCATGAATAAAAGTTAACTACCATCTCATTAAACCTATACTATGTATGGCTTAGGAAATAATATTGAGTTATAATATACTCAAAAGAGACATAAAGTTTTTTAGGTTGAAAACCCACCAATGGAGGCCTATGAAAAATTCAATTTTTACCTGCTAAGCCCGTACCGAACAGGATTAGGAAAAAATTAGGGAAATAATGGAAAAGTAACAGAAGTTTATGAGGTTTTCCATATAAACCCATAAATTTTCTAACTACAGACGCTAAGTCTTGTAAATCAGGATAAAATTATAGCATGATTCGATGATTTCAATTTACCAATTTCAAATATTGGTTTAAAATTAATACCTGATCGGAAAAATGTTTATATGGTTGATTGTGATTAATTTACATTATAGGAAAAAGAAAAGGTGAATCATTGGTAGCCAAATTAGTTCCATTATGTTTGACAAAAAAATAGAAGAACATCCCAATTAGGAGTCTCTCAATGGTATCAAAACAAAGTGAGTACATCACAATTTGGGAAAATACATTGAGGCTCAGTACACCCTTTCCAGAAAAATGAAAAATGACTATCGTAGGTCGTCAACTATTTTATCTATGGTAGCTCTATATTTTGCCTCATCTTCGAACATCGGGAGAACACGTTCGATAATGGGTTCATTGTTATGCCCTTTCTTCTTGAGACCCTCATAATTGCCACCTGAGGGGGCCAGTTGAGCATTCAAACTTGATACACAAGCCTCACATTGTCATATATCTTCTATTTGAGTGACCCCCAATTCATGAGCCTTTACCTCATCATCCATCAGATGATTAGGTTTTTTAGAAGCATCTCGGAAGGTCGTTTCTTGATGATGTGAAGAATAGAATCTGGAAAGTTTGTCCTCATAAGATACGAGGTATTCCCGGGATTTTACAATCAGGTAAATATGAAATTGTATATGTTGGTAATTGAATCCACCTGAACCCAATTTGATAAATAATCACCAAAATTTTTCCATTTCATTGGTGAAGTTAGCTAGAGGGATTTCTATAGAAAGAGCATATAATTGACGCCATGCATGTTTTCACACCACTTGATGCCCCCTCGTGGGAATAGGTCCTTGTTCCTCCCCTGATGGAACAAGTCTATATGCAGGAAGCATCATTACAGCAGTGGGAAGGGACCTATGATAGGTTACCTAGGCATGGAGCCTCTCCCTCCCCACAGATGGTCTGACCCCTGGAGCCAGACATGAGGGACTAGTCGAGACTTCTGGGGTATCCGATGACACTCTATTGGAGCCATCCTCCTTAGGGTCATGCACGGTATCTACAAAAGGGAATCGTCTATAACACTCCCTACTGAGATGTAATACATAGATAAATCCCCTTCTAGACACATTTGACGAAGGATCTAGTGTCTTCTCACCACATGGTGATAAATAGATGGTGTTTCTATCACGCTCACCCTCAAGAGAAGAATACATGGAAGGAACTTCATAGTCAAGGAGGGATGAAAGATGGTTAATGGATTTTGGACCTGTCGAATTGGTCTTCCCTACACCCCACCAAGGTAACAGTCAACCAACAGATGGGAATATTCCAATGATAGAAAGGTTGAGCCTATTGTAATAGAGATGATAACCTCCATGGCAGCACCTTCCTTCCCCATTATAATCAATAACTAGAGAAGAATTGTGCGATGAGATTCTCCACTAAAATGGATAGTAGGAAGAAGAACGGTTTATTGAAGGAACCTGAATTTACTAGAAAATTAGTAGTGGGTGTATGACTCAAAGATAGATACTTGATCTATGTGAGCAGTTATACTCCCATCCCAAAGAACGATAAAGTATGAGAGCTCCTCTGAATAACTGCCTCCATCACCCCTTATTAAACATTGAGGGGTAGGGTGCGGTGCAATAGGAAAGAAAGAATTATCATTTAGTAGCCTAACCACATCACTAACACTCAAATTCATAGAATGAATAATGACAATGTTAATAAGGGTGGGATGAATGTTGGAATGAGGAAACCTCATAGTGTGTTGATATTCATAACAATTGAAATATTCAACTATAAATCCATATAGAAATTGAAATAGTCTACTGAGACGATGTAGAGGTTTACCTTCTAATATTTTCCCAATCAACTCATAATTTCAGGAAAGAGTAAGAATGACCAGATTAACTGGTGGACCCTCTGCCATCATAGCTGTCATCATCACACTGAAAAAATATGACCCTGGTGTATATATCATTGGATGGGAAGATCCATATGATAAAAAAATGGAAATGAAACCACCTAATCTATGTTCAGGTGGCACATATGGTAGAATCTTGTATCCCCAGGTAGTTTATCTTCCCACTTCGAGGGTGGTGCAATATAACCATGGAATATTCCGAGACTGATGGGCTAGATGAGTTCAACAGCAGAAAGATCTCGTGTATTGTCCTAGAATTTGATGTAAATTTTTTGAAATTAAAATGGGATTATTTCGAGACTAGGACCTGAGAAGACACATGATTCTGAGGGCTAGAGTGGCCAGAATGTATTTTTGTATTATTTTTAAAGTTTACTAAATAATCATGCGAGCAGATTTTTCTAACTTTTAAACATGTTATTGGATCCAAAATCTGAGGGCATTATGGTACTAATAGAATTGGGATTTTTCTAGAAAGGACCTAATATCGACTGACATTGGTCAACTGAAAAAGAAAGTTTTTGGACTTTTCAGAAGACAAATAAAATAACATAAAAATTATTTTATTATATTATTTCTTCTTCATTAACTAGTGACTCATTTTCACTATGGTGAAATGGGGAGGTGATGATGAATCCATTAATGAACTTCATCAATGAATCAGCATGGTGACACTGCAACACAAAACATGTCTTTCGTCTTTAATTAAATAGGTATTTGGGGTTGACAAATAACCCTGGAATTCCTCGAATGAATGGAAAAAGAAAACTCTCCAACGATGAACACCGATGAATTAAAAAATGGCGACGACACCCTTAGAGAGTTGATTCGAGATCGGAGATCAACGAACGATCATCCTTGAAAACTCTCCTTATTCTCAAGTTGGTGTTTGATGATTTTCTTTGTGAATTGATTTTCCACATTCTTTATTTTAAATGATGAACGTAGACTAAATCATGAAGAAGTTAGCCACAAAATTTTTCATTCTCATGGTTTGGGAAAATATCTTTCAGGGATTGGAAGAAAGGTGACTAATTATCATATATTCCATCATCAATTCTATGGTGACGAATGAAGGCCAAACAAATAATGTAGAAATTTGTGGATTTGGGTGTTCCAAGTGATCCATCTCATCTTTATATCATGTTTATTGTTGGAGGACCCTCGGGGTCATGTTAGGAATTTTCTAGGGGATTCAAAAGGTGGAAGATTCCCTGGAGCAATAGAAGAATAATATAGAGACCACCATAGACAACTATATGGCCTAGGTAGACCGGGACCGTTCATAGATTGATGAACGGACCATCGAAGCACGCCTGCTGGCCCGTAGAGGAGAGAACTAGTGCCAGTAGTGAAGATTATTAGGAGGGAGGCGTCATGTTTTGGTGGTGCACTACAATAGCACTAGGAGCCGCCGACACCAAGGATGGTGACAAGCGGGAGGCCTCACACTGGCAGCGCACTGTGATGGTTATTGGGGCTTTGGGCACGAAGTTCGGTGACTGGCGGTAGGCAGACGCAACCACCTAGCCACATCATATGTGCAATGTGGTGCAAATCCACGTTTTATGGACCACATGGGTGGGAGGTCAATGTAGCACATTGTCACGTTGACCTGGTGGCAGGACGCGACACCTTGCTACGTCCCAAGTGGAGCAGTCAGCTACCCCATTAGTGGTCAGGTGGGTGTACATAGACCGTCCCGTGCCCAGGCGGGGTGGGTGGCCCTGGAGGGATGGTAGCTGACAGAACTACGGGTTGGACTGAACCCAGTCGATCTGAGTCGGGCCCATCAGTTTGGGTCAGTCTGATGGTGTCCGACTAGTCCCAGACCCATTTGACCCCTTTTCAAAAAAATGGCCTTATCTTTCAGACCGAGAATCCATTTGATGCACCTTCTGAAATGTTGGGACACCTGCGATGAGGCGTTCCTTTTGGTATACTACGGTCAGCCCGAACAAGTCACATCGGGCCTAGATGCAACCAACCCCACTTTACTAAATCATTCATATCTTTTAGAATGGGCGTCTGTTTGATGCATCGTCTATGGTGTTGGGACCCTTGTGACGAGACAGTCCTTTGGGTATACTCAAAGTTAGATTTTGTTTTAGTTGAGATGCGACTGTTGTATTGAGGAGTAGATTCTCCTAGAATCAGGCATGCTATGAGCAGGAATCCTATAGACGGATAAGATGTGTAGGATATGAAAGCAGAACCTCGGTTGTTCAGTTGAATTGTGGACCTTAGTGGTCATGTGGCCCAGCAGACCTTAGTGGTCGAGTGGACTAGTGGACCTCAGTGGTGCAGCAGGAGAGTGTACCTCCAGGATCTAGTGGCTGAGCGAACCTTAGTGGTCCAGTTGTAGAGAAGACCACATTTTACTAATGGCGGATCAGACCTCAGTGGTCCAGTGGCTGAGCTGACCTCAGTGGTCTAGTAGTGGAGCGAACCTTGGTGGTATAGTAGTAGAGTGGACAATGATAGTCTAGAATACTAGTAGACCTCTGTGACACATCGAGGATGAGTCCCTAAGTAGTAAAAGATGATTCAGATTTAAAACTGATAATCTTAATATCTATACTCCATGTTATACCTGGTGTTAGCCATGTTTTCATTGTTGTCTTAACTTTTTCATTTGGGGTTCCTACTGATTATTGTGTTACTCACCAATGAACGGGCTTCACCCAAACATTTCATGTCTCAAGTAGGTGATTGACGCTTTGATGGAGACCTTGGTGGTCCAGTACTAGGTTGTTCTCAGTGAGACTGGAAGGACATGCACAATTCTATTGCTACAGGAAGCTACCCTTCATGTAGGGTCTCAAGTGGATGGACCGTTATAGCTGTACTTTCCATTTTGGGTTTGGACATTTATTCATTCCCCTTTGTACTTTCTGTTTGTGTTGTACTCTTAGTAGTTTTAATAGAGAAATTATTGGTTTTCTTTTCCTTTATATTCCTTAGTTTCATCTTTATGCTTATGTAGAGGTTTATAGGCAATGCCTTGCCTTTTTTGGACATACTGACTCGGTGCTAGTCTCCAGCCCCTGGACTATAGAAGATGGGCATGGGGTAGTGACGACACATGCCCTAGGGTATGGGTCATGAAAAAGTTTTATCAAAGGGTGGCCAGTTCTACCAGATGAACTAAGTGTCTATAAATTTTTATGGGGAAATAATGCTAACTGTTTTGAGATCGGCATTCAAGATAGTGAGTCATGTATTGGTACAGTGACCAACGTAGCCATACAATATGACCATGAATTCTGCATTCCTACTTGGTACTTGAAAACACTAGTTTCATACATCCTTGAATGTTTTATCATGATATTTTTTAGTCAGAGTTAGCTCACCATGTAAAATATATTGACCGTGTTTTTTATTAATCTATTTCAGGATGCCTCCACGTAGACAACCATCCTAGATTCCAATTCATAACCAAGAGGATGGTTCATAGTGTGATGAGGCTTAGGTACATGGATCATTTCCTGGGATGGAACCTCCATAAGGTATCCCAGTGAAACCACCACCCCTTAGTGAGTAGTTACTAAAGGCACTACCTGTAGAGGATGCACATATGCTCAGTTCCGTACACGAGTTCCATGGACAGAGACCTCCCAGGATCACGGGAAAGATAGTATCTCTGGTCACTGAATATTTTTTTGGAGGTGGTGGAATGAGTCCTTCACTTAGTGAGGATACCACATGGCTATATTTTTGTTCTTGTAGTGAACCTTCTGCAGTGATTGATGGGGATATGTCGGAGTTTGACCATGCAGAGTCATGAGGAGGAGACCCTCACTTGGTCAAACATCGAGTGAATTTATAGAGAGAATTTATTCCCTTAAACATTGCGTTCAATGTACATACAAGAGTTGTTTTACCTACAATAGGGCATCATGACATTGGTTGAGTACTCTACAAGGTTCACTGACCTTTCTTGTTACTCTATGGATATAGTACGTGAAATTGTTTCAGGGATCAAACCTTGGAGCAGGGACTCCGATGGGAGATCATGGAATCAATGATTTTCCTATGCATCCTTACGTAGGTTGGGGTCCTAGAGAATTATCTACTAGTAGAGAGATTCCTCACAGATAAGGCACCAATGGTTGGGGATACCACTGGGTGAAAGGTGGTCGAGTCATCCGTGGTGGGAACCTGAAAGAGGGCACAGTGACCCAAACATGCCAGACCATTTAGAGGAAGACCCTAGGACTCAGGGTCGGTGGTACGAGGCTCCCGAGGCAGAGGGAGTCATAATAGGAGCCGAGTGTGCTACCAGTGTGGCGGGTATAGGAAGATGGATTGGGATTTTCGGACTCGCCGAGCAGAGGACCGACAGATGGTCGGTGGACAACCGAGGTAGCTGTAGAGATAGGAAGAGGATCGTTTTCCAAGAGAAGAACTTGGTATAGGAGCAGGAAGATCATCAGGAGGTTGACGTAGATATGAGTTACTACTACCACCACCCTTAGGTGGTCCACCATGGGCTTTAGGAGTGGGTGGAATGGGGTGGCTCAACTACAAGGAATCTAGTCCAGCGGTACTGAAGTCCCAGAGACGATAAGAGGTAAGATCTATTTATTATCTCTGAATATAAAAATTTAATAGAATCATGGTTGAGTCACTCTTTCTTCACCGCATACCTTGTTCAGTGCTCAGAGAATCCGATCGAGCAGTTGGCTCGATCCTTACAATTAGAGACTCCTATGAGAGGGAATTCCGCGACCACACACTAGTGCCGAAAATGTGAGATTACTATTGGAGTAGAGAGCTTCGACAATTATCTTATAGTAGCATCTTTGAGGTCTTACAATGTATTCCTGGGTATGGAATTTCTATCCACAATTAATGCTCAGACTGACTATTTTAAGCATGTAGTGCGGTGTGTCTATGAATATGGGGACCGATTTCCTTTATTGGTGTGAAGGGAAAAGGAGTAGTGCACGATGGACTCACACATAGGAGGGTTTAGATAATCACCAATCAGTTGGCTAGAATGACCCTTGGGGCAGTGGATGAGATGAGTCCATTGTTTCCTACAGTGGTGGATGAGTACGGGGACATATTTCAAGAGGATGTTCCCATACTAAATCCTCACAGATAGGTAGAATTTTGTATTGATATGTACTCTGGGACGACATAGATATTTACACCTGCAAATCAGATGGCTCCTGCAGAGCTCTGGAAGTTGGAGGACTTTTAGAGGAAAGGGATCGTAAGGCCCTTCATTTCACCATGGGTATCCCCAGGGCTGTTTTCCATGAAGGCAGACATAAGCTTGAGGTTCTGCGTGGACTTATGATGCCAAAACCAGGTGATTGTGAATAAATATTATCCTCTACCGAAGATTCATGACCTCTTTGATTAACTGATTGGATCAAGATGGTTCTTGAAGATAGACCTCTGACCAGGATATCACCAACTTTGAGTATGGGATGGGGACATCTCAAAGACGTCTTTAAGATGTTTCTATGGACACTACGAGTACATAGTAATGTCATTTGGCGTGATGAATTCCCCAACAGTGTTCATGGGGCTCATGAATAGGATCTTCCAACCATACATAGTCAGGTTTGTAGTGGTCTTCATTGATGAAATTTGGGTGTATTCAGTGTCTGAGGAGGAGAACACGATACACCTAAGGATTGTTCTGGACACACTACAAGAGCATCATCTTTACGGGAATCTCTAAAAGTGTGATTTTTCGGATATGAAAGGTATACTTATAGGGAAATGTCATCTCAGAGGCTGGAGTTGCGGTGGATCTAGAAAATATTGAGGCAATTCTTGCTTGGGAGCCACCCAAGAGCGTTACAGAGGGGAAGAGTTTCCTTGGGTTTCTTGGGTACTGTATGAGGATTGTACCCAACTTCTCTAGAGTAGAAGCACAAATGAATGAATTGACAAATAAGGGAAAGCCATTTGTGTGGATCGAACGATGCCAGCACAACTTTTAGTAGCTGAGGCAGATCTTGACAAGTGCTCTTATCATGAGGTTGCCCGAGGGGGGAACTGAATACATGGTATTATGTGATGCATCCGTAACATGGCTTGGTTATGTCATAATGTAGTGGAAAATAGTGATTTCTTATAGATCACGATAAACGAGACCACGTGAGAAGAACTATGTGACTGATGACCTTGATTTGGAAGAGATAGTCTTCGCAATGAAGACATGGTGACACTACCTTATGGGCGAATGATTTATCTTCTACTCTGACCACAAGAGTCTCAAGTATATCATTTCCCAGATGGATTTGAATCTAAGATAGTGATTTTGGCTATAGTTCCTCTAGAACTAGAACTTTTATATAGTCAATAATTCTTGTAAGGGGAATGTGGTGGTAGATGATCTCAATAAGAGATCAATTTCACAGCTACTGGATGAGGCCTCAGAACTGTTGGACTTACATTATATTTCCTTCACAGATAGAGAGGAGACCACTTTTCTTCAGTCGATGGTAGTTTTCCCCTCCATACGTATAGTGAGTCTTGGTAGAGCAACCTAGAGATGCCAACTGCAAGACTACAGATTCCAATATGTCCACAGGGCATACCCTTTATGGATATTCTAAAGGTGGGGACAATGTAATCCTTCTCAGAGGACACACCATAATACCAGTATAATTTCAAGAGGAGGTGTTGAGAGAGTTACATACATCCCCTTTGGCAGTACATCTATATGTGTAATAGATGTACTAGGACCTCCGATATCAGTACTGGTGACGGAGGATGAAAAATGCAGTGGCAGAGTTTGTCTCAAGTTGCCTCACTTGTCAGCAAGTGGAGGCTGAGAAGTAGGTTCTAGCATGTTTGAAAAAATCCATTGATGTACTAGAGTTTAAATGGGATGGGATATTGATAGAATTTGTTGTATGCATACCATGTACATCTAGGAGGCATGATACCATCTGTGCGATCGTTGACTACTCACCATGTCGGCCCACTTCCTACCCATTGAAGGTAAGGTTTCAGATGAGATATTGGGATGCCTCTAAGTTTAGGAGACAGTTCGACTCTATGGAGTCCAATCTATGATAGTATCATATCGTGACTAACATTTTACATCCCAGTTGTGTAAGGGATTACAGGAGGCATTTGGGACTTAGCTACGCTTGAGCACATCCTTTCTCCCATAGATGGATGATCAGATGGGTTGGAACATACAGAACTTGGAGGACATGGTTCATGCTTGAATTCTTGATTTTGGTTGCAGTTTGGAGGACCAACTACTACTAGTGGATTTTGCGTACAACAATAGATACCACTCCACCATTGGTATGGAACCATTTGAGGCACTATATGGACGACATTCTAGGTCATTGTTATACTAGAAAAACCTAGGTGAGTTAGCACTTATGGGTCCAAATATGGTATAGGATACCAATAAGAAGGTTCAGGTCTTCCGATAGTGAATGAAGACCACACAGAGTCAGTAGCATCCCTATGCTAATAGGCTATGGAGACCCTTGGAGTTCAAGGAGGGGGACTACATATTCTGATGGGTATCTCCTCGATGAGGGATACATATATTTGGCCACAGTGGCATGTTATATTCAAGGCTCATTAAACCTTTTCTAGTACTGCATAGAGTGGGCGAGGTGGCATACTGCTTATCTATACCTCTATAGTTGGAGAGGGTGCACGACATCTTCCAAAAATCTCAACTAAGGAGATACGAGCAAGACCCTTCTCATGTCATTGACAATGGTGATATTGAGATTGACGATGGAATGACTTTCATAGAGTACCCAGTGGAGATAGAAGATCGACAGTAGAGGAACCTTTGGTGATGATCGATTCCTCTGGTTCACATTCTATGGGGAACGAGAATCTCTAAGGGAGAACATGGAAGCACAAGGCATAGATTCATTCTCTATACCCCCATTTGTTTGGTTAACCCTTGTTTTGGATTATGAGAATGTAAAGCCTTAATGATGGTGGTAATGAAACGTCCTGGAATTCCATGTAAATGTTTTGAAAACTAAATGGGATTATTTCAAGACCAGGCTCTAATATATCATTTGATTTTTAGGATTGTAGTTTTTAGAATGTATTTTCGAACTATATTTAATGTTCAGTAAATAATCATGCAAGGGGGTTTTTATAACTTTTAAATAAGTAATTGGATCAAAAATGTGAAGGAACTATTGAACTCAGAGTGTTATGATTCTCTTAGAAAGGACTTAACATCAACCGTTACGGGTTGACTGAAAAAGATAGTTTTCGGAGTTTTCAAAAGAAAAATAATATAACATAAAAAGTTATTTTATTATATTTTTTTCTTCTTTATTATGCAGTTACTCATCCATGCTACAGTGTAGTGATGAGGCAAAGCTAAATTGCTTAATGAAACTCATTAATGAATCAGAGTCGCAATGATGTAATAAAAAACACCTCTTCCTCCTTTAATTAAACATAGATTCCGGGTTGACAAACAACCCTAGAATTCCCCTGACAAACGATGAAGGAAACATCTCCCATGAACAATGTTGGATATTCAAAAAATGGTGATGACACCCTTGGATATAGGATTAGAGTCCAAATATTAAAATAAAATTATCCTCGAGAACTCTATTTCGTCCAATGTAGGGGTTTGATTCTTTCTTGTGTGAATTTATTTTTCCAGTTCTTTCCTTTAAACAGCGAACACATGTTAACTCATGAACATGTTAAACTATAGATTGATCATTCATGCGAGATGAGAACGTATCTTGCAAGGACTGGATGAAATAGGAAAAATTATCATATATTACTTCATCCTTTCTAATGTGATGAATTAAGGCCAAATGAACAGGGTCGATGTTCGTCGCCTTGGGTGTTCCTTCTGATCACTCCCCCTTTTCTCTTATGTTCTTCACTGTAGAACCCCTGGGGTCACGTCGGGATTTTTCGAGGGGATTATGATCATTGACGATTCCCCCAAAGCGATAGAAGAATGATATAGAGCCCACTGAAGACATCCACAGGGACCAATGAGCCTGAAACAGTTCCTAGATTAAAGTATGGACCACCAAAGCACATACGTTGGCCCGAATAGGAGACTGAAGGTGCACAGGCGGCCAGTGGAGACCAGCAGTGGTCGGTAAGAGGCATGATGACGTGACCAACTGGACACTTCATAGGTGCTATGGAGTGAAAATTCATGGTATGTGGACCGCAAAGATGGGAGGTTCATGTGACACTTCACCGCGTAGACCAGGTGGCAGGACGCGATACTCCACTTCATTGCAGGTAAAGTAGCCAGCCGCCCCTGTGGAGGCCGGTTGGATATATGTAGACTGGACAATGACCATGCAGGCTAGTAGCTTTCTCTCTTAAATATACGGGCCCGACCCCCACTGAACAGGCTGTGTCGGGTCAGTCTAGACCCAGACCCATTCCACCCCCTTTTCAGAAAACAAGCATGTCTTCCAGACCAAGAATTCATTTAACACACTTTTTATGGAGTTGGGACCCTTGAGACTAGGTGGTCCTTTTTTTATACTCTAGTTGGTTCGACCAATTCAGACTGGGCCCAGATGAAATCATCATCTATTTAATAAAACACTAATTTCTTTCAGACCGGGCATCCATTTGATGTTCCATCTATGGACTTGGGACCCTTGTGATGAGATAGTCCTTTGGGTATACTATAAGTGGGACTTTGTGGTAATTGAGATGGTCCAATGGCTTGATGGGTAGATTTACCCGGAATCAAGTTTTCAACGAGCAAGAATCCTATGGCTGGCTATGACGTGAGGGATATGACAATCCGAAACTTGGTGGTCCTGTAGTAGGGTGGACCTCAGTGGTCCAGTGGTCAAGCAGACCTCAGTGGTTGAGTAGAAGAGTGGAACTCAGTGGTCCAATGGCCAAGAGGACCTTTGTGGTCTAGTAGCAGAGTAGACCTCAGTGGTCATGTGGCCAAGTAGACCTTGAGGCTTTAGTAGAAGAGCAGACCTCAATGATCCGGTGGTTGAGAGGACTTCATTGGTCCAGTAGTAGAGAAGACCATAGTGGTCTAGTAGTGGAGCGGTCCTCTGTGGTCCAGTAGCAGAGTGGACCTTAGTGGCCTGACAGACTTTTAGACCTCGGTGACTCATTAGGGATGAGTCCCTCAACAGTATAAGATGATTCATCTTTATGAATGAAAATATAAATTTATATACTCTAAGTTATACATTGTGTGAGATGAAATTTATTTATTTATTTTACTTTGTGGTATTTCTTTGTGGTCTTACCTTTGTGGTTTGGGGTCCCTACTAAGTATTGTGTTACTCACCCCTACACATGATGCTCCCTTATGTGTCATATCTTATGCAGGTGATCGATGCTTCGACTAATACCTTGGTCGTTCGGGACTAGGTTTTACTTAGTGACATGGGACATACACTAGTATTTCTATGGCTATACACATATATAATTCACCTATCCTTCAGGTAGGGTCTTGAGCAGACAGACCATGGAAGTT
Organism: Viscum album; assembly: GCA_963277665.1. Lineage (NCBI taxonomy): Eukaryota > Viridiplantae > Streptophyta > Magnoliopsida > Santalales > Viscaceae > Viscum > Viscum album. The sequence goes on along the minus strand of OY728120.1, from coordinate 574,499,584 downwards.
TTAATTTACTTTGTGGTTTTGGGCTTGTATTCTGGCCCATTTTTAATTTCACTTTATTTTACACTCTCATTAGTTGTCTCAGTGATAGTTCTTGTTTAATTTGTGTTTAATTTAGGCATTTTTAGCATTGTGCATGTGTACAGATTTAAAGGCAATGTATTCCATTTTTGGGATATGCCTACTCAGTGCTTGTCGTCATCCCCAGGCCTATGGAAGGCGGGCATGGGGTAGTCACGTCATGAGCCCTAGGGGACAGGTCATGACATCTCATCCTAGGCCCATCCACATGCAGAAATTCCCTCATCCAATCCTCAAATGGGTTAACAGAGTGAGCCACGATGTGGTGATAAATAAATCCCTCTTCCATGACCCGTATTCTCCTTGTCAACGGTGACACATTGTTGGAATTGTCCTAAGTAGTAGCTATTGGATGAAATTCATCATACATGTTTCCTAGAATGGGGAGTCCTAAGAGTTGGTGGATGTCCTATAAGCTGATACCCACCAATCCTTTCAACAAATGGAATGTATTAGTGCTTGAACACTAGCAGCTTAGATGTTCCAAAAGGATTTCACATGGAGGGAAAGCTGTGAACTACGAGACCCAAGATGTCAGGTGCAAGTTCACCACTTCCATCTGATTAGGGGACTCTAATTTTTTTTTGATGTTCCCAAAATTTCCAATCTCGTTCATCGAAAAATAATCTTCCACCACATAGGTCCCATTTGGTGCTCCACCCTCAATTAGGGTTCTCTTGGGAAAGGATGATAATATACGAGTAATATTGGGAGACTAGTATCATGAAGGGTTGCGACAACTATGATTGCTCTGAGTCCAACCTGAGCCTTTTAGTATGAACAAATTATCTTGAATGAAAGTATATATTATTTACCTAATGAGGAAATATTGGCTTGATAACACCCTTGGGATTCTTCTTGTAGAATTAGGGGAGTATTATTGTCAGCCAATGAAAAAAAGGACATCATCAGAAAGATAAAATCATTATAGTTCTAGCTGCACATAAAATGGGTAAGCTATAAGATCTATAAAAAGAAGATCATTGACATAACTATATTGACAAACAATGTATGATCCAAGATGGTATTCGGTGTCCTCAATCATGGCTTCTCTCATCTTGATTGATTGCATGAAGATCTATATAGGAGCCACTATAGTCTGTATAGAAAGTTCCAAAAGGCCACAAAAAGTCAGTCAAATAAGAAAATTGTGGGATAAGGGCCACAAAAAATTATAAAGGGACTTAAAAAGTGGGTCTATATGGGGCTCAACATACTACTCCAAGAAATGGTACTCGATAGCCATTACCTACGTACTAAGTGGTATGTAGAACCAGTTCCTACATACTACATCTGTACATGGAAGACAGATCCCACCTATAGCCGTGGTGTGTGAAAGGCCCATGAGGCGCTAACCCATGGAGTGTTTTCCAGAAAAGTAAGTGTTTCATGAAAGGAAGAAACCGTGAACCGAGGCCTCTATATAATGATATTTAAAAATTTTTATTTGTGATTTTATGTTCACTTATATGATTTAAAGGTTGGTTATGTGGATCATGTAAATCACGCAGCATTATACAATGCATAAGTTTGTACTTAAGATGTAAATTCCACTGTGTAGTTTGTGAAACCTAGCATTTGTATTGTTGGCATAAGAAATTGTGAAGAGTTTGGTTCATGGAACGTTCAATGTTGTTCAAAAATACGGATTTCACAAAGGAGTTGGTATGTAGATTCCGATGAAGACAATGGAAGGTCGAGATCATATTTATCCATGAGAAATTGTAAAATAAATATGACCTGGGCCCTCAAAAATAGGCGTGGTCCCCTCTTACCAAAACTATCTGTTCTACCGTGAACCACTTCAGTATAGGACCTATTCTATATCAGAATAGCCACTTCCTCATTTCGAACGGACCCCATTCCGATGGGGGGAATTAGTAGGGTCCTAAAAACATCACAAATGAAAGTAAATAATACCAAAATAACTTTTTAGAAGGAATAAAACATTCCTATGAGTCAATCTAGGAAAATGGAAGCAAATGGAATTGATAAATTGAGAAGAAAATTGAAGAAAACAATTTTATTTCAAGAGTTTTAGTGACCCATGTACTATCATAGAGAAAGGTTCGCATAGTGCCTGGACCATGAACCATCTACACATGGAAGGACCCACAAGGCACCGGCCCATGGGACGATGGTCGTAAAACCCAGGATGCCATGAACCATGTCATTGGTGGTATCAAGCGTAGAAATTAGATCTGAAAACTATAACTCAAACTCACCATTTCTCAAACAAAGCAAGATGATATGGTTCAGTGAACTACAAATCGAAAAATATAGTCTCTACAAACACCAGTTTATAGAGTCTTCCATGGGTTGAGATATGTCTTCGTGGGCTTCCAAAAATGATTCTGCATGCCAAAAAATATGATTTCCCCAGTTCTCTATAAATAGAGAAAAAGTGGAATCGAAAGGGGACCAATGAAGAGATAGAAGATACAGGTGGAAGAGAGCAGGAAAAATACCCTAGAGGGTCGATGAAAGAATTCAAATATGGGAAAGATTCCAACTTCAATTTCAAATCATCGACGAAGTGTGAATTGCAAACCAATTTTCCACAGGTATAACCAGCCACGACCCATAAAAATAAGGAAATTAATAATAATAATTGATCTATGAACCTAATTAGTTCCAAAACCAAACACAAATTACTCACAGATGAAATCCTCTAGAAACACAGGTTCCAAGAACCTCCTTCGATATGGAGTTCCATATAGTGCTTCTCTGTGCAGATCGAACCATAGGCTGTGTACTACATCAGTATGCGTATAGAACCCAAAGCGGCTTGGTGAAACCTATCCAGGACCACGTACCAAATTGGTATACAATGGTCCATACCCATGCCTATGTACAACTTCTATACATGGACGGCCCCTCTACCCGCATAGTAGTATGCAACGTGGGGTTACCCCCATCCCGCATGGGAAAACAGTAGGAAGAATAGGGTGTCTTCAGGTGTCCTTACATTCGATTACAATCATTCCCATCTATTATCATCAAGTCCTCTATAGCTTCTCTACAAACCAGTCCACCAGCATCAGGACAAAGCTTCATCCAAAGCCACCAGAACCATATGGAAAGATCACCAGGTGCATCAATGCGCCTTTCTGAGTCTACATACCCAATGTATGTGGAGTCATGAACATTTTCCCCACAATTCTTCAGACCCCCAATATGTATCTAAGTCTACATTACCATGGTAACTCAGAGTCCAAACAAGGGATACTGACATGAACCAGCCTTTTTTAGCGATTAAGGATGATCACATGATTTTCCATTCAACGAGAAACGATGATCAGTTGAAGTAATCACACTTGATTTTTCTTTTTGATGAGAGGCGACATTCCTCCCCTTTCCCAGAAATCATTACGGGGAATCCCTCCTATAGTAAGTCCCTAGTCCTTCTGGTAGGACCTAATGAAGTTCAAATTCATTTCATATTTAGTGTTGCATTTCTCGGTAACCTCAACCACCATTGAATCTGCTTCTTTCACCGTAGGTCCGACCTCTTCCATCGACAGAAGAGAAGGTCTGTAGTTTCTTGAATCAATAATTTCCTCTTGTTACACATACTAAGTGCGAATCATGTGGTATTAGAAATTTCTGATGATCACAACATCTACACAATAAACATTTTACTTGAACTACAAAAAATATGATTCATATTAAACCAAAATACATAAGACGCCTACTTGATTGGACGACCTCAAATGTGTGCCCTCCCAAAAAGTTTCACCCCATCCTATCCACCCAAATGGGTAGCTGACATGCGTTGGACCTGCCCAAAATGAACTACGAGAATTCTGATTCAAAAAAAAATTGGGATATGTAGGAAGCCTTTGTCTATGACTGACCTCTACATCATCTCATACACAAATGGAAAAATCTTTCCCCTTTAAGTGAGAGGCTTCGATGCGTATATCCCATCCAAAAAAAAACTATGAGGACACTTATTATTGTTCAAAACAAGATATATATGATGTCTTATTCAAGGACAGAGATCAAAGGGGTTCCCTTCCCAAAAGGTTTCACCCAATCATGACCCCAAAAAATGGGACCCCCAGGTATAATCCCCAAGCTAATCGAACTACTTGGGCTCTAATTACTCCCAAAGGGATATATAGGAACCCCATATTATGGGTCCGACCACAACATAAAACCATCTTTAATCTCTCCTGGATAAGAATAGACTCCAGAGAGACTTGTTTCAGGGCTTAAGTCAGCATTTCCTTTATAGCATCGAATCCATCTACATCCATGACGATCTTGAACCCAGGGGTAGAACACAGATACACCTTTTGGGAATGAAATGAGGATTCAAGAACATATGAACATGTCTTAAATCTATAAGAGAGTCCAAGAGTAGGAAATAATTCCCCCCAAAATGGGGTGATAATCCTGACCTCCCATTCTCTTGACAAGTGGATTATTGAAGTATCATTATCCAAATCATCATCCAATGAGTGCCTTCTTTTGGAAATTAGGTCCATGAATCATAGATACTAGGGTCGTTGGGTTTTTTTGGCTCAACAAATAAGCCCATTAGAGCCCATCTAAGAACATCATTCCCAGTATATTCTAGTTACGAAAACACGTAAAACCCTTTAAAATATTCTGTTGAGATCATCAAAATGTGGAAACTCTTTAATAACAAAAAATATAAGGATACACTACCCAATCTTGGTGGGATCGTCTCTCCATATCAATACATGGTGAAATGTGAATCTGGACGAAACAGTGGTATTTTATTACTCTATAATCATGTGTGTCTAGCACTTGATAAATATGGATTGCTATGGTTTCTAATTGATTATATAGTCATTCATTCCTTACCACCCCCATAGATTTGTGATATCATTCCCAAAGTGAATCATCCATGAGAGCTATAGTGTGGGTTTTAGATTTGGATATCGAAATATTTGATTACATCATACATGATTTCTCTCTATGACTAAGTATTTATTTTATACCATTGTGGATTTCATAATATTCAAATCTTCCTTTTCCTAGAGTGATAAACATGAGATAAACATTTTTTATATTCTTACGTAGATCCTCCATAATTTTTTTGTAAATTAATTTCCAAATATATTATCACATCAACATAAAAATGTTCTCTAAAAGAAACAATATTTGGATTCAAATTAGAATATTCTATTAATGATCACTATTTATTATATGAAATTGTTCATAGACTCCTTCTTGATCATGGAATAATTATATGTTATATATTTAAATATGATTTTGTATCACTCTCTATTTAAATTAATCAAAATACATAATTATAATAAAATAAGAGTTTATTTATCAACGAGAAAATTCCAAGAACATGGGTTTACTTAGATCCAATTCTATAGAAAATAATGACCAGTCATCATAGAATTCAAATTTTATTCAAGTATATCTAGATAATTTACATCAAATCAAATGAATCTCACATCCTAGGTTTCTAATGAAATGGTTCATGATAAGATTCAGTAGCCACTATGGGTTTGACCTAAGACATAAATTATACTTGCACAAAATTTGTTTTACATTTTATGAAAGAGTACACATAAATTATAAAATTGATTTCCAAAATTAATTAACAATTCCTCATGGATCATAAATGTTTTTAGCACCATTTCCAGGTAATTTTGGAGAAAGTATCAAACGTGGTTTGATATATTAGGATAATGTATTTTCTGAAAAGTTTCAATTTTATATTTTTTAGGGTTTTATTTTTTTATATTTTATGTAATGTGTTTTCTGTTTTTTTATATTAAAGATACATCATGGGTTCTTGCATACACTTTTTAATGAAAATTTATAATATTTCACAATACATAAACACAAAAAAACGAAAATAAAAATCCAAGGATGGGGTCTACAATTATACCCAAGTCTAAAAGAAACAATCCTCTATAGTGTAGAATAAATATTCAAAGAGGGGGGAAACCAGATATAGTTTCATAGGAGGGAGAGAATTCAAAAAGAGTACCTAATAAAGAATACCAATTTAGGGATAAAGCTAAGGTGGAATTGAATGGTGATTTTGAGTTTAAGGTTTTGTTTTATGATATTTATAATATAAAAGCTAAATATGAAAAGGATGACACCCATAAACATTATAAAATTGGAGAAAAGAATGTATAAAAAGATATTGAGAAGAAAAAAAGGAATTATTGTAGAATATGAAGAGATAAAAGTTAAAAAAACATATATTGAAACTATGATGAAGAGTAGAATGATTTTTTTTACAAAATAGGGTTTTTAATGGGCCTGGTCAAAAAATGAGAAACATGTTCACCCTGTAACATTTTCAACTCATTGTTTTGTCCCATATAAAGTGACAAGATACTACCAATTAATTGTAGAATGATTATATCAATGGATTATTATAAAATTAAATAATGATTCAATTTGGATCAGATAAATTATTGGTAATATCTAATTTCATGAGACAAGGTGATGTTATATCCAACTAAAATTTGTTAGACAATGTGTGTGTAAGAGACAACGTAAGTTATTTTCACATTATTTATGAAATATATTTGACTATTAAATTTAATAATTTATTTTATCATGGTTTTTAGAGTATAATTCAACCACATTTACCTTTTTTTGTTATTTAAGGAATTAAATATAACACCTTCACTTATTTATTTTGATTTTGTAGGTCTATAATGATGGATAATAACATAAGACACAAGATTAGAAATAGAAAGAGATATATATTCTCTGGATCAGGGAATATTGTTTTAAATTATTTTTTTTTCATTCCTAATATTTTTTAACATATAATAGATATGGAGATTTCATGTGACACTCACATTTATTTATATATTTTTGATCTACCATAAAAATTGTATTTTAGGAATATCATCATACTTTGTTTTGATGGTTATTTTTAATAATTTTAATAATTAAAATGTTGGGTAAATGAGTAATGATAAGAATGAGAATATTTATTTGATCGATTAGGATTTGGGAAGATTGTGTGATTTATATGAATGAAATTTATCAAACACATTAATGCATTTATTTTTTAAATTATAATCCAAATTAATATATTTCTATTTTTCATGACATAAGAAAATTCCTAATATTTAAATACCCATAACTAGTTGTTATTATAAACTATTCTATTATATTATTTCTAATACCCTCATTCTTGAGAGAATCTCCGGGGTATAAATGACTACTATAACTTTCATTTTTATATTTTTCAAAACATGAATATTTTATAACTAATTACGATGATTTATTCCATCTATTGGTTATTTTTTATCACATCAACATTTTTAAACTATATTAAATATAATATTTTATTCGACTAATATAAAACATTAATTATATTTATTGGAATCCACATTAAATTCCTATATTTCCTTCATACCCCACTCTTAGTATTTTTTAATATTTTATTATGTAATGATTGGTGGAAAGAGAGGCTTCATGAAATTGATGGGGTTGAAATTTATTGAAAAGGAATAAAGTGAGAATTTATCATTTTTGCGGTAGAAGGGTTATTAAAATATCATTAATTATACTGTTAAATAAAATATCTTTAAAAAAGAAATATATATTTAAAAGAGGGAGAGTATTTCATTAGTTCCATTGTTATCATTTGAAATACATTTATAATAGGAAATCGAGTTTGTTGGTGTTATCATTTGAAGTAGGTTTATTTTTCAGTGATATTTAATTGTATAGAATTCATTATACATCAAGTTTTAAGCTTCATTTTGAGATTTTGTTTTTAATTTTTAAATCAATCACCTACTAACCCTTACCTATTGGGAAATTACAACCCTAATGAAATTAATCTTTTTTTATTTCGTATTGATATCTAAAGTGGATATTTTTTATTATTTAAACCATATGGATTATGTGCATTTATTTTAGATTGAGTATATCTCAAATTAATTGAAATAACTAGATAAATTTTTTCTACTAAGTTATATCAAAAGTGATCATGAATACAAATGAGAATTTGAATGATGTTGATGGAAGAAAATATAAGTGTTATACATTTAATATGAAAATTAAAATATATTGTCGATTATTTTAACTAAAAATTGACGAGTTAAAAACATGTTTTTATGAGATTCTTGAAAGTTTATTCCTTATTAATTTTTTAGATCACACTGACTGAATTTGTATTATAGGGATTTTATTTATGATATAGTAGAGATCTATGCTTGGGGACAAACATGAGTTTATTTGTGGGGGAATTTGATAGCTCAAATTTTTTAATAATTTTACTTTATATATTTCTATTAATAAATAAATTGTTTTGGCCTATGTTATTTTGTTTTTAATGTTTTATGGTAGGATTAAGATTTGAGAGTGGATTATATGAGTTTTGAATAATGTAATGTGTCATAATATGTTTTTCTACTATGGTTCTCCGTTGATAACATTGTGCTCTTTCATGTGAGTCGAAACAAAAATCTTGAGAGAAAAACTAGAATACTAGGCATATGTAATGTTCACTTATGGAGGATAAAATCATAAAAACCCATATATAAGAAATAAATCAAATAAAAGAATCTTAAAATTCAATATAGGGTTGAAAATATGATATTTGATGATTTGGGTGATGTGAAGATTAGAAAATGGAAACAAAATGCGGGAAATAACCATTGTAAAGGTCATGTCATGACCATGGAGACAAGAGTTGTTTAAGGGAAACCATGGTATATTTTAGGGTGTCTATTACATGGAGAGAAGATATGATATATGAATTCCTATCCTATGATATAGAGGAAATTAAATGGTTTGATACATTTTGGAATCATATATAAATATATATATATATATATACCGCAGTTTTTTTTGAATCCCACTTTCTATGGTAGTGATATTTTGTAACCACAAATTTTGGAAAATTTAATATATTTGAGGAGACTTTATAGGACGTTTTTATAGGTTAAAAGGGTTCATTTTAGTCAAATTATGTAATTAATGATGTCTAGAGACCCTAGGAAAATTTTAGAGAAATTGGAATCCATTTAAATTAGTTTCAAAATATTTAAAAATGATCAAGGAATTATCAAATGGTACACACCATTTTATAAGTGGTGTGTTTTTTTATATACAGAATATTAAAGAGGGGGCTGAATTGAATTTCTGAAAAACATATAATTTTCTCCCACTAAATAATGTAAACAATCCAAAATATATAAAATATAATTAAATTAGATTATAGTTACAAAAAACAATATAGAGATAATTAAAACACTCCAAAAGTTAACACTTAAATGAGGTAAATAATTCAAAATAATAATAAAATAAAATAAATAATACATGGAGTTAAGGAGGAAACTACTTGACCATATTTAAAGAATATTATAGAATACATAAACTAGTTCCACTTGAAGGAACTCCTCTATTTTAATCAAAAGTGGTTGAAGGATCAGTACCTATATCCATTGGTTGCATGTTATGAACCCTATAACATATTGGATCAATCTAATCATAAAATACATGTTTAAAATACCATAATTTCTTTAAAAAATATCATCAATAGAAACATTATCCATGATCTCCTCTTTTATCATTTATATCGGCAATAAGTCCTTCCCCAAAATTTTTTAAACATATCATTATGAAACACCTAGATTCCAATCCACAGAATCTCATTGATCATAATGTATTGGAAATAAATGTTTAAAATGAAAAAAACATATAGATTTTAAAATAATCACTTCACATAATGAATCTTTATGTACACATAGAAAAACTAAAACATTGAAAATCTCTCAATAACTAAGTTAACCAAAAGGCCCATGAGTGAATCAGAGATCCACCCCTACGAAATTTTATTAAATAAAATAAAGTACAAAGACAAGCATCAAAAGGGGGGTTTTCAAAGACGGGAGAACAACTTCCCACCCGCATCATCCTCAACAAAGCGTACACAACACTCGGGAGCAACAAAGGACCATTCCGAGCGTGACTCCTCAATGGACTTCTTTGATAAAGCATCAGCGACCTGATTGGCCTCCCTGTAAGCATGAGTCACATCAATGACAATGAAGTCAGGAAGACATAGACATTCAATCCAATGAGGCATTAAAACCCAAGGAACATTCCTGGATCGCTTCTTAAGAATGTCCACAGCCACCATAGAGTCTTTCCAGCCATAGAAATCTCCAGCCAAAATGGGCAGCATAATTAATGGCTTTGATCATCGCCCATAACTCAGCTTCAATGGCAGATCCCTGCCCAATATAATGATAAAAGCAGCCTTTGACAAAGTCCCGATAAGTACGAAAGACGCCGCCACAACCCGAAGGTCCTGGTGACCCAGCCGCCGCACCATCAACATTGATTTTCAACCAGGAAGGAATAGGAGGAATCCATCAGATATATTTTAGAACCAATGGTTTCCTAGGTCTGCCGCTCACACCAAAGTTCCTCAAGACAATAAAGTCATTCAAACCATTTTGCATGCACCCAGTTTGTATCTTAAACTATTGATTGAATTAATTTTTTCATATTGTATTCATCAAGTATCAGTCATAATTTATAGATATTTCCCAAAACATATTCTCTAATTCCATTATTTATCGTTTTCACCTCTCTTAAAATGAAATATTACAACTCTAATTTCTATTAAAATGAATCGGGTGAATTGATGATGAATAAAAAATTACATGAACCAATTATCTCATTTGAAGATGAAAATTAGAAGTTAGGTCTTCAAAACAAACCAAACTAATTAACTTCAATTAAGTACAAGTAAAACCAGAATTGTATTGTGATTCATCAAAAAATTGTGTATGGAAGATCTCATTTCAAGAAAATGAGTAAAAAATTTCCTTTATTTTGATAATGAAACAACACAACAAACAAGATAAAACATCAAAAATTTATAAATAAGTAAATTCATTTGAAAGGAAGAAAAGTAGAAAACCCCATGAAACTTCTATAAAAATTACCACTATTTGATATATGCAACAAATGTTTGGAAAAATTTAGGAAAACATTTCCCCTAAAACATTCTTCTAAATTCTCATAGTAGTTAACCTATTAACTTAATACATCACCCCTTTGATTTATTCTAAACAATATTTATTCAAATTTATTCCTAATGTATTTTTCTAACTTATCCCCAAAGATAAAAAATATGGAGAAAACAATTCTCCCCCTTAGGTGTTATAAAAAATAGTGATAGATAATGAAAAACCAGAAAGGGTGAACTTATAGATTTGAGAACAAATAATAATAAATAAAAAAATTCTAATAGTAATATCAATATCATATAATAGAAGATAGAAATGAAGAGAGACTATATATGTTTAAACCATAGAGTAATAAAATAAATATATTAGAGCAGAAATAAATATTTTATAGTAAACAAAAATCCATACATAAGATTAAAATCACACGAGGAGTTTACCAGTAAGAGTAAATTTTTTGAATTAAAATATACATTCTAAAAGATTACTACTGATATGTATATTGAAAAATTGACTTCTATAATGTGTATTTCTATAATATGATCAAGATATTTCTTATAAATTATATTTAAAGTTCCTTTAGAATATATGAAGTACCTAAAACAAGAGTTAACACAGTTATATATAACCAAATAATTTCCACCTCATTTCTCAAGACTTTTTTCAATATTTGGATATTTAAAATATGAATTAAAATTATATCAATTAACAACGCTAATTTATATAATCTATTTAATGCATTTGAATATTTTTTAATATAATAATTTTGTTAAAATATCAAAATGATGATCCTCAGTTTTTATAAATTCATGAATAATATCTCCTTCCAATGTACAATCCTTGAGAAAATAGTGTATTGTATCTATGTATTTTGCACATGAGTGATGTGTTGGGTTTTTGACGTACACCTATTGGGGGGAAAATTAATAATATTTCTCTAGTTTAGTACAATGGGTAAATAGAGTCATCTCAGTTGAGGAGCTTCTCAGTTTCTTCACACATATAATTTAATTCACACAAACTATTTCTTTTTTGTTATTTTTATTATTTTATGAAAAAATAATAAATTGGGTTTTTTTTACGTTATCAAAAATTTAAATGAAATTAAAAATGGAAATTTAATGTAAACAAACATTAAATGCTAAATAGAATGAGTTAAGATATAAATAACATGGTTTTGGGTTCAATTATTATTCCCCTTTATTTGTTTGATTTTGATTTGATAATAAACACATCAAATATCAGGATAAGTTACTGTTATTTTTATTTATAAATTAGTGAATCGTTGAATACCTCTGAAATATCAATTCCAACTCCTCCTATAATCAATGTTGATGTCACACCCTGGTTGAAAGTGCTCCATCCTCCAGGACCCAACTCTATCAATTCCATTGCATTCATTGATTCGATCAACTCCATTATGTGAATAGATAGTCAATGAATAATGGTAAAATAGATTAAAAAAGAATAGAAATATATTGAGTTGCATGTCATGGGGGACAATCGCCACATCAGGGACACTCACCTCACCGATGAATGATACTCATATCTAACAGAAACATAAAATACAAGTTAATAATAATTCAAGAACACATTGACCTGACTTGGGTGAAGCCTTAGGTTATCCCATAATTTAAAAGTGTAATAGATCACTTTGGATGAATGGGAATAAGTTATAAAATTATATTAAATAGAAATAAGAATGAGAGAATCAAATAAGAAGGGAAGCGAAATAAAAGAAATATAATATTGATGGGAGAGAGAGAGGGAGAATAAAAAATAGAATAGAATAGAATAAGATTTATAATAAGAATAAAAAAAA